>OX457078.1:2482500-3082500 GCA_949752815.1 Conops quadrifasciatus
TTATAAATTGCGAGTAACAAAAATTAATATTTATTTAAAATAACAACAACATTGGCTTTGTACTGCGGTAAAAACGGTAAGAAAATTAATAAAACTTAATAAAACCAAGATTATTAAAAATTCTCCTTTGATTCTGTAAAGCATTTCTTCTACTCTACACTCGGTATTGCTGACGGTAATAACAAAATTTACGGAAATTCTAATAAAACTACGTTGAGCCAGCGTCTCAGAATCGAGAAATATTGTCAAGTGAAAGCCGTATCCGACCCACTGTGCATCGGATGTCGCCTGCGCCATGCAACACGTTCGCTAGAAGTCTGTGAAGCACATGTTTTCAGCGTCAACAACTTGGGCGACGCTGCCCGTAGAAAGCATGGCTAGGTCTACATACACTAGTTACTGGGCCGAAGGTACATATGCAGTTCTCGGGCCATTCTGTCAACAGAAATCCCAAAATGTGTCGCGCATTATGAGTTCATGAGATATAGCGTGAGCAGGGCGTGAGGTATCAGCCTCAGCAGTCTTGTACAACGAGACGACGGATGTCTTTCAAGAGTTTTTATGATCAGGGCAAATCCTAGAGGGGCACACGCCGCCGGCTTTCCTTCACTACCGAGGAAGGGCAAGGCAAGGGCGGTGCCTATAAACACACTGGTATGCATATACAGAAATTGCATTTAATTTCATTTAGTTTATAAGTCAGTCCATCAGCAGCCTGTTTGTTAGTTAGTTAGTTCGTCAATCAGTCAGTTCGCCGGTGCGCCGCGTCGGGCTGCTTCTCCGAGTACCTACGAGAAACAAGAAGGACAAGGAACGCAGGCGAAGGGAAAAACATGTGTGGAAAAGATGCGGGATGTAGCGTAAATGTTCCGTTTAGATACAAAGTCGTTTCGTTTGTTCAATTGCTGAATTCAAGCAACACAGCAACAAAAACAAAAACAAAAACAAAAAAAAAAAAAAAAAGAAATTATTTCAGAATACGATACGAGCTGCTAAATTGAGCAAACGACGACGAACTGAGGTCGGGAGAAATGAGCGCCGCGTACTGAGTTTTCAAAAAGATGCGTTCCCGAGCGCTCGAGAACGGCACGATTCGGGCAGTATGAAAAATGCGCTGCTCGAATCAAGAACCCGCGAACTACTCGGTGGACTCGGTGGACAGCCGCCAGTAGAACCGTGGACTGCTGTTACATCAAGAGTGATAAAAAACGACTGTGGTGAAAGTTTTCGTTAATTAGAAAATCCGCAAAATCGAAGGAGTTTTTGCCATTTTCAGGTTTGAAAAGGTATGGATGACATGATTCAATATAGATATGTACAATCGCACAATCCTCCCTCATTCAGCCGCTCCCTCACCGCTGAATTGAGACGAACACGAATTTTCGACGTACTTGAGATTACGACGCGCTTGATCGTTATTGTGGAAAATTTTGTGAAGCTTAAAAATTAGAAAATATGACGTGATTTGCGCTTTTGAGATCATGCACCGCGACATCAGTGGTAGACAGACCGAAAAGTGAAAGTGAAAGAACTTGGCGGACGACGACAGGAGCGGCCGGAAGTGAGAGAGACGCGTTTAATTGAAAAAATCTGTGAAAAGTACGAAATTGCTCTTCAAGTTAATTTCCTGCTGAATGACTGGAATCTCTGCGGTAACCGCCACCGACGGCCACCATAACCGCCAACGCCTACGCCAACGCCCCGACCAACGTCACTGCCTCTGCCTCTGACCTCGAACGCACCCAACCTCGCCGGTCAACGAGAATGCCAAAGGAAATCTCAGGCAACCCGCGGACTCGGAACGCACCATAAACAAAGACTTTTATTGTTGCTCACAAGACGCGTTATATGTACTCGCACATACAGTCCATATTCCGCAAGACTTCAGTGTATATATTTAGTAATTTATCTGCTAAATATTCGTTTATCAAACGATTTAAGGGCAGAAGAAGAGCAATGAGTACTTTTTTCGGTGAAAGCAGTTGCGTTCATAAAACGAAAATAAAACGACTTGTGAATGAAATGAATACGCTTTCCACCGACCGACCGGCCGCGCGCTACAAATCCGCAGAAGAAGAAGCAGAGAAATTTGGCTAAATATAGCGAAGTACGTACTCGAGAGAAGAATGCGCTCGCAATGCCTCTGAAGATTCGTGTATCGCAAATGAACGCAAGCGAAAGCTATACAAAAACCTCGCTCTCAAATCTGTAGTCATTACGAGTCAGGACACACTATTTTAGAGACTAATGAAAAAACGGTATATCAATTAAAGGTATGGCCTCCAAAAGCCGCTTCCGAAGAGCTTAACTAGTTTCCTTGATTGTACAAAATAACCCAAAACTGGAAGGGACGCGTTACGCGTTACGCGTTATGCGTTACGCTCTCTTCCGAACGCGTTATTACCGGAAGTGTGTGAAAGAGAGGGCCTACCGCTACAGCTAGTTGCGGTGCGACCATTTGAGTGTTCATGTGTGTGTGTGTGTGCGTGTGTGTGTATGTGTTTGAGTGCGAGCTCTATCGACTTGCTTGTGTTTCTATTGAGGTACGTACGAGTACTACGTAGCCTCAGCCACCTCATGCGGGTTGATATTCCGAAAAATACGCCAGCGCTGAATTAAGAAAATTTATTAATTTACCTCCTACCTCCCCCCCAACACCGTCCTGCCCTCTTCCCTTTGCGTTTTCTTAATGTAAACATTGCAAAAAAAAGCCGTTTTTTTGGTGCGATTAATTTTTTTCCATTTCAGCTCGTAAAATTTGTAAACATTTTAAACAGTTTATAATTTTTTTATTTAATTTTAGAATTTAATTTCATGTTAACGGAAGTCGACCGAAATGATTGATGTTTCCCAATTCTTTGGATAGAGAAAATTGGGCTGAACCGATTTTTGTGTGTCCGCATGTTAAAGACTTAAAAATTGAAATTTCAAAGTGAGCTCTGAAGTAAATAATTATAAGAATATTTATAAATCTGTGCTTATTAAAACGCTAATAATAATTATCTAAAACAAACTGAAAAGAAATTAAAGCATTTGAATTTTATTAAGAGACTTCAGAAGTGCGCCTAAAATAAATTCTCCTCCAACCTCCGTAACTAAAAATACTCCGCACTTAAACGCTTCAACTTCTGGCAATTGGTTTTCTATATAAATTTTGTTCTTTCGATTTCTAGATCATCCCTAAATCTACACTGCAAAGAGTAAACACAGCAAATATTCCTGCCATCGAGTACACTCTTGCAGCATATCATTTACATAGAGCGTAATTAGTGCCTTTCGAAGGAGTTCTCGTCGAAATTATTGGGGCAGAAGAAAGCCTTGAACTTTAGCCATTTGAAAAGTGATCATTTGCTCAGATCGTCCACTTCTGCGGCACCCTGTAGAGACAACGCAGTTGAGGAAACTGCAGCAAATCAAACCTTTTCAAATGGTACGAAATGCTCTGGACATAACTCGGAAACTAGAGAGGTTACGGCTACTTCAGCCAGAGAAAAAGAGGAAAATTATTACAAGAATGCTTTAAATTGGAAACTAAAGTGGATTTCCGGTGAATTTAAAAATACCCAGGAACGAATCTAACAAAAAAAAAAGGGAAAACTCTGGAGCAGCAGCAACAACAACAACAACAACAACAACAACACCAAGTGACACATGTGTCAACTGAAGCCCCTCCGTAGAAAACCATATTTAAAAATAAACACCAGCTAAAAATGGCCGAAGATCGGCGCAGAGAAGGCTCCGTCGGCGGACGGCGGAGGAGGAGAGTAACGAACGCGGCCACAAGAAACACAGCTCGCAAGGAACTACAGCAAGAGTGCAGCCAGAGTAACAACTCAAACAACAACAACAACAACAACAACAACAACAACAACAACCACGCAAACAACAGAGTTGAGGACAACAACATAAACAGCCACCATAAACCACAAAACATGATCATAAATTTTAATAAAAATAGATACGCTCCGATGTTGCGGCGGCTGTTGCAGCTCTACACTGCCGTCGGTGTACTCGTGCTCACCGCGGCCCTCAGCACACCCAGCGCGGCCGTGGCCCGCCGCCCCAGCTCCCAGGAACTGGGCGACTACGACTACCCGATCGAGGTGCGTAAACGCAACGAGCACGTAAACGAGAATGTCGATCACGCAGACGTGCGCGCAGCCGACGATCGCGAGCCCGCCGAAGAGATCGACTCGGCGGAGGAAGCACCCAAGTTTCGCAGCCGCCAGAAGCTGCTCAATATTTACTCCAAGCCGTCGGGCAGCTTCATACAGCTCTCGTGCGCCGCCACCGGCAGTCCGCAGCCGAACATAACGTGGACGCGCAACGGCACCAAGATCGTTCGCAACATGGGCAAGGTGACGCAGAAGAAATGGGCCATCAACATGGAGGACCTGGTGCCAGAGGACTCGGGCACCTACACGTGCCGCGTGTGCAACTACCTGGGCTGCATCGAGCACACGTCGCGCCTGATCGTGAACGATCGCGTCAATCACAAGCCGATCGCTTTGACAGCGCCGGCCAACCTCACGCTGCCGGTGAACGGCTCCGGGCGCATGAAGTGCAAGTACCTCTCGGATCTGCACCATTCGATGGCCTGGACGTTCACGGCCTGCAACAGCACCGCCGGCTGCTCGGCCAACCGCACGATCATCAAGCAGGACGATGGCGAGCTGGAGTTCAAGAATGTGACGTTCCAGGATGAGGGCTGGTACACCTGCATCGGGGCCAACAGCTTGGGCCAGTCGCTGAGCAGTGCTTACCTGCGCGTAGTCAACACGTCGCTGGTCGAGCCCAACTCCACCACGGTGACCAAAATCATACGCAGCCACGGCATGCTGATCAGCATCGTGGCCACGGTGATCGTCCTGCTGTTGCTGCTCTCGACCACCTTCATTTTCTACGTTCTGCGCAAGCTGAAGCACGAGAAGCTGCTGAAGCAACGCATCGAGACGGTGCATCAGTGGACCAAAAAGGTCATCATCTACAAGCCCGCCGGCGACTCGAGTGGCTCCATGGACACGATGATCATGCCGGTGGTCAAAATCGAGAAGCAGCGCACCACCGTGCTGCAGAGCTCCAACACCGACCCGGCTCCGTTCAACGAGTACGAGTTTCCACTCGACTCCAACTGGGAGATACCGCGTCAGCAGCTGGTGCTGGGGGCCACTCTCGGCGAGGGCGCCTTCGGGCGCGTCGTCATGGCCGAGGTTAACAACTCGATCGTGGCCGTGAAGATGGTGAAGGAGGGGCACACCGACGACGACATCGCGAGCTTGGTGCGCGAAATGGAGGTCATGAAGATCATTGGCAAGCACATCAACATCATCAACTTGCTCGGCTGCTGCAGCCAGAACGGGCCGCTCTACGTGATCGTCGAGTTCGCGCCGCACGGCAACCTGAAGGACTTTCTCAAGCAGAACCGGCCGAATGGACCCAACCAAATGGTCAAGGACTACGCAGAGCAAGCGGGCCAGCCGCAACAGCAGCCGCAGCCGCAGCCACGGCACATTCTCACTGACAAGCACCTGATCTCGTTCGCCTTCCAGATCGCGCGCGGCATGGAGTACTTGGCGTCGCGGCGCTGCATTCACCGCGACCTCGCCGCGCGCAATGTGCTCGTCTCCGACGACTATGTCATGAAGATTGCCGATTTCGGGCTGGCGCGCGACATTCAGGACACCGACTACTATCGCAAGAACACCAACGGACGCCTTCCCGTCAAATGGATGGCCCCCGAATCGTTGCAGGAGAAATTCTATGACTCGCAAAGCGACGTCTGGTCATACGGCGTGCTGCTGTGGGAAATAATGACATTCGGCGCTCAGCCCTATCCGACCATCATGTCCGCCGAGGAACTGTACAGCTACCTCATGTCAGGACAACGCATGGAGAAGCCGCCGAAGTGCTCGCTGAATATTTACATGCTGATGCGCCAGTGTTGGCACTTCGACGCCAGCGCCCGGCCCAACTTCATCGAGATTGTCGAAAACCTGGACAAGATTTTGCTGGCCAATGAGGATTATCTGGATGTGGCGGTGGCCAATTTAGAAACGCCGCCTTCGTCGAGCGATGAGGACTCCGATGGAGAATCGCTGCGTTATCATTACAAGTAGGAAGAGCTGGAGAAGAATTCGAAATCGAATTTCTTATAAGGTTACGAGTATTATTAGAAAACAGAATCGTTGTAAATAGCGCAGATAATTAGGTATCATATGGATTACATTTCAGCAGTACATATATCACTAGTAGCGGTGTCACTTTATGTTAGGAGATTATTATATGTATTACTTTCTAATTTTATATTGCATGCAAATCAATATTTTTCTAATACTTTTACTCTAAGGCCTATTTCTTAAGCTGTATTCGATAAGCGTTAGTCCTTAAGAAATCTGTACATTTGTGAAAACACCGAAGGCAATAAACCAAAAATTAGTTTAGTAAATTCCTAAAGAGTGCTAATGGCCAATCATTTATTGGCCGATCATTCGCGGAAGTTCATTATTAACATAGAAGACAAGGTCGAAGTAATGTTAAGGGTTGGTCAAAAGCAGTTACTTTCTGAAATTCTTTGTGAACGATAATTAAATTTTAGTTTTACTTTAAGTAAATTTATTAATAACAATGGGATTTATTGTATATCCTAAAAATTCTGTATTTATTGTAGTCTTACAAGCTCTCAATGTTAACAAATAAGTATTGTATAATCGTTTATGTTATCGAATAATTTGACTGTAATCATTATCTACATATACAATAATTTTATGTGTGTGCATGTGTGCCTAACTATTATATAAAAATAAATGTTTAAAATGTTTAAGTAAGTGTCTAATTACAGACATTTTTTTCTTCAATAGAGACATATGTCTAAAGGGTAACGAAGGTAACATAATGTACATAATGTACAGGTTGCGCCATCTTATATGTCGTTATGTGAATATTGAATAACTTTAAAAAAAGAACAACCGCTTTCCATATATAAGGTATTTTGATTTAGTATGGTCCTTTACAATTTATATGGAGTAGTTTTTGAACACAACGTCAATTAAGTGGCCGCCTCTATTGGCCAATGCAAAATGTGCCCTTTTTGCATTGCCCTTTTTGCATTGCCCTTTTTGCCTTTTTGCACTTCCGAACATCACTATTTCGGCGCGTTGTTTCGGTGTGAAGTGACAATGGTTAAAATTATACTAAATTGACGTTTCGTAAACATATTTACTCAAGTCAATCGGTTAATAAGTAAGTGTTAATGTTATTCAATATTAACATACCGACATAAAAGATGGTGCACCCTTTATATGTACATATATAACTTAGTAAGGTCTGAGAACCTTCTCTGAAGGTTATTGTAGCTATGTTTAAAGAGCAGAGAAGTTTCCTAAAGACTGTTAATTGATCGATATCAATTCAATTCATATAAATTGATTAAATGATATGAAATTGATTAAATGATTTGAGTTGTTTGTTAGATAGATCAGTCACCGCGACATAAATATGATGTGATTTGCATTCTTTTGTCCAGTTTATAAAAATCATATGCAAATAAAATCTTATCAGTTTCGCTTTCGTCGGCGCAATAACTCCAGTCTTTTTTTTAAATAAAAATTACAATATTAATTTGAAAAGTTTTTTTAAAATTTTATTATATTTATTATATCTGTAACAAGCAACAAACGTGCCGCCGCAGCCGCCCGACAACTAAAACTCGTGTTCCTTTTCTGTGCTCTTGGTATTGTTGTTGTTCGTGTTGTTGTTGCCGTTGTTGTCGCCAGCAACAATAACAATTTTATCGCTTAACTGCATCGTATCTCGTGGTTGACTGCTGCTGACGGCGCGCCGCATTTCATTACTCAACATGGCGCGTGCTTTTCCGGTTTTTGGGCAGAAAGCAAAAGCAGCCAACTACACAGACCGACCGACAGCGCCATTATTCTCGAAATTTATGAAAAACATTACATATACAATATGATTTTTTAAGGCAATTAATAAATGTTGATAAATTCATTGGTTCGGTTCTATTGTAGAATTGTATGGCCATACGTTATGCGAACTATAGTACGTTGAAATATACCGTTTCAATTGACCGGAAAAAACTTGTCCATACATTTCGGAGCATGTGAACAGAATCAGCGCAATCGTAACCTCAATCGCGACTTGTTATTACTGCTCTATCGGCATCGAAAGAAAGCTCTATTAACTGCCAGACAGTTCAAATTCAAAGATTCAAATCGTTGCAACGCGGTTCCGTCTTGCGGGCACATGCAGGCCAACTAAATTCGCGATGCTCAATCTTGTTAACTCCGAAAAGGTAAAGCAATGCAAGCGCGTTCGAACTGTCCTGTTACCTGCTGCGTGGCGCTGCAGTGCGCGTCGCGCGTCGCTCGTTGCTCGCCGCTAAGCGCTGAAAATGCCGGACTCGTGTTTTCCAAGCTGCCTGCTCATCAATTAGGCGAGTAATTTGTTTCCTCCGGCCTTCCTGGGCGAGGGCGGTCAAGTGAGTGCGGCGGGCGGAGGACTAAGAAGACATTCGTGGTACATGCAGCCCGAACCAGAAGAAGAAGTCAGAGAAGAACGGCCGTTCTTAGCTCGTTTGCTCGCTTACGAGTAAATAAATTTTCTGTTCAGTTCAACTTGTTCGGAAAAGTAGGCACAAAACAGCAACAACAACAACAACAACAACAAAAACAACAATAACAACAACAACAACAACAACAACATCAATGCGAATAGCCAAAACAACAAGAACAACGACATCAACAATGAAAAATTCGCCAGCAACTGCAATAACAACAACTCCAACAACAACAACAACAACAACACCAACAACGACAACAACACCATGCAAATTAATAGTGCATTTTTGTGAAATTAATTGATCGTTGAGTGAGCGCGGTGAGCCCAGCTGCGTCTGCGTCTGCGTCTGCGCCCGCGCCCGCGCCGCGTCGCGCCGCGTCAGCGCCAGCAACTAACTGCGTTCGTATCTCTTTCTGTCAATATATCGCGACTTTAGGCATCGACAGCAAGACTGAAAACTTGTCTCTGGCACTCGGTTACTCGTTCAGACCATATTTGCTGTTACTTTGGCCTAAGTATGCAAAATCTTTCTTAGCCTTAAAACCGTTAGTTTCGTTTCAGTCTCCTTGTTTTCTTTGTCTTTTATTCTTGTATAGGGTTGCCCGCTTCGATTGAGATTTGAGGTTGCTTTTTTCTACAAAAGTTTCTCTTTAGTTTCCGTTCGTTCGTTTGTGTGCAATGAGTACAGCTTTTTTGGCATTACACGGCACCATTTCTAGAGCATCTTCAGCAGGGAAAATGTTTACAATTAATTTATCGCCATTATTTTTGTCGACTTTTGTTATTCGGCTTTAACTTTGTTTGCGGAAAGTTATCAGCGGAAATCGCAGATTTCTACACCGAGCTTCTTCTTTAGTTTTGAACGTTTGTTGGTACGATCAGCTTAACTCGGAATTGCCAAAAGAGTCGAGCTATTAAAGCGAGTATTTGAAAGCAGAAGAAACAGCTTTACAAATTTCTTCGTTATTATGAGAAAACGCTTTGGGCGAGTACGTCACGGCGTCGCTTTTCTTACTATAACTCTTTGAAGCCATTAACGGAATTATGCATTTCTATCATTCTTAACATATTTCTAAACAAGACTGAATATTTGCCAAAATGTGAGGTATTCGAATAAATCCGATTTACATTCAGTTAACCTCAAAATTCTACTACGTGCGAAGGCAAATTGGTAATGGGTTGGCCCCAGACCTCGGGCTAACACGCACACCGCAACCAATTCATTCATAAATTTCGCCCATAACTTGAAGTAATTCGGACACCGAAGTGTCAAAAACCGAAACGGCTAATAAAAACCGAACCGGCTCAGTCTGGGCCGCGCTTTGGCGAGCGATTTTCTGGCGGCTCGAGCGATGCCGCATCGATTTATGAATGAACTGGCAGTGCCACGCGCACGTCAGACGTGACAAGCAACAATCTTGGCCAATCGATGATTGTAGGTGAAGAGATTTGTGTCTCTACGGGCAGCCGCCGAGAGCCAGCAAAGACTTGAAACAAACGGAGAGCAGCCGGTCTTTTATGACTGACATTACGGCTGACATTTTAGAGAATTTATGTAAGTCGTAAAGTGTTTTTCATATTCGCGTCTCAATGAGCAAATACGATAATTATTAATTGCTGAAAAACAAGCAAATTATTACGAGTATTTTGCGTAAAAGAAACATTTTGAGAACGAATAAAATAAATTAAATAAGATTAAATTCAAATGAAAAACGTGGACTCTCAACGGCGTATCTTGGCAAGACATTTTATAACCAAAACTATCGTATAAGAAACTGAAAACGTAATCCCATGTTAGCTCAAATAAGAGCTTTGCCATTTTAGATAAATGGAATGGTTTTAAATTGACGCCACGTGTCTGATTGCATTTATACAAGGCACCACAAATCGCCAATTCTGAGCATATTCTTAACAATTCGCACCATAATTCGGACCATTATAACTTCTAAACCTATTCAGAAGGTTTTTTTTTCCAATTCGACTTTTGGAAAGTATGGAGGATCAGTAGAAATAAGTAGCTTTGAACGAAATAAATCTACTCCGCGCTATAAGAAAGCTAAAACCTTTCAAACCTTTATTACTCTCAAGCCCATTTTTTTTAGGATTTAAGGTTTTTCCTTTCACTTTCTTGGTTTCCCAAAAAGTAAATAAACTGCACCACATTTCTATAATTTTCTTTGTATATGCGTAACATCAGTTATTATTGTTATGTTTTAATGACGAATTTATTATGATAGAAATTTCTCTAAACCATATAGAAAAACAGCATAACTGCGTAAGTCTTTGTTCTCTATTTTATGCTTTAATTATTAAGACTTCTAAGCAACGACTTCATCAAAATAAACTTAAGGTTTTCGAAATGTCTTCGTTTTTAAAGCCTCACACAAAGCACAACAAACGATTTTTAATGCAGTCATCAAGTAGTAGGGTGAACCCTTTTCTGAGCTCCATCAGATCACGAACAGATTGAAATATTATCTGCGATCGTTTTGATAAGAAACCGGTTTTGTGTCCAGAGATGGTGATTCCTTTCAATGGATTAGCTGGAATCATTAAAAGCTGGCTTGGATTGTGGACAAAGAGATGATCATTAATGGCAAACAATGTCGCGCGTTACAAATGAAGTGTTATTTCATTTTATTGTTACTTTTGCGATCTGAAATTAACTTGGAATATTTTTAAAAATAAAAGAGACTATGATACTTTCAGCTTCGACAGTTTGGACCGCTTTTACAATATTAATGAGAAGTTTAATGATAATTAAAAGAGATACCATTACACTTTAAAGTGATGTTGTTAAAGCCATTTGTTGTTTAAAGCCATTGTTTTAATGTCTAAAAAATAGACTTTTATTTGTTATTTCTATAAAGAAGTTTAGTAGCTTTTCGGGCTAGTTTTGTAACGGACGTTTTTATCGTTTTATTCGTAATTTTCATTAACGCTTTTTCTTCAAAAAGTTCAAAAGAGAATGTTATTTGTGTGGCAAAAAATTATACTCTCATGTATTTATTAACTAATTCGAATTTGAACTGATTTCTGGCAAAAGCAACGTGACACTGAGAATCTGTTCAACTTTGCTGACACTGACTTTATTTGCACGCTTTTTCTCTAACTGATTTTTTGAGACTAACCGGTCTCGAGTCCATGAAACGTATTCAGCTCAACCGGATGTTGTTGACAGCATTAGCGGCTAAATCAAAATTTAAATAATCGATTCTTGATAGTATGGAAACCATAAAGCTCTTAATAGCGCGAGTATCTGCGAGCTGAAATAGTTGCTGTTGTAGCGTTCATTCACTTAAAAGCTGCGCGCTGACGACGGCAATCATGATGATGAATGCATGAATGAATAGAAAACGTGTTTTCTAACGTTTTGTGTTCACAATATGCGGTAATTGTTATTAACAAGGTTGATACTGAAGTTTTGACTGACTTGAAAGCAGATAAGAAGGAAGGAAGGAAGGAAGGAAGGAAGGAAGGTGCGGCCTTGTGGAGAGATGGAGTTGTTGTGGTTGATTATTCTTTTCTCTTTTAACTAAATTATTAAATATACTAAATTCTCTTCTAACTAACCGGAGATATGCTTGCTTTGTTGCATTTTACAATCTGAGCCCTTAATTTTTAAATTTTTGCCCTTAATTGCAAACTCCTTGAGATGACTAAATCTCATCTTAAACGTTCATTGGTCCCTCATGTTTGTTGGTTTGTTGGACCCTCTTTAACCTCGTGTTGCAGCAGCTTTAAAAAGTTTATAATTGCTTGACATCGATGTTATTAATCGCTGCATTCTGCACTCTCCAGCGAACTTTAACCCAGAAACAAAGAGCAAAAAAATGCCAAACATAACAACTTAACGATTACGCCATCTGCTGAATGGGTTGTAAATTTCATTCACGAGCTTGAAATTGCTCAACGCCGCAATATTTCGCTGCGTTGTACACTATTCATTCATAAAGTCATTGTTTACAAGCGCTCAGTGAGAAACCAGTTTCGGATTTCGGTCGGTTTTCGTGCGCCCAATGATTTCGTAGCGTTGCGCCAAGTTGCTGGCGAGCTGGCGAGCCGGCGCGAGCGTGGGCGCTCTCAACGAAAAACATGTTAATTGATAGTTTATGAGAGGAAGGGGTCTCTCTATTTGCAAATGTACGTAATTTATGTGCCCCAGTGTGACCTCAATGTCGATAATCTGAGGCGAACACCTCGACACATTGATCACCAGAATAGAACCGAGAATTCTGCGCAGCAAAAGCACAAAAATCTGTAGCAGGGATTTATAGTAAATCACTAACAGAGACCCTTTTATTGGCAACAAAGACGGAGAAACGAAGAAACTTTGCTGGGGGTACAGGTGGGCCCCTCTTGGGTACCTTAACTATAGTCAGTAGTTAAGATATTTAAGATTTTTATTTCGTTTCGTGTCTTGCATCTCTAGAAAACCATTTGAGTTCATAAAATTTAATCTCGAATAGATTAAAGTATGGACATTGATTCAATTTAAATTGGGAAAATCCCACACTTTCAAAAGCTATCTGGCATGAATTCTTTGCTCAATAAATCCCAACGCTCTTTCTCCTCCTCTCTCTCTCTCTCTCTCTCTCTTTCTCTTCCACTGTCTATCTGTCCTGTAGATAACTCGGGGCTCCATTCCCCGAAATGATGAGCTCCATGAGATAGTACTTTTTATATCGGCAGAGAAGACGATGACGATGGCACGGCCAGAAGAAGTCATCAGCTAAAATCCACGCGCTGGCGCGCACGACCGCAAAGTCGTCTGCGTTTATCGGTGGCACACATGCCCCGGATGGCATCGGACGCGAATCTTCGGGTTCGCAAGTGAGTTTTTGATTCATTGCGCGATTATGTGTGCGCACGCAGTTTATCTCTCGGCACGAAAGCGAACTGACAGCAGCTGACTCTGTAGGACCGACCGACCCGAGACTTCCTTTGGTACACTTTATTTTTAAAAAAACACGAAGAGAGAGAGAAAACCTTAAGAAAATCAGCAGCCTTCAACGAATGTCGCGTGTTTTTCTGCCGTACATTTTCACTTACCCAAAATGCCAACAGCCAGAAAGTCCTTATTAACTTGAAGCGAGTCAAGATGCGAAATAATACGCGCGAGATACCGCACAGTAGCAGTGTGTACTCTGCGGTGCAGAGCGCGGTAGAGACCTCTGACTGGACTGTTTGATTTTTGTGCTCCGGCCTGATCTCAGTGCGCACACAGAACCCAAACCATAATTTAGTATGCAAACCATTTTCATTGACCAAAATGAGTTCAGTCGATTCGACACGTGAAAGCGCACAGTGTACGGCTCCTGTTTTGGTAATGGTTCCACGGCGGCTGTATAGCCGTATATGAACGAACACACTTGCTCTCGGCAACTCTGAGAGCTGAGCGGTTGGAAGGGTCTGCCTGTCAACGTTCCATTTGGTACAGAGGAGCCGGAGGAGCAGGAGGAGGGCTGCTTGTGGCCAACATTCATTTACACCAAACGAATTAGCGCGAACATGAATTTGTACTAAATTTGCGCTGTCAGCTCTGCGGGCCAAATACCTTCGGGCCGCCGTCGAACCGGGTGCCGGTGGACTAGGTCCATTGTTGCCGCTCTGCGGAGGTGTGAAAATGAAGGAAGGCTGCAGGAGGCTAGCTGGGGCCACCTGCTCCAGCAACCTGATGGCATACGAGTGTGCATTTCGAGAACGCCGGACTCTGATCCGGCGCATTACGATGCACATTCGTTGAATAAAGTCGCACTTAACCACTTGGCAAAATGCAATAATAATCACCGGCACGTCGGAGAAACCAAGCAGCAGCGAGCGGCACAGTGGTTAAGCTCTTCTTTAAGCAGCCTTAATGGGTATCACGACCTTACTTAGCATGACTTGTGGGTCTGTTGCATTAAAAAGTGCGTTTAATTTATGGTGTGCTACCTTTTCTCAGCTCTCGCTCGGCGCCCATTTCAACATGAGGTGCTGCTGCTGCTGCTGCTGTCTTGCTTCTCACCTAAAAGCGGCCACGGAGAACGCGCGCCAGCACTCTTCGGTGCTCACTTGGTCCGTGCCACATTCCCGAAATGATGAATGTTTTCGGATCATTTAACATTGTGCTCGTATATACAAGGTTAGCCAGCGCTGCCTCGCTGGAAGGCGGCTGGTTTTGGTTTTTTGGCGAGAGTGAACCACTTTTGGCGTGAACCTTTTTTGTGGACTTGAGTAAAAGAGAAATCCTTTGCTATTTAGGTTTGAATATTTTCAAGAAAGCGATGGCAATTGTAATTTTAAATACAGCAGATAATGAGAAGAGTGTTGAGGACCCGGAAGCATGGAGTTGGTATGCAGTAAGACAGTATTTCCTGAATTAAATGCTCTGGATAATTACGCAGAGTATAAACCTTTCCGTAGAAAGTGCTCAAAAGGTTGCCGTAGCATATTCCTAAACGGATATACACAGACTTAAGGCTTTTAAACGTGACGAAATTGCAATTTTTAAGGGATTTTCTGAACGCACTCAATGGAGCGTGCCCAAATTGTATAACCAGGTACATCTAGCTATACTGGATTTCTATCAGCGAGCTTCCATCGAAAACGCCACACACTTCTTAATCCCAAACTTCGTTCCGCTCGAGCCTTTAGACATTTCTAGAGCATTTCTCATTAATTCTTCGTTGTTTTCTTCTTGCCCTTCGCCATTGTTGGCCACAATGAAAGAGACTACAGCCTAGACCCAAACACATTGCACCAACAACAATCAAAACAAGCAGCTACAACACGGACATGGACAACGATTAATCAAAGATAAATCCGATCGAGATAAATGACATCGGCCACAAGCACAAATGTCAATGTGTGCAGTTGCGTCCAGCCGGACGTACATCGAATGGGCTTCTAATGTTCATGTGTGTTGTGTGTGGTTACCATCTCCAGTGTCCGTCACCGCCACCACCACCGCCACCTTCAGCACCTTCGCTGCCGTCATTGCTACCGGAGTGCGCGCGCGATGGTGGTCGATACGGAGAAGAATGCTGATCACCATCAGCCATAGTCAAAAACGGCCACTACTGTGCCACTTACACGCAGCGCAGCGCTGTCGAGACATTCGACAGAAATGAAAACGAAAACAACAACAACAATTGGCACAGTTGTGTCGATTAACATGCGCGAACACTGCGAAAGTACGCGAAGCCGCGGCCCGGTTCGTTCATATCTTGAGGTGGAAACGCAATCAAAAGTTAATTTTTCCTGACATCGTTTGGCATGCGAGACGCTAACGCAAACGCGACCACGAACGCGACCACGATGACGACCGTGACTGCGTTAGCGACTGAGCCGTTATCGCCTGAAAGTCTCTCTCTCTTGAAAGTAAAACCATTGTACCACGAATACCGGAGGCCTGAAGATGGCTGGCTGGCTCTTCAGCTGGCTACCGATGCTGGCCCCTACTGGCGGTGCGGTCTTCAGCTCCGGTAATGGCATGTGCTCCAGAATGCATGATAAAATGCTGACGACAGTCGGCACAATAAAGACACACCAGAGACCCAGCGAACACCGAACCTGTTGCTCGCTGCAAGTCGCCACTTGCGTCGTATTTGCTCCAGCGGCAACGCTAGTTTTTGCATGATCGGTTTTTACTATTTGCCTTTGCCAGTTCGGCCTGTCAAGGCGGTCCGCAGGAATTCACTTTGCCTCAGTCGCCCGCCTGGAGGCCGGCCTGCGTACTGTTGCGGTCATTGTCATCGCCAATTTTGTCGGCTGTTGGCAGTTGCGCCAACTGTGGTTTAACTGTTTGGTTTCGGCCGTCGAACGGTTAATTGTGTTTGTACTCACTGCACTCGAGGGCAGGGGCAGGGGCGGAACTCATTGCCTGCCTGTAGCGGGTGACTGTCGAGTGACTGTGCCGAGAGATGTCGAAAAGAACTAGATTTTTAGATTTTCTTTTGCATACATTTGAGGACCTCTTCTTGGTCTTCTTGGTCTGGCCGCAAAGATCTTCGATGGCAGGCGATCCTAGCAAGAATTCGCCTTAGTTTGGTTCGCTGCGATTCTCGGTTTGTTGCTTCATATCATGATACTCATGATACCAAGTAATGCTTTTCCATCGTTCCTTCAGAGCAACGTCGGTTGGTTCTATAGCGCTGCCAGGTGCCTTTTGGGCCTAACACACACACACACACACACGTATAGTATTCATATTTGCAGTTACGTCTTTATTACGCATTACGTACGTTTCCTGCTTTCATGGCGCTTTATTGGTTGTCCATTCTGCGGCTTCATTTACCTGCTCGAGCTGCGGGCTGAGTTAGTGCGCGCCCGGTTTTTGGCATGCAATCAAATCTCATTATTCTGGCCGTGTTGTTGTTGTTGGTTGTTGCTGTTCTTTGGAATAGCCAACCTTTGCTTTATTATGTGTCAATATTGAACGAAGTTATTGGGCTTTTATGTTTGCCGATTTTATGGTCGACACGGCTGACCCTCACCCTAACAATAATATCGAGCTGCAAAGAGTTCTATTAGCGGTAGATACAAAAGCACAACAACCGCTAGCGCACCTACACCCAAAAGCCTTTAAGTCTTATAATCTATATATATGTTTATCGATATTTATGGATAATTTTGAAAGAATTCTAATTAAAACATTTGCATTAGAAATTCAAAAGTTATTTCGTTGAAAAGCTTTCTATTATCGAAAGGCTTTCGCTCCTGAAAAGCCTCCCAAATTTGTAAAAATCCAAGGCTCGCTCAACACCAAGGGTCCATCAAGGGTTACTACTCATAAAATCCTCCAGGAATTTTTTGAATTTTCGGATTTTATTTCCATTTCTTTCGCTAAATCTCGACAAGATTTACCAAATTGAAATCCTGAACTCTTAATCGCATAAATTTGAAATCGATGCCGCTGCCATCACTTCACCAAACGGTAGCTGTTCGAGAGTGCGATTTAAATAAAGAAGAAGTCGTCACCGCCGCCATTAAGTTCAGACGGAGTTGCCCTTCTTCGCACTTAAGTACCCACATGGACGATACCTGCGGGATCAACTCAACCACCAGCCGCCACCAGCAGACCGACATCGATGGTAAGAAAGATGATGATTGTGATGGCGATGGCGACGAGGCCGGAATGGCCTGATTGCCGTTCTGAAGTTAAGATCGACCCCGCATTGAGTTGATCTCGATTCAGAAGTGGTCTGCAGTGCGCCTTCGGTATCGACTGCAAGTGCCAGAAATAGCATTAATCCAGGGCTGCTTAGCGGCGACTTCGAGGAGGTACAAACGCAAACGGAGGGACGGACTGAACTGACTAGCCAACAGACGGCCCAACGATATTTAAATGGCAAAAACGTGACTTGCCAACTGTGCGCCTAGTCACCAGCCTTCGAGCCAACCAGCCGGCCGGCCAAGTGCCAGGATATTTGTTTTGCCATGGCGTGCTGTTGCCGGACGGACCGCTTGCCAACCAATAGATTTCAATTTGCCGATATTGAGTTCAATTTCGTCTCGTATTGTTTTGTTTTTCTGGAGCAGGCTGGAGCAGGCGACGTCAGGCTCCGGCTGGAGCGGAATAAATAAGTCTTCCCCGTTCAAAGGAGCTTCCCGTCTCCAGCAGCGAAGCTAACAACTTTATGTGTCCAATCATTGATTGGACGTTTCCACTTTGGCCGATCTTCGGGCCGAGCTGAATTCAGAGGTGATCTTGAGGAGAACAAATTGCAATTCTATTGACAGAGCGCGGCTGGCGATTTTCAATTTAACTATTTTATTAATTTTTCAGTTGCAATCGATGTTGTTTGGCTGCGGAGACATTGGCCCCAAAGAAAACGGGGTAACTCCAACGAGCGTGAGTCGAGAGCGGAAGCGAGCGGAAGCGAGCGGAAGCGATCTAATGCTCGAAATCGAAAGCGATCTTCTGATTTGAATTCTAATTTGAAACCGTGGCTTTGACTTAAGTAGAAAACGTAGCTATTTTAAGCCTAACTATTTTAAACGAACCCATTTTAAATGAACCTATTTTAATTAATGATTGGAAGTGTATGAAAGTATAGCCAAGTTCGGCCGCAAGTGGGCGGCCTATTTTCCTATCTGTAAATAATGAAAATATATTAAACGGCAAGAGAAAGACATAAAGTTTTGACTCAAAGGGATATTCTTTATATACACGAGTGTGTAGAGTTCAGTGGGCGGCCGGAAAGACCAGATGAAATGCCGGAAGTCAAAAAGAGATGCCTTTAGGCTACCATAGACATAAACAGATGTACCAAATATATTGACACTGAACTTGTCAAGTCATTCAGACAGATTTCATCGAAGTTACCAGCTTTTAAAAGTGCTTAAAAAGCAGTCAAATTAGTACACATTTCGCATTATCTGTTATCAGAGAAGTCGAAATGGTCCGATCGCCGCCGCAGCGATTACACTGGACATGACATGACATCACCTCTTGTTGGCCGCAGTGCCATTTTGAGGTGTTTATTTGTGAAACACAAATTTTCGACCACGGACCAACCCATGACTTCACCAAGACTGCAGAAAGGTTACCCGCACGGCGATTATTTTATTTTAATTCTTTTTGGATTTTGTGTTAATCTTTTTGTTGTTATTATGATTGTTGTTGTTGTTGTGATTGTTGTTGTGATTGTTGTTGTGATTGTTGTTGTTGTTGTTGTTGTTGTTATTGTTGCACAAAGCATTTAATCTACGAGTAACACCGCCATAAACAGCAGCCGACGAGCCGACGAACCGTGCGATCGCGCTTTTGATTTCAACAAATTACCTACAACGCAACAACGCAATTTGCAAACAACAATTTATGATATCTTGAGAAAAATCTTAGCAGACAGACCTAAACAGACAGACAGACATACAAATTGGCAAGAATGATGCAGCAGCAGCAACTGAACGAATGAACTTGAAATGTTGTTACAAATAAACTCAAATCATTCACTTTGCATTCGTTATTATATAAAATAGAATTTAATATATGTACATACGAGTATGTATATATCGTACAATACAAAAAAGAAAAGGAAAAAGAGTTTTTGGCTTTTTGAAAAAAATTGTTTGAAAATCAACGCTGCTGCAGAGACTTCATTCAGTTCGGTGCGAGGCGTTATCTTTTTGGGTACAGTTATTTGTTTGCTGAGATCTGAGCTCGATGCCACGGTCATCTCAGCACGAAGTATGCCAGTTTTAGCTAATGACTTCATTTCAGCAGTTGTTTGACGATGGCGTGACGACCGACGACAAAGCTTGCGTTACGCCTTCGAGACGCAAGAAGCAGCAGCAGCAGCAGTTTAATTGCACAGTGGCGTGTCCAGTTAAAATTGTGTCTGAATTATAATTTTCAGGATGTTTTCATAGCAATTTTGGCCATTAATAAATTCTACATATTATTTTACTATGAGTGCCGTTGATATGAGATTCCCACCAAAAACTATTTCTAAATAAATTAGAAATTCAAAAATTTTTATAACATTTATTCTTTTAACAGATCTGAGGTCGAAGGTCGGAGTCATAAGTGACTATAGTCACTTTTTCCTATTAGAGAATCTTTCAAGTCCTTAAGAATTTTAGTGTTTTGAACTAAAATAATTTCTAAACTTCGTTAATGTTCAATATTGATGCTTCAATTTCTGCGAGATTACGAAATCCCGCCAACGATACACAGTTTTTTCATCGAAATAAAACCGCCATTTTTTAGTCAAAAAATATTCGAGAATATTAGTATTCAAGATATTATTTTATCACTCAATTTCAGCACTTCTTCATATCGTTTTATATTTCTATCGTTAAATACTGCTTCAGTTTCGTTAAGTTTGACACTTGGCTATCGTTAAGTATTGAACTCAACGTTTCGGAATTACATCCATTGTCTAGAATATGACAAAACTGACCACTGTCTCCGCGCGCACTTATAAAAATTGCACTCATACACAAAACTCCATCGTCGTCCGTCAGCGACAACTAATGTGTTAGCCTGGCCCGAACTTCGACTCGACTCCGCTTGAACTCGAGGCACCAAGGAGCACTGACGTTGAGATATTAACTGGCTTTTTTAGCCCAGTCTTCATGCTGGAAAATAAGTTGTTAACTCACTCTGGACGCCTTCGGTTTTTCTACACGAAATTATCAGAAATAATAAGAATGACAGCGATAATGATAAAGTGCCATTTTGCAATTTTGGAGAAATTTTTTTTTTTGGAAGGCATTACCTAAATCATAAGCAGAGTAATTTCAATGAAAATAAAATCAAATCAAAATAGAGTTGTTTTTCAATTACTAAACTAAATTATTTTAGAAAATATAAAAAATTTTAATTAAAAATAATTTTTATAGAAATGTTTTTTATATAAAAGTATTGTAACTATTAGTATTATTATTAGTATTATTAGTTTTATGGAAATTTATGAGTTTTTAGTACTCTAGTGACTCTTCAGCGCCAAAATTATTCCGTATTTATTTAGTGGCAATATTTTTCCTTGTTTTAAAAAAGAGATATTCCCTCTCTCTCTCTCCCCCTCTCTTACCCTCCTCTTCAAAACAATATGATGTTAGCATTCGCTTCCAAGTGGCTGATCTCCATTTGTCTCTTCTCCCTTCTATACCACTTTCCACACCGATTGGTACCTCTCTAAAATCAACTTTTGACAATCAATTCCAGAACTGAATGTCAATAAGTCGTCCGTCAGTTAGTTGGTCATGCTGCCATCGTTATGTCAACAGCGCCAACTTTAATGGCCAATCTTGTTAAGTCAATGGAGCGTACTGCCATCCGCAGTCGCCGACTGCAACAGTTGGCTTGCGTACCTACCTTGTTTGAGTATCGACAGGCATCAGTATCGACATCGTCATCGCCATCGACAACGGCATCAGCATCAGCATCAATGGGTTTGAATGTGGCAGCGCCGCGGTCATCGATGCTTCGAACGCTTCGAACGCTTCGACTTCGCT
Source organism: Conops quadrifasciatus (assembly GCA_949752815.1). Taxonomy (NCBI): domain Eukaryota; kingdom Metazoa; phylum Arthropoda; class Insecta; order Diptera; family Conopidae; genus Conops; species Conops quadrifasciatus. Next base: position 2,504,020 of record OX457078.1, read on the forward strand.
CGCTGCCGAAGTCTACTCGAAGTTTCCTCAACTTGGCTTAAATGCGCAATTTGGCTTGCAAATTGTTGCATAATGAATGGCACCTCAGCTCAGTGGTATTGTCGCTGATGACGCTGACGGCGCGGGCAACGGGGCCGGCCGCTGGAAACGTTACGAATGCGGTCGGAGCGGGAGGTATAATACCGAATAATACCGATCGTTATCTGTCGTTAGCGTTTTATTTCCATTTTGGCTGAGACCGTGATTTGTTTCTACAAATTATGTCGTTACGGCAGCCTTTTTCGGACTCTGCCGAGTCTTAGAAGCTCCTCTCTTGATTGGATGCGTTGATAAGGAATACCGCGGACAGGTTGCGTTATGCAGAGCCAAATCGAGAAACGGCGACGGCCACGGCGTCGGTTGACGCTGCTCGCGGTCGGTGGAGGCAGGGCAAGCAGTAGCCGTTGATGCTTGAGAATGCGGCCTGCAGACGAAGCCAACGATTTCAATCAAAAAATAACAATTTAACGCTTTGACAGGATGAAGTGAGAGGAAAAATTAATAGTTTATTTGGCCTCGAGCAGGATCGAGAAGCAGCCAATCCGCATGCGGTGACTCGCGACGACATTATGTCGCTGTCAGGAGTCTCAAAGCGATTAAAAAGCTCAACTTCTCTGGCAACTGAGTATGAGTATAAATATTTTTCCTTAATCAAACGTGCGTCCTCGCCGCATGCGTGTCAGCGTTGCTGCGGCGGCGCGAATCGATTTGCGCTTGCAACATTTAACGCGCTTGTTGTCGCTGACAGATCAACAACTTAATTTGTCACAAGGACGCAGCCAGCCAGCCAGCCAGCTCTCCAGCATGACGGTGTCCTTGTGGCTGCAGAAACGGAGAACCCTTCTGCCGCGCGCAAGTGTCACGATACAGTCACGCGGGATCGACAAATTCTCGTTCTTACCTTTAAGTCATGTCTCCAGAAAACTCAAATCTCCGTCGCTGACACTTGCTTTGCGATGTCAACAACATGCCATCAGCAGCATTTCGAGGTGAAGCTCCAAATTGATTGAGACGACGCGTTGCAACGCCTGGAACGAACCGGTTTTCGACCAAATAGTGGCTACTTTATATGCTGAAGTGATTGTAATGCACGGTAGTCGTTTCCTCCTCTTCCTCTTCTCTTCAACGGAAGCTATAATCTTTAATCTTCAATCACTTTCGCAGAAAAGACGATTCCAGCCGCTACGCATTCCGCTGCTGCACTGAACCGCATCCTAAATTATCACAGTTAAATTTTCAAATTTGATTATTAATCAAGCTGAATCAAACTGACCGACGAACGGTGGCGGTGCACTGAATCCGTTGTCAGCTAGACGTAGCGTTGTTCGGGTGCGTCCACTCTGAAAATCAGGCTGCGGCCACAGCTCGCCGATCGCCGTTCGCCGATCGCCAATCATCCGGCGACGCATGAAAATATTTTGACTTCCGTGGCCAGTGTCTATCGGCTTCGCTGATGGCGATCAATCAAGATAAGCAAAGCGGTATCGCTGCTGTATCGCGACCGTGTTGCACGATCGATGCAACCAAGCGGCCGTTCTCGCCCGATCAGCGAGTCCACGCAATTAGTTCGAAGAAATATTTTCAAGATAAAAGTTAATTAACGCCATCGAGAATCAGAAGGAGAAGGAGAAGAAGAGGAAACCGAAGAAGAAGAAGAAGAAGAAGAAGAAAAAGCCGATCACGCGATGATAAGTATGTACATTTAACGAAAATATGAAACGTCACGATTTTATGACATTAGATAATGAAAGCAGCGCAGCGCGTATGTACGAAAGTGTTGTCGTTGTTGTTGTTGTTGTTGTTGTTGTTGTTGTTGTTGTTGTTGTTGTTGTTGTTGTTGTTGTTGTTGTTGCAAACCGAGGCGTGAGAAGCATTGCAAAGTAATCCGGTTTCTTTAGTGTTTTAGTGTACCATTATCTCTAATATAATAACTCTGTCGAATGATTGCGAATACGAAAGCATTCAATTTTTCCTTGAAGTCTTCTGTTTTTTTCCCACTTTTTCCATTTAACCCATTTCGGCACTACTCGTTTGGTTTGTTATTGAGCGATCACTGATCACTCTCACTCACTGACGATCCATGGAGTGATCACCCAAAGATCATCCAAAGATCACCCAAATTTCGCCCAGATTTGTAGCGAGATTTTTTGCCGAAGAAAAGCGAGTAAACCTCTTCTTAGGTTCTTTCCGCCTTCTGAACAAGAAAAGAAGGCCGCAGCAGCGACTCTTAATGATTTACGCCCAGCCTGAGAGCGATTTGTTGCTGTTATTGCCGCCGACGATGTTGTTGCTGTTGTTGTTGTTGTTGTTGCAGCGAGCTGTCACATTCAAATTGTTAATATGATTGGTGTCTACAGATTAGAAAACAAATAATTCAAAATATGAGCAGCCGTATCTTTTTTGCGCGCGTTGAACGCCAGCGCGCAACCAGAGCAGCCGGCGTTGCAGCGAGCGATAACCTTTTGACTCGGCTGGAAAAAGAATGGAAACGAGCAGAAATTATGAATAAAACGAAGACATCAGGACGCTGTGGGCCATCACAACAACAACAACAACAACAATAAAAACTCTGCGGATTACACTTAAAATTATTAAATGTAAAAATATTAAGAAAAAACTTAAGGAAAAAAGAAACACCGAGCAGATGCCGAAAAAGGAGGAAGAGAGTAGCTTTCGATCATGCCAAAAACTTGGAAAGTACATAATTTACATTTCTCTTAGAAAAAAGCACAAATTTTGTGCTTTGAAATTTGCTAAGGTTTGCGCGTTGAGTGTACGCAAACGCGCATAAACACATAGAAAAAAAAACAACAAACACAAACTTGCTCAACTGACAAATTGAACGAATGAAAGAGCAACAAGTGGTCGAAGTGGTCGCAGCGATGCACGGCGAAGCAGAGACACCAACGATGTCGACGGCTGTGCGGCGCAAAGACGGCGCAGGCAAGACGCCGCCTGCCAGCGCAAGCGATAGACGCTAATAAGCAACGCTGCGTGGCTCCCAGCGCTCCGACCGAAAACAGCAACAAAAACAACCGAACACCGCACAGCGCACAGCCGACGCGGCAACGCATGAGCAACATGCGCAACATAAATCGAAACACTTCGAAATGCCATTTTGGGCGCGCACATGGTCAGCAACAGGTTGCAGCCGCAGCAGCCGAAACGCCGAAGTGATATTTATGAAAAGTGATCAGAGAGCAGCAGTTGTTGTTGTTGTTGTTGTTGTTGTTGTGTCTTTTCGGTTTGCTATATTGAAGCAAACGTTGCTTCCTAGTCGTTTTAGAAGGTGTTACCACTGCGCATTTTGGCCACCACCAACAAAAACAACAACAACAACAACTGCCCAACATAAACAGAAACATTGAAATGGCCAGCGGTCATGAAAGCATCAAAAGAAGTTGGATGCGAAGAAGAAGAAGAAGAAGCAGCTCTTTGTAGCTATTGCAAATTTTAAAAGGTTGCAATTTTTCTTTGAAGCTGCGTTATTATGAATTCATTTCTTGGCAACGGCTACGGCTGCGTCCGCAATCAGTTGGCGCGGGTGTAACCAGCCGTGCTGCCGCCCGCTGCAGCACCACCAGGAGACACTCGCTCGCGTGTATGAATGCTATGCCGAAGACAATAAACTACCCTCCGGCGCTCGCGGCCTCCAACACCATCAGAACGATCGCCACAGCCATCGCTATCGCCGCATAGTAACCGCATAGTGACCATATGGCAAAGATTTCGTTTAGCAAATCTTCTCACGCATGATAATGAAATGTTGTCGGATGTAACAGCACATGATTGTGTATTATACAAAATCGTATACACCTACAGGGTGCGCCATCTTTTATGTCGGTATGTGAATTGTGAATAACTTTAAAAATAAACCAACGATTTTCATATATCAGGTATTATTATATATTTAATTTGATCCTTTACAATTTATTTCGACTAGTTTTATTGGCCAAAGCAAAAAGCGTCACTATTTCGGCGCATAGTTTCGGTGTGAGCGGTTTTACGTTTCAAATTATACTGAATTGACGCTTCAAAAGCATGTTTACTTAAACGGTATAAATGGTTAAAAAATTTAATCGGTATTAATTAATAAATAAATAAAAATTGTTGCATAAATGTTAAAGTTATTTAATGTTCACATACCGATATAAAAGATGGCGCACTAGACTAACACCGTTTTAAGCACCGTTTTCATCTAAAGGACCCTTCGACTTGATCTAAGCTTCCTTTAACCCAAACCGAAATAACGCTACTTTTGAGCTTGAGGGACCCAAAATCCTCCAAAATAATACGTAATTTAGTTAATATCTGTCCACATTTTTCAAAATGTTCCAGTGTCGTTAATTGACTAACACTCAATGTGTGGCTCGTCAGACTCCATTGAGTCCGTGTCGTCATAATGCTCTCTTCTACTCGCTCATTAACACTTCTGCTCGCCGAGTGGCGGAAGGATCCTCCGGGGTCGACTCGTCCCAGAGCATTCAGCCTCCAAGAGAACACCCGCAGCGGTTCTCACGACCTCGCTGTCTGTACGACCCTCGAGCTGCAGGACAAAGCATACAAAATCAAAGATTGGCATCAAGTCGTCAACGAAAACCAAAACCGAAAACAAAAACAAAAAGGCAGCACTTGGAATAACAACGACAATACACAATTCACAACAACACTCAGCAATGCGCCGATATACCCAGCAACAACAAACAAACCTTGCTTTCGTCGATCAAGTATTTATGCGCCATGAAAAATTATTACAATAAAAGAGAGAAGAAAAAAGCCGCATCAACTGCGAAATTCAGACGCGAATGAACGAACGACGAACGACGAACGAACGAACGATAAACGCACATTAAAGCATCACGATTCCGATGCCGAAACCCAAAATAAGACCTTGCCCTTGGTGCCTTAATGTGGCTTAACTGCAGCGACCGGGACAACAGTCGCGTTCAGCGCCGTTGCCGCCGCCGTCGCCAAATGCTGTGCGTAATGATCGCGATAAGCGCGCGATCGATGATCCTACGGCCCCAGCAAGCAACGCAGGGCACCGCTGCAAGTCGGGGCTCTTTTAATTACGGGTTATTACAGCGGTGTGTGAGGCACAACAGATCCTTACGTTGCCGTGGCGGCCGTTGCGGCCGTTGTTGCCATTGTGAGAAGGCATTGTTTGTTTTAGCTGAGAAATAAATACTTAATTTCAGGGTAAGTCGCCTGGAAAATGTCGAAGAGGGGCGACTATGAAACGCCGGCGATTGCGGGTGCCGCATCTGGCACATCTTGGCTGCACGTAGTACCCGTTTTTTAGCCAGATTTTCGCTTTTATTTTGTTTCAGCGCTAGCATGCCCCAGAGAGGTGACATACGAGTCTTCCTCAGGGAGAGAAGTGCGTGCGTGTGACCGGCCGCCGTACGTCAACAGCGGAAACCCAAACGAATACCGATCAATGTTGGCCTCATCGATCACGGCATCGTTTCGTCTCCAGAGCAAGCGTCGCCACAGGACCGAATTGGCTTCGGTTCGGGCTGCGACTCTGGCTGCGACTCCAGCCATTTGCGATCGGCTTGTGTTGCGCTGATGAAGTAATTTGATGTGAAATTACCGCAATTACACAATTAAGTCTTTGTGGCGTGTTGTTCTGGTGTTTACGACGAGTCAAATTCAGAAAATTGCAAAGCGTACTGATGATATTTACTAAGTGCGGTAAGCGAGCGGTGATCTCGCGGTCTACAACGTTCATTCATGACGATCAATAGAAAATCAACTTTCTTCATGTTTTTGTGAGTTTAGAAAATGCCGGATTGTAAGACGTCTAAAAGGAAAAACTTCGTTACTTCGTCACTTATTGCACTTGAATTCGAAGAAATTGGTTACTTTAACCATTAAAATCTGCATGCCACATTCACCCTCTGAATTTCACTTTGTCTCTAAAGGCTTCCTAACTCCACGATCTACCAAAAATGCTATCATTTTCTTTGCTCCAACCGGCCTTACATGATTGATATTAATTGCTCCATAAAATACATACTTATCCACGGCCGACCATAAAAGTCCCATCAACGACGACGATCCTCTGCGGAGTCTCGCTACGAAAACACACCTAAGAAAGCACTCTTGCGTGAAGTCAAGTAGTGATGACAATATCATTCCTGCGACCTGCACAATCTGCGACAAAAACCGCATAAATTATGCTAATGTATGCGCAACGGCGCGCCGTCGAACGCGGCGAGCGACGAAACGCTGCCAACAACAAGTGCGCACCGATCGAGCAGTCTCGCGTCGCAGCCGCACATGCGCGCATCTGCACATGAATCATTATCTAAAAAGGTATCTCAGCAATGAAAACATAAGTATCGATAAAATCGAAGCGTCTGTCCGCTGAGCGATGGCCGCAATATCGTTCGCGATAAGCTTCTAAATGTAACCGCACCCTCGCTCGCTCGATCGGCCCGATCCGTTGCAATTGCGAGCGCCGCATAAACGCCCTTCGGAGGAAGGAAGTGCCGCCACAGTCGCTGCTTAGTCTGCGACACAGCGGTCCCGGCTGACCCTCCACCTGTACAGACGATCAACCAAGCAGCCAGTTGTTTTCTCACGCTCATCTCGACGGAGGCTCTCTCGCCTGCACCCTGATTCACTGGAGAGTCTGCCTGTCCCGCTCTTCTTGACCATCCCAAGTACACGCAAGTACTTCAGCGTCTACGTTTTTATACTTGTCCGATTGATTTGTAGTTTTTTTGTCACTCGAGGCTTTGGGTTATCCCACTTTTCCCTTTCATTCAATATTTCCAGCTCGTGAAAAGTACTAACATTGCGCCGGTGTCGCTTACGGTGGAGGCCATAAATAAGCATTTTTAAACATTAGTATTAAAAATATTGATTCTTCAATGAGTTCAGCGCTCGATCGTTTCTGAATATCTACGAATTTTCCGCTTCAAACCTATTTAAGATCTCGAGGATTATTTCAAAGACAGTACACGAACCTCGAAAGAATCTATTAACAGTCGTTTTAGGCGCCAACGCATTGACATGTACCGTCGCCCAGCCGGACACCAACCAAAGACATAGACTTATTTCGAAAAGTAATTTTTGTAGCTAATAAAAACACTTTCGTCTTCGATTTTATCTTCTTCATCACTACAATTGCTGCCTAAGACTCGTGGCTAATCACACACAACTAGTGAGTGAGTCACTTCGTCGTAAAAGCACCAATCCAACTGGTCTGCCGATTGGTCGACTCCATAGTCGCCAGTCAAAATGTCTTCTCCAGCAAATTTTGCCGTCACATCATCTTGAAAAAAATCATAAAATGTATGCAAATAATTTCAATTCTGCAATAGAAATGAAAACAACAACAACAACAACAACAATAAGACGAAAAAAGCAGCTAAAACAACTAAGAAAAATTGTTGTTCGCAGAAACTGGAGCTAAAGCTGAAGCTGGTTGTTCTCTGGACAGAGTTGGAGAAAATACTCGTAGCCGAAGACAGATGGCAACATTTAATGTCGTCTTGTGCGGGAGCAGATACAGCAAAGAGGTTCATATTTGCCTGCCAATCGGTCTGCCATAAATAAAAGCGCAATCTGTCTGCAATTGAAAAGTATGATCTCTTATAAATTGAAGAAAGAAAAAACACACCAAGTGAATATCAGAAGTGAAGACTTTAATTCGTAAAGACTTGAAAAGTGATCTATGAAGTATTCGGTACTAATAGGATTTTGATGGCAAGCGATAGATAAAACCGATCAGTACGAGAAAGTACGAATTAAAGTACTGACTGAACTGAACCGACCGCTACTAACGCTAGTATACATTTTAGAAGAAAAATCGAATAATTGAAAGTGCGCCTCGTATTGCTTTTTGGTTTTCATTAATTAAAACGTTCATCCGTGCTAAAATGTTAGCAAAAGATCTAAAAGATTAGATCAAAAGGAGTTTTATCATCGATGATCAGATGGATTCAAGCCAACAATTTGTTTCACTTGCATTGCATACTTTTAGGCCATACGTTTTTAAAATTTTCACCAACGACAAAACATCTCTGATATGTTTATTTTCTATTCAATTTTTATTCCGAATAAAGCCCAAAACATTACATTACTTAAAAATATTTTGAAAGAAAAGAGAAGAGAAAAAGTGGTCAAGAAACCCGATTGCTTCTTTCCATACACCGGAAATTTTTTTTCTCTCTCAGAAGGGAAAATAGAAAGGATCTTTTCCCACAAAGGTCTCCAATTTGAATTAAAAAAAAACATATTTACAAATAACAAACAAACAATTTTTATTCATTTACTTTAGACATTGTCCCACTTCCCCGCCTTCCAACATTTTGCCACGCCCTGAAAAAAACTACTTACTCATCGCTCAATCAATCGTCATCATCATTCGGGTGCGGCTCTCCGACGAAAGAGCCCATAGCCGATGATTCCACTTCCTGATAGTCATGAACCAGCTCACAAACGTTGTCACAGGCGTCCAGCAGGTTGCCCTCCTCCAGGCCTTCGCCAACGTAGTGGTACACAAAAGCCCGCCTCGAGAACAATTGATCGAACTTCTGCACCAGACGGCACCATGCATTACGAATGGCGGTGTTGTTGGATATGGCGCAAACAGCACGCGTCGTCGGAGCTAGATCGCCACCTGGCACGTAGCTTGGTGGCATCGCGTTTATCCCAATCTTGAATCCGGTCGGCGACCAGTCCACAAATCTCATCGAATGCATGCGCTTGATGTTACTGATGGCAGAGTTCACGTCGGTTCCGCTGATGTCGCCCCGGTAAAGCAGGACACAGGCCATGTATTTGCCGTGTGTGGGGTTGCAGCGCACCATCTGGTGGCCGGGAGTGAAGCAGGCGGTGGTGAGTTGCTCTATCGATGCGTTCACGTATTGCGCCGTCCTAACTGGTACTAGCGGGGCGTACGTAAGGAGAGGGAAGTGGATGCGAGGATATGGGACGAGATTCGTTTGGAACTCATCGAAGGAAACATTTACGGAGCCGTAGAAACGCTGAGAAGCTGTGAAGGCCGAAACAACCTGAAGAGGAAGACCTAAGATGAACAAGAGGATATTGTGAAAGTGCCAGCCGACCCACCAACCTGGCCAATAATACGATTTAAATTGGTATATGTAGGCGCTGGTACGTCCAACATCGTGGCGCATATTTCGTAAAGAGCCTCATTGTCCACAATGAACGCGCAGTCCGTGTAGTCCATGGACATATGTGTAGCCAGCAGCGAGTTGTAGGGTTCCACAATAACCGAAGATAACCTGCATTAGAAGAATACATTAAAGAGACAAGATCTTACTCTTTCACGCACACTGGCGGCTATAACTTACGAAGGTGATGGAAATATAACAAACTCTACTTTGGTAGACTTCCTGCCGTAAGTGTCGGCCAGCTTCTCCAGCAGCAGAGTGCCGAATCCGGAGCCAGTCCCTCCCCCTATGGCCCGAAACACTAGAAACCCGCGTAGATTCGAGCACTTTTCGGCGGTTCGACGCACAGCATCCATGGTGCGATCTATCAGCATTGAGCCGATCAAGTTGTACCCTCGAGCAAAGTTGCTGCCACTGTCATCCTTTCCGGTAACCAGAGAATTCGGATCGAAAAGATAACGATACGAGCCAGTGCGAATTTCGTCTGAAAGACATAAAGAGGGCACCGGGAACAGTGCTACTTAGCCTCGATGTGCGGCCACATTCTGAGCACGTACAAACCAATGACTGTTGGTTCCGAGTCAACGAGCACTAGACGCGGCACAACTTTCAGGCCGTTGTCCGAACAGGCGAAAAAAGTCACGAAAGAATCGTCCGTGGGCATTCTTCCCAGACAACCGTTCGGCATTATGCCATGCTCCAGACAGTATAGCTCCCAACAAGCATTCGCAATTTGTACGCCAGCTTGACCTACATGAATTTGAATGATTTCGCCCTATTCGTAGAGGCAAGAGATAGTAGAGTGAGCGAAGAAGGTTATCAATATGGTTGGCAAAATAGTAATCTTACCCGACGTGACATATGCTTAGTGGGACACTAAAAATTTTATACTGATCATTCAAAAGAACAAGGATTTTTTAACACTATATTTTTTTATAAAAAGAAATTTTTATAACACATTAAATTTTTATATAATTTTAAAATAAAAACAAATTGTGGTAAACAATTTGAAGTAAAATATTTTTATTTCTTTATTTCTTATTTAGTTTTCTACACTTTGAAGTTCTTAGTGTCAGAGAAGTAACAATAAACGTAACACAAATAAATGGCTTGTAGGAGAAATAAACAAATTATTGATTAAAATAAATTGCCAACGTTCTGTACAAAATTGTAATCCCAAAAAACCTACAACGCCATCAAATGATAATGCTTTTCGTAAATTTTTATAAAAGAATCATTTTTATCACTTAAGAATCTCAAGCTTATTATGTATTAGGAGAAATTTTAAATAAGCGAATGCGTAAGTAAATTATATTGAGTCCTCATGCAGATATCGTTCTTGCTCCAACTTTATATTCTTTATATTTCCTTGTTTACAATTCTTCATAACCATAATTAGAAATATGCTATATCTAAATCAGATAATAAATAGATAAATACAGAATTTGATGCATTATATTACAATCCAATAGCAGAGCACATACATTATCGCTAAACATAAAAGAAGGAATGCAAATACACTTGCTGAACATATACTTTGACTGAATATGAACATATGTATATGACTGAATATTTGATGTAATGTATGCAGTTTAGTTTTATAACAAATAGTAGTCTTACATTAAAACATTAAGGAATTAGTTTGAATTTGTTCGGTTTAAGCTTAATTGATAAATACATAGTAGCATGTAAGTAGTGACAAATAAAACAGGAACATAGTAAATCTTAAAGAAGAGATTGTTCTATCATAATGCGTTCGAAACCAGGTGGTGGTCCGTAGCTGAAGTTATCTAAAACAATATCCAGAATTGCTCCATTTCCCGCTGAAAATTAAAGGAAACTACAGTATTAGCTTTAATCGACAAGGTTCAAAAATCCGATCTTACCATAGACTACCGGATATACCGCACCCTTAACGTTGCGAAAAGGCACCTCCAGGTTCTTACCATTAAAAAAGAAATTCAATTCAATATGATCGAAGGCTACACCTATTATGTCGCCTTCATCGGGGAAGAGTCGTCGCGTAACCGCCTCTTCCGCAGATTCTGGAGATGTTAGTATACTTCCATTCGTAAGCAAAAAGTCATCGGCCACATCTTCGATGCCTATTAAACCAGGGGATGCAGCCGAAGATGATAGGTTCGCCAGTTTGCTGTTGTCAGTTGATTCTTTTGTGACGGCCATGGCCACAACTGGACGGTATTCTTCGTCATTGTGGCGTGTGGCATTATCGGAGCACAAACACCACGAATCCTTGTCACAGCCACCAAATTTCCTGCCGAGGTCGGCTTGACGAGTAGCTAGACCGACGGACCAGCTGCCACTTTGTTGAATTTTCATCTCGAAGTAAGATTTCGACTGAACCAGAGGAGCTGTGGCTAATGCTCCACCAGAGCCAGTAATACGCAGATTATTTGATAGAAGAATAACATCAGGTCCTTTAGTGTGTTACGAGAAAGGGAAAGAAAAAAAGGTATGAGACTTCCACATTGTAGCTGGTTTACTTTTAACCGTAACTTAGAATGATTTTAATAAACTTAATCAAAAATTTGGTGTCAAGAATCTTTCTAAGTGAGAGTCGTATGCACCACCACGTACCCATATGCACAGCGTCGAAATGGACCTCAGGCTCCCGCATTCGATTTGCGGTCGTTGGTGTTCTCAAAGTTCCATTCATGCAGGTCCTCAAACAGCAGAACATTTTAACGTTTCACGTGTAAGTAATTGTTATTAATTAATTATTTCTATTTAAGTTGGTTTTCCTGTAGCCCTATCTTCAAAGATTTTCAACCCTTATTTGAGACGTCTGTGTTCTGTTTGTCATCAGCTGTTCGTAAAAGAAACATCAAATCATTTGACAAACAGTAGGAGCTCTGTTTAGTAAACATAAGATTAGGGCCTTTTATAGACAATGCTTTATTTTGCTATTGGTTGCAAAATTTAAAAAATGAAATTTATTTGAATTGTAATTTGTACATTACTTTGTAAGTTATACTTATATAGCTCTAAATATGGAAGTGTTCGTCGAAAAGATCTCTGTGACGTCTGTGTTTTGTTTTTTGTTCACCACGTCTTAGAAATTTCTACGAGATGTTAACTTTAATTAAATTACTGTGTATTTATGTTGCTTCCTTTTTTCTAAAGATGCAGCAAATATTCCCAGAAACAAGATAATAATTAAGCCTTTCGGTCTCTTTAAGTGAGGGATTGCCAACTTCAAAAAATCTGAAATAATTTATAATCGAGAAATAAAACACCTTTTTTCTTTTAGTTTTTACAATTACACAAAACAGTTTTAAAATTTTTATTTAATTGTTTAATCTGGTATATTAGTATGTATAAGTATAATGATAATGTAATTATTACTCTTAATTTCTGTTAGCTTTTAAGCAATTATAATAATTGTATCCGGTTGTTCTTGATAAAGTTGTTTGTTGTTGTTGTTGCCTGTATTCCTCTGAATGTTATTAGCAATAGTATAAGTTTTAAATTTAATTTTTAATAACTTTAATTTCTCTGTCGAAATTAATTGTTTTTACCGGCTTCACGAGTACATTTATAATAACATTTCCATATACATATATAAGTATATGTACATATATAATTATACATATATATTTTATATATATATAACTTTTTTTGTAAACTTGCTGTGGTCGTTTGTAGCAGTTGAAATTTTGTCAATATTCTTTAAATTATTAATTTGACTAATTTAAAACATTGCAATTGATACTTACTAAATGTATATGTATCCATGTATGTGTATGTATATATGTACTTAATTTTTTCAACAATAATTAATTTAAAACTCACAATTTTACCTATTCGCTAAATATTTTTTTATGTATTTAGTTTCATAATGTTGATGTTGTTGTTGTTTTGTTGTTTGTATAGTTAAAGTTGTTATTTACGACACATACGAAGGGGTAATATGTATGATGTATATCAATACATGTATGTATGTATTGATCGTATTTATGTACGTGTATGGTATGTATGTATGTATGTATATAAAGAACAAGGCTTGTTGTATTTTTGCTTTTTTACTTGAAAAGTTAAGTATTGAGTATTCCTTTGAACCTATTTTTAATTGATATGATTTCAGTTATTGTAAATTTATAGTTGAAAATTATTAATAAATATATATATATATATTTACGTTAATAATTTTTCAAATTTTTTTCCTAAAAAGTTAAAAATCTTTAATAAAAGTTCTCTTCGACCGACCGGAGTTGCTGTCAAAAAGTAATACATTCCTGTTTTTATTTTCAAAACGAAAATATTTAGAAACGAAAATACGAACAGTTTAAATTGTCTTGTTTTATAAAAGTTTTATTTTTTATTCAAGTTTAATTTTAATTTAAAAATTTAATTTTGTATTTTTTAAATACAAATTTAATTTTTTTATTTTCTCATGGTGAAAAGAGAAAATCCTCTGTTAATTTTATCAAAAAAAAATATTTTAATGCTCACAATCAACGAACGAAACTAAACAGTTAAAAGATGGTGCGTTTGTATTCTGTAAATAAAGTATTATGTAAGCTGTATTCAATTTATTAAACTTGAAATTAAACCGCTAGAAAGCCTCTGATCGTATCGTTCCTCTGGTAAATATGCTGAAATATTTTGTTCGTCGTATTTAAAAACTTTCTCCTTTTATTAATCGGGCACGTGTTTGATATGTTTTTGTAAATCAAGCGAGTAAGTTTTCTTTTAAAATCTTTTTAGCTTCTTGTTTTTCTCCTTTGTTCATATATTTGAGGGTATTTATATAGTAATTTATGCGTTTTTGTTATCAATTTTACTACTTAACATTAAAAACATTATTAGCTATTATTATTACACATTTTTCTTATTATTACATAATTAGGTTTTGTAGAGTTTTATATTGTAAATCTTTTCTTGATTTTCTTTATTTCTAATTTATTTGTTTAATGTATTCAAATATGTTTTCCTTCTTTTATTGAATAAGAATAATTTTTATAAAATGAAAAAAAAAATTCTTATATTATATTTTCATAAAAGTGTTTTTCTCTAGTTTAAAATTCGTTTCTTAGACTCTGCTTTTATGAAATTGTCGTGAATAATCGCCGCATATATTTTCGAATGATCACAAAAGAATATAGCCTGTATAAATAAAATTGAAAAGATAATACATATCCTCATTTCTTTATTTATTTCAAAATCTTTTTAAGGTTTAATCCTGAATCCTGCCGTGCAGATAAATCGTTTGCCGCTGCGTAGTTTTGTAATGAGTCCTAACAAATTTTCTATGGAATTTCAGGCGAAATAAAAAACCATTTAAGGCAAATATAAAATTTGTTTATTAAAAAAGTATGTACCTGCTAAATAAGTAAAGTTATGACTGAAATTGGTTCCGGATTATTCTTGCTATATCTCGAAAACCTAAATCATTGCGTATATGCTCTAATATTAGGCAACAATAAGAAAATAAATCCAGACAAGAAATAAACCGTAACTGAAATAAAACACAAAAATGTATTTTTTTGGTTGGAAACGATTAAACATTTTATTAATTATAGTAATTAAATAAAACATAATTAATTTATAAATGAATTATTTAGTTTTAAACAGTTTAATAGTGAAAATAATGAGAAAGAAATTTTAATAATTAATAAAATAAGTTTATAATTTTTCTTTATTTTGTTTTTTTTTTTTTGTTAATAAAGAATAGAAAGCTATGATGAAATTGAGAATGATTTAAAGAAAATTTTTGTAATTGTAAAAATTAATAATGCCCAAGAAAATGACAAGATTTCCTTTCAATAAATTAATTTTTTTTTTTAGTTTTTTGCTCTACTCTATAAATGGTTTTTACAGCTTTTTAAAATATTACAATATTACAATTCATAAAATATTTTTCTTTTCTTTGTTGGTTACTCGTAAATGTTTACTATATTGCGTAGTAATTAAATAAAATATTAATTAATTAAATAGTTTTGGTTTTACTTTTATTTCTTTATTTCTTTATTTATTTATCATTTATATTAATAAATATGCTAATTTTCTTTTTCTGATGTACTATGGTTTAATGTATTTTGTATATTGTTGTTGTTGTTGTTGCTGTTAATTTTCTCTGATATGCATTGGTTTTTTAAAATTGTAGTTTATATATTTATTTTCTCTTTTGTTTTGCTAAAATGTTCCCATAATTCGTAAAATATTTTTTAAATATTATATAATATTTGTAATATTAATGATAATTATAATCATAATGGTAATTATAAATAATAATAATTATTATTATTATATTTATTTGAATTAACACTGAAGCATTTGGTTTCCTTCGAGCATTCTTTGTCTTTTTTGCTTTTCTTCATTTCATTTCGTTTCGTTTCATTTTGTCTTTCGCTTTATTTTTTTTGGTAGTATGTACGAGAATAATAATTATTTTTGTGGTTTGCTTTTCTGTTGTGTCTTTTTCTTCACTTAATGACGATTGATTTTTTTTAGTTTAACAAATTTATTGTTAATTTCTTTACTGAATACTTTAACCTTTTCCTCCAGTACTTTTTAGATTTATCTTTTATTTTCTATTTTATAACTACGTTATACAAAATACCGCCAAAAAACAAACAAAAACGGAAACAAACAAGTCAAACGCCTCACTGACGCGTTTAATGTACACTGAGAAAAAAAGAAAGTGCTTACCTTATTTCTATTCTATATATTTTTATTTAACATTTTAAACAATAAGCAAAAAGTAGGCGAAGGCGCAATTTTTGATATGCATTCGTAATAATTTCGGATTTTGTTTTTTTCCATTTTGTTAAATTTTTCTGTTTTTTTTTTTTTTGGTTTGTTTTACTAACATTAACGCGAATCGATTCGAGAGTCTCACATCGTTTCTATTGTTTATGGTCTCGCTTGTCTTTTAGATCATATCATAACGTCGTAGTTTGAGTGTTGTCGATAAAAAGTGGATAGATAAATGTTGTTGTTGCTGCTGTGTTCTGATAAACGACGATTGCTTGGTAGGAAATGATTTCTTGAAATCACTTTAACATTTTTGCGTTCCATTGTTTATAATAAGTAAGAATTTTAAAATACATGGATAAATGTATGCAGATTAAAGCAAAAAAATAAATCTACGTAAAACTATTAAATCCTTGGACGGAATATTCTTAGACGCTTTTAAAAAAAATGCTGAAAAATATTATAAAAGTAGCTTAAACTAAATAAAGAAATGTTATCTGATCGACAGAGATTTCTTCCATCATCTTAGTTTATTATATGTATAATATAACATAAATTAATCATGTATTTTTACTCTAAATTAAATAAAAAACTTTGGGTTAACCTCTATTCTCTTTGCTCCTAACAACGCGGTTAATGCAAAATCATCGCATTTGATAAATTATGCTCACAATGTTTTAAAACTTTGGTTTGCTAGTTTTTAACTAAATAAAGTATACGATATGCAATACTATAAACGATTTTCTATAACCCGTGTACATTTTCATTATACTTTTAATTTCATTTCATATTGTATACAATTTTCTAAAACATAAAATAAAATTTTGAAAACTATTAAATCTTTGTAAATTTGGAAAAAATTTTCTATGTCCTTTAAAAGCTACTATTATGCTTTCTGCAAAAGATATTACTGCTGCTCAACGATTTTATGACTAAGACAACAAAGTCTCGAAGAGATTTTAATTTAAAATTTTCCGTTTGATTAATTAATTTTTCATATTTCTTTTTTGTGTATTATTTTTCTCAGTGTAATGGAGATAATTGCCAAAGGTTTGAAGTAAATCCACTGAAAACTGAAGCAAAATGTACTCGGATTAAGCATTTTTTGTAATTGTAATAACTTATAAACACTATTAATTTTTTTGTTAATTATTAAGAAGGAAACTTTGGTAAAAACGAATGTCATGAATCGAGCATTTGACATTTAGAAATTATATACATTCTTTTGACAAGAAAGCTTTTTTATTTTCTTACAAAACCGAATAAATCATTTGACGAATATCGTTAAATTAAATTCGGCTTGACAGTCATGATGTCCAAATCGTCTGAACGCTAATAGCGATCGTGATCATGTATATTTATTTGTCTTTGTAAAAAGTAGATTTCAAAAAATTTCAAAATTTGAAAAATGCTATGACGTTAATCAATTTTATTTATTCAAAATTTGCGATCATGTCACGTTGGATAAACATTATGAATATTTTGATACAGCAACATTCTAAACTTCTGGAATTCATAAACATCGGAAGTTATCGCCTTAATACCGTTTTAAGCATCATTAATATGATAATTAAACCTTTGATAATCGTAGCTTAAATTTGAGCTAGAATTTTGAAATCCTAATCGTTATGAACTCAGCAATTATCCTTTCTTTCAAACCACAATTACTAGCTTTTTGGTAGAAATCTTAAGCACTTTTCTTATGTCTTCAATAAAATTAAAATAAGAAAAATGTGATTTCCAAGTATGACGACTACAAAATCATGATCTTACAGATTTTGAAAATCATAATAATAAGCACTGATTTCAGCGATATTACAAGCTCTTTTCTGTCTCACGACCGATCAAATAAAATTGTTAAAATTGAAACTCTCTCTCCAGTCATTCATTCAATTTCTTTTCTTCCACCATCCACAGTTCATCAATAAAAATTATGAATGATTTTCAATAATAATTATCAAAGAATTGCTTTCGTTATCTTTACTGTAAATTCTTGTATATTTTTACTCATGTATAGTATTTATAGCCGTTTATTCTTCACTACAAAAGATGATATGTTTTTGATGTATGTAGGTTTTTCTCTCTCTTCGCGTGTTCCTTGAAGAATTTTAATATAATTTAGTTTTACTTTTTTCGCTTTTTTGCTACTGATTTAAATTTTTTCTGTGAGCTTAACCTCACTCTCTGCATGTCTACACTTTACACCTTTATACTATCGAAGTACATATGTCTTTTTGTGTGGTCTTTATTTCTTTGTTTGTCTCTTTGTTCTACTAAAATCTTTGAAACTTGGCGATTTGTTCAATTTTTCAATTATAAAAATTGATTGTTCTTGCATTTTTCCCCCGAAAAAGTTTTATAAAAAATCTTTTTTCTTATATTCATTGAACTGTCGTCGACCGTTCGATTTAATCCTCTCGGAAACTTTAGGATAATCTCTTTCTGCATGTTAAATAGTATATTGCGTTGTCTTTTTGGGTGTTGTTGGCTTTTTATTTGCCAAGAGATGTCTTTTTTCTAAGTTAATGGGCGGAAAGTTCTTTAGTTAAATTGCGAGGGTATAGGATAGAAGAAGAGGGGAAGTAAATAGATAATTCTGGATTCTACAAATAGGTGTTATAGTTGCGGTTGTTGTTGTGTTTGTTGTTGTGGTTGTTGTCATTAGCTAATGAGTTTAGTTCTTAAGCAGATTTCAGTTGTATTCTTTTGAGTTGAGTTGATTTTAGTTGTATTCATGAAGTCTTTTTCGCGTACAAGTCTCAATCAATCAATCAACCAATTATGCCTATTACGAGTTTGTGAAATATTTTACTTACCATTGGTTTCTTTTTTTTAACTTTTTTGCATTTTGTATCTTACAGCGTATTTCTTAACCTTTTGCTTACTGAACTTAACACACTCCGGCTAAAGTTTTCGATACAACAAATTTTGAAATTTCAATACAAAAGCTTCTACAAGTGTAACAGACAATTTTTGTCTGGTTTTTTGTTGTTGTTGCTGTTGCTGTTGTTGTTCATTGAAACCCTTTCAAGTCTTATTTTATATTTAAATTTACAATTTATGTACGATATTTTCGAGGATGAATTTAGCATGGACTAATGGCATGCAAATGGTTTAATGATGCGGTGTTAATAGTTGTCTAATCCTTCTAGTTTTTGTGGCTTTGTTTTTTTTTGTCTGGTAGTCGTTGTAAATTGAGATATTTTACTTTGTTTTCACTATTTTTGCTTTTCTGTTTTTATACATAATTAATTTCTATTGCTATTTTCAATTACATGCTTTTGTTTATTTCCGGCGAATGTTTCGGTTTGTGTCATCTTTACATACATTAATCAATAAAATTCAGATTATTTGTATGTTTATTTTGTTAAAAAATCTAGAAAGAGAGCTATTTAAAGGGCACATTCGGTTAAGCTACTATATTATTAATAGATTCTTTTACAATAACATTTACGCTTTACATATTAAAAAAAAAAACTTTAATAAAATTTGAGTTTTTTGGTTGAATTATTAAGAATATGATAAAAGAAAAACACTCGCTCTTGTGCTATCAAAATGATAGAATTCAATTTTAACTAACTCTTTAGCTCCGAATTTAACTGATGAATACTCGATTTTGGGAATATTGTGAATCCTTGGAATCAGTCAATCCTGCAGTGATTGGAAGTGAATGCTCAAGAAAGAATTTCAACATTCGAAATTGAAGAAGGCGCAGAAAGTAAGGGCTAAAACTCAACTTAGGTACTTCCTAGTTCTTGGATCTTAAAGAGATAATATCTCTGTGGGAGCAAATGTTGGCAAGTTCTATTTGTTTAGTTTTGTATGACAAAAGTTTGTTATCTCAAATCGATAGACATGAGGAGAGGGCAAGTCTCTAGAGAATAGAGAGAAACTTTTCAGCAATCAAAGGGAAAACGTAGAAAACTTCTTGAATGCTTTTACGACCAAGTAGCGAAGAAAACTCGAAGAAAACTATACGTAAAGTGTATAGTTTTCAATATCACTCGAACAACAATAAACCTTGATTTTGTAACAATTATTACAATTGTTTTGTAACAAAAATCGTAAAGATGAATGTTAAAAAAATTTAAAAGTTATTAGTTTTTTGTTGCTTTCATTTTCGTATTATTACATGATGGAATAATCATCATTTTTTTGTAATTAAGTTTAATATATACTTAACCTTACATATGTACGAGTATGTATGTATATATACTTGCTTGTATAATGTTTTCAAAACGAAGAAATCAAACCAACTCTTTTTAATGTACGATAAACAAACTTGAACCGTTGAATGATTGAACCGGGATTGTGGAGAGGAGCAGGAGGAGCAGGAGGAGCAGGAGGACGAGGACGATGAAGAAGGCCTTCTACATTTCAATCTTATTCTATTACGATAATACCTACATAAATTCTGTAAGCATTTAAATGTCTATTTTTTTCTATTGTTTTGTTGGTTCCTAATTTTTATGGTTTTATGTGTTACATGAAACATTGTTTAAAATGATTTTATTATTATTATTATATTATTATGTTTTTTCTAATTGCTTTTCAAGATATTTTGGTAGTCGCTCTCTACCAGACCGCAGCGCGATAACGATAACGATCAACGCAAAACCGTTTTTTCTGATGTCAAAATATTTTTCTAGTATCGCAATATTTTTTCCCAACTTTTGTTGTCCAAGTTTTGCCTTAAAATTTCTCTTCTTCATTTCTTTACTTAACAAACCGATTTTAATCACAACATATTGCTCTCTCTCTCTCTCTCTCTCTCTTACTAACGCACTAGACCAACCGACTACTATCGTATTTCGGTTAAAAGAAAGCGCGCTTAATTGAATTATTTTTTTTTTTGCTAATTTTGTTTTTGTAACTTGATATTTTATCGCTCTCCAACTTTTGTTTTGTTTATATTTTTTTTCGTTTGGTTTAAGCTTCCTTTAAGAATAATAATAATAGTGTTATTGCCCGTACTATGCGGCAATATGCGTTGTTGTGGGCAACATGTACGAGTACAGGCCACCAGCAGCAGCAGCAGCAGCTGTGCCCGGCGCCGCTCCAGCAATCAGTGTAGACGGTATATGATGCGTTGTGGCCAGAGTTGCTGCAGCAGCTGCTGCTGCCGCTGCCGCTGCATTTGAATTTGTGGCAAAGTGTTGATGATGTTGGTAACGTTGCTGTTGTTGGTACTGGTACTGCTGCTGCTGCTGCTGCTGCTGCTGCTGCTGCTGAAGATGTTGATGATGCTGCTGGCGTTGTTGTTGCTGCTGCTGTTGTTGCTGTTGTTGTTGTTGCTGCTGTTGTTCCGCCTGCGTTGAAACGGGTCAAGTTGGTGTCATTAGATATTGATGGTGATGATGTTGCTGATGCTGCTGATGTTGTTGCTGTTGCTGTTGCTGTTGCTGCTGTTGAAGTTCGCGTTCAACCTTTTTACTAATCAAATCATGCCGTGATTCCATACCGCCCGCTCCTCTGAAAAAGTACAAAACTTTTATACAAACTAATTGCAAAAATAAATCAATAAATGTAGTTGTTGTTGTTTATGTTGTCGGTCGAAGCGGTAGCACCGGAAGTGATGCGAAATTAATTTATGAAAATTGAAAAAAAACTTAATATATCGTAAAGCCTCTGGCAAAAGAAAACAATGCGATGTAATTCAAAAGAAAATAAAGCAATGATGGATGAACAAATGCGTATGAATATCGTCATGCTTGTCGGCGAGTTTGTCGATACGCGTATGTGCATTTTTTTTTGAGGACTTTCATGAAACAGATTCTAAAAGGATTTCACGAATGACGAAAATCTGCCATTTTCCTGGAGAAAAACATAACGCAACAGAACTCAAGTACACTTCAAAAAGGATGATTAAAGCGTGGTAGGCGTGGTGGGTGCGGTTGAAAATTTTGTAATAATTTTTTATAAAATTTGTGTCTTTTTTCCCGGCAAAATTTCAACAAATTTAGAGAAAAAAATTGAACTGAAAAGTGTTACTAATGAGGCTTGTGGGCTTTACAGAGCGACTTTCGGTTGGTGAGAAAGCAAAAACAATTAAAGCGGTGCACAAAATCACACACAGTGCAGTTCAACTACGATCTTTCTTCATAAGAACAGTTAGTGAGTGAGTGAAACAGAGCGATAGCGAGTGATTAGTGATGTTCGAGTGATAACGATGAACGTGAAAGACGCAAAGCAACGAGAATGAGAGAACGCAAAGGAAGAAAACTCAAACAGCAACTAATAATGATAATAATTATGACAACAATAATAACAACAATAATAAAATGCAGTAAAAAAGAGCGCGTTTTGAGTGACACTGTCGGCTACGATTGCGAGAGTGCGTTAGTCCGACCAATACATACGTCTCTGAAAAGATGATTTTGGTGCTGAGTTGTTTGGTGATGGTGCTGTAGTGGGTTTACAACGACAGAGGGCGGTGGTGGTGGTGGTGGTGGTAGTGCGCTAGAACGAGTCGGAACAATGCTATTGTTGGCAGAGTTTGTGCTACTAAAAATATTTGGCAAAGTGCCAGGAGCGGCGCCTGGCGCTGGTGTTGCGGCAGGAGTGGGCGCCGGTGTTCGAGTCGGTGGCGATGATGCAATGGCCAGTGCAGTGGCGGCGGCGGCCATGTAATGCTGCTGATGTGAGAGCTGTTGAGTTCCAGGAGCCGGGAACAGGTGCAGCGCTTGTGGCTGATACTGCTGTGGCGGCTGCTGTGGCTGTGGCGGCTGCTGCTGCTGCTGATGGTGCTGATAACCACCATTAATTATAATTAATTGTTGTTGTTGTTGTTGTTGCGCTTGAACTTGTGCTTGGTGTAATTGTATTTGTTGTTGTTGTTGTTGTTGTTGTTGCTGTTGTTGTTCTGCTCGATCAATTAAAGATATTGCATTTATTTTCGGTGCAGTCATTGCCATTATTTCATTTGTTGCTGCTGGATTGCGCATGGATTGTATGAAATTTGCGGCAGTCTCCAGCGATGCTGCTGCTGCTGCTGCTGTCGCTTTATTTTTCATAACGCCCGCCTCTTTGGAGTAATTGTTGATGCTTTTGTTAGTGCTCTGGTGGCCAAAAGAGCTGAATACTGTTCCCGCCGCTGACTCGTTCATCATCTTGGTCTTGGCGAATTCGATGCGTATGGAGCCACGATCGGACGACAGCAAGTACTTGCCTTGGAGTTGCTGCATGGCTACGGTGGCACTGGCGGCATCGTCGAATTCCACGAAAGCAACTGGACTGTTGTTGTTGGCGCTTTTGCCACCGCCGCCGCCGCCGCTGTTCGATGCCGCGCCGTTCGCAGCCTGAGTGTCCATGATCAGAGCCGCCGAATGCGGGTCAGTGGCGGCAGCAGCAGCAGCGGCAGCAGCGGCGGCAGCACCGGCGGTGTCGAAAGAAGTGCAGAGAAAACTGTGCGAACAACCTTTCGTGTGCATTCGAATTCGAGAAAAGCCAGGCAAACTGTGCAAGTCATACGTATGTTGTATTTGTAAAGATTGGCGAGTACGTGTTAGATTATGAAGTGGAAGTTATTAGTATACATATATAGATAAAGAGATCGTTGTATAGATCGTTATATAGAGACCATACATGGCATTGCCTTCGGTGTTGTAAGGTTTAGTACGTGACAGATGGTATAGACTTAACCTTAAGTGTGGTAGTTTTTGTATTTACATGAAATTGTGGATGAGTGCAGAAACGAAAACTTAAGGGCCTCAATAAATATCAATACAAAGTAGATAAGAGTGTATAAGTATATTATGGAAATCGTACTTTACCAACGATTGTGCATGGAAGATGAGTGTATATTGTAAACGTACTATATAGTAAACTTTAGTGGTTGTCTGTTCTTAAAGAAATGAGTATAAACCATTCCTTTCAATCGTTCTTTCAATCAATAAATAATCTCAAAATTGACAAGCTTGGAATCTTCTCTTACGCATGTTCAAAATTTCAAACAAAACCAAGCTTTTCATTGTTTTTTTCATTGACAAACAACCCAACCGAAAAAACCCATTGCGATTATAACAAGATAAAATCCACCTTAGTGAAAAAAAAAATTTTTTTTTTCTAATAAAAAAATATGCTTCAGCAACCAAACAAAGTAAACTAACGGCCCTATTCTGGTTCTTAACTTAACAACGCTTTGTTAAGGTGTTCTTCTTGTTAATCACGTTGATTCGTTTATCTTCACA
Source organism: Conops quadrifasciatus (assembly GCA_949752815.1). Lineage (NCBI taxonomy): Eukaryota > Metazoa > Arthropoda > Insecta > Diptera > Conopidae > Conops > Conops quadrifasciatus. The sequence continues at coordinate 2,528,117 of OX457078.1, forward strand.
AATTAATAAAATATGCATACGTTGATTAATAAAATAGTTAAGAAATCGGCTCTCCATTTTTCGCCAGAATACGACCTTAACAGCTGTTAATACTTTACTATTTTGTGATGTCTGTTAATGTGGCCTGTTAATGTGGTGAGCTTAGTTAATCAGCCACAATGCGGCTGTTAGCGAATTTTGTAATTTTTTGTCCATCATCCAACGTTACGTGATATACATATATCGCAATATATAGTTTTGAATTCTTTAAATTTGAACACTATATCCTTCTGAAAGTGCACACATAATATTTTCTAAACTTATAACAAAATAATTGGATTTTACTCTTCAACCATATACGAAAGATTCTCTGATAGTCTGTTTAAACCCTGTTTAACACTCTGTTAACACTATTTAACACTCGCCACTCTCTGCTGGCTGCTCACTTACCTTGAAAAAACCTCCTTCAGCTCATGCTCCGACACAAACTGACCCAGGTTGGCCACGAAGAGTGTGGAGCAGGGAGCGTTGGTAGCTAGTGGAGGATTGGCCGGGTTATTTGCCGAGCCAACTGGACTCGCCAGAGCGGGACTGGACAAAAAATGATGATGACCAGCCGGTCCTGATGGCCCGGCAGCAACTGCAGCGGCGGCGGCGGCGGCGGCGGCAGCGGCAGCAGACATATGCATATTCGGATGTATTGTTGGTGTTGTGGTCTGGTGATGTTGCGGCATCGTCATTTGGGTCTTTATACGGTCGGTATACGGCAGCGGCACAAAATATTGAAAGGAAAATTAAGAAAAAAAGTTCGTCTTTTAAATTATTAATGCAATAACGAACCAGATCTCAGGGAACGGAGGGAAAGGAACTTACTTGATGCATGGATTGATCCATTACTTTGTCTGTATTTAGTCAGAGGTAAGACCGGACCGGCACTTGCGGATGCAGCGCCGGATGTACCAGTGTCGCATGCTGCAGAGCGGCAGCGGCGCCCGGGAGCTCGGCGGCCGCGGCAGAGTATGCTAACGGATGGTGCCACAGTTCAGGGCCGCTGGGAAAGAAGGGTCCGCCCAAATCTACGCAGGTTGTGTGAATTGCAAGAGGAAGATTAAGTGGGATAAGTCTTACATAGCGAATTTTTACGGAGCAAATGTTGATAATGTTTAGTTAAAAAAATAAAAAGAACTACAATAATTTATTAATAACATCGATTGAAATTTGCAGAAGAGCAAAAACGGAAACAGAAAATAAGTAGTCGGTTTTTTAAATAAAAAAATACTAAAAATATTGTATTATTGACGAAGTGACAAAGTCCAGAATTTCAACGACTGGCAGAAAATGACTCTCTGGAAAGACTCTTTTGAAAACGAACACCATCAACGCGTTTGTCGCTTCAGTCTTTCGTGTCGCTGACACGATTAGAGAGACACGTTCGTTGCTTAAGTCTTCGGTTTAACGCGTTCATTGCTTAGCTCGTTGAAAGTCACTGAGTCAATATGTCTTCATCGATATCACTTTAAAGAGACAACACGACATGATGATGATGCTAATGGCGTGTACAAGGTTAACTTTATAAAATTTTAAGGTCAGAGATCACTTAGAGAGCTTTATAGTGCGTACCTCTTGAAACGGTCATTACGAGTACAAATACATAAATATGTAGTATATAATATGTGTAGTGTATGGCGGTGGTGGTGTTTGTGGTGTAAAGGGTGGATTTTACGTGTCTCAAACGAACTAGTTGTGACTTCATTGGTCTGTGTCGCTGACTATTTCATTGAGCTTGTGTGTGTGTGGGTGTGTGTGTACAATGTGTTAAAGTGATATTGGTGCAAACATATTGCTCAGGTTATATTTATTTTATGTCTATTATTAAGTTATTATTACTGAAGGAATAGAAAACGTTTTCTCAATAGTATTTTTAGTATTTTTTCCAAACTTCTAAGAAAGAATGTGCGCTGAAAAGCATTTCTGGTGCTATTTCTTTGTTCTCTTGTTGTTGTTTTTCTGATTATGTTAATTTTTTCAGTAGGATAACGTTAAAGTGCGCTTTTGTCTGGAGTATTTCAAACATTTACTACCCTTTTAACAAAAAAAAAAACAAAAAAACACATAAAAACTACTTTGTTGAGTTGTTAAATTCTTACTATTTTAAAACGAGTACTTTTTCTCTCTGGTTTTTAGTTCGAATTTTCGATTGTATTCTGTTTTTGATTTTGATTTTTACTTACGTCCGGTGAGTGGGTGCATCAATGCAGGATGTGAGGCTGTTGACGCTGTATTGGGCTGTGGTTTGGGTTTGCTCACTTTCGTGTTACTCTTGGCGAATTCCAAGCGAATTGTTTGGGGCATGTCGGGATCGAAGCGAACACCCTGCTGCAAATGAGCGTTTACGTACAGGCAATTGTTACTTAATTACTTCATTAGTTCAATCATTAGTTCATTACTCTATAGAATATAGGCAAAGTTTGATTGGTTTAAGCCTTTCTTGGTGTCTATTATTCAAAATTTATAATAAAAAAAATATCGGTACAAGTATAACGAATTAATGAAAGTTTTTTTTTCAAAAAGAAAGCCGTCTCAAAAAAGAGGAATTTTACTTTTTTTTTTCTCTGGTATGGAATTTTGGTTTCGTTTCTTGGATATTTTCTTTTTTTTTTCGTTAAACGTCTTTACAATTCGCCAAAAATAATTCTTCTTTATGAATTGATTTGCGTTTGCTTTGGTTTTTTCTTGTGTAGAGGTTGTTTCTTGTACGATGGAGAGTGGAAATTGCTTGAGAATCCATTGATTTAGGTTTTGATAAGTGCTGGTTGAATGGGTCTGCTTTGTTGGGAATAAGATTGATTGTGCAAACACTGTCTCGTGGTCGAGACTTGCGGAAGTGCGAATGTGTTTCAGGATCAGCTCTTTACAAGTTCTTGTAGGTTGTGAGAAAGTAAAATCTTTATATAAAGATATAAATAAGTTTATATCACAGAATTCGTAAAAACCTATAAAAACGATGTCTTAGAGAGGCAACGTTAGCTACAAAAACTTTTATCTTTGGAGTAGCTAAAGAGAGAATGTGTTAAGGAAATAACTTTGGTTTGTCTGCGCCAGTTCGTAGACGTCGCGGCCTTCTCTTCACGAAACATTGCCAGCCAGTAAAGTATATTATTCCAATATTAACGTCCTGATTATTACGGAATCATCCGGAATCCAGCTAACGTCTTCCACAAGATAATCCAAAAGAAGAAAGAGAATCATGGTTTCTTCAAGAACTCAGCCAAATTTTGCCTTCTACACTCTCCTCAAAGCAACGTTTATTAAAGTGTGGCTGTTTTCAGAGCTAAGCGGCTTGGCTTTCAATACTTGTTTCTGTACTTAATTGTTTAGAATGAACATATGTACATATGTTCGTAGGTGCGTACATTCATACTTACTGAAATGACTCGAAAATGGAAAACATGCAATATTATATCTAAGGTAAGTTCCTAACCTTAAGTTTATAAAATACCACTACGATTGATTCAAAGGACACGGAAAAAAAGAAGAAGCTATTCAAATTTACTTGAGAGTGACGTACACAATAGGTATTATGTATGTATGTATGTATATTGCACTTAAGTGAGGATGTGTGGTAATGCTTTCATTGCTTACAAGTGATACTATCCAGCAGTCAGACAATCAACCAATCAATCATTCAACCAATCAAGGCAGGCAAAAAGTGAGCTTTGCAAGTCGTGTCCAAGAAGAAGCTGAGTGAGTGCTGTACAACCTGCGGTGTGTTCTTTTGCGGGGACTCTTGTTCTAAATACAATCTAGCTGGGTCAGCTGGCAGCTGGTCTTTTGATCTAAGCTACTCATAAACTACTCATAAACTTCTCTTTCGCTGAATTCCATTACCCTGTTTTTCAATTCAGCACGTTTTCAACTCTTTCGCTGAATTTCCTGCTGTTTGTTGATTTTTTTTTTTTCGGGAAATTACCAACAATCGCCTGTTATACTAACTACATTTGGGTAATAGCATCTAGTGTGTGTATGTCAAGGCTGATATGCACATTATAGTGTTGTACGTCTCTCTGTCTCTCTGCCTTTCTGTGTGTTTTTGGGTGAATACTTTTCGGGGCTTTTTTGGGGGAAAAAAATACTTGCAAGACTTATTTATTACTGTGACCTCGTCTGTGTTCGGAATGAAGTTTTAAAGTTCTTTTATTTTTCTTTTACCTGCAAATCCTGTTTGGCCGCTTCGGCGCCGGCTCTTGTGTGGAATGTTACAAAACCAACTGGCTACAATATGGTCAAATAGATCAAGATTAAGGAAAATGTTAGACGTATTTAGTTCTGTCTTCTGTATTTGATACTTACCGAAGCAGTTTTTCCATTTTTGCTGGTCACTTTGAGCAATGATCCTTCGTAGCCCTGAAAACGTAAAAATGTTTCAATTAATTTCGAAATAAAAATGGAAATTTCTCTCAAAAGTCATACCCGAAACATTGTCTTTCGAGTAACTCGAAAGCTCGAATCCAACCAAATTTAAAAAGTCGTTAATCAAAATCAAAAATCTTTCTTTAAAAGTCTTTAATCAATATTTTAAAGTCTTTTAATTAAAACAAATCGATTTAGTGATGGAAAATCTCAAATACATAATGAGAAAGTTTTCCATAGAGCCCTAAATTAATTCATTAGCACGGGCTTAGTACTTTTTTAGAATTACTCGAACTTTTTTCGAACAAGAAGTTCTTTAAAAATCAAATACTACAAAATGTAACTATATAAAAAGATACTATAATGTGATGCTTTATGATATAATTAAGATAGCAATTACCTCATAGGCTCTGAATAATAAGTATAGTTCGCGCGGCTTAGCATCCATCGGTAAACCACTGACGAAAAGGGTGCGGACCTGAAAATAAATTATCATATATTATAGAAGTAATGAATCATATAGATCATATAGAAGTAATGAAAACAGTTATAAATGAGTAATAAATAATGAGTAATGAAATTATTCATTAAAATGGGTTTGTAGTAAGCGTAGCAAAAATTTGTTTGTAGCAAAAATTTGTTTATAGTAAAATTAGCGAATGATATACCAAAAAGGATATTAAAAGAATTTAGCGTTTTTGACAATACTTCTATAGGACTTGTCGAGGTGTTGACGTTAATTGCGTAATTGGTAGAAATAGTATCCCTTGATCCCTGTTGATCCCTTAAAGGAGCCATAATCAGGACGGTAAATCTGTATTCTCTTGTACAAACACCAATACCGTATTCGATCTTTTTCAACAATCTTGTGTATTCTTGTCGTAGTTTAAGTTCCATTAATACCATTTATTTAAATGTAATGTGAAATTTCACTTCGTGAAAAGTCACAAAATCATAATCTTAATGGTAAAGAAGTACGCAACCGGAAATGGTAGGTAGACGCTAAAGGGATTACATTGGCTTTCTTCCTTTAAGACCTTAAGTAAAGTGTTCGTTTACGTTTAACAACATGAACGAGTATCGCTCAAGGGGGTGCGGGGGTGTGTTTTATAAATACGATTTCGTTACTGACAACTGAGAACTGAAAACGTTCCACCAGCATCCACAAAAATTTTGAGATAAACGAAATTGGAAAACAACAACACACAACACACCTTCGCGTAAGCGAGTCATATTAAAGACACGTCAAAACACGTTTGTGAGCTTAGGGGCGAAGCAGTTGAAAGGGCGGGTCGATTGCTTTCATTCGTGTCCTTTTGTTGGCGCATATGCAGCTTACTTCATCTCACTTCAGCTCACCTCGTTTCGACTCGACTCGCTTCACTTCATGTTACTCAACTGCCAGTTTCTAAGCGAGATTTTTCGATAGAACACGTTTTAATTTTCGCTCCAACACGCGAGTATGGATAGCAGCAACACGTCGTGTACGTGCACAAAATGTCACCAACACATTTTAAAGTGAGGTAAGCTATGAGGTGTTCTTTGAATTTAAAATCCTTTTAGGCATGAACGGAGTTGGAGTTGATTGCAAATGGTATATGAGTTAACTGAGAGCCATTTCCTTCTGTTGTGTTATAATAAAATAAGCTAAAGCGTGTGAGAAACAGCTAGAGAAAAGGCAGTCCTTTTAATATTGAAGACGGCGCCTCCAGTTCCTGTCGAAGTACACAATTCTATTGCAACGGAATACACAATTTTATTTATTATTATTAAAAAATAATAAATGAATAAGTAGTAATTATTATTATTTTTTTTTTTTAATTTTATCTTTAATTTTATTTAAATTGTTAATTTTTTTTTTCATCTTTTTTTTATATTTTTTTTTTTTTTGCTTATCTTTCCACCCAGAAAAACCTGAAACCTTAAATACCCGAAAACCTAATCGTTAAATTTATGCAATTTTAATTTTTTATAAATTTGCTTAAACAGAAGTGTTGCCACCAATTAAAAAGTTTTAAAAAAGTTTTAAAAAAGTTTCCTTTTTACGCACTCAGCCCTTCGTTTTCATTGAGGCAAAATTTCAGCTCATTCAGACGAAGTTGGTCTCCGCTGGAGGTTTTCTGCTGACGCTATGCAGACGATGGCAGAGTGTGATAATGAGCAAAGTTAATGAAAAAGTTATTACATATTTACATTTTCCTCCTCATCAGATGCACATAGATTGAGGAAGGGACTCCCTAACCAGTCTTCTTACCAGAAAGTGTTTTTGTTGTTTTGCGGATAATAATACGAAGAGAGCATTCTAATAGGAAAGTCCTGTCTACAGCTGACAAACGCAATTTGCTTTCTAACTGAAACTAAGAAGTCTTTATAATAAAAATCAATATTTGAAAATGAAAACTAATGCAACAAACATGTTTTTGGCTTTTTTGAAAGAAGACAATATTACAATATTCTTTCAAACACTAAAAGTTTTAACATAAAACCTCGTAAAAAAAAAGCCAGCAATAATCAATCAATAGATTCTAAACAAAATAAACTAATGGAAAGACAGCCATGGTACACATTCTGACGATCTCTAACAATTTTCAAGGCTCTGAAGAGAGTATCATAAATTTTTTATCCTTTCAAATAAACACACACACACACACACACACACACATACACCCACCCATCACATTTGTATACTCAAATGTTCGCATAATCTCAGTCAAACGGAACTAGAAACAACAACAAAAATAATAACAACGAACAGGTTAAACTATAAACCATCTAAAATGTGCTATAAGTTTCGTTAGTTGTTGTTGTTGTTGTTGTTGTGGTTTCGATAAAGCAAAGGACCTGTTGGCAACACCAGCATGGTTACCATCATCCCGGTTGATGGTTAGTGCATTTACAGAAGAGAGCATGTCAAATGCGACCAATGCGAGCATCACCAGAGAGGAAGAGAGTTATGAACAAAACAAAAAGAGAGTGGAACAGTGGAACTCTTTTATTTAACTGACAACTTAAATTCACAATGATGACAATACGATGATGATGATGATGATGATAAAGATTACATATAACAACGTTGTTTTGATGATGTGATGTTTTCCGGACAAGTTAAGGACATCGTTGTGAAATGTTGACTGCTGTGATTTTATTATTGTGATATGCATGATGCATGCGCTTTGTGTTTATTTACGAATGACATTCGAAAGCAGCATTAAAACGTAACCAGAATCAGTCGAGTTGGTTGGTTTTTGTTAGTTTCTGAATGTCACCAAAGCGAACTCGAGTTTAAATAAATTACTGAAGCCTCATCAAATTTGTTGAATTTGAAATAATTCAGTTTATTCGGAAATATTGGAATATTTCTCGTAGATGAAATTTTATATAGCTTATGATTAAAGAAATATAACGTATTTTATGAATAAACGTTAGAGAATAAAATTTTTTGCAATACAACTTATATGAATACAATTACTTTGTGGTCTGAAATACGAAACTAGTCGTGAGTGCAATCACGTCCATGATGATCATCATTGCGTAGTGTTTTCGTAATTTACTTAAACTCATTGGCATGATGAGCACACAGACCGACCGAAGTGCACCGAGTTGACGTTTGCAATTTGTGCTTATTTGCATACAAGATTGCGTGTTGACCTGACGCACAAAATGAACTTTCGGTACAACAGAGAGCTTATGCTTTTGTACTGTACGAGAATGTGGTAAATTTGTTTATCCTGGAACTATCAAAAATGAACTGAAACTGAGCAAGCAAGCAAGAATGTATACTAGCAGGCCGACTAGCAGACGGACAGATGGACAGCTCTGGGTACGGCAGACATGCGGGACTGTACCTGCGAGTATGCAACGAGAGTATCACAATCGAAGCACTGCAGATGTACGTGGGCATGTGTATATGTGTGCCTGTGTGCATGTGTGGTTGCGTTTAAAGGTCAAAACCTACTGACTGAATGCTCATTATCGCAATCGTTTGATCAGCTCAACCTTAACCGCTTAATCATTTTGAATTTGGTGAACAAGAACATAAAAGCTTACTCCGGATTTTTTATTTGAATGTACATACTTCGATGAAGTTTTTAATAATTGGAAAAAATAGTTAAATTTCTAAATTCTTATTTTGAAAAAAGGCCGAGACTTTAGTTTGTTGCCGGTTCGTGAAGGGAAGCATCCATAGTAGTTTACCATAATAGTGCAACAAATATTCCTCAAATATTCTATAAATAGACTATTGCGAATATTCTATTCTGTTGCTAATAAAAATTCAGATTACTCAAAAAGGGCATGAAGGCGATAGCATCCTGACTTCGTTATCGTCTGCTCCATTATCATTCTCCTTTTTTATCTTTCTATCACTCTGACACGAATAATTTATTCCTTTGACTCTGTTTCTATGCGAACATGAAGCGAGAACCATCATCCAGTGAGCTCTTACGGCTGCATATTCATAAAAAGCATTTAGAGATTTTTAGCATTTCGGCACGTGCATGAATATGCGTTTACGTGACAATTTTTTCTCTCCGAATATTGTATGCAAAAATTGGCGACCATACAAATTTATCTTCTGGTTACGCTTTCGTTGAAATAATAAAATGCAAAATACACTTAAAGACGCACCAAAACGTTGAGTTGTTCGGCAAATAAGCTAAATAACAAATAGCCAGACTATTTTTTATTCGCTAAGATCCATACTTAATTAAATACGAATATTTTATTATTAGTTTTTATTATTTTATTTAATTTTTCTAATATTTTTATAATATTCTAATCAACTGAGCCATGAGCCGAAAATCACGAAGCTTTCTCAACTTTCTCAAATATTTATTGCCGACTAAATGAATACGAATATTATAATAAACAGTAACGACTCATCAGTGGCGGGATGGGTGCACGGCAGCACGGCTGGGAACATCGTGTTAATTAATTTTTAACTTGACGGTGCTGGAGTTTTGGGGTGTATGTGGGTGTATGTGTGGTTTAGTGTTGTGTGGGTGAGCTTTCTTTATTACCTTGCAAGAACTTTTGAGTGCTAAAGGTTGAAAATTAGGATTGTTTAGTGGCAAACAAAGCACGAGCACGCATTTTCCACGCAAGCCCTTAAACACATGAAAATGCACAATTTCCATACAAGCTGTTCAAGAGGCAGTATTCAACTCTCCCTTTCTCTCACCCTTCACCCTTTCTTTCTTTCTTCCTTCCTTCCTTTCTTCCTTCCTTCCTTCGTTAGCTTGAGCTAATATTGAATATGATGGAATGAATTATAACTTTTACGAATTACTTGAAACTTTTGATTGTTTTCCGCTGCTTGTTTTACAAAATTTATCTACCAACAAGTTGGTCGATTTCTGTACATTTCAACACATACGTACAGACGCATTAATCACAATTAAAGGGAGCAAATTTCTTAGAGCACATTCTTTTTATATTCTCATTAATCTCAAAGTACTCGACATAAAATAGAAAGAGTAAGAGCTTCATAATCTCATAGACTTCGAATACGCTTTTATTCGAATACGTATTTATGAATTTATGAAGTCTTTATGATGTTTACATTTTTATAATCTAATTAGCCTGATGTATTTAGCCTCTATGTTGTTTTATGGTGCAATTTATTAATCTTGTTTATTTTCAAAATATGTTTCAAGACTTTCAAATTGTATAATTTCTTTTACGGGTGAGAGCTTATTCCAAGATTTACTGCTAACATTGATAGAGATAGAGAATATCATTGATTGAGTATCGAGATAATCTCTCATGGGATTAATTTGATTACCGAAGAATGAATAATATTACTGGAATATATCAGTTTTCGAACTTTTTTTATGTTTTTCTTTATTTATTATGATATTCTTATAAAAAGCAATACAGATTTATTTCACATTTTCATCCTTTTTACACCTTTTTACACTGACTCCATTTCCCTTTCTCCTTCTTTCCGCCCACTTGTCCGACATCAAAGCTTGTATATATGTACATATATCGTCTGTCATTAATTATTCCATACTTTTCATTTTGAGCACTCGACCACTCTTAATATTTATAACAAAACTAACCCCGAATGCATCGGATCGTATTAATAATAAAAGCTCATTAACACCTGCCGCTGCCGCTGCCGCTGCTGCTGCTGCTGCTGCTGCTGCTAGATGGCGCTGCTGTCACCACTGCGACGAATGTCAAGATTAAGAAAAACTCCCGAAGGCAATAAAACAACGTCCACAGTATGTTACACAACATCGTAAAATGACTTCGTTGCTCTGAGCTCTACGAGTATTCTTGTGAATAATTAAAGCTGTCATTTTCCATGACATGAGCAGAAGCTGCTGCTCGTAGGTAATCAACGCTGCGACAAGTAATGCATTCAGAATGTAAATATTTAACTAATTTTATGCAGCTACAGTCAAGATGTATTAAATTCAGCAAAAGACATAAAAGACTTGTGTCGTTAAGAAACAATCTATGGAAAATTTTAAACAAACATACTAAAAATGTACTCAATTATGCAAAATGTAAAATATATGTTTTTTACATGCCATTTCTTTAGAAACCTCTCTCGCCTGTGTAAAAATTGTGCATTATTTCATCTCATCTCAATTACAAATATTCTCTCTTCTCGTTATTCTCAAACTCATCATAGTCACGATGAATGATCATTAGAATACTATACAAATTCGCAATTATAATTTTGCTTGCCATCGAACGACCACGTGACCAGAGCCATCATCATTAATTAGGTCCATAAATAGTTCCACCTCGTCGGCTCGAGGACGCATTTTGTGGGCTTGCGGAGCGCCCGAACCGCACAAGCGTCTCCCAAATACTGCCGAAAATAATTGTGATAAATGTTTGCAGTTTGCTGGCGGCACAAGATAAATGACCGGCGACCTCGGCGAGCGTCTCGAGAATTTATCTTGCGGCTTAAAGAGACAGCGAACAATTCGTAGCTATTCAGATGTTCAGCGAGTGAAATTTGCGGCTTATCATAGAAAAATGGGAATGGTATTGGTGCGCTTTTGAGACGTTGGATCATGCCGAAACGTCTGTAGGTCAATATTTGAATCGTGGTTAACACAAGGCGATAACCGTTCGATAATCAGTCATACATTCTTTCTGTCATTTATTTATGGAGATTTTGCATTGAGAGATTTTTTGAAGCGAGACATTTCTCTTGAAAGCTGCAGAGAGTCGCCAAATGGTCGAGAGAAGTCAATGTAGGTCGCAGTAATTCTCTGAAAAAGAGTCCAGTTCTACACGCGATCTTCTCAAGGGCTTGAGAATTTAGTCTATGCCATTTCTATGGTTTTTACAATGCGTGTGAGTTTGTGGTGAAAAGGAGAGGATAGCATCTTTTTCATTAAAGAGTGCAAAAACGAATTTGTATAGTAAAGAAATTCAGCCCTTATCCTTGCCCTACTTTGAGCCGGTAAGGTACCTTTTCAACATGAAGTTAAGAAGGAAAATAATAGTAACAACGACTACAGCATCAGCACCACCACAATAACAACAACAACAACAACAACAACAACATCCGCACACACATCAGCATTACTACAAAGTAAATGAAAAGTTTTTTCTGTCCGAATTTCTGGTGCAGTCGTCAGTCAGTCTTTGCTTAGACTCAGAAAAATCAAGAGAAAAGAACAAAACAAAAAAAAATTTAAATTCCAACTCATTTCTGTTACTGTGTGTGAATGAAAGTAGAAGAAGAAGAAAAGACACACACACACACACACACACACACACACACTCGCGCGCACATATGTACATATTCCTCTTTTAAAAGGATTTATGAAAGCTGCCAAGTTTAGTTAAGTTTTTGTAACTTATTGTTAAGCAAAGGCACTAAAGAGACAACGAAGGCACAAACAACAACAACAACAACAACAACAACAGCAACAACAACAACAGCCGTAAAATTGAGGAAAACCGTAGCGTATAGTTTGCGTTTCCTTTGTTGCAATATTGCATGCAACTATCCGTGGACGTAGGTACTTTACCCAACGCAGCGCACACACACACACACACACACACACACACACACTCACACAGCATTCCTTAACACTGCATCAACAATTTGGGACAATGGCCAATTGTCATTACTGTTGTGTTGGCAGAGACGCGCAGAGACAAACTCAAGCCGACTGACAAACAAACGACGAGCGCGCGAAGCCTTCGAGCAGATGAAGAGCGTTTTCGTTAGTTAGCCGAAAGTTTGCTTCGGGAAGGCGGCGAGCTGGAGCCGCAGAGATTCATTGCTCAAGGTTGTTTCCTCTTCCTCGCTCACTCTCAGCAGCAGAGCTTCGTCTCACCGTTTGCTCTCGGTGTACATATTTTATTTTTATGTTTTCTGCACAGCTTTTCTCTTTCACTGAATTCCATTTTGTTTGTTCTGTTGTTGTTGTTGTTGTTGTTGTTATTGTTATTGCTATTATGCTAAGTCTTTGTATTATCTTTGACGGTGTTGTACGTGGCCAACCGTATTGTATTGGCAATGCCGTAACTGCTAGAACAACAGCCGCCGCTGCTTTCATAGTTTTGGTTGTCTATAGTCCGAGATAATTGTTGTTGTTGTTGTTGTTCTGGCTGCCTTTGCAGCAGTTGTCGCCGGCTTCATAAATTCTTATTCAACACTGTCGGCCTGTCGGTGCCTTTTTCGCTTGTAATTCATTTTATTTTCAACGAAAGTGTCTTGGCGTTTTGTGAAAATTAGCGTTTTCTCTTCGTGCGGCAGCAATGATGCATGATAAATGGATGTAAAAGCAGAAGAAGAAGAAGAAGAAGGCAACGTTTGTGCAAGTACATGGCTTGGCTTGACCCACTTTCGCTTTGAAGGAAGCTAATGGCGTTGGTGCTGCTGCTCCTGCCGCTGCTTTTTTATGTCTTAATAAACGATATATTTATTGAGATAAATATGATCATCTTGCGATATATTGATTAATCAAACATTATTCATTTTGAAATATGTACGAGTGTATAGAGTATAAACGAAATAGCAAAAAATTTGAAAGCATTTCATACAAAAAAGAAGCTAATTAATTTTACTTAGAAAACTGACTGAGCCAATTTTTTGAGTCAATTGAATTTTGAATTTTTTTTTTCTAGTATTTTGTGTTTTTGTGTATTTATTTCTCAGAAAAATATTCGTATTTTCGGAATTATACTCGACGAAAATGTCGAAGAGTTGAGCTGTTATGAGCTGCTGCTGAATTTGTTTTGTTTTTCTCATCTCCTTTCAGCTCTCTTAATGGAGCTCTCCACTCTCAATAACTAAACTCTTGCCTACACTTGAAAAACATACTCTCCTTTCTTGAATTGGTTATTTTTGCATAGCTGCGAATCTAAAGGGCCCCCTCACAAATGCCCAATCTTCCACAAATACTGCAACAAATCTCAGTCAAAAACATATTGATTCACTTTCCAGAAGCTTTTCGAAGTAGAAGACTTCGATTTGCCGAAAGACATGCAAAATGTTGCTTACAAGAAAAATCAAATTATAGTATCGCATGTTTTCTGTTTGCTTGAAGAGAAAATAGAAAGGTAAAAATTCCGCAAAAACTTTACATTTAGAATCTTTTAGAGAGTTTATTTGCTGGAGCGTTGAAAATGTGTGCTTACGAAGCTGAATCTCATGCTTGTTCTGCTTTCATTGAGCATTGAGCACACTCAAGGTATGTATGATACTCTGGAGAACACAAAGAAAACCACCGCCGGACTGCTTTTCCATTTCAAATAAGTTTTCAATGCAAAAATGGAAACACAAACGCGTAGTTGGCGTCGCACCGCAGTGCAATATTGAAAACATTGAATACATTTAAATATTTTTTAGTTTACTTTCACTTTTTTTTATTGGTTCCGAATCGCGTTCGAAGAGTTGGTTTTTTTGTATAAGTTTATTTCGGTGATAAATGAAGATTTAAAGTAACTTGAATGTTTATGTTATTTCTTTGAGAAGAATGTAGGTAAAAGTCTCTTGTGGTCCATATAACCTGCCCCTTTATAACTACGCCTCTGTGTGTAGAGAACAAAGAGAGGAGCCAAAGAGAAATCCTTACTGTGTTTGGTAAACCGTCTTAAGAACCGTCTGTTCTTAACCGTCTGTTTACCTTTCAAGCACTTTAGTTCATTTTTGTTCCTTTTTTTAAACAACAATTTCATTTTCCTTCCAATCCAGAAAATGACTTTAAATGACCTTGGCCTAATTATAAATTCGAATTCGTAAAATACGAGAGTACACAAACTTTAAACTTAAGCAGTCGTACTCAAATAGTTATTATTATTATTAATTATCTAGAGTAAATGGCCTTCTTAAGTGGCGCATTTCATTTATTGGCAAATTTGTTGAACGTCAAGGAAAAGGCATCGATGAAAACAAGAAGATCAAGAACAGTTTTGTCAGTTTAGTCCCTTAGTAATTATTAATCGTTTATGGAAAGGCCACACGAGAGAGACGGAGACAGAGAGAGAGAGAGGAATAACAAGTTTACATCTCATGAACTCAAATATTTGCAATGGATCCGAGTAGTTTGTTTACAAATTACTGAGTCTCTCCCCGTCCCTACACTCTCTCACACTCTCTCTCTCTCTGGCTGTCCTCAGCTGTCTTTCTCTGTCTTTGTCTAACCCGCCTTCGGTCATGCATTTGACAGCTTGAGCCATGATTATGCGGCAGTCCGTTTAATTTAGTTGTATGCTAATGAGTTGTTTTGAAGCTGCTGTAACAGTTCTCAGAATATTCATGCTCGCAGCAAAACCTCGTAGAAAATAACCTTTCGACATTCATATTAATTTGTTTGAATGCATAATAAATTTCATACGAAAAACGACGGCAGCATGAATGATGGATGGTACACTAATAACTGTTATTATTATTTTTTTAACATTATTATAAAAAATAAATACGCAGCTCTCTGGAGAGTCATTGATGCAATCATTCATCGCTCATCAAGTGCCGCTCTCTTCACGAATGTTTGCTGACTTCCGACCTCGTTAAAGCACAAACAAACGCTGGCAATACAAAGAGAAATTGAATAAAAAATGAACTCAAGTTCAATCAACAGAATGTCCATTTCCATCAAGTCCATTTCACGTCCACCAGGCTCCAATCAACTCAGCTGGACTCATCCGCGCCTCTCAACAAAAAGCAAGCAATTTTAAAAGCGACGAGTAGCTCTTTCAGCTGTCAGCGGAATGAAGTGCCCCGCACTGATTTCTCGTAAGCTCTTTCGATAGCGTCATCGTCAACAGTGCCGTCTCAACAGCGCCAGTCACAGTTCCGCCCGCCCCGCGACGAATCCTTTAATCCTGTCACATTGACGCTCGGCCGCCTGTCAACGCTTCAGCTGGTGTTACAGCGTTTGTTGATTTTCAACATCAGCAACTGCTTTGAGTGTTGTCGCTGTTTGTTTATTTTTCATTTTATTTTCAGGGTGTTTGGCGCGTCGGTTTGTGTGTCCATTTGTTTGTCCATCTCTTTGTCGGTTTGATTGGCTGGCCGTCAGTCGTCGGTCGGTCTGTCCATTTGTTCCTTTTGTTTATTTCTACAGTTAATAAAAAATGTCCCTTTCAAATATTGCAGTTTTTTGTTTTTAACTTTAAGCGGCCAATCAGTGAGATTTTTATTTTTATTGATTTTAATTTTTGATTTGCTCGCAGTCAATAAATAAAATAACAAATTTATTGAAAACACTTGAGCATAAAATTGTTACACATTTCTAACAAATTTTGTACCTAAATATTTGTTTTTAAAACTGAAAATATTTCAAATGAAACTTAAAGAGTTTTTCGTGTTTGAAACTGCAAATTTAAATTTAATTCAAACGTTTTTATGATGGCTTCAACTGCCTTTTTATGATTTTCAATTAAAAATTGGCTGAAGTGTTATTTATAAAGATTTATCTACTGTTGATTTTGGATAAAAATTTTTGAAATATTGCTTTTGTTTGCTCGTAACTGAAAAAAAAAATTTATAGACGATATAATATACATACATTGTTTCACTTCAAATAAAAATATCAGCGTAAAATATCAGAAGCTAACGAGAGTTAATAGTCAAAATTATATGAGGCGATACGATGCGTCAAGCGAACATCGATAAAGATAACGTTTTGGACATTCTGAATTATTTATTTATACAGAGAATGTGTATCAATTCATTAATCAGCAATTAAATTAACTGCTTCGTTACTCGCATGAAAACGTCATGTAAATCAGGCGCGAAGTAAAAGCAAAATTAACAAATAACAACGAACGTGAAATAAAAAGAGAATGAGTCCAGAGAATAAATAAAACACATTTATACCATAATTTAAAACTTTAAAACCATCAGGATTTACCCGAAATATTTCCGAAGTCTCGAGACTATCAGACACTGAAACGGTTGTAACTTTACAAAAGTTGGAAGATGGTGTTTAAAAACTGTTTCTAAATACACTCAAACCAATAACTTTTGCACAGTTTTATGACAAATTCAATTTAAATGTGCTTTTTCTTGATACGATTGAGCTAATAACGCAAAACAGATAATTCACGCAGAACAGCTTGTGCTCAAAACTGGCGTTTTTATTACTATTTTATGTCTATCACACTATCTTCTTCTTTTTCCTTGAGAATTGTACGAATTGTAGAACCCGCGCTTTGACAAAACAGACAAGACACTTTACGGAGATGATTCTTAAGATTTTCCAACAATCATTTGAAATGTTTGCTGGGCTCTTGCTTCTCGCTTCTCGCTTCGGGCTGTAGCTACTGATGATTCTTGCCTTTCAACATTTGCGCTGAGACAATGCTTTTCCATACAAAAGTAATGCCGGAAGAAATGAAGAAATAATAAATGAAATTGCCAAGAAATGAGGGACAGCGAGAGAGATAAACCTGTGCACAATGAGCTTGAGTAAGCTCTATTGCTGACAATTCAAACAACTGCATTGTCGGCTGAGCACTGAGGTTACTAATGATATAAATATTTTGCAGACTTTTCTTGCCCAAGTATAATAAACCCGATATTGTTTAAAATTTACTATAAAGTTGTTTTTTCCGCGTCCTAACAACTGTTTGTATCGTATCGTATCGTATCTTTGATCCTAAGATAATGTCATTTAGTTGCCGAATTATTTGCAAAATTTATCTACCTAAATTTGATAAAGCCGCTTTGAATTCGTTCAGAAGAATAAATGCTTCAGCATTTATAATGGCATTGACAGATTTCTAAGTTGATCATTGTCACGCCGAGAGCCGTCGCTCTCCTTGGCCACGGCGTAAATACGTCGTCATTCATTGTCAGCAAAATCTTTCGCGCTCTTGTCGTCGATTTATTTGCTGGCGATAATCACGCGGCGTCGTTTGCGCTGGCGAGATTTGAATAATTGCTGGCATTGTGACGGCATTTAGCAGCAACATATTTGAGAGTGACTTGTTGGTTTTCTTCATAGATAGAGCGGAGACATACATATTTACATTGTGGGTGTGTATTGATATAGTCTGTTGGACCGCGTGTGTGTGTGTGTGTTGCATTTTAATTTAAAATTTCCAAATCCTAAAATTTCTATCCATAACAAGTATCCATACTTGGCAAACGTCTCGTCAGTAAAATTATTCGAGAGTCAGTAGAGTCGCCTACCGCCCGCCCCATCTACTAGAAATTAAAATATTGTTGATAAATCAATCAGTTAATTAATCCCCCCTTGATCATCAATAAACTACTTAGTTTGTTAAATGGACGTTCCAGAAAAATCCATCGTTGACTCTCTGAACGAAGCAACTAAATATAATCATAAACATGCTTCTTTGCTCTGTTTTCTTTTATGGCTGACCTCAAAAAACAGTCTGATCCTTTTAAAAATATCATCAGTTTTTATATTGCACAGTTTTCTGAGCTCTCACTTTGCTTCCGATTTTTGATTCTAAGTTTTAACTCTTGCATTTAATCTCGCTTTAACGGCTAGAATTATCTAACTGCGTTTGTAGTTTCCATTTGAGAGAGTAAAAGAGAGTGAAAAAAGAGACAGAAAGACTTATACATTCATGCAAATGCTATAGCAATATAATTCAATTCTGCCCGAGACAGAAACAGAAGCTCTAAAAACTTAAGCAAACATTTTTATTCCTTTTTCTCTCCGCAAAATCCATATCGACTGTCAAAATTGTCAAAATTGTCAAACTTCCGGAAGAAGAAACTTTATAATTTTCCATTTAGTAGTTTTCTGTCAAAAAAAAAAAAAAAAAAGAATGAAAAACTTTGTAAACTTCAAACTCAAAAAAGTCAGTAAAAATCTGCAAATAACTTAAATTTTTTATATTTTTTCTTTCACTTCACTTCAGTATTTTTGTATGGAAGTTCTTAGGAATTTTTTGGGCGTCCGTGCGTCCGTGTGTGTGTGTGTTTGCGTCTGTGCCTGTCTACCGTTTGTTTGTTTTTGTGGTCATCATTCGGTCCGGAAGTCTACTTCTCGCTGCAACGACGTCGTCCCGGATGAAGTTTGTTTGTAAATCGAAATTGAATTTTGTGTGTTTGTGTGTTATTTTCGTTGCTTGCGGTTTGTGTTGCAGACCTTGGGAGCACTCCCTCCCAAGGTGAGCCCAGCTCCGTCCAGAGGACTCGGTCACAAACCGAATGAATGCCAAAATCCTGAAAATACATTGTCAGATTATTTAGGAGAAATCCTTTAGTGCTCTTAGTCCTGGCAACACAGAACTTATGCATCTCATCGCAGATCAAAAAAAACTTGTTCATTTCGTTAGAGGTTATGTTGGCAAATCAGGAAAATCCGTAATGAAATATCCCTGCCCTCCTCCTCCAACCGTCCTTCCCTTCCCTTCCATTTATCAGTCGTCCTTCCTCGCTGGCATGGTCCTTGGTCAATCTGTGGCCCTTTCAACTCAGTTCAAAACGCGCCATTCGCCATTCGTTCATGTCGGTCGGTACTAAGAGCAGCAGCCGTCTGACGAATAAAGTCCATTGCTATGATTGTTTTCGCAAACGACAGAAATCCATCAATATTCATTCTCTCAAATTGACAGCTGGCTACAAAAACGGGAAGATGGCGCATAGTACTCATACTCATACTCGTGAACGTCACTGTCCTTCTGATCCTTTGAGCAATTGAATTCGTTTGTATGTGTGAGAGTAGGTATGTGTGTGATGGCGATGTTGGTTTTTTTAGTCTAACCATTATTTGTTTTCGTCTCCCTTGGCCTTCCTGCTCCACCACCTCCCCCCCCCCGTCCCTGTGTCTGTGCCTCTCTATGCAAGAGTCCGTCCAAAAAGGGTTGCCTCAAATAAGCCACACATAATCCTTGTTAAGGCCATGCAGCAGCACTCAACGTGTCTACGAGTGTACTTGGTCAATTCGGTTCGATTCAATTCAATCCGTCGCAAGCGGCATTTGCAACAAATTCGTTTGTAAGAATGACAATCATCCTGCAGAATCCTTACAAGAGCATTTTTCTTTTCGTTTTTCCTTTCTTTGTTTCCGTTTTGTTTTGCTTTTGTCTTATCTGCGACCTTTTCGGGACTCTTTCTACCCACAAAGAGCTAATCTTCCTGCCAACGAAGTTTCTGCCGAAGTTACTGCAGTTATTTTATCGATTTTGTTGTTGTCATAAAATTCCTTTGTTATTCCTTTTGTGCTGTGTTCCCAAAAAGAGAAGAAACGTCAAGATAATAATATCCTGTTTGACGTCATTCCGGTTCGTTCACGTCATTTCAAGTTTGCGGTAGCTTTTTTTATGCGAATTAAAGATATTTTATTCTTTTTGCGAGACGACTGTACAATGAAATACGATACTTTGTCTTAAAGCCATTATTTTCTTGTTGCGTCAGGGATTAAAATAGCTTACAGGTTCCGCGTCGACTATGCCGCTTGCGAGTATACTTGCTAGAGCAATGGAGATATAATATATCGCACATAATTTCGTTTTCTTTAAATCTAATTTAGTGTCTGCTACAATTTCGAAAAATTCCTTCTAGCGCCGCTTCCTTCTAGCCTAAGCTAGTTTTTCGTGTGCGAAAATTTATTTATTTAAAATTTTTTTTATTATTGGAAAGATTTCGTCTCATTATTATACAGAATAACAGGCCATAATTTTAACGTCTGACTCTTTAAAAACTGCCAAACAGTGTTGCCAATCTCGAACTTGCAAAAACTTGCTTATCAGAGTATTTTACAGAATATTTACAACTCAAAATTTGGCCCCACGCAGAGCTCATTGCTTTGTTTTTTATTTAAGCCAAAATTTTATTGCATAGCTGTTGGCGTTTTGGCGTATTGCAATAAGCTCGAAAAAGTTTTGTTTGGAAACTAAAGCCATTCTTATTAAAGTCCCATTAAATTTTGTTAAATTAGCGAAGCTAAGTCGACATCATGTGCCGGGCGTAATTTTGTGAAAGTATAAAAATACTCAAGACTATTAAAAAAAATTATTTTTACTTCAATGCGCTTCTATTCTTAGTAACACGTTTCCAAAACAGACGTACAGTACATATATCTTGTGTCGAAAGAGAAAACAAGTGAGTGGTAAGTCACGCGAGGGGTCGGTTTCTACGGGCCGAAATGTTCCTGATTGGCCGCATTTTGGTTTTTGCATTTGATCGACTCAGCGAGGAGCACGGCGAGCACGGAGAGCAATAGAATTAAAGAAGAAGCAGAAATGGAACACGAATTAAGCCCGAATCAAATCAGCCTTGAGAGTAGAAACGAAGGCTTTTTTTTCTGAATCAATACAAAAAGTAGATAAAAAAATTGATTGCTTTAACATTTTTTTTTTGTGCTTCAGTTTTTGATGTTCGCTTCCAAACGAATGGCCAAATACTTGAAAAAGCTTTATTGAAAAAAATTCTAAACTTTTTGATTGAATTGAAGAAGCTTTCGAACAACTTCGGAATCAATTTTGATGAATGAAAAATCAATGGAAAGCCTCATTAGCGCTAACAACTAACGCATAAATACTTAGAGGTTTACTAAATTTTTAGTCATTATTGGAGAATTCAAATATTGGTCATAAATATTGGTCAGCTTTAATTAGTTACAGCAAAACGCAGGAAGGTCTTATTTATTTGAGATATTTTATGAAGCTGCGTTATTGACATGTTAAGAGGTTAACATATTGTTAAATATTTAACTGCAGTTTAAATAAATGTACTTTTAAAGTGAATTTGATAAAATATTAGTGTATGTAATTTTATTATCAAGGAATCATTAGTAAACTCTCTAGATGTGGCTCATTAATTAAGAAACTTATCGCCCCTTTTTCCCTCAGGCTTTTTTTTTCTCTTCTGAATAGTTATTTGTCATTCAAGACTCGAACCAAAAGTTAGTTTGGCCGTATTACGTCCGGCGAATTGCCTAAAGATGTTATTTGTTTTCCAACAAATCCTCGACCTTCTGCGAAATATATCGTTTTCTGTCATTCTTCGTGTTACGGCCGAAACAGGAACAGGAATGCCTGAGCTCCTTCCAAGTTGGCAGCTGTCTGTTATTTTCTAAGCTGTCAAAATAATTACGACCGTTACTTCTTCATTTCGCCCTGAATAAAGCCACCGCCAACTGCGTAGAAGCTTCTTCACTACCTTTTTCCCTTTCGCTGCGCTTCTTCTTGTTCGTTGGCATCTTCGCCACTTTGGACACCAAATCGTTGATACGCCACGAAAAAAGAAGTCAACAAACATTTATGTCCACCGGCTGTGACAGGGCCGCCCTTGGTAGAAAGAGTACGCACGTCTAACGTCCGGTGGGACGTTGGGTCGTTGGGGCGCTGAGGCGTTCATACGTCGTTCATGCGAGCAGTTAAAAAGTCAGTGTTAGTTACAAGTCACGCTTCTAGTTTTTTCTAAGAAACACAAAAAATAACCACAAATAACAAGAATCCCCAGAATAACAAAAATCCCCACAAGTGTCAAAACCTGCAAACAACAACAACAATGGAAAGCGTTTGGGCGTTTGTTTCGTGACGACAGGATGACGGCGTCAGTACCGGATGGTGTCGGCAATACATATTTTGGTATTCGTATCAGCTTCGTTATTCGAAGCTTTGAGCGATAACAAAGTTTTTCCGGGCTCTAAAGAATTCTACTCGGGCATTCGTTCGGCCATTCGGCGGTCCTTTGTTGGAACATACCGCATAAACCATTCTTCCCCTTCTTCTTCGTCGTCGTCGTTCGGTTCGTTTCGTTTCACTTTGTGTGACCTGTTTGTAGAAACGAGAGTACGAGAACAATCCCCGAACAATCTGTTTTTGCACTAAACTTCCGTCCTCACGACGCGTATGAAGTTGCTGAAAGGATGGACGAAGGAAGGGATGGTTTACGCAGGCCCGTAAAGGGTGACAGGCGCATAAAGTGCGGGGAAGATAAAAGTTACGGAATGTGTTTAACATCTTGTTCGTCACAAGCTGAAGTGTTAAGCGCTTTGGGCGAGATGTTAACAAAGAATTTGAAGGATTGCTCCAAAATATCACAGGATTTACACATCTTTAGCGGAGTAAAAATGTTAAATGTTTCTACCAAAAAGCCTTCAAAATATTGTGGAATTTTGGAGACTTGTGATAGCTATAACTTTAGCGCATTTACGAACTATTGTAGAGACTTTATTTTATAATTACTTAAAGTTTGTGATATAAAAATCTTCTGGAGATGAAAGACCATCTCAGAGTGATAAAATTACTTTTATAAGTCATCCGAGACTTTCAGTTTATCACTATCATTATAAAATCTGTGATAAATATCTTCTAAATATTAAAAACGATATTAATTGTGATGGAACTAATGGTGATGAGGGTGGTTATAGCCGCTGATTCTTAAGTTAATAACTTTAACAAACCGAAGGATGATTTAGTTCGAAATATTAAGTGACGATAATCTCAATATATAAAAATTGAAAATATAAAAAAAGAAAAATAATAAATATATAAAAATTAAGACAAATTATTAAAGATATTATATGATCTTTAATAATCGTTTTAACAAAGGCTTATGTAATTATTACGTACACACTAAACGTAAAGTTCTCGCATGTTTTGCTTTGTTCCTTCATTCCGAATTCCTTCCGAATTCGCTGACAACGAAGAATGAACGAACATTAACTTCACCGTTTCGTTTGTACGCAATGATGCCATCAATACTATACCTACTATACCTAAAAATAACGCTAACGCTAATCAAGTTGTCTCTAATTTATTTACTCCAACTTGAAAAAATTCTTTTTCATTCGATAGAGATTATTTCGCCGATCTATTGACGTTTTTAAACCGTGTGCTCGCATATTTTCATGTCAGGATAATTGAAATCTATCGTTGCTCGTTCGTTGTTTTAAGTTTAATTTAAATTTCAACTAAACTTTGTAAAAAAACACAAATAAATTTAACTCAAGTATGAGAACTATAACGTCAAAAGTTTCGAGAAACTCGCACCAACACCGACGCGACCCTTCTTCGGCGACCAAGCCGTTGGTTGCCGCATGGCAAGGACTCGGTTATAAATAAAATAGTAAATAAAATGCAAAGACAAGACACATTTCGACGCATTTCACTTGCACCGGAATGACCCCAACGGGAATTTGACCGGGCCATAAATAATAGCTGCTTCGCCCCGAAGCAGGCGGCAACCCGGCACGTGCAGCACCGAAGACATATTTGCTGCTAGTTCGCAGTTGAATGCACAACTGCATGCACATTTGTCCGTCCGAAGTGCAACTATTTATCTCACTAGTTGTCCCTCTGTCTGGCCACGGGTGTGTGTGTGACTGTTTATTTATTAGTCTGCTGTTTTCATTGTGGTCGTGCGCGTGCGCTATACTCCTTCCCGTCGCGTTGGCCGCACCTTGCTCATTTCCTACAGGGACACGATGTGATCGCATGCCTGCCATTAACACCTACGCTTCTGTCGCTGCATGCACGACGACACTGCTGTCGCTGTTGCTTCCGTTTGTCCTTGTCACCGTCAGCATTGTCCGTGTGACCATCATGTCCTTGTTGCGGTGCTCCTCGCTTAATATAAATCGCGTTTCGTATCGTTGATTTTTATTTCCGTACTTGTGGGTGCGTGTGTGTGTGTGTGTGAACTTTTGATAAGCATGTAATTTTTTTAAAATTGCGGAGGTTTATTTATTAAAAACTTTGGCCGGCCCGAACCGGACGCCTCAAGCGACATCAAACCATGATCGAACGACCAACTTTTCTTCTCCGGCGTTGCTGATAAGTTCTGACACTGTTGTCAAATAAAGGTCGTGGCCGTTGGCTGTTGCTTCCTGGACGATGAAAGGTGGTTGTGTTTGCGAGGTGCGGGACGCGCATGCATGATGCCGTACGCTTTAGTGTCAACAGACGCAGGAAAAATACAACTTGAGCCATACGAAAACTTACGCACACAAGTATAAACACACACACACGCATACACACAGTAAGTGAGCGGATGTAAGCTTCTTAATGTCGCCCGCCGCGATGGCTTCGGTGATGTGATGAATGGAAGCATAAAACTTTCCATTCGTAATCCTTTGTTTTTGTTTTTCCAACAAACTACGTAGGTACACTTCTTGACTCGGACTTGATGTAGTCACTCGCCATGCGGGCGGTTGCGAGGCGGTCTTCTGTAGTAAGGCGGTCTTACTCAAAGACTCATTTATTCGTACAATTAATATGAAGTGCTGCAAGGACGAAGCAGATCGAGATGAATGCGTTCGTGCGTGCTGAACGAAATTAATAAGATTTTTAATGAAGACAGCAGACAGGAAGCAGGTGTTGGATACTGGCGCTTTCGGGCTTCGGGGTCGGGGTATCTTAAGGATAAAATGAGTTGCGCGAAATATTACAGTCAACCATTGAAGCTTTATTCATAACCAAAACATACACAAGTTAAAGAAAAAAAGTAATTCTTTACAGAAATTAAAGAAAATTACTTTATGCTCTGTCAAATATACAACAAAAAAGTACACTTAATGGATTCGCAATAGATGGATGGATAATGAATATGCTTGCAAGTTTTATTTCTTGCTTTTCTTTTCTACTTCTTGTTGCAAATATATTGCATATTATGGGCAAATTGTAAGTATCGCAAATGGGTCAAGTAGTTTTTAATATTCCTTCATTATTTTCATCGCATTTTCTCTCATAACCTCAAAATCTTTTAAGACTAAAATCAAGTCTCCTGACGTGCTTGTTTTTCATAAAAAATTCTATGATATACAATTTGTGTGCTCAGGCGTGTTGGGAAGACCATGTTTTGAAGGGGAGGGGGGCAGAGGCAAAGCGTGACTTCGTATTCACCGAAAGTCGAGAAACTTTGTTTGCTTTCGGTTGAACGATGTCGAAAGAGAAATCAGATCGAGTACCTTCCAAACACAAATCGCCAACGAAGTCAAAACATCTCTGTGGCACCCTCTCCCCTCCTCCCCCCCCCCCGTCCCTGACTACCGCTCTTCTCAAGGAGTAAGCAGTGCCAAAGCATCCTTCATGCTTCATTGAAAATGCACCCAGTTTTTTGTTTTTTTTGGAGATTTTGTTTGGTTTTGTTTTTGGGTTTTCTTCGTGTTTGATCTGTTGGCCGCATAGAAAAATAAACAGTGGCAGAGGAAGAAGAGGAGAAGGACGCAGCAACAAAAATTCAGGCTCTGTCCCGAGGGAAAGCAATTAATTTTTAAAAGCACCAGAACCCTCGTCCTTCGCCTGAAAAGGATGCAATGCATACGAATTTAATGCGTGTTTTTTTCTTTCTTTTAGTATTTCTGGGATTTTTCTGCAGCGACCAGCGTGTGTGCAGTAACGCAGTATAAAACACAGGCTCTTGTTGTCTCTTTAGCTTTTATACACTCCACAAAATAATATCGGTCAAAAAGAGTGCCGGCCAGAGACGCAGAGAGTTGCTCACTATACACCAAAAAGTCCAAAACTTTATAACGTTTTTTAAAAATTTGTATTTAAAAAATGAACTGCTTTTTATTTAATACAACAAAAAAACATTGGCAAAAAACGTACGAGTATGTTCCATGAATTTTGCAATTTAATAACAAATTAATGCAATAATATATAAAAAGAAAATGATTCCTCTCATCCTGGTGTTCTTTATTAAAGCTGTATCGTAATCAGGTTGAACTCTTCTTAGCCTAAAGTATAGCGGATTTTTATCAATGATTATCGAAGCCTCTGGCTCTTCGAGGTAACTTCTAAGTTTTATAGCCCGCTTCTGATGACCTCAAAGTGTTATTGTTGTTGCGCTGTTTTTGACTTGTTGCTTAAACATTAACAATTTTCGATAGTTTGAGCTACGTGTAAGAGAGATGCATCGTTTGTAGGTCTGTTGATGATGAGACAGAAATGCAGTCGCTGTCTATTCGCCCAGAAGCGTACGTACTCTTATAAACACACATATCTACATTCGCCAACAATAATCATGTCGCTTAATTAAACTAATTACAACAAGATGCACTACTTGGCATCGTATTGTTGTTGTTGTTGTTGAATTTCTGTGTTTTAGTGTTTTAACGACTCGAGATGGTTGACGTCGTGTTGGCTGAAATCATGATTGTGGTGCGTCAAGGGACGGGCATATGTTTGCGCACGTGTGTGTGAGAGCGTAATGTCGTGATGTCACACACACACACACGCAGTGTGAGGCCCTTTAAGTTCATAGTTTATAAGCTTTAACAGAGCAAATCCTCTATCATCATTCTCTCTTTCTTGCTCTCTCTCTGTTGCTCTCCCTCTCTCTCTCTCTCTCTCCTTCTATCTCTCTCGCGCAAAGCGCAGCAGATTATATACGTGCGCATTGTGTTCATTATTCATGCACTCAAGTCAACAATCAGCATTTCATTTAAAGCTACATCAAATACAAATCCTTTTCTTACAAAAAAACACACACACTCTCATGTATATACATATATAAACTATGTATGGGCATGAGTGTGTATGTGTGTTTGTTGTAACTTTGTATGCAACATCATCAAGATTGCTTAATTAGCTAATTGTAAGTCATAATTAAGTTACAAAGAGCAAAAAAGTATTACCGAGAATTCATTTGGTAACGCACTGTACCGTAGTACTTGAATACGAAGGCATACTTATGTATATCGTACTTAGTCATGAATATATGTAGGTACAGTCAACCCTCCTATAACGCGGTTTTTGTTCAACAACTTTCGTTACACATTCGTTACTTTGTGCGTTTAGAAATGCGTTCCGGAATAGTTTCTTAGAACGCGTTACGTATCTTCGCGCGCTATAGGAGGGTTGCCTGTATACAAGCCATATGCATTCGTGCATATGTATAGATATATATCCACATACATACATACTCGTATATCAAGCTTATCTCTTTCCATAAGATCTTCATGATTTTCCAATTAAATTCTGATGCTGTCATCGCAATTAAAAGCCATCAAACACGGCTTTAATCTTCCGAAACAGGCTTGAGAGATTATGAGCAAAATATTTCTATTAATATCTTGACGAGTTAGTTATCCATCAAACCGTTAGAAAATACGTACATATTCGTAACAGATGTCAGAAATTATCAAAACTTTTGAAATTTACGATTTTCTGAAAATGTCTATGAAAGGTTTTACTTTGTTAATGAAACTGGAAAGGCTGAAGTTAGTGACAGCCGGTAAATAGAGCGTAAATTGAATTCATCTACTTTAGTCATCCTAAAATAAAGTGGTCTTCTGAAATCTCGAAGACCTTTGGCCCTTACTTTTAAAGCATGAGATATTGCAGAGACTTCACGCTTTTTTTAGTGCTCGATCAGTTTACCGAACGTAATTGAACGTTGTCTATTCAGTCGCCGTTAATTACACAAGCCCACGTAATTAACGAAACAATCGATAAAACCACGGCGATCACAGGAAATGGTTTACAGAAACGTTTCTCTTCTCTAGCTCCGCTGGCAACAGCTAAAATCGTGAATGAATATGGCGTCTGCTTTGTTCTCCTTTTATGCGAAATCACTCTAAAGCTTGAGTCAAGTCAAACACTGCCCAAACCATTCCAGTAATCTAGAAACTTTAGTGAAAAATTACTATAGCGTTTGCTAATTACGTGACATTCAAAAACTGCGTAGTTCGAAGTTAAGTAATCTCACAGTCATTGCATCATTCTCTCATCAACGTACACACAAAATCAACAGCCGCAAGGAGGAAGGGCGGATGTTGGGGAAAATTAAGCTAACTCAGTGCTAAAAAACATGAGGAAATTAAAACAAAGGAAAAACGCAAAAACAATCATTCATTCATTAACTCGTGGGCGTCCGTGGCGGCAGCGTTCGGCGCGCTTGGTTTTAGAGCTGGCGCTGCTCATGATCATGATGACTTCAGCCAATGTTGACCCGGTTGTGGCTACTGCTTCTGGAGCATTGCTTATAATGTTAATAACGATATTGGTGATGATGGCAGTAATGATGATGAGGTTTGAAAAATATGTGTGATGTCGTCGTCGTCGTGATGATATGAATGATTTTGCTCATGACGATGGAACCCACACAATTCAAACACACACACACACACACACACACACTCACACATAAATTCGCCCTCATAATTAAATGATGTGTTGTTGCTTTTGTTGCCACAGCGAGCGTTGTTTTTCTCTGCAGTCTTCAATTGTTTTGTGAGAATTCTTTCGAGAACAGTAAGTACTAGAGAAGAAGATCGTCAGTGGCGAAGTGCAGCTACTTATTTTTTATAACAATGCTATTGTTGTTGTTGTTGTTGTTTTTTCAAAAATTAAAAACAAAAATTAAAATTCTATTTTATAAAATAACAGAAACTCCAAGAAGATTACGCGAAAAGAATTCAATTTTAAAAAAACAATTTATTAACGCAAGCGATAGATATACATACTATATTTAGAATTTGCTAAGATTTCACT
Source organism: Conops quadrifasciatus (assembly GCA_949752815.1). Taxonomy (NCBI): domain Eukaryota; kingdom Metazoa; phylum Arthropoda; class Insecta; order Diptera; family Conopidae; genus Conops; species Conops quadrifasciatus. Next base: position 2,557,358 of record OX457078.1, read on the forward strand.
TTCCAACTTCGCCGACTTGACGCTGGTAAGTCTGTCAAAGCCGCAGCCGCATTCATCCCAACAGAATCTTCTCACAAGCTGCTCGGAACAATTGCTCTCATTGTTCCAGTTTCTTTTGTGGATGCGAGCGAAGTTTTTTTCACATAACATAACAACTTGTAAGTACATACGAGTGCAAACGTGAGAGTGCGCGTACATACAAACGTAGTCATATATTCTCATATGGTCGTATTCTATTAGCATAAAAACCAGGTCAACTGGCTGCAATCATTGTAAGCACTTAAAAAATGCGCCAATAGTTCACCGTCTCTCAATTGCAGTGTTTTCTACACTCTTCTCTGCCGGTGGCTCTGCTCTTTTCGCCTTACTTAACGTTATTAAATGATAATTTCAATACGAATATGCTTTAGATATAAACAAATAAAAGCAAGTAGCACGTGCCTCGCTTGGTCTTTCTTAGCGTGGAAAGAGGAAAACAATCTTAAGAGTGGTTGATTGCACTCGAGAGCAATCGTATCATTCCATAATTATCTCCTCACTATAACGAAAATATATGCATATCTAGTACACAAACGAATACTTGAATATCAAGGATTACCATTGAATACCATTATGCATAATCGCTGTAGCAATGATAAATTAATCTTATTTTAATTATATCTTATACTACAGCACGTCGTTAACACAAAAAAGCTGTGTGTTACTGACCCAATAGGAAACGGGAGGAAGCCTTGAAAAAGGGAGAGGGCTAAGGACGACGACTTTCGGTTTTTCGGGCTCTCTAATGAAGTTAAATGTAGAAGAAGCGTAAGAGGACTACGCGAAAATCCTCCTTCTGCAATCCTGAATCGTCGTATACAACGCCTATTAAATTAGCATTTTCATTTTTAGCGTGCAGGAATGTTCTATGAGTTGGAATGTTCTATTTCATCTCTAAGAGTTGCATGGAAAATAGCATTATCGATTCGGTAACCACAACTATTGAGACAACTTTCTTATAGTCCTGCTGCTTTTTGAATTGAATTAAATGCAAAATTAAATGCATATCAAAGACAGAATATGAGTTTCTTTCTTATCTCTCTAGTGGACGGGCGAACACTTGCCCTGCAGTTAGTAACTGAATGAAGTGTGCTCCCATTTTCCGAAAAAATACTACATGATTCTAAGAACTTTATACTCTTTGCTAACTTTTTATACTTTTGTCTAAAATGAAACTAAAAATGAACTTATGACAACGTAACGTTAACAAGCAAGCATGCAACAAATACACAATAAGTTACACAACATTGTGTATGTCGTAGTGTTACTCCGCCGCCGTTGACATGCACCAACCGCTGCAGGTCGTAAGAGGCAGTCATTCAAGTGAAGTTATTTTGGCCTCTGGGCCAACACTTTTTCTCATGTACCTACGAGAATTTTTCACTTTTTCCGTTGTTTTTTTTTTTTACTGTTTGCTGGAATGATATATAATGCATGTCAAAAATGTCCGCATGACATTTGCACAAGCATGTTTGCTTGCTGTTGTCGTTTGTGAGTTGTTGATAAAAATGGCGTCGCTCCAGCAGGATAGCTTGCGGCCATTTGCACTCACACCCAGTTGGTTGGCTGACGTTATTCTTTCTTTCGGTGCCGATCCGCCCCTTTATTACTGAAAGTTTCAGATATTCTGCCCGCTGTCTGCTTTTGCTATTATTAATTAATAGAGATTCTGGTTTTTTCTTTCTGTTTATTTCTTTCTGTTGTTATTATTTCTGTTGTTTTTCGTGTGCTTTTATGTATTTTTTGCACAACAAGGTTAATGGAAATTTTAAATTATTTGTCATCAAACCGTAAAATTTGATGATACCAAAATTCAGCGAGAGGTAGAGAGGGCTACAGTTGAGGAAAGAATATACACGAAGTCTTTAAACTGGATCACGCTCGAATGGCCGAAAACGTTTGCTACGAACGGGGCAAGGGTTGAGGCAGTGGGCGATAGGGGATGGCCCACTATCATCAAGTTAATTAACACTTAACGAGCTACCATTAGAGAAAATGAAATTAAATCTGTCGCAGGCTTCAGACAAGATTTTGATAAGATTTTGGTTGCACTCTTACATGCTCGTACATACTCACATATAGTACCTACATCAATATAAATGCGTCATGCATGAACTTCTAGGAGTAGAGAGCAGCATTTTGAGGTTGTGTAAGAGAGAGAAAGAGAGCAATATCTAGGTTGTGTATTTCTCTATTCTCCAGAGCGACTTCTTTCAGTTTCGTTTTTAGAAGTAAAAGTGCTTTCTCGAAATAGATTATATACTATATGAATATGTACATAACAATACTATATACATAACTATACAAAAACCGAAAATAAAATGTTTTTTGTTATACTATTATAAAGGGTGTTCTTTTAAGCCCGATAAAACTTCAAATGGTAAAAAACACAAAAAATATAATTTTAATAACATTCATTTATTCATCAGCATTTAAACTGCACCAAACGGTGCGTTTTCTAGCGTGAGTCTATTCATGATGATTTGCCAGACCTTACTGAACATAAATAACAACAAGAGCAGTCAGAAGGACAGCTTGTATTGACAGTTGTCCCTATCGAAAGTTCTATCTAAGCTAAAAAAACGCCCTTTATTAAGCATTAATACGAGTATAACGAGAATTTTCTTCTTCGTGCCAGAAGGAGAGTATATAGGAAAAGAGGGGAGAGTATAACATAACGATTTTCTCCCGTTTTTCTCTTCAAACTTAAAGTATATTTAAAATATATGTAATATGTCTTATGTACTGTCTGTTCATTATGCTCCATAATTATTTGATATGTTGTGTATCATATCAACATTCGTAGAACTTAAAACTATAAAAAATATACCCAGATGCGCAAAAAAAAGTCGCAAAATTACGTGCGAGTGCATTTCAAGCTTCACGAGAGACAAGTGCGCCAGAGACAAAATAAGATTTGACAGTAACTCCAGCATACGGGCCGGCCATACAGAGCATGTCTGACATGCGGCACATAGAGCGTTAAACAGATATGTAGATGCATAGACAGACAGACAGATAGACATATTAATAGACAGCCAGAGCAATAGCATGACAGTTAGTCTGACGGCTTGACAAATATGCCACTACTTGCATGCTTAACGTGAGTATCGCGTGCGATACCAATAAATTTATCTATTATGCGCTCATGAGCGCAAACGAGATAGCATCGTATCGCGTGTGATGCTGTGAGCCCATTATTGAGCGAATTACTCCATGCACCTTCCCTCCGCCCTCCCTCCACCTCTTCGGCACTTCTCAGCGACAACATGAAGCAAGTGTTGCCAACTCAAGTGTAGAGAAATTGAAGAAATCTGTTGATGTTTGTCGTGGCACTTCATATGCTGCTTCGGTGTCGCACCTTGCCTCCTTCTCTCCTCTTCCCCCACGTTTCCAAATTTTCTTGTCATGACAGATTTGCACCGATTTTAATGAGCGGTTTTTGAGGCTTTGTAGAAAAGTATGAAAAGTATGGTAGGAAGTAAGAAGTATGAGAGATACCATGAGAGAGAAAACCCTTCAGCTGGTAAGAGTGCGAGCAAGTGCACGAGTATGTGTTTGTGCGACAGGAGTTGAAGTAGCAGTATCAGCAGGATCACTGAAACCGCGCTGCCTAATTTAAGGAGCTACAGCGGAATAGAGAGTCAGTTTCCTTGAAGTTGTTATTCTTCTGGTCTAGTCCGGATTCGTGTTTGCTCTATTGCAAACGGATATTGCAAATGTTTTGGGGCATTGCATGAAACGATGAAGGTATATTTTAACGCGGACAAAGCTATATTTCAATGAAGTAATTGTGCTTAACAAGAGTTATGAAAATTGCTAGCGGTGGCTCGTACATTCGAAGAGCAGGATAGAGTTTTTCTTATACTAACCGACCGCAGTTTCTTAACAATGAGATTCTAGCATAAAGTGTATACCAAATCCAGTCGATACGTAGTTTGTATATCGCTTGTTTTCGCTCCCAAATCCAACTAATTCAAGGTTTTTGTTAGAATAGTGCGGTGTGTTCTCTAAAACGCACAACCGCAAACCGCCGCGACTGGTTAGTTCTGTAGAAGCTGATTAAATGCGCCGCTAGAAATTGCACGCAAAGCTGCTTGTTTCCGGTTTAACTTTGCACCGGAATAGCAATTTTAATTATTTGCATGTTTTAAGAGCAACTCATTAACTTAATGTGCAAGAGCAGCTATAGCAGCAGCAGCAGCAGCAGCAGCAGCAGCAACAGCAGGTGCAGATTTTCATTTTTTGGTAATGAACTGAGAGCAGTTCCTTTTACGCAGAGTTGAATATACTCGTATATACAATATTTTTTGTTGGTCTCAGCCACCAGGTCGAGCCTGCTCATCAAGGATTTCAGCATGATCCGTCAAAGAGAAACGGATTAAATGCGGTTAAAGCAAGTAATGAAAGGGGTAGGGAGAAAGGAAGCGGCTGGAAGCGGTTGCGTAAAATGGAAATAAAGGCAAGGAAAAATTAATAAAAATAAAAGCAAAGCAAAGTTCGTTCAATCTCTGAGGTTTTTATACCCAAAAGCATTAAAAGTGGGCGAAAAAACAAAAGCAAATACGTAGTAAAAAGATTTGTTAATTTTTAAAGTTAAATGCGCAAAAAAGGCAAACGAAGAAAGAAAGAAAAATTTAATATTTAAAGAAAAATTAATACAAATTTCAAAAGAATATGAGAAAAAAATATTTTAGATTTTCTCAAAAAAATAGAGACATTTTCTGAACTAGATTTTCTGAAACGAAACGGTGAAGACTATCGGTTTCTTTATTTTTAACCTTGAGGAAAATGAAGCTGCAAAATATTGTAAGATAAGAAGAAGTAAAAGAGAAATAATCCTCAATCGTTTTCAACTCAAATAAACTTTAATGAATACTCGTAAGTTTTATTTAAATTTTTAAATAAAAAAAAAAATTTTTTTTAAATTTGTTTTTTTTGTTTTTTTTTTTTTAGAATTCTCATTCTAGACTTTCTCTGCTACTCTCGTCACTCGTTTCGAGCGTTAAAGTCTTTTTTATTAATATTAATATTTTAATACATATTTTCAATACATACTTATATCGACCGAGATCAGTGTTAAAAAAAAAATATTTTTAAAAAATTCTCGACACAGTAAAAAATATTTTGAGTTCAAAGAAATTTAGTATTGTTTTTTACTTAAATTTAGAAATGTATAAATTCAGAAAAATTTTTCTACTGATGATTCTACTTCTACTTCTTCTTCTTTCCATTTTCTTCTTCTTCCTCCTTCTTCTTCAAGATGGTCAGGTGTTGTTACTAATGCTGCAGCTGTCCTATACTCGTACAAAAGTCTGTCTTTTCTGTTTCTATTTCTTTAACATTTTCCAACTCACGAAGCGAAATGTACAAAAAAGCATTATTCCGTTAAGCGCAAACAGTAAACAACACAAACTTAAAAAGTTAGCGCAGTTTAAGCCATTTTTCCTGCCACCGAATAGTGTTTAACATTCGTTATTCTTATCGTTCTTCTTTCCGTTTTTCATCTTCTTACTTCGTGGGTTATACACGAGTATACAATATGATTTGCCGTGGCCTGGTACATACATACATATGTACATACATATGTATATGAATTATAGGGACCGTGCACCAAGCCCAGCAGTTACCTTGGGCTGCACTGTCTAAATGCAAAACCACAAAAACACTCAAACGAATTGAGTCTGATGAAACTTTTTCGAGAGCTTAGAATTCGTTCACTTGCGGCAGCATTAAAAATTTACTTTGCCAAAGTCGAATCGTCGACGCGGTAAGAAATGCGAGCTAAGAAAAATATAGAAAAATAAATGTTCCCTAAAGTCAGCCAGAGAAAATGTCTATAGTAACACAAGTTGAAACAACTGATGAAACGAAATCGGTTTCCTTGCCTTTTATTTTTCTACGAGTATTTATTTTTTTCAGTCTTTTCGAGGAAATTTCTTCTTTTAGTCTCAAAAAATATGGAATGCGATTAAAAAGAAAAAGAAAAATATTTCAAAATAGCGACATAATTTAATAAAGCACAATATCTTATATAATTTGATGGAAAATCTTTGCCACAAAGCGCGTGCTATAAAAATTCCTCAAACTTTTTGATCATGGCTATTGGCGCTTACAATTTAAAATAATTCTCTGTTTTTCAATTAATTTTTCTCTTTTCGGTGTCGCTAAAGACTCGAATCAATTCACCAGCTTCAAGCGATTAAATATTCCGCAGAGAAAAATATCGATTTAATCGAGAACGACGCGTCGCGACGCGGCAATGCTGTCAAGCGCATTGACATTCGTCTGTTGGTTTTGACCAACATGAAATCAAACTCAAACCAAACTATAGCGATACAACAACAATAACAACAACAACCACCAGCAGCTTCATTGATTGGCGGTTTCCACTGTTGATTACGAATTACGGCAAAATGGAAAATAAATTAAGTCAAAACCAACAAAAAAAAAAAAAAAACCTAAAAAAACGCCGGATAAAATTGATAAAAAGCTGCACTTACATATATTGGTGTTGTTGTTGTTGCTGCCGCTGTTGGCGCAGTGGCTGACGATATTCTGTTAGTTGTTCGTTGAATAGAAAAGATTTTTTTTTGGTTGTGTTGCTGCAACCGATGTCGTTTCAGATCAGAAACGAGACTGCTGTTCGTTGTGCTTGTAGCAGTTGTTGTTGTTGTTGCCGCCTTGCAAATTGCAACCGATAAAATTTGCTTCACGCTTATTTAATCATGACCAGGTTGTAAACTCAATAACGGTTTTACGAAGCGGTCAAGAGATGAAGTCGTTTCGCCAAACGAATGGACCAACGACATTCAAGCCGAAATGAAACGAGTCGATTCTGAGGCCAAAGTGAATTTGTACACAATTAGAGGCGTTAATGATAGACTGGTGGACGGACGGACGGACGCACTGATGATACCAATGAGGATGATGTTAATGATGGTTTTGTGAAAACTACAATGAAAATGAGACTGTTGTGCATGAAACTGCTGATGACGGTGATAATGATGATGGTAATGGGTTACAATCTGGAGGTGGCGTATTGTTGTTGTTGGTAAGATATGAAAAAAAAATCAAAAAAAAAACCCAACCTAATCGCCATTGTTAACTTCATAATCAACACGCTGTCGCTTGTTGTGATCATAATAATGATCATTACAATAATAATATTGTACTTTAAGTAGCGTCATAATCATCATCATCGTTGTAATTGGCTGCAACCAAAGCATAACACAAAAGGTACAGTAACAGCAACGCTGCAAAAATACAATAACAATAATAAAATAACAATAACATTAACTACGGCTGCAAGTATTAACTTTTGCTGTAGTCAATTTATAATTAAATCTACGCTTGGTCGATCAAGTGAAGCCCTTCTTCCTTCAGCGACGCACAGCAACGCAAAGCAATGCAACGCAGCGCAACGCAGCGCAACACAGCTCAACTCAAACAACGACTGAATGCAACAGAATTGAATAAAAACGAAGAGGACGAGGAAGAGCAACAGCGATAGCGAGGAAAGTTTTACCATTGTATGGTAACCAAGACAGCGCACCACGAATACAAATAACCATAATCTTAGCCGACAGCAGCAGCAGCACTAAAAAGTTTATACGAGACGATTTTTACGCTTTCCATTGAACCATATTTCTCTAATGCCAGTCTTGTACACCAGATTTACCAGATTATTTACGAGCTGATAGTGTTTAATTAATGTGCCACGCCCTGCCCACAAACAGTAAGAGGCGTATGTGTTTCGAACAAGTATAGCGGCTGCTGCAGCGCTTTCGCCTGCATTAATTTTGCAAAATTAGTCAAGCAGAAGTACACGAATCTGCTTCGTTGAGTTCTGTTTGCACTATAAGCAACAGATATTGTGGCACATATTTTCCTCCAGAGGCACACAAACGAAAATCGAGATGATAACTCTCCAAGTGTTTGTAGAATACAAAGCTTTCCATTTCTTAATAATAAGTAAATTATAATAATTTCAAAACAAAGCCGAGCCGAAACAATTGCACTGCATTTTCTTTGTTTTGGTAGGACCAAACCGAACCGAACCGGACGAACAATTTATGCTCTCTATTTTTCATTTTATTTCTTTTTCATAATTCAAGGTATTATTGTTGCTGTTGTTGCTGTTGAAATACTAACTTATTTATGCAGAAATAAATTAATACAGACTAAAAAGCATATTGTTGTTTACTTCATTTGAGTGTTGCTTCGGAGGACATGGTCGACCGAATTCTAGCAGCAGGAAAACACATTCTGTGAAGCTATGGCAATAATTTAATAATTTTCCACATTTTCACCGAATATTTTTCAAAAATTTTAACTAGATTTCAAAGCTCGTGCAAGAAAACATTCATTGGTTTTTAACGCTGTAAAGGAAAATAAGACTATATTAAAGGCAAGTACGTATAATTCCTAGATGTTATAATGAATGTATGTACGTAGATCCACGAAAGTGTAGAAATCATTTTGAAAATTGTCTTCCTCTTCGAACTGATGAGTGCTGATGATCACCTTCACCCTTTAAATAAGCCTGTTCTGTTAAACAACAAACTGTAGCTGTTATCGTTTAGGACTCTTTTGACCCGCATAACCATAAACCGTTTAATGTGACAAATTAAAATTATTTTCCTCTCTCCTCTTTCCAGTCTTCTCTCAGTGTACAGAGTTGTAAAGCAATTATTTTCCATAATGATTGATTGTCGATTGTTGTGACAGGAAATTTGTCAACTGTGACGAAACTGTTAGTCGGCAGCGGGCAATTTGAGGCGTGGCTGGATAGCAGATAGCAAATCATGTTTTAAGTATACAATTGAGAAGATTTTCAGAAGATGGAAAATACATTTTGTATTATTGTAATTGGAGAATGTTTTGGATTCAGCCGAAATCCAGAGAGCGAGAGTCTTTGGTCGCTGCTGCCACTCCTCCTGCTGCTGGTCGATATTACCTACCACAGCAAGTTGACCATTTTTGTGGTGCTTTGGAGCATGCTTCCGGCTGGGTTTAGCTGCATTGAATGTCAGTCATTGATTGACTGCATTTTCATTTTGATCTCTTCAAATTGAATTGAGACGCAATAAATTCGACGCAACGAAGCTAATCGAAACCCATTAACATTAATTTTAGTGTATTACAAAAGCGCTCATGCACGGACACACACACACGCACACACATCAGAGGTCACGCCTATGCCAAACAGCTCATGCGTATACAAAATCTCACCTTCGAAAAGTTAGTAAACATTTGAGCAGTACAGAGATAATATTTATAGGCCGGAAGTTGTTGTTGTTGTTGATGTTGGCATATCCATTGAATACCTTTGATAAAATAATTTGCAATTGAATAAAAAGCATTTTGATTACTCGTTTGTGCGATTCAAAAGGTATGACCGTAATTTGGGTTCGTTGGCAGTTTTGAACGTATTTGACAAGGTTTTTCTCATTTCGCGCTAAAATTGAATTATATCATTCTGTCTGTAATATTTTTATAAAATATCCTTGATTTTTTTATAATTTAAAAACTTCTTTTTGAATAGTCCTTGACAGGAACAAAAGCAACGCCATTTTACTTACCATAATTTTATAGTTCGCGCTACGTGACTAAGAGTAATGTCACACTCTTTACGAATAATATAATCTTAAAGGGAGAGCTTTTTCCACTTTAAGACGTAAACATTTTTTTTTAAGTTCTTGTTATAGAGGTTTATCCATTTTCTCTTTCGGAAAGTGAAGTAGAAAAAGCACGCTAAATATTTAGATATCAATTGGATTTTTATTGCAATATGATGCTTGGACTTTGCCATTATGCGTGAAAAACAATACCGTGTCCTATACGGGACCTTTTGCAGGCCCCTATAGTTTTGAGGTAATTGTCGATGACTTTTTGACAAAAATCGTGCAATAATTCGGCCATAACTTGACGTATGTCATTCTGTGAATGCTCCAAACTTGAGCGATTGTTCGCATAAGCGCGGTCTTTACGGTTATAATGTTAAATGTATATACGAATAGTCATACTCATATCATTTCTGTGGTTAATAGAAAAATGTAATCTATTTTTCTTTAAATCCTTAAGCGTTACAGCTTAAACCGTTTGTCGGTTTGAGAAGAATTTCATTATTTTCTTATGCAAAAAAAAAAAGCAAACGGTAAAAATGAAAAGAATCCTGTACCGCAAAAGCAGCGAAAAAATGTAAAATCTACCTTTTTTTCTCGTCCTTTTTCTTACACTTTCCTGCGAGGACTTCGCTACTCTGCGTAGCGAATACTCGAAAAACATTCTGAACACGTACGTACTGGCACCATAGAAGAGAGAGAGAGAGAGAGAGAGAGAGAAACTTTTTTGCCTTGAAAGAGAGCACAGCATTTTAAGCTTTAATTGTTAACCTTCAACATTTGGAATTTTAATTTTGCATAAACTTTTTCGTAAAAAGGAAATTACCTGAAATTGCTAAATGTTTAGGCTTCTTTAGGACTTCTGTCTAATTTACAAATTATTGAAAGTCACGGTGGTTTTTTTCTTTCAAATTAGTAGAGAGACAAACATTCTTGACTTTAGTTTTCATCCAATTTTTAAATTTGTGTTCTCCTGTTAATTAATTAATTTGGCGGCTCAAAGAGTAACAAAGTTATAAAGTCGGAACTTTCTAGCGTTTCTTCCTGCCCTTTCGACAGACCTCTTTCCACGGCCCTTCTTACACTCGTTCACCCTCTCACCCAATTCGAGCATTGTCTTTTTCATTGAAACATCAACTATTTGAAAGTGATCATGGCGCATGCCGCGCAGGGACGGGGGGGGGGTCGAGGTGGCAGCGACACTAGCGCCATTGCTGGTAATTGTTGTAATCCAATTACAACAAACGACGTGCAAAGTGTTTGAGCGCAATTTATTTAAAACTATTTTGAGGCGATTAAACAATTTCACAGCCAGCGAACAACCCGCCCTGCCCCACCACCCACCCCATCGATCAAACACACACACACACACGAGGGTTGTTGAAGTGTTGCGGCGACCGCGACGTGTGTTCGCGTGGCAATTGCTGTTTGCGGCTGCGGAGGGTGCTTGCTGTGCCATTGTGTGGTATTGTTGAGTGTTTGCTTTGTTGTTGTTGTTGTTGTTGTTGCATTGGTGATGGGTCTTGGTAACTGTTATCAACGCGGTATTTATGAGGATCGTTGGCGGAATTCCGCAATACATTTCTTGCAATGATTGCAAACGCATTCGTTTATTTATTTTTCGACAACCTTTTTAACTGAAACTTAAACAAGCAGGCTGTTGCTAACTGAATTTTAATCAAAATATAATCTTAAATAATTTCAATTTTAATTTTGAAAATGGTTTTTGTATAATCACGATAATGATGGCATTACGCCATTATTTTTATTTTAATGAACAATTATCGTACATTCTTTGCCGTGTTCGGGCGACAGAGAGAGCTAAGAAGAAACAAGTTTATGGTAAAAACTCTCCACGTTCTCGCTTCTCAGTGTAATTACCTAAAATTATAAAAATTACGGAAATTATTTCGTCATCTTCTTCGCCTTTAGCACCAACCTTCATGCATGACGCATTTGAGGGGCGACAGATTGAATTCGCGTCTCACTTTCGAACGCACGATAATTCAAGCTGACGAGAAGATATGAAGTAACTGCTGTTTAATTACACGCAATACAACAAAAAATGTCTGGGAGAACAGGAAAAAGGAACTGAGTCTTTTTATATTGCGCGTAAAGTCGTTACAAACAGAATAAATAAGATAGCTTTTAAAAAAAAAATTGCTCTAAAAAAGACACTTAAAAGAAAAAACTTCTGAAAGAAAAGACTTCTGATTATGGTTGCTGTCGTTATGACATCGTGTGTTGGTAAAAATTACATAATTGTAAGGTAATAACTTAGCGTAAATAATAGCAAACACTTCAACCACCACAACAACAACAACAACGCAAAGAAACACTAAAACAATGGTATGCAATCACATCATCAGAAAAGCAACCACATCGAAAAACAAAGTTTTTTCAAAAAATATTGCCATCTCGTATTGAATTTCGTATGAACGCAACCGCTACGACAACGCGTCGCGACCGTAAGCGAGTAACTTAATTCTCAGGCTGCTTTTTTATTTGTTGTTATCAACGAAGCTATGTTCAGTAGACCACAATCTACACAATCTGAATAAAAAAAAAGAGTATTTTGTGTCGGTTGCACAGACACAGATTTCAAAAGAGCAACACGAGCGCCACTAAAAACTTAACGGATATTAAATTTCGACGCGGTTTTTGTCGGCATTTAGCCATACCCCCTGCCCTCCCCCTTCCTTTTCCTCCTTCCGGGAGAACTAACCACCCTCCAGAAAATGAATTCTTTTTCTTGGCATTTTGTTGAATTTCGAAATCATATTTCCTCTCTACAGACGTATTGATTCATTATGCTTTATAAAGTTGTATCACATTTCAGTTACCAGAGAGACTAAGACTAAGTCGTTGATTAACCCTCACGCGTTCGGTTCATTTCAGAACTAAAACGTTTAGTATGTACCCGGGTAAAGAAATACGTATTATATGGAAAAAGTCCTAGAAATTTCATATTAAAAAAATATATTTAAAAAATTTGTTTCACAATATTTATAAAGAGTTACCAAAATTGTGCCTTATGTCACGGTTTAATTAGTTGCTATTCAAAAAATATAAAAACCATTTTCAAAAAATCCGAAAACTTTCAAAACGTCAATTGATTTTTCAACATTGAAACAATAATAAATTTGCCATATTTGAAATATGGCGTTGATTATCGACTACCGCCGCCGCTGTCGGGAAATGGCATATTTTTTAATTAGCTGCCGTAATAATGGCTGCCGAATAGACAAAACATGTGCTGTCACGGAAACAGCTTTGCCATAAGAACCATGTCATGCCAGGCGCATAAATTGTTATTGCAGTCTTCTGGCTGCAAATCTGGCTGCAGTGAAGTTGTTTGTGTTTTTTGATTTTTCTAAACTACGATATGTCGTCTGTCATAATTAACGTTTAATTATTAAATTTGCAAATGAAAATTTATGCAACTTTCGATAATTTGTAAAATTCAAAATTTAGCCAAATTTATTATTTAATGTATTATTATGTATTATATAAACAAAATTTCTTAAAGTACATACGTTTTCTTCTTCTTCTTCTTTTGCTGCTGCTGTCAACGTCTAGACGTTAAATCAAATCATTCAAATGCTTAAACACAAAATGGAAATAACCAGATAATGAAGAAGAAGAAGAAGAAGAAGAAGAAGAAGAAGAAGGAAGGGGAGAAGAGTAAAATGCAGAGTGACAAGACGTAGAAAACGAAGCTGAAAAAGTTCGGTGATTTTACCTGCTGCAGCCAATAATAAAATATTAAATTTACACTTTCCTCTCGCTGCACAGAAAGAGCACAAACACAGGCACACACACACACCCACACACCCACACACCCACACACGCTTCCTCAAAGCACCCGCAATCAGAAAAGCAATCCACACAGGCATGCCCACACCTACACGAACACATACATTGCAACAAACTGAAGTAATTCTGTTAATTTTTTCTCTCCGTTTTTGTTTTTTTTTTTGCACTGAAAGGCATCGAACCAACGGAAACCGGAAATCAAGCACGCCATTTTGAGGGGATTGGGTGCAAAAATCATGGTTTACACTTCACGGTATTGCACGCCAAGCTCAGCAACAACAACAACAACAACAACGACAATAGCGTTATGGCAAAAACGAGCGACTGCAAAGTGTTGCAGAAAATGTGAGAAATGTTGTTGAGTCAATCGACGAACGCCGAGAACAAGGATAAAGAGAAGGGTTGCCGAAGATGAAAGCGAGGCTAAAAGGAACAAGGGTAAGGGTAAGGGTGAGGGTAAGGGTAAGGGTAAGGGTAACGGTAAGGGAAAAAAAGTAAAAACAAAAAGAAAAAAACGCATGCAAACAAACACTGAACTGTTCAAAAACAATAAAAAAATTGTTTATGTAAAATTGAATTGTTCAACTCGAAAGCTCAGGATAAAGTGTAGTTGTTGTTTGTGCTTTTGCGATGAAAATCGGAAGGTTATTTATTTATTTATTTAACTTTAACTTTAACTTTTATAATAATTTTACAAAACGATTTAAAAAATACGGCATTTTAACAACATTTATCTCATTTAAACAAAATTAAGTCTATTCTTCATTTTTACTCGAATACTTTAAGTATATTTTAATAAAACAACCCTTCCGTGAGAGAGAAAATGGTCGAATTCATAAGCGCAAGGGTTCATTAACTCTTGTGAACTCAGCAGGTCAGTTTAACTTCAGTGCGAGCGAACGAACCGAACCGAACTCATTCAAATGGTTCAAAGTGACCAAAATCCATTCAGCCGTTCATCATCATCGAGCGGCGCCCCATGCCGCCGCCCTGCCTTCCGACCATTTCGGCCAGTAAATGAATACTCAGTTGAGCTGAGCGCAGCTCTCTCCCTCTCCCCCTCTCTCTCTCTCTCTCTCTCTTAGTCCACCGCACATGCCAAGAAGTTTCTCGTTTCCTGGCTGGCTTGCTTTAAGTGCTTACTTGTATGCTTACTACGGTAAGTGGTATAAAAACTCATGGTGCAAGAATATATGCAAACAATGTGGCTATAATACGTGCAACAAACAAACAAACAAACAAACAACCAACAACTTTGTAAATTGAAAAGAGTGGAAAAAAATTGCGAACGCAAACATAATTTCCTTTTGCGCCCATTTTCACAACAAAATGGCCTCAAAATGGCCGATTTTTTGCACATCTATCAAGGGTTCGTAGGAAGAGACTGAAGCTGCTTAACCCACGCCGAACCCAGACCAAGACTCTTCACACAAAAGGGGTGCCCTTTTCGCTTTAAAAAGGCCTATTCACACTATTTTCCATAAAGTAAGAAGAAACTAGAAAATGTTTGAATGATTCCTGAAGCAAAAAGATTGGAAAACTATGCAGACATGGTGGTGCATGGTGGTGCATGGTGGTGCATGGGTGCGGATTTTAGTTGAATGGAGTCGAAGAACTTTCCACATCAATCGAAGCGAGGGGTAGGAAGAAGGGAAGGAATGAACGAAGGCTTGCTTTATCGTCAGTTTTCTTCAATGAATACATAAAGCATTTAAAATTCTTTATGAAAGAGTGCCAGGTTCTCTTTTTGTTTGCTCAGGAAAATGAAAAATTAATAATAGCAGAGCACTAAAAAAAAAAAAAGAAATTAGAAAGCATTTTAATTACTTGGATTTTCATATACTCGTAATGATTGTATTGCGCTTGTGTACTGTGAGAAATTGTTGGTTGATTGTCTCGATAAAATGGTTCAAAAAAAAAAAAACTTTTAAATTATTTAAAAGTAATTTTAAATTTTTAAAAAATGTTGTTTCAATTCTTCAAATCAAACTATTTTTGTTAAAAATTAAAAAATTCAACAAATCTAACATCGATTTATTGAAAATATCAACATTTTTCTATAGGTTTTCTCCATGTTTTTTGAAGCAGTCAGGACGAGATACGATAAATAAATAATCTATAAAAGACGAGATGTGAGAAATCTCGGAAAATCTTGCTCATTAGACTGCTTTCTTGTGCAACATTAAACTTGATGTTTTTTTGAGTTTGCTTTTAATCACTTTATATTTCCATTATACGGTCTATCAGGCGCCCTGTGGATACAGCACGTTTTCATCTACAGCCGCTATACAATTTTAGCATAAACTGCCAATGTTCCTCAATCACCCCCTTCTCCACCCCTGCCCCAACTGCTCACCAACACAAGTGTGCTTTCAAACTCAAACACAACAAACTTTCTCATATGCTTTTTTGCACTGTCTCTAAGCAATTTATAAGGATTGACGTACGAGTATGTGTGTCGGAAATGGAAAAAAAAACACAGTCAAGCGTACGTGTTGCCGCATTTAACCTAACACCTGCACGCCTGCCACGTACACACGTCTGGTGGCTATGTATGGGTAGACCATAAACCAACAACGCACGCACATTCATTAAGAGCTCGTTACTCTTACGCTCTTCAAGCTCATCCTGCCACAGGAAGTGCGTACACTGTGGCGAAAGGAAACCATTTTTAATAAGAAAATCATGGTCCCCTCCTTTCCCCCCCCTCCCCCGTCAAGTCAGCAACAAACAGCAACAAAAGTAGACAAAAAAAAAAAAACGCTAAGTGAGGAAACAAATAATCTATTTCCTTTATAAATGATGAAAATGCTTACATAGATGAAATATCGTTGTTGTTGTTGTGTCTTTATTTCTTGCCTCGTTCGTGTTCAGAGCTCATGATCCTGCCTGCTTCTCATCGTTAATCAATGTAGTCGGTGGTGCAGGAGCGTGCAGCGGTTTGTATAAAGTCTGAACAAATGCACTATTTTTGAAAGTTTGTGTTTTTCTTTCCAAAAGCGGTTAATCTCTTGATCAGAAGAACTGAAGTGACTCGTTGCATCTGACCGAGAACTTTACCGAATGGCTGCAGTCTAAGGAAATGGATGGCTTGGTTCAACTCGTATGACTCGTGGCAGCACGTAATACTGCCATATAGTATATGTAAATACAATACTCGTACTGACTCAAACACACGGCGCCACGTTTTAATTGTTTATACAACGAAAACTACTTCCGTGAGCGAGAACGAACATTAAAAATGCATCAATCAAAAAGTGTAAAAAGCATTTCATTAAAAAGCATTGCTTCGAAACGTTGATAGCATACGAAACCAGATTTACATGCGGCATATGCAAGCCGTAGTATACAATTTTTTGCCCATTACGAAACGTCCGTATAAAGCTCCTTTTGAAAAAATATGAAATGGCATTTAATTAAATTTAAGAGGTCAATGATTCATACAAAAACTAAAAGAGACATAGAGCATTTTCAATATGTTGATTTTTTAAGTGGACGAATCGGTATCGAATTATTTACAATATTCGGTGCATAAATTTCAATAAAAAATATAGCAATTCGTAAATGAAAAATGAAGTGTTGAAATTTATTTTAAAAATAATAAAATGAGTTCGTTTGAGTACTAACTCAAATCCTCATGCAACGATTATAAACTAAAAACTAATCAAACTTTTTTCTAAAAATTTATTCCATGATTTTCAGTTAATATTGAATAAATTGAAGGACCAACTTCACCTACAATTATCTTCATTTATTTCTGTTTTTATTTTGAGAAGATAATGCTTGAGAAAATCGTAGCATTTCTCTGCAAATTTTTACATAATTTTCAAAAACTTTTAATATTTTAATGAAGCATTTAAAAACCTCTTCAGGCTTTTTGTAGTTGGGCTTTCAACTAAACAACCACAAAAAATCCTTCCTTTTAATAATCCTGCCACGTTTTTGCTCTTGTTGTTGTTTTTAATGTTTAAAATTGTGCAATATTTTTGAAGAACATTTCCGGCCACTTTGCAATAAAATGCTGAAATTAAGTAAGCGTAAGAAAATGATGAAGCTGGACATCGAGAGCGCATAAAACAGTCGGTGGGGCGTGCTGCGCCTTTTCGGCGAGTAAATGTCATTAAAATTTTAAGCAGTATGAAAAACCGCAAAAACTAAGCACCCAAGCAACAAGAAGAAGAAGAAGAAGAAGAAGATAAAGAGTTTGGAAGCATCTGCGAAAGAGCACAAAGCAAGTAAAAGAGAAAAGCAGCTTAAGAGCCATCGCAGGACGATGGATGGGCACGCCTTGTTAGCCACAGTCACAGTCGCAGTGGTCGAAAGCGAACGGGCCAAAGAGTAGCGTAATTTTGAAGCTTACCTTCCTTCTTCCTTAAACTGTATCCTCGATCTTGCCGGATTAAAAAGGGCAATCCTTTACTGGCTCACGGAGGAAGATAGCGCAGGAGAAGCCATAGCTGGGTGCTTTAGATGCTGCATAAAGCCTAGCCTTTGGGGGATTGCGCAGGAGTTGCGGAGGAAGCAGCAGCTCCGAAGCTAAAGGCGCCTAATTTAATTTCTCAGAGCAAATTGGAGCAAAGTGCTTAATTTTTCTACTTTTTTATTTTCTCTTTGCCTCTTTTCAAAGGTAATAAATTCGTTGGAAAATCTTTCATTCCTTTTCAACAGAATGCGGAAGAACAGTTAGCCATTGAGCGGCGCTGATTTGTCGAAATTGGTATGTTCCCAGAATTCTTAATTCTTTTTTCTAGGCGAACTTCCGGTTTTAATTAAGCGAGTGGCTGTGAGTGGAGGTATGTCCTTTTTGACCTATAAACGAAATCAAAATCGGTAGAGTACGAGTGCGCTCGTATCTCCTGAACGAACATACATACACTGCATTCATTCATTCTTTTTAATGAAGAGTTAAACTGAAGTACTCGCATGGATTTAATCCGTTTGCGGGCACCTCTTCCGCATGCGTCACATCACGTGTCTCGAGTTCACCAGATGATGCGAACGATTAATTAACATATGACAAAATAGCTGCTGCTTGTCGTCATCGCTTTCCATTCATTACGACAACTTCGTTGGCGCGGTTTGAAGGAAACTCCTTCTGCCTCCATTCACTGCAATGTTTGCAATTCCTGATTATACGCTACTACGACGAGCCTTCGGGGGTAGGTTTCCGCATTAAGTAAAGGATGAGAAAACACACACACACTACTCTTTGCACACAGAGAAGGTGCTGCATCGAATCGGCGGCATCGCTTGGCGATTGGAAACAGGCGGCGGAGAAACAGGTTGGAAACAAAAGAGGAAACGAGTCACTGAAATATTTACCAACAATCAACCGTGCCTGTACTTTTTTAATTGACTTCTCATTTATTCATGCAGACGCTGCAAGGCGTTCAAAGAAGTCAGTCAGTCTCGGCTTCACGAAGTCCTTTTGAATGAACTTCTTCTTATCCGCTTGCGCGTGCCGGCGTCAACACAGATTCAGGCTGGAAAGTGCATGTGCAAAATGTATGTACGTACCCACACCGCAAACGTCCCGCTGATGTCCTCAACCGGATCGACATGAAGACGAAAACGAAAGACAAGCGAAGTGAAAGAGCGAACCTTAAATCGTCGCAAATTTTCGGGCCAAAGAAATAGATAAAAATCATGAAATTACTGCTCACCCCTCGACAATTACCCTCACCCCCGCCATCCTCCTACTCGTTCTCCTTCTCCACCTCCAGGCCCTTCATGTACCACACAAAAGAAGAGAATAAGAGCACGAAATATTTTTAAATTTAGTTATCATACTAGAGCACAATGATTATGATGATGATGATGATGATGTTGATGATGGGAACAACTGCAGCGATATTAAGCGAACGTTTATTAGTTGCAGTCACGAAATGTTGTCGTGTCAAACGACCTCACCAGATGGCGCGTGGCATGCTTTTTTTAAATGGCTCACTTTTTTTTTCGTTTTTTCCTTTTATTCGAGAATTTTAAACGTCGATGACACGGCAAGTAACAAAAGGTCACTTGATAGTGCTGGTGCAATTTCAAAAACCGTTGTTCATGTGTGGGTGTATCTGTGTGTGTGTGTTTCCATGTTGCCACAAATAAAATGATTGTATACGCATTAACCATAAAGACCGTTTAAAAACGCTCATTTTAAGCGAAAACCAACAAACAAAAAACTTATTAATCAACAAAGCAACAAAGTTTCGCGGCCACAAAGGACACAACAAAAAAAATAAATTTCAATAAAAGGCAATAAAATTAATTAAATTAAATTAAATACTAAATTAAGCTTTATAAACACACAAAAAATATGGAGACGTACCAGAATTTTAAAAATAAAGTAAAAAACATTAAATTTCGAAAAAGAACTAAAAAATAACCGCATAAAAAAGCACTTAATATAACAGCTTTCGAAAAAAGCCCTGATCTTTTGTATCAGACCTATACAGACCTTTAGTATAGACCTAGGTTTACACCAAAATGGGCACCGAATTGAAAATGGGACAAATTTCATCCGCAAAAATAACGCTTTCTGGCAATTTCTTCTTCCTTCCTTCCTTCCTTCCTTTCTTCCTTGGCCAAAAACTGTGATAATTACGGGAGGGCAAGCCATCGCCCCGATTGGTCTCACGGTCTCACGGTCTCACCTCCGGGGCGAAGGTGAATCACATCGTAAATCACAACGAACAATTGCATTAAGCCTGAAATGGAATTTATGATGACCGACCCGTTTTCAATGTGCCCACGTCTGGGCACACCGCGTTTGGATCGATTGTCTGCACCTCCCTCTCCCTCTCCCTTTCCTTCTTGCTTTTATTAGGCGCATCTCCATGAAATAGCCATGAAGGCATGATAATGAGTAATACCAAGCAGCCACTGCCATTAGACGCGTGGCAGAGTCAGAGTTTTCACTCTTAGCCATTACAACGTTTTCATTTGTTGTTGCCCACCAGCGCACGGTATTGTGCCCGCATGGAGGTGTGTCCTTCGGCTAAATCAGCCCACCGTGGTGTTGGGAAGAAGAGGAGGATCATAAATACACTCCGAAACACCCACCAAAAGGTTACGCCATTATACAAACAAAAGAGCGACCCACAGTCGCGCTATAAAAAAACTAATCCCGCGCAAAAGGCATACGCGGCTAACGACAAAGTGCGGATATATGTTACGTACCTACATTATGTATGTGTGTGTGTTTGTCTCAACCCTTGGGGAGAAGGATGTGCCGCTACTTCTTCTTTTCTCTTTATTACCACATTGTCCTGTTCGCATTTTTTTTTTCCTGTCTAAATGGCTTTTGGCTAAAAAAATCCAGTTGAAACGAGGTCAAGGAAATCGTGTTGGCGTCGCCTTCGTCGCCTTTGGGTGATGCATGAGTCACGACAGCATCGAACGTCAGCCATATTGGTATTATCTTGACTCGCACTAACGGTAATTATAAATTATAGCTTTCTCGGTACGTCATCGGCGGATGGGACAGACGCCGCGGTGCGTCATAAAACAACGGATAAAACGTAATTGTATTTTTTTTTTTTAGTTTATAGAGGCGCCTTTAGCAGACCTGCGTAGGTATATGTGCACAGTGTCTCGACCCTGCCTACACCATTTTTCGGAGCGACTTCTTGATCAACATAAATCGTAATATTTTTATCAAAAATATCGTAAATATGTTAAACAATAATTAACCGAAACCATACACGTCATATTTACAGAATTTTAGTCAAAACAAAAACCATTCTTCGCTATCAAGCTAGCAAATACTTTCACCTGTTATTTGACAAGGCTTCAAGAATCACTCGCGACTCAATTTTCTTGGATTCCTAGACGAAAGAGGGCTCTTCGAACTGGACTAATTGAAGCGAGATTTTAAGATGGGGCTGTCGTTACGAGTCCCTTTGTGGGCGTTACCAGATTGAGGTTTTTATTTAAGAATGCTTGTTGTTGTTTTTCTTGTGTGTCATCACTTACCTCTTCTTCGTTGCTGGCCGTGTTGACCGAATCCATACTTTGCGAGAGGCCTAGTGGTGCCAGGGCCATTTGGTTTTCCATGTTCGAGCCGGTGTTGTTGTTGTTGTTGTTGTTGTTAGTGCTGCCGCTATTGGCGCTTACGTCGTTCACGAGCGCGCCAACTGTCGCTGGCGACGGCGTACTCGATGCCGACGATGAGTTTGAAGTTGCTAACGTGTCGCTGGACGCGGCAGACGCGTTGGCGGCGGAGGCGGCGGAGGCGGAGGAGCAGCAGAAGGTTGTCGTGCCAACAGCAGCCGCCGCTGTATTTTCTCCTGTGACTGTTGCTGTAGGTGTTGCTGGGGCCGATGTTGTTGTGCTTGTTATTGCGTTGCTGTTGATGGTGGTTATGCTGCTGCTGTTGCTGCTGCTGCTGCCGTTGCTGTTGCTGTTGCTGTTGCTGTTGCTGTTCTCGTTGCTGCTTTTTGCAGCGGCCGATACTATAGTATTATTTAAAAATTGTTGTTGCTTAAGTTGTTGTTGTTGTTGTTGTTGTTGTTGTTGTTGTTGTTGTTGCTGTAGTTGTTGTTGTTGTAAATTGTAAAACTGCTGACGAAACTGTTGCTGCTGCTGGTGATGCTGTTGCGCGGCTGCAACTGCTGCTGCAGCGGCTGCTTGCTGTTGCTTCAACTGTTGCTTCAGCTGTTGCTGCTGTTGATGATGCTGCTGCTGCTGCTGTTGTTGTTGTTGTTGTTGTTGTTGTTGCTGTTGCTGATGATGCTGTTGAAAAATGTGTTGCTGATAGGCGCTAGCAGCTGCTGCTGCAGCGGCGGCTGGGTGAATGTGTTGGTTTAGGAGCGCTGCTGCTGTCGGATTAAAGACAGCCAGGCGCTGCTGATGCTGCACGGCGGCTGCAGCTGCTGTGGCTGCAATCTGCGATGGATGATGCGAATGGGCGGCACTGGCGGCGGCCAGTTGAGCAGCAGCAACAGCGGCCGGACTGAAGGCTAAGTGCTGGCCGGTCTTTGCGGCCGAAAGGGCGACGGCAGCGGCGGCGGCGGCGGCGGCCGCAGGTGTTGTGGCCGCGGTGGCGAACTGTACTTGAGGCGCGAGCTGGACAGCGGCAGCGGGTATGACCGAGACGGCGGCGGCGCACTGTCGCTTGGGGGACAACACCTGAGGGGCACTCGCTGGCGTCTGCGGCAGCGTTGGCCTGCGTTTAATCGCAATCGACGAAATGGTGATGGCTTTTTCGAACACGTTCGTCGGGGGTGGATTCAGGGGGCGGAGTCTGTGTCCTTGCGATCAGTCTGGCTGCAGAGGATCTTGCTGTGGCCGATTAGTGAGCGGTTGTGAGTGTTGTCGAAGGCTCTTGCGTGCTCTTCAGTATAATTAATAATCAGCCGTGCGTGCTAGACTCAAATTCGGGTGGTCAGAAGGCGCGACAGTGATCACAAGCGGATTACAGTTTCTAAAAATATATTAAAGAAAAGAATGATGTTAGTTCTGAAGGACTTACAAACTTTTCTCACAAATACAAAACACGTCTTATTTGAAAACAACTTGAAATTATGCAAATAAAACAGAAATTAAAAACTGACGATACTTCTTACTCTCTTTCCGAGGTCTCGACCTGTCTACTGCAAAAAAATCGGTTAAATTCTGATCAAATTTTGAATGCATGCAGATCAGATTCCTGTCATAAATATTTACTAAATCTGTGCATGGAAGCTGTATCTCCATTAGAAAATGTACCGCCCCCTCCCCCCTTGTTCTACCCTCCTTCCTCCTACATCCTCCCTTTCAGCCTAACGCGTCCATCATCATCGGCACAACATCGTCCTCTTGACACTCGAAGACTCTCTTCATTTTCTCTACTGTTTTCAAATCGTAAAAAATTATTTTATATTTTGTTGTTTTTGTTTTGCAAAAAAAAATATGCAAATTTTGGAGGTTTGTTTGTGTTGATGAAGAAATATTTACATATACAGACTATATGTTATAGTATGTACATATTTTAAATGAAAGCAAAAGCAAGAATTGTTCTATGTTTCAAAAATACTTTTTCATTATACGATGTTTTCTGTGAGGACTTGGCGAATATGAAACGCAAAAGGAAGAACAGACAGACAGCAATAAAGATATTTATGAAATGCATCAACAACTCTGTACTCTTGTCCATATTCGTGGTATAAGCAAAAATTGGAGGAAAAAATCAACACGCATTTCCATGAAAGAAAACTTGGTTTTTCGAATTTAATTGCGTTCGTTTATTTTGAAAATGATAATTTAAACATAAATATCTGGGAACGATGAAACGTCGTTCCAGAAATATTAAATACTTCATGGCAGCATGCTTTATGGCAGAATATCTACATAATAATTTAGTTTAATTGGCCACAACTAATCACTTCACGTTTCTTGATCAGCTCTCAAACATCTTTAGACTTCTCCCAAAAACTTTAAACTTTTCCAAAAGAAAAAAAAATTAATAAAAAATCTCATTAATAATATAAAACCATTCCACGGCAGCGCGACCTCGTTTGACGATTCGCGCTTATAGAAACATTTTCAAGCGTGAAAACAGGGCCGGCGTCGTAACGAGGCCTGTTATAAATTATTTATTATTTATACTGGTTATTTTTCTATTTCAAAAAAAAATATGTTAATAATATTATCGCTTTATGATAAATTTATTTTCATATAAACGTAATAAATTCTTAATGAAGATCTCTGAGTTGAGGCAAACGGGTTTAAGGCGATGTGTCGTGCGTTATGAAAGCTTCTGAAAATCATAACCATGACGACTATCTCTGTCATTTGAATTATTACAGAGATCAAGAAGTATTTATTTTTTTTAACATAATCATACTGATTTGATGGATACGATCGTGCCGTGAATTTCCATATCCGGAAATATTGCATATTTTATTTATCTACTTACAATACCCAAAATTATAGTAGTATATAATCCATAATCATCATCGTCGCACACCAACAAATTTTTAATATTTGAAAAAATGTAAATCTGAAACGATTTTACGTCTGAAACGATTTATGACACCTGTCAATAATATTTCTAAGACAGCAAATAGCTCATCATCTTCATCATCATCTCTAGAGTGTAACCCACTTTGTAACCACGTTATGGCTTCTATACACAGCATCATTTGTTGAAAGTCAAATTTCCATAGATTTTTAGCGAAGCAAAAAAGCACAGCGCAACGCAAACGTATGCATCGACACGAAAAGCAACAACATCTAACGCTGCGATACGACTATTCGTCCACGTATCGGTGAATGTATCTTGCAGACAAACAAAAAGAGCACGATAGATATTAAAGTTAGTTAAAAAAAAGAGAAGTAATAACAATTACAATAAGCGGCAGATAAAATATATTGCATAAGTTTAAAAAAAAAACTCCAAAGTGGTGGAACTTGCCGTAGATTCGTTTGCATGAATGAATCGTGGCAGCACTGATCAATCCACCGCCGACCAAACGACCAACCGACCCACCGTCCCACCGTCCCACCGACTAACCACCAATCGTTCGGCCCACTGACGTTTGGTCGACTAATTCTATGCAAATATCCATTGCCGGTATCTGCTGGTAAGTGGATTTTCCGCTCGCTCGCGATTCTGCTACAAGCATGCGATAAACAAAGAGCCTTCACTGAAATTATTATTGTTTTTGAAGGTTTGATATTTTTGCGCTTTTAATTAAACTTGTTCTCCCCTCGCGCCTCTGCCGCTCCGCTGCTCGCAGACTTCCGACGATTGGAGTTTGTTTGGTAGCAGGCGGTGAGAAAAACCCAGAGATATTTTGTGATATTCATTCAGTGCCCTTCCAAATTCAGTCCTTCATCCATTTCAATCACCAGAGAAACATTAAAGTTGATGGAGTTTAATTCAAAATGGCATTTAGTAGTTAAAAAGTTGAAAGTGAAGTGCATCGACGGTTCCAATTAAAAATTTTATAAAATTTGACAAACGATTCTTACTCAATATGACGGCGCTTTTTTCGTTTTATTGTGCACAGAAAACCTCTAATGTCAGTTTATTTAAAACAAAATATTTTCCAAAAAGCTTAAACCGATTTTAATCAACGCTACTAACTTATCGTTGGAGCTAATGCGTTCTATTAAAAAAACTCAGCGCTATAGTTCTTTACTAAGCTTCGGAGTATTCCTGAACTAAAGAGAATTTCAAGCCTAGTAGATTTTTTAAATAAACTTAATTCTTTTCTGTTTTGGTTTAATTTCAAAAATTAAAAAAAAAATTGTATCATATCATTCACGTCATTAATTACGTTTGAAATGAGATTTCATTTCAAAAAGCAACCAACGAAAAGGATTAAAATTTATACTCAAAGATTAAAGATTATTATTATGGCAGTGCTGTTAAAGTAAATGACCTACAAGCATCCATTTTAAATAAGAAAAAAGGTTTTGATTGGAGCGAGCACCATCAGTCATAATTTCACTTTACAGCAATTTAAAAACTTGTGACTCATGAGTGGCAAAAGGCGAAAAGAAGTCACTGAAAACTAAAGACAAAAATGGGCACAATACTAAAATAAAACGACAAGTTTTGTAAAAAAAGAAACGCCCACGGGATATGTCATCTTTACCAATTTAAAAAGCTGCTTAAGCGCATAACTTAATTAGCTTAAGGTTATAGAGAATAATCTTCACATTTTTGAGAGCATTATTTTGTCATAGCAGAACACCAACAACAACAACAACAACAACAACAACAACAAAAGCAAAGTATTTTATATACTCGTATGTCCTTCTTAGTCGAATTAGTTGAAAAAAGTTGCATGAAAACGTTGTTCAAGAGTCCGTGACGAATGAACTGGCAGCGGTTTGAACAACCGAGACCAAGAGTTATTGTGCCAGACGGTCGGTGAGTTGGTTGGTTGATTAGTTGTCTGCGAGATAATGACAAAAAGACGATTCTGATAGCATATAAGTACACATATACACAGTTATTATGACAAGATGTACCTCAAAATGAAGCAGCCTGTGGAGGCCAATTTCAGAGAGCAACCGCTTTGAGCTCATTTTACTACGGGGCAGCAGCCCACATGAAATTCTTCTGTCACGTCATTGCTAATTTGTGTGCTATTATCTTTATAATGGCATTTCTTAATTTAGCAACTCAAGACGAATGATTTAAATTGAGTAAGATTTGGAATTGCTTGAAGTGGCTTCAGTGCCTTTGAGGATGAGGTCTGGCGAAGAAGAAAGCCTTAAAAGTAGAGTCTAGTACTGTATTAGTATCAACTAATAACTGTTAAGAAAATTTCTGAGGAGAAATCTTTAAAAAAAACATACTTCAGTATATCATTTATTATACATATAATGCTTTTATATTACAAAACATATTCCAAAATATGTACATATATTTTAGATACGAGTAAACCCTGGAAGGCTCTCTCGAATATCAAAGTATGTACACATAAGGGCGTACATATGGGTACATAAAATAACGTCGCAGTAACCTCAAGCCTCAACATTTCATTTTCTGTTCGCCGGCAAAAATTTAAATTAACATCTCTTTTCTTTCTTACTTTTCTTTCGTCGACGCTTGGCTACTTTGAGGCTTATGTAAACTCAAGCCAAGAAAAGCAAGCAAAATGACTAAGTAGTCGCTCGCTACTTTTTGCCCCTTCGTTTCTTTTTCAAATCACAAGAAAAATGACAACAAAATCTTTAAAAATTACAAGAGTATTGGCTGGCAGCGGCCTGGCTGGCCTGAGGTTAAAAGGAATTGCAACAACAGCCAACTTCAAAGAGCTTTAACACCTTTAGTGCGAAATTTGCGAGGTAAGCATAATTGCGACAGCCAAGCGTAGCAAAAAGTAACATAAGAAGAAAATAACTCACATTTACGTTGCAGAATTATTGCAGACGTAAGCATCTGAGAAAATGGGCCAACGAGTCCGAGATGAAAATCCAAGACAAAATAAGAGGAAAAAGAGATAGAGAACAATTATAGAGAGCAATATTACTACACTCAAACTTAAGTTTATGAGTTCATTACACCTCAAGTCTCGGCAGTCGATTATAATGGTATTAATCGAGGAAGAAAATGAATAAATCCAATGATCCAGTAACAGCGGTAACAGTTAGTTACTGTCTACGTAGATGCAAATGAAGTTGGGACAGAATAGACAGATTAAATCTACTCTCTACTACGAATTCTGAGATGATCTCAGCTTTGCGTGTGTTGATTTGTGTAGGTCTTGAGGTCTTGAAGGTACTGGCGGAAAAAGCAAGTAATATTTCTTTGGATAGAGTATCATCTTCCACCTATCTCTCTCTTTCTCGATCTCCTTCTTCGATTAAGCTGCAGCGTAAAATACAATAAAACTTGAAAAAACTACTGAAGCCTAAGAAAATGTTGAGGTTTTTCTTTACCGTTATTTCCTCATTCTGACTTAACGAAGTGTGGCGACAAGTTTACACCTAGTTAATACCTACAATTGTATGACTTTATATTGATATTATTTACATTTTTACTCAAATGTCAAGAACATTATTTGATTGATGCTCTAAGAGTCTGTTAATCTCAAAGACATAAAGTGGCTTGCGGTTTGTGGATTTGTGCCCTTTTACATATACATACATAGAAAAATCACACCATATTGCATATATGTACATATCTATACATAGCTGTGTATAGTTAGGTACATATATGGTGGCTATAGATACATATATTCTCAAATTGGAAGAAAGATTATTCAATCCTCTCGATGGCTTTCCACAATCTCGGTTTGTCGTGTGACAATCAATGAATGGCCTCTTTTGACCTTTTCTTCAGCCTCTTTTTTTCTTTCCTACATGATTTTCTCGTTTCTATTTTATTCGTCATTGTAACCGCTATGTTTTATTGATTCCTTCTCCGCAAAAACCACAAAAACCTCAAGAGTTTGAGCCAGGAAATTGAAGAAATAATAAAAATAACATAACTATAACGGTTGTCAGCTTTATTAGATATTCCTGTATAAAGTCATTCAAGAAAAGTCTTCGGCACGCACAAAAAAAGGAAGCGGAAAAGGTTTCATCAATCGATTTTATGCTACCTGATATTCCATTTATAATGTTAGACTATTTAGAAGGTATTTTAATATTTCTTAAAAGCTATAAGTCAAAGAAATTTTAAAAAATCTTAACAATCCTATACTAGCTCTCAGCTCAAGGATTTCATAAAATCTGTTTCAAAGATTTCAAAGATTTTCATTATCAATGAAAGCTTATAAAGCTTGCTTTACTTTTCTCGTTTAATGACGTTTTTATGCAACTTGAGAAGCAATCCTCTTTACTGAGAAGAGTACCTACTCGCAGGAATTTATTGATTTAGCCACTGACTCGTCGAACTCTGGCTTGAATGGATGCAACTCATTAAAAATACCGAAGAAGTGGACATTTGAACTTTTTCCAACGCAAGAAAAAAAGCAAAAAAAAAAAGAAATCCAATATACCAAAGCAAACGAAAATGGAAATGGACTTTGGTCAGAAGCCGTTCGGCCAAGCTCGCAAATTGATTACCTCCAATGACGCAAGGCAACAACATTAACAACAGCAACAACTAAGCCACGATGATGCACCATCGATGATGCACAAGCACTTTCGAGTACTTTTCTTGAATTAAGGATGAAGGCTTTGCTGGGATTTGGCAAAGATAGCCTGAATTTTGGTATGAATTCGAGAATTTGAAAATCGGCATTTACTTGAATGACCATCGAGGTGTAAGTATGTGCTCGTATGTACGTAATGTGCGTTTGTATTTGTATGTATGTGAGTTTAAACTTTCGAGTTGACCTCTTCGTATTAGTAGAAAATTTGTTTATTGAATTTAAACTTTTTGGCGTGTGTTGAAGAAAGGAAAATTAAATTTTAAAAATGTTTATCAATTTAGGGTAAAACTTAGACTTAAAAATTCACACTAATAATGTCAACTTCTTTTGATCTCTTGTAGATTAAGCCAACCTTTCTAATTTCTAAGCAATTCTTTGTAAGATCAATTCGTCCAACTTTAACCCTTTCTTGGAAAGATCGTAAAATTTTTGGTTTCAAAAGCTTCAATTTATTGCGCTTTGAATTTATCAAAAACGATGATGCTTTTAGAAATTTCAATTACGTTTTTTCATTACTACACAAAAGACTTTTCTTTTCCACTCTTCGAACTTTCTTCTCCATTCTCGCATATAATATTGCATGTTTTTATAGATGGAAGGAAGAAAGAAAGGATTATGTCCGGTGATGAATGCTCCGATGACTGAATGCACTTCAGGTTAAATTGAGGTTCTGTGACATTCTCTGGTATCGTTCATCAGCTGCTCAACGTCTGAAGAAGCAGCAATTTACCAGTAACAATTTCAGTATCTGTCTTCCTGTCAGTCAGGCTGTCTCTGTCTGTCTGTCTGGCTGTCTGTTAATCTGTCTATCTGTCTGTGTTTCAATGTATTCATTGCTTTTCTGCAGTCCGTGTTTTTTTTTTCTCTTCAGACCACCACAATTTTACCATCCACAATCATCAGCGCCCCTGATTTCGGTTAAGGAATGATAGATGGAAACTGTCCAATGCAGACATACTCATGCTGCAGCAACAACAACAACAACAGCACCTGGCACTAAGACCGGAAAAATGAGTAGCAATGTCAATGCAGCAACGCCAACATGAGCTGCTGCAGCAATGCCAACAGTTATTGCTGTCGGTGACACTTGCTCAGGCAATGTATGTACGTCATTGTCGCAACTGACGGCGCTGCTGGTGGTGGTGGTGGTGAATGTCACTGCCAGGCTGGCTCTCCAGACGGACTGGACTGAGTGGAGAGTGGGTGGACGACTGGACAGACTGGAGGCGTGTCTGCTGGCAGGCAGAACCGCCGCGGCACGCTTGAGAATATGAAGCTGTTGTTTATGTTGGCTGCTCTTCTTTTTGTTCTTTCTCCCTCTCCTTCTTCTTCTTCTTCTTTAGCAGTTTAGCAGTTTAAAGTTTTCGTTGTTGTAGTCATTGGCTCTGTCGTTGTCGCTGTCGTTGTCGCTGTCGTTGTCGCTGTCGTTGTCGTTGATGGCAAGACTGATGCCTTCGAACATTGAGAGAAATTTCTCCCAACTTCTGTTTTCTTTCTAGAGCGAAAAGTTTTTCTTTCAGTTAATTCAATAAATCCAAAGTGCGCCCGCCACCTGCTGTTAAGTTTGTCATATTTTTTGCCTCAGCCGTTTTCTCCTGCTTCTTTAGTATTTGAGGAAACGAAGAAGAAGGGAACACTTCTGCATTTTAATTTTCACAAAGGGAAGAGGAAGAAGCTGGCCCGTCTTTAAGCTCTTTCTACTTAGAGGGTTGAAATATCTGCAGATAAGTTAAAACTTTATTAAATTTCTTACCAAATTCGCACATTAACGCAAATTATTAGGATGGAAGGGACAAATTGGGCCAGTTTGTTTTTAAATTTCGTGACTTTCAAAACTTTTATTCCAGTGTATTATTTAACAAACTTAAAGGCGGTCCTTTACTCCTTGATGAAAGTTGTTTTGCTGAAAGTTTTGCCGTATCCAACTCATTTTACAGCAAAAGTGGATTTAAGGACTTTTGGCACTAGAGGCTTAAGGTATAGTTTTCGCAGAGTGCTGTTAATATTTTTATTTTGAACCAAATCAGTTCTATTTTGATAACTCTTTTCTTTTGATAATCATGAAGAGCAGATTAAAACAAAATTATGTTAATCATTATTATAAAAAAATTCATTTTTTTTTGTTAAAAATTAATGATCTAATGGCATTTGTACGAGTCTCTGTGATTTAAAGGGAATAATTACAGTCGCTGTTCCGTCCGTTTCACCAACAAAAGCCATAATGACCAAGAAAGTAGAATAGCGACGACTGCAGTGTATTATCCATCATCAAGTAACAAAGAAACCAGATCAAACGGTTTCCCACCAAACAGAAAAAAGAAGGGAAAAAGTTACCAGAATGAGATAAAGGTAACAGTCGAGTGGTGAAAGGTACGAATCAACGAATGAACGAATGAATGAATGAACGAATGAATGAATGATAGTGTATAACATCTTTCAGTTCTCAGTAATTTATTTGATTTATGATTGTTCTACTCCAGAAAAAAGGAAAGTAGAACAACATTAACCCAAAGCAGAACCAAAAAAAAAGGAAAAAATACTACAAGTACTAAAATGAATTCGGTCAAATTTGAAAGGGATTGGGTTGGAAAAAACACCATAAACTAAAACCATTTAGATCGCGTTATAATCATAAAATGTTTGGTATACCATCGAAGGCGAATTATTAGTTGATTGCTGAAGCAAAACTAAGCGTAAATACGAGCAATCGCCAACGTCTTACCGCCAGCGCGTAGTTGGTAATCAAACATGATGATAATGATGATGGTGATCATGATGATTGTGATCATGATGGCGCTAATGACACATCACAACAGCAGATACGAACGGCTCTAAAGTACTCAGACCAAACGCGCACTATCTCTGTTGGTCTGTTAATGGAACGAACAGATGTTTTTATGAAGAGCAAAAAGCAAAATTTAAGAGGATGACTCTCAAATTTTATGAGTAAATGTTATAATGAGAGAAAGAGTAAGCACGAGAGGAAGGAATGAAAAAAATGGAAACTCACGGAAAAAGTTTCAATTGCTTGAACAAACTCAACTTTTTTCTTGTTAGTAACTTTTCGTTTTTACTTTATTAAGTTCTTACACGTTGTTTTATTGTTCTTCTTACTCCTTGTTGTTTTTATTCTCTTTCTTTTAACCGCGAAATTGTATTGTTTAAAGCGAGAGAGAAAAAAAAAATTTCGATGATGACGTCTAGAATATAAAATATTCGTAAAAAAGATTACAACAAACAATGCGAAACGAAAAAGAGAAGCCCGAAAGGGAAATGAGAGACCATAGGGCTTCGCAAACTCTGAAGTACGCACCATTTTTCGTCATACAAAGATTAATTAAACTAATATTTTAACATAAATTTGCAAGAATTAGTCGAAAAAAAAACAAATTTATTATATTTATGGCATTCTCAGGGTGATTTGCTTCGGAATCTCTGCTTCGCCCTTTCTCTCCCAACTCCTTCTCCTTCTCCTCCTCCTTCCCATCCCCAAAGTTGATGGCAAGTTCATTCATAAATGTTTATGACGGTCGTTGTAATTTCATGACACTATCTACAATTTGCTTGAGTAGATATCCATAACTACGAGTACTATGGCGGACCTGGCACCATAGTTTTATGGCTTATAAAAGGTTAAAGTTGATATAAAATGGTTTACAAATCAAATTTTCAGGCAACTTGTTCAGAGGCAAGAATATACGATATCTGTTTACTTAAGCGCTATACAGATCTATAAAATAAAATCAAGGAGAGGCCATTGAGATATCAATAGATCAAGTCAGTGTGAAATATGTACGTGCAAGTGCAAATAACTGCAATAATCTCATAACATACATCCATACGTAATTTTATGAGACGTAATTAATTTTAATAAGCCGTTCGTGAGCTTTGTAACGCTATGGTTGCGTTTGGGTTGCCATTATCACGTCAACTTCGATTTGTTGGCATACTGAAAAGATTTTAAAATATTTTTAAAAATACACACAGAAAAATTGCATGTATGTAGGTACCAGCTCTTTCAGAATGATCACATTTTTGTTAGTATAAGCTTTTATTTTTATAGTTTTAAAGAATATAGAATTCAGAAGTTTTAAGAAGGAACGATTGTAGGAACTGTCTGGGCCCGTGATCTGTCATGATCACTTCCACCAAAAACCATGGACCTGATTTTTCTTCTTAGCGTCTCGGTTATTAACATAACTAAAAGATTTTTTACTTTTATAGTCGCTAAAACCATGATTATCCGTATCATAATTCCTATCCTTATTAAAAAAATAAATACTAAAACTCTCTACTTTAGGCTCTTAACATTCCTAACGATTAAACACTTTCATTATTTCATTATTGTTTTTAGGATTTCATTATCATTCTTCATTTCTCTTTAACTCAACTGCTAACTTTTTAATGCCTTTTATCAGCGCGCTGTCTGCACTAATTAATGTCAATGAGTTTATACTTGCAGTTAATAAGTTGCGACTGGGTTTAATTTTTTTCAGAAATTCCTGCAAGAAGTTGCTGCAACTTATTTTCAATTAGGCTTAACCGAGCAAAAATCCGGGAATAAGCGTTGAGGAATTAAATACGATGAAGCACAAAATTCTTGACGCAAAGAATTTGAATTTAAAGAATCGGGTAAATAATTCAAATTTAATATAAACACGAAAAATAACAAATAAAGAATTTATAGAAATTCGTTTGTTGAATTTTGTTGTTCCTTTTTTCCATCAGGCCGTATCCATTAAAAACGGTTTTCGTCGATGTCGCGTTTGTATCAGCTTTTTATAAAATTTATTCTGGTATTATTTTATTTTAATTGTTCTTTCCTGCCGTGAATTTATTTATTAAAAAGACTCGCTCTTTCGCTTGTGCAGCGTAACCATTTTTCTCTTCGCGTTTTTTGTGTTTGTGGACAATATAAAAAGCAATGCTGCTGTTAAACTATCCTTCTTTATTTGTTTATTATTTTGGAAATCCTTTTTTAATGCAGCTTTAACAAAATCGTGGTTGCTTGTTTTCTGCTCTCCTTTGTTTCTCTTCTTTGTGTGTGGATCTTTCAAAGCACCATAAAATTCTGCCGGTTTTTTGGCACGTTTTGCTTGAGCGAAGCACATTTTTACTGAGCTGGAGGTTTTAATTAACAGAAGGATGAAATTGACTCTGGTAAAACAAATAATGGTATAAATACGACGCGTATGTCAGGTTTAATTGCGTGATTTAACCGGATGGTTAAGCCTCGTGTGAAAATACAGTTTCGGTTACAAAAAATGAGCGATCTCTGAAAACTCTCTGTTTTCTTTTAGAAAGCATTAAAAATATAGCAACATTTAATTTTCTTATTAACTCGTGGATACAGAGTAATTTAATAGGTACAGAGCATACCTATATTGAAACGTATAAAATACGTTAAGCCACACAAACTTTCTTCGGTAGAAATTCGAATTTCTGATATTTTCGTTGAGTCGTATTCTTTTGTTTTTCTTCAAGTAAACCAGATGAAAAGTGCTTTACATCAATATTCCAATTTTTAAAATAACAAAAATAACTCTCTTAGTCTGGTTTTGAATAAAAAATTTACAAATGTTTTTGAAATGTTTTTTCTCTGCGTTTATTTTTCCTGACGCGACGAAAAGCTGTTTTACTTTGATTTGTAAATAATCAGTAAAATTAAAAAAAAAACATGCTAATATTATTTTAACAGTAGAGAGCAAAACTGGAAAGCTTTAAAATAATAAAATATGCAATTTACAAGTTTATTAAATATTAGGAGTTGCCTGAAGGTAAAAAAAGACACACTCATTGGAAATAAATTTTCAGAGAGAAGAAAAATAAGAAAAACAAGTTTCATGAGTTGTATTTAAAACCAAAACAGCTTTAAAACTAGTTTTAAATTTGGTTACAAAAATTTTTTGATCTTGAGTTTTTACTAGAGCTGTCTTGAGGCTGGTCGGATTGAGTCTAAAGGAGCTACAACAATGTTGACAATGTCTGATGCTGCTCGAAAAGTGATAACATTTTCCCATCAATCAAACGAATTAGAGAGCATTAATTTCGGTAACTATTAAAAAAATACAGGTATCTCCTCAGCTTGCCTGCTTCATCAACGTTCTCATAAAATGAGAAAATAACAACAACAACCAACCACTCTTTAGCCATTCCGTTTGCGGTCCCGCACTTTCTCTCTAGTGCCACAAAAAATTTGCAATTTAAATGTTTCAATTGCAGTTAAGTGGAAAATCTAGTCTAACAATGGCCAACAACGGCGACGTTGGTAGAATACGAGGCGGTTTGTCGAAGGGGTGAGGTGCGGGGGCAGGCAAAAGCAGCAGGAAGATCCATTCAACGGCGTTGTCTGCTAAACGAGATGCATAATTTGAACAATCTCAGTTGTGCACAAACGAGAGTGAGAGCGAGTGAGCGTGAGCGTGAACGAATGCGGCGGTTAGAGACGTGCAGGTAGAGCACAGCTACAGTGTTGTCACATGGCAGAGGACCGTCTGAGAGAAGTACAGAGCGTAGTCAGCGAGAGACAGTGGGAGAGTGTAGGATGAAAAAGTAAGTAGATTTATGCAAAATAAAATGTTTACCAGCGCGTCACTCCGCCAAAGCTTGGGGCAGCAGGAATTACAATAACAATGCAAAAGTGAACTTACTTTGACTAAGAATTCTGCCGACTTTATTGAACAAGGACGGATTTACCGATTGCGAGCAAGTCGCCAGGAGAGAACGAAAGAAAATAGTGATGGTTAAAGCAAAGAAGTACCAGCAAAGAAATAGAAAACGGTAACAAAATCACGAAGAAATCCGTTTTATTGAGAATAAAAATCAAAAAAAAAATCGCTTCCAAAATCTGAGACTATTTTCTTTTTGTGATAGAGAATCGGTCACCGATCAAAAAATTGTTATCGAATACTGATTAATTCAATAAAAGCTTCAGTCAATCTTAATTTTTGTAGTCGATTTATTTTAATATGAATTTATTTAAGTAAGAAAATTGATTAAAGATCCAACTACCACCCTTGGTTTTTAGTTGGTTGGTCTCTTGGAAACGGGACGATACATTTTTAATGATTGATATTGAATTAGTACAAATACTAAATATGTAGTAATTGAATAAATTAGCTTATGGATGGTAAGCCAATAATAATAAATATAAAGTTCTTTAAAACTTTCGGAAACTTTATGTTATCGAGTGCAGAAATATTTAACATCATAACATTGATATATTGATGTTACCGATTCTCTCTTCGTTTGAAAATATTATGATAAACTAACTTTCAGAAATTTTGTAGTATCGTGACCAAAATATAGATTGTTTGCCGCAGGTGGACTCATTATTGCCACACGCTAGAGCTGCCAATTCCCCTCAGTTTCATACCATTCCGCTCGCACTTGTACCCACTCATATTAACTCTAGCACTCACCTGGCTTAACCCTTACTCCGCTCATGAAACGAATTCATGCAAGTACTCAGGCATCACGAGTAAAAGAGCGGTAAATGCGGAGTCTCGCCGCATGAAAAAGGGCTGCCGCTACCACTCGGACCGACCCAAGGTTCGTTCTCAATCGGCCCACACAAGCCGATTTTTGCAACACCTCACTTGAGCGGAACTTCAGCTGTGCAAAGTGCAAAGTACCAAGTTCAAAGTGAGTACACAGTGCGAGCGCGACAGAGAAAGGGAGAAAACGGGTAAATATTGTCGCGACAGACATTCATGAAGGCGAGTTTACGATCCCTTTTTGTACGAGTCACTAACTCATATACTTTTATATCGTATATACTCTCGTATCTACACTCTAATCATCTCTGTATATGTTCGTATTCTATAGAGAGCTATCGAGTTACGAATTCGTAGACGGTGAAGAAATAAATAAAGCCTTATTTGTTTTACAATATTTGCTTTATTATTCTAAGTACAAACCAAAAGGATTCAGCATTCAGAACAGGAACAGAATCAGAAGTCGCAAGGATGATGTCATAATAATAAATAAAGCCAAGAAGAAAAATTAGGAGACGAAAAAAAAAAAAAGGTGAACAAAGAGCTACCAAGAAAAGACAATCGACCCAACAAAGTTCGACAATTCGGTAGAAGCAGAGTAAATAAAGAGCACATTTTAAGGGTTGGCTTCAAAGTTCCGGTAGAGTAACCGGAACAACAAACTGGAGTAACAAATTGTATAAGAAACAGAAGAAGTAGCTTATCGTATTTTTTTTTGTTTTAACGTACGTGTAGAATCTTAACAAAAGTGAATGAAAACGGAAAGAGTACGAAGCAAGAGCGGAAATGGTAAATAATACTGTAGAGGGTAGAAAAAACAGTTTAAATACTAATGATTTGCAAACAAACAGCAATAGTAAAAGAGTACTAAAAAGTTTACTACAAAGAGTACTAAAAATAGTACTAAAAAGTGTACTAAAAAGAGTACTAAAAAGACTAATAAAGCGTGTTTAAATATTATACAAAAAGAGTAAAATCCTTTAACATACGGATGTACGATACAAAAAAAAGTACAGAAATATTTAAAAAAGATTATAAAAAACGTGAATAATAATAAGAAAATGTCCACTGGTAAATTGTGCCCGCACTGGAATAATTGACTTTTCGATATACATATAGTATTTACTTTCAAAATAGAAAAAGTCTGTGGAAAAATTTTAGATACATAGACCTTAAGCATTTGTGAACGAGTTTTGGCTGATCAATCTACGAAGGAAGAACTATACAAAAAGAAAAGACAATTTAAATTATTTTAAAGTGATATTAAAAAGTGCAAACGTTTTTTTTTAGGCCAACATTCATAAAAACCTTTTGGAAAAAATTAGTTAATGTGAATTTAAGCGAGATAAAGGTCGATATATCAAAAAATTTACTTATGCCACTTTCAAATATAACGACTCCAAAAATTGTAATATCGCCTTTGTTTTCAAATTTTTAAATTCTGTTTTCCAAAAAAGTGAAAATATAAAAACTTTTTTTTATTCAGCTGTTCAAATACCGTTCAGCAGTATTAAAATATTGTATAGCAATACTCGTAGTTGTGTAGAATATTCGTGAGGCAGGTGCGTTGATGAGTGGCAGAGGCCGAGGCAGAGCAGAGCTACTTGTTAAAGTCGTTCTTTGTTTTGCAGTCAAACAAAGAGAATAACAAAAGAGCAGCAGGAAGGAAATTTTCTTGAGATGAAATACGAGTAAGATAATAAGTAAGAAAATAAAGGAAGAAAAGAACAACACACCTCTGTGTTTTTACTGTAGACTTCAGTCAGTAAAAAGTACCAGAATATATTTCGTAAAATATAATTTCTTAGTGACGGTGATGGCATGGTGCATGATGCACGGTAGACACTTCTCATTAAATTCAATTCATTTCAGTAAGAAGAAGGAAAAGAAGAAGACGAATTCTTTTTCCTTCTACTAATGGAAATAACTCTTTAGTTGATTTTCGTAATCAATCTACACCTAGAAGTTCTCTACAAACATCTCTCTCTAAAAAAGATTCTTCCATTTCTATACTAGATTTCTCTCGTAGTCGGTCGTAGACAAAAATTTACTTTTGGTAGTTAAAATTGTTGTCAAAACATTCTTTCTCCATATATAGCATTTTAAATAAATTTTTATACTGTATATTCTAGAGAAGTCAAAATTGAGACATAATTCTGAAAGGTTTTATTATTATTAGTATCTTATACAATACTTTGTCACCTTTTACTATTACTGAGAAACAATGTTTAAGATAGAGATGATCATTTCTTTGAGGTTAACGATTTCCTCTGGAAAATGTCCACTAACAACTGTGAATTTTGTAAATAGTGCACACATTGTGCAATCGAAAAGGGCAATTCATTTCAAAGCCAACGGAATGAGACCAGTTTGTGAGGGTAAGGTAAAAAAAAAAATGTGGGAAAGGAATACCAAATTATGTACAAGTAGTATAAGAGAATTAGAGTGACAGAGAGACAGAGTGACAGAGAGATACAGTAGAGTGGCATATAGTATAAGCACATTTCTACCTGTTCTTTCTTTACTGCCCTTTCGTCATCCTTCTGACAAAAATCCTCAGGCCTTTGTTTGTGGTTTCTTTTGTTTATTTTTTTCCTTTTTTTTTTTTTTTTGTTTTACATCGATAATTCCAGTATCAAATTATCATCGGTGACTGTCTTGTCTGAGACAGAAGTTTTTATTTGTAATGACACAAATGGTATAAAAGCTATGAATATGATATATAGCTTTCAAAGTAATGCGAAGCTAAACAAAATAACATTTGATGTCAATCAACTCTTTTCAGCTGAAACTAATCGTAAAATATTTTGTTTACTGAATTATTTACTAAACGAAACTAAAGGAAGATTATGCTTTTAGTATCATATTTATAAATACAATATTATATTATAATAAAAAGAAATTCGGTGAGACTGCATGGACAAAGCTTAGAAGACTATCTTGATTGATGTCACCATACATCTTACGTTATAAATCATAATAAATTTATATGTGTGACACAAAAAACAAAATAATTAACATAATAAAGACGGGTTAATGAGCTAAAATCAATTAATTTCCGAAAGCTAAAGCAATCGATCAGTCAATGCTCTCGACGTACAGCAGATCTAACAAA
Source organism: Conops quadrifasciatus (assembly GCA_949752815.1). Taxonomy (NCBI): domain Eukaryota; kingdom Metazoa; phylum Arthropoda; class Insecta; order Diptera; family Conopidae; genus Conops; species Conops quadrifasciatus. The sequence goes on from OX457078.1 coordinate 2,597,043, forward strand.
AGACGCATGATGAACATTTTACCACTTTTAGTTTCTTTCACATTTACATCATCCAATAATCCAATATTCCTCTGTTGCCTTCAAAACTAATGGAGCAAAAAACAAAAAAAAATAAATTAAAACTTTCTCTTTTTTAAAGCAGTATTTTTACGGAAAAATAAAATACATATAAACTCTCAAAGATAATAAAAAATAAAAAACAAATTTTATTTTTTAATTAATGATATTGAATAAATAATTTTAGTGTTAATTTGAAAATAAATACGTTTTGAATAATTTATAGCGATTCGAGTGTGAGTATATTTTTAAAATTTATTATTGATATAATAACAAAGAAGCTCTGTAATATAAACAAAATACATACAATGTATTCCTTTGATGCTATCGTATATTTCTGAATTTTATTCTGTTTATTTTGTCGAAATTTTAACATTTATATATACATTGTGAGCATCCAAAAGACGTCTGTTTGCCTTTCTGGTCGAGTGAGGAACCAATATCTGGTGTTGTTTTCGGATTAAAACAGAGCTGGCTTTATTTTGTTGAAATCAAAATATAGTATATTAAAAAGCAGTTGAATTCTAAACAAACTCTTCTAGAGCTTAACTTATACTAGCCATAGTCTTTGAAAACTACATTTAAAAATTTAACTTTTTAAATTTGGTTTAGTGGAAAAATTACAAAACTTATTAAAACTTATTATAGTTTTCAACTGATATATTGCAAGATTGATTAGAAGGACGAAAGGAAAGCAATCCTTCTGAGCAAGCAATCCAACCACCGAACGATTGCTGCTCCCTTAAAGGTCATTTATCTAAAAGGGTGCGGTCACTCACTTTTCCTATAAACCACATTCACTTCTAGTGCTGACGTGAAGAATGTTCCATCGAGGGAAAAATGGGCGCGGAAGCATTTCTGTACATCTATCGACCTTAATTACAAGAAAAAAAGGAAACTACAACTGTACATTTATGGTGTAGGTAAACACATACATACGTATTAACACATGCACGTATTATAGAATGAGAAGGAAGGGAATCGGGGTTCTTCAGGTACGACCAGTATAAGCATTAAATCGAATTTTAATGGCACGTGCTGCCACATGCCGTGTTTACCCCGCGGGTAAATAAATTATCATTGTGGTGGTAGTAAGGACGAGAAAGAACAGCTGTTTGTTACTTTGTTGTGTTTAATTTGGCTTTAATGCCGCAAGGTGCAGCAAATTCTGGCTTTAAATTCAACCAAACTGAATTTTTATTTAATTTGTTGAAAAATTAGTTAGAAATTGTTTCATAAATATTATCAATAAGAGCGTATAGAAACTATTTTTTACTTTCAATCTCATTAAAATTCTATTTTTTGCGTTGATCCCTTCATATTTTGGGACAACGCTTGACATTTTGTGGTTAATGAGAGAACAATTACAGAGAAATCGAGTTATAAATAAGTTTGGTGGTTATAGAACTATGTACCTCAACTGCATACTACATATATATGAATATACTCAAACACGTACCCCATGATATACTCATTTGTGTAAAGTCCTTGTAAGCCCGATAAATTTTTAAAAAGCCATTTTCTTTTAAGCGCACACAAAGTCACCGTCTCGATTTAAATAATAACTTCCTGCGCGCCAGTTCGTTCACGGCACAATAAAGCTCTTTGAAGCTCAATTCGTTATACTCGTATGTACACAACTTCAGCCCTTTGTCCCAACACTTTGTCTAAAGTCTTATAGAGGAAGCTTCGAAATAATTGACTTGCACCATGCAAACAATTAAACCTGCTGCTCGGCTCGGCGCACGACAAAGACCGTCACTTTCTACTCCTGTGTTCCTCTTCCTCGAGTAATACTCGTAGCAACCTCGCGCCACTGCGACATGCGCTATCCTCAAATATTAATACAGACTGCAAACAAGTTTCATCGCCAACAAAGCAAGAAGCTGCAGCATTGTGGTCACGAATCCAGCCACAACCGAACGACCGACCAACCGACGAACAGACCAGCGCACAAACCAACCCTCCTGTTTTACGGGAAGAAGGATATTAAACGTAGAAAAGGATAAATACCGCCACAACAAACGTAAAAGGCGAAAATTGTGCACTCTTGAGGGTTTGCTGTTTCGGACTGCTCACGTACTTCGAGCTCAGGGTTGCACAGGCTGAGGCGCCGCTGTGTCCCGACGTCACTTAGCCGCAGTTGGATTTGCCGTGCGTAAAGGGACACGGGGGGCAGTACGCGATGATCGCGTAGCTCAAACACACCCGCGTTTATCACATTCTCATGCCCTTGATGCTCTTCTGAAGATGGTTCTTCCAGATGGTTTGAGTGGTTTTTTATGGTGGCGGCTGCCACTCGTGTTGTTGCTGTTATTATTTTTGTTGTTGTGGTATACTCATAGGATGTTTGCTTGAGTTGATGAAGAGGATTCTAGTATAATTGCCAGAGTAATACGGATACTATTCGCGCAGTCAATATTTATGTAAATATTATTATAATTGATTTATTGGCAAAGTCCATCAGAATTGGAATTTACCATCAGAAGATGAACTTTTAGGAAAGTTTACTAATCGTTGCAACCTTTGAAAATATTTTCTGATGGAACGTGAATAGCTTCAATTTAAACAATTTTTGATATCAGAATTTTGCTTTTATCAAAGATTTTTATCAAGATGTCAGCATTGATCGGGCACTCCCTCTTTTCCCTCTATTTTCCTTTCCGCTAACAGACACCGGCAACAACAAGAAAAATATCTCCGCAACTGATTCGTATTCAATACTGTTTCTGGTATCAGTTTTAAAAAATCGTGCAAAGAAACGTGAGTGACTAAAAAAAAGTGTTGATAAAAGGGAAAAAATTTAAAAACTTTAACACTACAAATTCCAAGTTCTATTTTTCGGTCAAGCTAAATGGAGGAGGATCAATTTTGTGGCAGCGTGATGGGTCTATTGTGTCCCAAGTGAGGCTTTGAGGACAGACAAACTCTTCCTGGCGCCATTATTACGTAGATGACAAAAAAACGGGCCAACCGCCAAAGAAAAAATGTTTTCCTTAAAATTCGTTAGTTGCAAATTTAAAAATATTAAGCCTCTTTCTAGTTGCTCCGGTCTTTCTAGTGTTAATATTTCTAATTACAAATGTTGTCTCTTTCATTGTTATTGCTAATGGTGTTGAATTATCATTACTTCTGATGTTGTTTTTGCTATTTGCATTCAAAGCGCTATTATTATTGTGTTGTTGCTGTTGTTGTTGTTGTTTTTCGGCGCATTTGAGCCGGGACAAAGCAAATGGCAAGCAACTTTTGAACGAACAGAAAAAAGTCAATAACTAGATATTATCAATGATTCTGTTTAAGGTTTTTCCCCTTTACTTCTCTCGCTCTCTCCCACTCCGTCTCTCTCTTTGTGTTTATCTTTTTGCGTCCTTCTCTTTCTCTCTCTCTACTTTTGCTTTTTCTCCTCGTCATACTTCATATTTTATGCTTATTTAGTATTTTTAGTACGTTTAGTCTTCTCGTTATTTATTTTGTTATTTTTCTGTTGTTTTTTCTCTCGGTGTACTATATTTTTATCTTATGCTAATTTGCTACTGGAGGTTACAAAACATCAAAATGTTAGACTTTTCGCATATACTAATTAAAATCTGAATAGTGTTATCTTTTAAATTATGAGGTATCAAAACCACACTTAAAATACATCGTATTCAAACGATTTAATTACGTATTAAAAGTAATTTACACTCTGATAAGACCGGTTTGACCCACAATATCCACTGATAAAAATAAAAAATTTGCATTTGATACGCGTACATACGATTAACCGGACATATATTCTAAGCTGGCCTATAAAATACATTTCTTTATACGCGTTTAGTACATAAACACAGCGCGCAGACCAAATGGCATTGAAAAAATATCTAACACTTGAAGAGAATTAATTTATGCGAGAAACAAAAGAGAAAAGAGAGCTGAAAACAAAGGCAAACATTGAGTCATAGAACACAGAAAGAATCATATTCATAAAACTCGTTTAAGAACTGTTAGCAGACACAACTGTTTATGATAAATAAGCTATGTATAATATATTAGAGTTTGCAAGAAGAGCGGCAAAATATAGTTTCTCAGCAGGAGTCAAGAGTAAGAGGTAAAATAGCTGTGATAGAGAATTTTATCAATTGCAAATTTTTCTATTCTTGGCATTATTAAAGTCCTTCAGCAGACCTCGACTACCTTCATTGCAAAGTCAACAGAAAATGCCTCTAAAGGCAAATTCCTCTAACGTTTTACAATTTCATAAATTTTATACCAACACAAAAAGAGTATACAATATGTACTTTCCATTGTATACATTCTGGCAAAAGCGGCAAGCCACTAAAGGCATTTTCAGTGGAATAAAAAGAGTATTTGTTTCTTTAATTATGTGCTGTATTTCAAAGAGAAAGCACCTGAAAAAACCAACCTAGTAAAAGGTATTCGATAGAGTACTCTTATCATTAAGGAAGTGCGCGGCACTTTTAGAAGTGAGAAAAGGCGCGACAACCATAATCATGTTCAGTGTCACATTATCGGTATACTTCAAGAGTGAAAAATATCAAGCAGTGGGACAAATATAGCACAAAAGGTACATTATATGAAAACCTTTTTATTTGTTGTACACATACTTAACGAAACTTGTCAATAATGACGAATATTTACACTAAATTACGATGGTAAACATAATAATAATCAGATAGAACAACCAACGGGTGTAATGATCGTAATAAAAACGACAATAACGATATTTATTATGCTAGATTTGGCGTCATTAATAAGGCAAATGTTTGATTTCGATAATTGTCTAATTGTCAGGTTTTCCGAATGTAAATACAAACAAGAACATGTATTATGTAATAGTCGCACGAACCTAAAGTTAGTGCTTAATGGACATTTCTTATCTATTAAGTTTCTTTAAACTTAAAAAGAACTACAAGATTCTGATGTTATGCAATTTATTTCAATTTTATTAGATTATATTAGCCAGAGTAATTACAGAATTAAATTTTTTAACTACGAAAAAGTTATAATAAATCGTTCAAGGTTAAATTTTGACTCTCAGAAATTACCAAAACATTTAAATATAGAAAAAAATTACTATACTACTTTATACTATTTTAGCTTTTCTTATCTCAAAAAATTATTGAAAAAGTTCAAACAATTCAAGAGCTATAACTTAAATTTTCTCTTGAAAAAAGTTCACAGAATCGGCGTAATTCGAGATATTGTATTTGCAGTTCTACGTACTCAAATGCACTAAAGTGTTATGACAGTATTTATTATAGTTATCGCTATTGTTTTTGTTGTTGCTGTTGTTGTACTCTTGAGTTTACGTTTAGTCAGCGCGAGTCGAAAGGTCTTTTTCGAAGTTTTCTTTTCTGAGGTAAGTTTTTCTTCCTAAACATATTTGTATAAAATATTATTAACAAAAGATAAGCAATGAATTGATAAATGTGAAAACATCATAAAAAGCAATAACAAAATAAATGTACGAATAAAAAAAAAACACTATATAAGATTGTAGAAAAAACTGCTTTCAGTAAAAAGCGTGTGAGGTAAAAATTATAAAAAAGCTAATAAAACCGGAAGTACAAGTATACAAATTATACACTTGAGATTAAATTATATAGAAATAGAAAGACTTCAAAATCGATAATTAATAAATTTATTCAGATAAATTGGTCAGAACAATTAAATTAATTAATTAATTATTAATAAAAGTGATAATACAGAGGTACATACATACAAATGGAATTGGACAAAATCTTACTAAGATTTGACTGCAGATTTCTAATATGGCTAAGAAAATTAAAACAAAAAAAATAACCACAAAAAATTAGAGGTTATTGTTAAATTATTTTTCATATAAGAGTTAGTTAATTATTATCATCAATTTAAATGTACTTATCCTATAAAAACAAAGAGAGAAAAATGGATTTTTTAAAAAATGGATAAATGGAAAATAAAAAAATTCAAATTTAGTAGTAGAGTCTCTCAATTTTCTAATAATTATTATTAATTCTTAACAATTTCTAATAATAATTATCTAAAAATATAATTTTTATAATATATTTTCTTTCGGTTATTTTATATTTTCCATGGCAGCCGATATGAATATTTTACCATCAACGAAATTATTATAACATTAAAATAAAAGAAAAAGAAAATAATTGACAGGAAGTCAATAAATTTTAATTAAATTTCGAATTTCTTTCTCATTGCCGCGCACAGCGTTATTCTAACCCACCATTACCACGTCATGACGGACCACCATCATTGCCATTATTATTATTATCATCATCATCAGCGTCATCAACATTCTAGTCTTTATCATTCATTAGGCCATTAATTCATTTTTCACACAAGCGTTCTGGAGTAACTGCCAACCATCATGTGGGTCATTTGATCAATTGTTCGATTGTTCGATATCGAATTTAATTCTCAATCATGTATCGTTATTGAAAGCGATTGTTGTTATTGTTGGTATTTTTCGCTATTGTTACTGTTGATTTGAAATTACTTTTAAGTTTTTAATGAAGTGAAGCAAATTGTACGGTTTTATAAAAATGGTTTATAGCGACCTGAAATATCGTAATTAGTATTGCTTTTCGGAATTGCGACCGGAAAACCCTTTTGTTGTGGATTCCAAAAAAGAAAAACCTCAAATACTTTCTTGTTTTATGATCTTCTCGTTTTAATAGAGTGTAAATGAAGTACTCGGTCGATATATCAAGCAGCTTTATCAATGTTTGAGGTATTTATTTCACTTTCACCGTAGAATGCCGTAGAATAATATCGATAATAAAGATTATGTTTCTAATCTCTAATAATCTGTTATGTCGAAAGTTTCGAAATTATTTATATGACCATCGCTTTTTTGTACTTCTGATGCAATCGGTTTAATTAAATAAAATATGAGCGCCTTGAAAAAGTTTGTAAGAAACACGAAAACTTTATAAAAACTATACCGACTAATACTAATTTCATGTCGAAAAAATGTGCTCATTGAAAGTCTTTCCTGTCCCACTTCCTTTCGGTCGCTAAAAAACAGAGCACTATGCTCGAAGTCAATTAAATTGAACTGTAAGTTTGTTAGTAGTTTTTTGCTTTTCAAATTTGCTCTCACACAAGAAGCTTGTGATAATTACAATATACGAGTACGTACTATACAATTAATAGAATGGAAAATACATATATCTACTACATACGAGTATATAACTTTTAATGGATACATACATATACACAATATGCAGTCTTGTACATATATTGCAGTCGGTCAGTTTCTACGTGATATATGTAGGCGATAAATTGACGTGTATTTCCTTAGGATTTTGCTGAATTTTTTTAAATTATTAAAAAAAAACTGACCGAAACGCTTACGCTTTAGCGTCCGACCTGATTTCCTTTGATTTCTTTCTATTGCAAAATATATTGCGTGAATAAGAGAAAAGAATTTTTATCAATTCCTCTAATAAGACCCTCTCAATTTAGCGTTAAAATTACTTCAGTTAATTTGCATTTATTTGGTCGGAATCACAATTTTTTGCTAGAAAGTAATTTTATTTTTATATAATCTCCTTTTATCGTCTTTACTAAAATTTTTTATTTTCCCAATACTCTTTGTGATTGCTTTAACTTTGATGCTTGATGTTAAAACAAAACTTATAAAACTTTAGCATAAAAACTGGAGCGCGTAAATGAAAAGACGTAAAATGCCTCAAATGTGTTTTTTTTTTAAAATTGAAAAATACCATTTCTCCAAAATCCACCGTCTTCCAAGTCTTGAATCCAAATAAAATCTGCTTATTTAATTAGTTTTGCTGTTGTTGTAGTTATTGGTGTTGTTGTTGTTGCTACTGTTGTTGTTGCTGCTGCTGCTGTTTAAACTAAACTGAGCGAAACTTCTCAAATTTCATGAAATCAGCGCTTTTTGTGCATACTCGTACATACGATATTTTGTTTTCTTTTCTTTGTTGTAGTTGTTATCTTTGTTTTTTGTAGCAGCTCACTAGTAGTTATTGTTGCTGTTGTTTTGTTGTTGTTTTGTTGTTGTTCACTGGTTATTCCTCTTGTTATTGTGTATTTGACAGATTGTTTTATTTAATATCGACACAAATTTGTTTTTTCCAACCGGTCACAAAATTTGAATTGTTGATGATGTTTTTGCAGCGAAACTTTTGCAAAGCGAAAAATTTCGCGTATTCATAATCATTCACTGACTGAATGATTTAATTTATTAATACGTTGAATTTATCTTCACTTTTTGAAAGAGTTAGAAACCATGAGATAAGATCACAAAATTGTCTTGAAAAAACTCTTCTCAGCAGCTTATAACTTTTATAGCAAGACAAAGTTCAGACGACGACGACACTAAAAATAAAATGACATAATTTGAAAATATAATATATCGTCTATGTATATTCTCATTAGGTGCAATAGCATGACCACCGAAATCAACGCGTCAACAATCGGCTCTAAGCCAACAACAACCAAATATTCAATTAAACACGCACCATTTAAAATACTGCAATATTGAAAGGAAGTTATCGTGATATTTGAAACTAAGTTTTCAACTTTCGAGACTATAATAAGTTTTTATTTCGTTTTTACTCTTGGCTTTACTTTGTAAAATTTACTTTAATAAATAATAATAATGGGTTTAAAATGCGTGAAATTAAATTCGTCACAAACTGAGGGCGGGACAAGGACAAAAAGTACCAGACTCGGCTGGAAGTTATAGCGTTTTTTAGCTAAGTAAATTTTTTAATAAAAAGGTACGAGAAAATAGAAAACAAAATAAATTTCTTTACTTTTACGACATGGAGTTTTCAAAGTTTTTGGGTAAAAAAGGCTCGTTTTTAGTTAGCCTATTTTTAACTCTCACGAAACCATTTTAAGCGTAAGATTTTAACGCTCTTTCACACCATTTTTCAACGAGAAGACCGAAAAAATGCTTAGAAGAGATTAAAAAACAAGCCCAGCCAAAAGCCCAAAATATATGCTGACCATGTGATGCCAATAAATAAATAATTTTATGAGAATTTAGTTCAAAAGCAAACCAACAACAACTATAGCGACGATTCCCATGACCTTAACTTTGTTGAAAAGAACCAACTAATCCTCCTAAATGCGAATGCATTCAGAAGCAGCTGTTCGTTCTGCCACAGACAAAGCATCGATTTAAGCCCATCTGCTGCTGCTCCGCGCCCGGCCAATGAACAAGTTCATGACAAGCGCGAATAGTGTTAGTAGCAAGCAGCCAAGCTCTGAAGTCATTCATTGCAAATGTAAACTTGGCTGGATCATTACAAAAAAGCCATGAGATGAAACGAGACGAGACGAGACGAGACAACAAACAAGGCAATAACCGATAACAGCAAACCATGACAATGTCTATACACATACCTAAGTAAAGTAATATACTTAGACATTTATTTACATATTTATTGGCGAATGGAGAAAAAATTGCCAGACAAGCTGAAATGTGTTATAAAATAAAACTAAACCGATTGTAAATAAAATTGAGCAAGACCGACCGAACGGCCCATGATTCCACGGAAATGGCAGCCATAACACAAAGACTAAAAAAGCAGAATTTAATGGAAAACAGTCGCCAACTATTCGGGCGACAATAAGAAAAACCAAACAACAACATCGACAGCGACACCGACGACACTAACAACCGCTACGCTAACTTTGACCGCAGTGAGTGTGCTGAACCCCACAAGCCACAACAACAATGACGCACAACAACGAACCACCAAGAAAAAGTAATAGAGAAAAAGCACAATATCAAAATTAACCTGAGTTGGAAACATCACAAAAAGAGTTAACTGACTTGGCTGAAGTTAGCTGTAGTTTTTACCGTGTGAGTTTTTGAACAACAGCGGCAGTGAGCCAGATACAACACAAACACACACAAAACACAGATACCACAACAACAGTGAGACAGTGAGACACCAAGAAGATGGGAGAAAAATCAACTTCAGCAGCTGATGGTTGCACGAAGCCTAAACTAACCGTATACCGCATTGAAGCTGGGTAAAAAGGGGGCGGCGGTAGGGCGCGCTGCAGGGCCCGACTGACTGACTTGCGGACGATGGGGCCATGCTGTAGGTAACTTAAACCGCAACAGCAATCTTCAAAGTAAGCCGTAACCCAGTACGTTCGTTGTTGAACGAAAAAATGGATAGATGGATGCTTGGATGGATGGATGAATGGATTAATGGAAGAATGGTTGGATGGGCAGAGGGGCAGAGAGTCGGTGGGTTAGATGCTTGAATAGTTATCAATGCTTCCTACAAAATTTTGTCTGTTTTGTACTTTCCCAGCATTTGAGTTTGATTGATGTTAACCCTATGACGATCCGTTCCAACAGATTATGTCAAAATTTATCAAAAACTTGATTCTTTATTAGTTAAAAATTATCTACTTCCTTTTTATAGATACAAAAGTAATTATCGTTTTTATCTTAATATCACCTTAAATTTCAATATAAGATTCCGCGTTTAGTACTCGAGAGGACACCGGGACTGAGGCAGGTCCTATTATATTGAAAATATAGAGGTTTTTCTTTATTTATGCCATTTTTCAGCACTTTTTCAATTCCAATTTGGTTGCAGTCTAGACGACAACTTTGGGAACTTGGCATGCTCTTTCAGTTTAGACCAAGACCGAGATGGATTTTCGGTCTAGACGGGCTCTGAGATAAGAAACAAGTTTTCCACAATACTATATCGTCTAAACACCGAATAAATGCAACCCTGAAGTAATATAAAGCACTGTAATACAACAGACAAAGGGACTCAAAAGGATTGTAACAATTTTCAAATATAAAATTACGGCTACGAAAACGTAATGCGAAAGACAAAACTTGACGTAAAACATGTATCGCTGTGACGAAACTGTATCGGTAAAATATTGTATCGGTAGAGCAAGTGTTAAGGGTTAAAATACTCGTACTGCAATCGTGTGGGAAGTGTCTGACTGTAACCAAATATAAAAAAAAAAAACAAAAACCTGTCCACAATCGTGTCTTCATTAAACAAAAGCTATTGTAATGATAATAAACCTTTTCGCTATCATTCCCTGTAATTATTTGTGCCATTGTCGTACATTTTGTGGGTATTCCTTTTAGCTGTTTTCCTTTGGCTTCATTTCTTTTGTAGAATTCAGACATTTTCTGCGAAATAATATGGATATTTTGTCATAATTGCGTGTGTTCGTCTACCTCGAATGATTCAATGGAAAAAATACTACACGAGAAACAGTAACAATTCGAGCTTGATGAACTTAAAACTCAAAATTATTCTTGTTTGACAATTTTTTGTTGTTAAAAATCAAATTGTCACTATAAATTGTCACTTTACAGTACACTGTAGAGAGTTTTTATTTCTGAAGAGTGATACCATCTGCAAAGAGTGGTTGATATCTTGAAAAGAACTTTTTTGTTTAACGAGGTAATACTGTATTTTCAAGCCGAAACCGAATTAACAACTATATCTTTACTCGTAGTTGATGTTATTACTTTTGTGTTCCTTAATTTTGTTGTTGTTGGCGCGGCAAAGCAATTGCTAAATAATTTCCGAGCACGCGATCACGAAATTAAAATAAATTGGGTCTTCCATAATCTTATCGTTGCTTGTTTTATTGTAATGATAATTTTTAGTAATAATTTGGAAAATTGGAATTTTGACGAATGGACTAAAATGAAAATCATATTAATAAATATTTAATCGCCAGGATTTGATGAATGCGTGGATGGATGGTTAAATCGTAGTTAAAATCATTAGAGTTCGTGAACCTTGTTAAAAAGTATTTATTTCGCTTTTCATTTAAAAATATTCAGGGCTGCGCTTCGGTCATCCAACACATTTATAACATAACAAAATTTAAGAGATCTCTATCGTCATTGCGACATCAATTAAAATTCCTTTTAGTATTCAATTAAAAGCAGTTAACTCAATTAAGACAATAAAAAATTGAAAAAAGCCCTCCTTTTTCCTCAAGGAAATAGATATATCTTTATGTGATATGATTAACTGTATGTAATTACTTTGACAATAATTAGTTACGTATTCTTGTGTCCAAATGATTGCGGCATGAACCGTTCGTAAGTAAAAACATACGTACGTACTCGTATAATAACACAAACAAATAATTTTTGCTCTCTCGAGCAGTTCCTTCATCATTAGATTAGATCAAATTTGAATATAACATTTTATTGCAGCATTTGAGTGTCAGACTGACCGCATCAAAATGGAATAAATTAGTTTTATTGAATAAATTTTACTACTTTTTCGATTATGCTCAAATGCAAAAATATAAAATACTTAGCATTTTATAGTTAATTTTTTTCCAAAAAGATTAAAAAAGCCACCGAATGAAATTGATTAGACTCAACAAACTGTGAGAATATAAATGACTCCATCAAAAACTACTGACAAGTAAAGTTTTTAACTTGTAACTAACTTCTTTATGTAACTTCTTTAAGTGGAAATTATCAACACCTTTGCAATGTTAATTTTTCTTCTATTTTTTGTGTATCTATTTTGTTTATGCATTTATTTCTCTTAGAATAACCTGAAATGTTCAAATTTTTTCTAATTTTCTCAATTAGTTTGTAGTTTTTATTAACTGAGCATACAGTGAGCACTCTGATAAATTCTGAGCTGAGTTTAATCGAATTCGTTTTCTTTGAATTTGAAAGTTTAAGAATTTGTTCAGTTTTCTTAATTTTAAATCAGAAATATTATAATTTTTATTATTATTACATTTGTTATTCTTTTTGTTGAAAATAATTGCACAACTCTTTCAATGCAAGATTTCTGGTTGTTTTGTTGTTGCTGCTGTTTTTTTTATTGTTGTTCAAGATGTTTGCCAAACAAAACCGCGTAAGACGGAAATGAATATATGTATATATATTTGTTTGCCGACTGTTAAATTTTTAAAAAACTTTAAGGAAATACTTTTCTTTTTATTTTATATCACTATAGCGAAAGTATTTGGAATTGCAATTTTTTTTTACCACACAACAAATACAAATTTATTCAATTTTTTAAAATCACTTTTTATAAATTAATTTTTTTAAGTTTTTTCTTTTTTTTTTTTTTGCTCTTTAAATATACTATTATGAATGTAAATAAGTTGAATTTCAGTTGTGTTCTTGCGCACGACGGCCTGAATGACTTCGCATCTGACTGAAGACTGACGAACTGTGACGGAGAAAATATTCGCCGACACTCACAAAAGATTCGGTTGGTTGGTTGGTAGCGGCGTTCAGCGTTCAGTGGCGCTCTACCGGGTTCTTTTGCTGCATACTACTATTTTGAGCGTTGTTGTTATTTTAGGTTTTGAAGCTGGCGGTACAAATGCAACTGTTTTAAGTTGTTGAAAGTCAGCATTCCAGATTTCTTATCGATTGCTGCTGTTGCCGCGCGGAGAAAGTGTGATGAAGGGCGCTGTATTTGTCATATCATCGGTTATATGGTCATTATCAGAGAGGTTTATTATTGTTGGTTTTGCAGCATTCACACGAAGTGGAGCAACAACGTACAGCAATGGCAGCACTGAAACCAACATTTGCTACACTTTTAAAAAAGAGTGCATACCAGTCGCAGATTGAGAGAGAGAGAGAGAGAGACTATGGAACAAGAGAGAAATGTGTAGCAAGCGCTGAATAAGAGCACACCGGGCTTGTGCTCTTGTTTTCATTCGTTTGTTGATTCCAGCGTTCGTTCAGATTTGTATCTACTGCATACTATGCCTTCTTTGAAACGTATTGAATTCATTATTTCTTTCGTTCGTTCGTTCTCTATTTATTCTGTCTTTCTGTCTATTCTGAATTTTCATCTGTCCGTCAGTTGTTTTTATTGTTATTGTTGTTCTCAAACAATTTTCGAAATGTTTCCGCATCCGGAATTTAACAGATGTTCTATTTAGATACATGCAAACTTACAAATTTACAGTACTCGCATACATACATATGTACATAGAGTTCAAATGAGTGTGTGTATATGTATTCACTAGGAGAAGTTCTTAATTAATTTGAACAAATTTTGATTGGAGAATTCGTCTCAGCAAACTTTTTATTAATAAAATTAGAGAAAAAATTAGGCAAGAATAGTTCTTAAATGAATTTTAACAAATAATTATAATGCTAATGAAATGTATTATTAAAATTAAATACAGTATTAGTTAAATTTATTACTTAATTAAATAATCATTAAGTAATTATTACTATTTATGGATAGAGAATTAAGAGAACTAACTCGAAAGTAATGTTTTGAGCATACTTTATCACAAATAAATTCCAAAAGCGATACTAAAGACCAAATAATCATATCAGAAATTCAGATATGATTTATGATGACCCTTTCTATGATCCCTCCTCAAAGTCCACCTCGCCCACGACCATCAGTCCTTCGGTCTCAATCAAGCAACGTATAAACACAACAATTGCATTTAAATTACTATCAAGATTCAATTAATTGTGAACTAAGCAACAGCGATGTCATTTGGTATTTGTTTTTGTCATTATCGTTAATGATTCATGGATGTAGAACTCTTCACTGGTTTCTGTTTAATCGATAATAGGCTGGAGTCTATATTCTAGACCGTATCGGAGCCCTCCGAAAATGTTGCTTGACATGCTGTCTTTATAGTTTATAAATATTTAATGTATTCATATTGGTTTTTGGCCTTCTCTTGTTCTTCCTCTGCTTTCATGACAAACTTCAATTATTATTATAATTATTAAGGAAATGGTTCGAGGAAGTGAAGATTGTCACGATTGTCCCTCGTTGACGGCAGTAACCATTTTTCGCATTTATTTTTCTGAATTGAATTTTTCGTGAAGGAAGAGAAGTTAATTTTTTCCCTTAAATGTTAGTTTGCCATTTTAATTTTGCATATAAATTATTATTTATTTATTTATTATGTCGCCGTCGACAATTTTCGAAAATTTGTGATTCGCCACAAAATGTGAAAGGATGAACAAAATGATGATGTTAAGCATTTTGAAAGCAATTTAGCATTTAAAGTAGATTCTATTCTGATAAAAGAGCAAAATTCAGCAAACGAAAAATTATACGGTTAATTGTTTTTTAAGAGCGGGGGCGTGCGTTTGTGTGCGTTTGACAATCTCCATAATCTCTTTCAATATTATTCTTGATTTAAAACTGTTTGTAAATAATTAACAGCAATGTTATATGAATAAATAAACAATCGCAACAAAATCGATATTTATTTGAGTTTTTATTGACCGTTTAACTTTTATATACACTCAATATTTCAAACTCATAATTGTAAAAAAAAAATTTTAAAGTCCACTCGAGTAAAGCGTGACCATTATCTTCTGTCCACTCAACTTGACAGCAGCATTATAAAAAAAAATTGTCCAGGATCATAAAATGCAACTTCTGCTCTCTAAAAACTCACTCTAACTTTAACAAATACACGATTAAATTATACTCTCCGGTAACAAACACCTGCCACTATTATGTTCATTAACGTAATAATGATGTGCAGCCAACCCTTCAGCAAGTCCCCCTTTCCGCTGGGTATATTTTTAGCATGCAATTCTTTCTAGGTGCAGACACAAAATGGTGGAAAAAGTAAAGCGACGAAAAAGTTACTCTTATTGTGTCAGTATCTGGTTATATACATAAATTTTAAAATTTGTACTTAAAGAATTCCAGAATTGAAGAATGCTTAAACGAAAGAAACAACATGATTTATTATTCGTATATACTTTATATAAAAACTGGCAAGACTTTAAAAGCTAGTTTTGAGTATAAAAGGTTTGCTGTATAAACGCTGAGTTTGAGAGGCACTGTTACCTTTATTATCTACTTTGTTTGTTTCAATTAGCAAATTAACCCAGTAGGAAAATTCAACTTACTTACTAAAAATCTCTTACAAAAGGTCAAAAAGTCTTTCGGCAAGTAAAAAACATAATTCTGTAAAATATTTCATTAATAAACTGTATAAGCATTATATAAATATGAATATAATTACAATTATTTTGTTTCATATTTTCACTTATTTTCAAGTAAAGAAAGCAATCAGAAAGTCTTGGTAATCGTATCATGAATACTACTGAATACATCTCATCAATACATCTGAATGAAAAAAAAATTAAACTTTTTTAATATAAATGAATAGTATTTTATGCATACTCAAATTAATTTGGAATTAGTGCAAGCTTTTGGAAAATCCAATTTTACATGACTTTTGGAAGAAAATATATATGCACACCGTAAACCGATTTCATAAGACCGTCAAATTCAAGGTTTTAGTCTTTTTAGCTACGGCTAAGTGTATCTGAATTGTATCGAAATTTTTTTGTGTATCAAAATTTTTTTTATATAAACTACAAATTATAGAACATTAAAAGTCACGAGAGGATAATTTAAAAAGTTTTTAAAAAATTAAAATTAAATTTAACTTATAATTTTCATATTTTATTAGTTAACACATTAGTAGACACATTATAATGTCTAAAAGACCTTATTAATCTGTAATATCACTTTATGTTCGATGACTTTTTATGCATGCATATCAAAGTAATGTAAATTTACTACCGGGGTACCTGGATGTAAGGCATACATGCTCTGTTATATAGACGCTTAGTACATACGAATGTATATACTAAACGCGATAGTATTGCGCCTTAATTTCATACAATAATAATAATCGGTTCATTATTTTTTTTAACGTTTTCCCCGGTTTTTTTTTTTCATTCTGCCGCTGTCGTTGTTCCTGCTGCTTTTTCGAGGTGCACACACATCATTCGTGTAAATTTCGGTCACACCTGAGTTGGTGCTTTTGTGCCGCTTAGTGTGCTGGTGTTTGGTTTTTGTTGTTGTTGTTGTTGTTGTTCGTTTTACGTCCATTTCATCAACAGTTTCAGTTGGTTGCGCATTTGTTTAGTGTCGGTTTTTTGTTCCTTTTTAGCTGTTCTTTTATTTTTCTTTTAATTTCATTCTTTTTTGTGGTTGTTTTGGTTGTTGCTGTTGTTCTGGTTCTTGCAGTTGTTCACGCTACGTCGTGGTCCGGATGTTCATACAATGGTAACAACAATCGTCCGGTCAGCTAACTTAATTTTTTATCGTTTTTGTTTTTTTTGTTTTTGTTTTTTGAACTAATTTTAGTCACTCACGCTTCAAGCCCACAAAACCATATCATTGCTCATATACCATTCGGTACTAGTAATGAATAAGGACTGGTCTAGGCATGCTTGCCGTCGGTCGTTCGGGCAGAGCGAAATCAGTCGGAGGGTCGTCGACTGGCTTCGACTACTCGTAATGAGACAATAATTCATTGGACCGGTCGGCCGAACCAACGCGCTGCGGTGCGTCAGTTGGTGGGTCGAACGGTCTGGCTCGGTTTATGTTTTCGTTTCCTCTTCATTCTGTTTATAATTAGTGCAAAGTAAACTAATTAAAAAGATCTGCGGCATTTGATGAGCACCATTGGCTCTGACTGTTTATGCAGAAACGAGTATGGGTCCATCATGCGCATGCGGACCAGCAGCAGCAGCAGCGCTAAAGAAATTTGCAATGGAACAAATAGAATTTTATATGAATTGAAATTTTAATTGTCACTGCTCTATTTAATTCTTGGTACCCTGAAAACGGAAACGGAAACGGAAAGGGAAAGGCCGATAAAAACAGCGGAAGAATCAATAAAAAACTAGTTTCGGAAAAAGCGGAATTATTTAGAAAAAACAGAAAAAGTTTTGGATAAAGCTTTTAGAGCTGTGAAATCTTACTGAAGAATTTACTGACTAAAGAAACATTTAATTTCTCTATTAGAGGAATAAGTGAGGGACATGAGTACCAACATAATGGCACACAAAAAAATTGAAAATCGAATATACGTAATCCGCGGGAATTCAAAATTCGCGATACTTTTTGAACAGACCTCGTAAACCTATTTTTATTTGAGGTTATACAATAATTGCAAAGTTTGTCATGGAATTTAATTAAATCTGCGCAAATATTTTGTTACCGAAATTGATGATGATGATACCTATCACTAAGATGTTATTCTGTTTTATTATTAATCATGGCAGTGTTTGTTTGATTGTTTGTCGTCTTTCTATTGTACTTGTATGAAGTTAGTATGTATTTATTATACGACGCGCAGCAGGCAGCAGCGTATAAATTTATCATATGCTAATTTGTATTCAATGAATATGAGATTGATTGCCAACGATTGTGGCTTAATTGTTTGTGTTACCGGTTGTAAAGTTGGACGCACATACACACATACTGATGTATGTAAATCGGTAAGAGTCTGTATGTACATCGGTGAATAGTTTTCTCTAGTGGCAACGATAATAAGGCTGATGCTGGCGCAAATTTTATAGATTTCAGATAACTTGTTTTAATGACAAAGACATTGTTTTACATGCTTATTAATTTTTGGGAAAGAACCAAAAAAACCGGTATATTTTTTTGTTTTTGTTTTCTTTGAAAGAATTGCTAAAGGTTAAAAAGTAAAAAAATCTCAAGTTTTTACAATACACTCAAAGTATTCTTGTTTTATTTTAAACACTCTTCTTTTGTTGCGATTGTGTATACCGTTTTCAAACTTCAAATCAGTTAAGAAGTCGTTACTTCGCCTGAGCCATCCTCGGCTGACAATCGGCCTCTAGAATTGTCAACTAATTTCGCTCACGAAATATCCTGTTAAAATTAACCTAATGCATTTTGAGACAAGTTTGAGGGGCTTAGAGCTTATTTTCTTAAGAACAAGCTGACTGATATGCCGATGGTTAGGCCAAGGCAGCAATGGCAATAACGACAACAACGACGACAATAACAGAACGACAACAGCGTTCGCAAGAAACCTGCTTTTGAATAAACTACTAACAAAACTAAAGGCTCAAAAAAGGCCAAGTAATCCCAAACGCTTTCCAGAATAAAACCACCAGCAACCACCAGCAACCGCAAGTCAAGCATTCCGTTTCGCATTTGCCCCCCGTGAAGCAAATCGTGTGAAGCAGGTTGGTCGCCGACACCAACCGCAGACTGGATCACCAGTGGGCCACAAGAAAACGAGACCACAATTCAAAATAGACACACATTTACACCTCATTGAGATGGCAATTTCTTTTGATTCAAGTCGGTGAATAGTGTGGAAATTTCGTTGTTTTTGAAAAAGAAAAAAAAAATTTTTTTAGTTAAGTTTAGACACGTAAATAACATCAAGATTATAAATCTTCTTTGATTTTTTATAATTAATAGAAATTATAGTATTTTCATCATTTAAAGAAAAAACTTAGTTTAATGAAAAACTAAAGACAAAAGTCCAGAAGTCCAGAAGATTCATTGCTTGGGTTGCTGGAGAAATAATTGTCTAATTGTTAGAAGTGCTAAACATTTTTCTACGCTGTTGTATCTGTTTTCTTAATTAAAGCCAATTATCATCAACGAGCTGGTTATAAATACTACACAGAAACATATTGTTCATATCGCTGTCGCTGCTGTAAAACTGTTCTCATGCCGGAATAGAGTTGCCAGCTCGTTGGTTGGGTTGCCCGGAATGTTATCGACTTATCAAGCAGAAATCTGTACAAATAAAAGCGTTTCACAAAAACAAGCGACCAGAAAGAAAACTTCAGACAAATTAGAAAAACTTCTTTTTGAATTTAATCGATTAAAGTCTACGAATTAATTGATTAAACTAATGGAAAAAGTGCTGAACGATATTAATAATAAGTATTCAATACTACTCATTGTAAGTGTTTAGCAAGTATTTAATAAAAATCAAGCTGTAAAGAATCTAATAATAAATTTTTCTTTTTTATAATTAATTGAAAAATAATTATTTGTAAGAAAGTAAATTTATTTCATCTAAATAAACTGCAGATTTTTTTAAAAGATTCAGATAAAACTCATTGTGAATCCAGCTGGCAGCTCTATACTGTTAAAAGAATGAGGAATGATATCATCGCAGTCAGTGATGAGCGCATGATGGTGATGTTGATGGCGGTGATGTTCTAGTACTAGTCTTTATAATCATCTTCAAAGTCATAATGACAATTATACTTTGCTTAATCAGGCTTTTAACGAAAGATTATTAGCATAAGATCATTATTGTGCTAATGCTGATAATGATTTTATTGCGCTCGTTTTACTACAATTGCTGGAAGAACATGCTCGCTCTTTTGCTTTCTTTTCATTTCAGCATTTCTTTTTTCTTTTATTGCACTAAAGTCCAATTTATTACTTTATTAGTGTTATTGTTGCTCTGTTCAGTTTAGACACTTTACAACCATCGAGATCGTTATAGTAAATAATGTACTATATTTTGGAAGCATAATGACGCATAATATTAATTTTTTTCAACTTGAAAATAGGTTAAGCTAAATTAAGTTAAAAATTTATATGTCCAAAGCCTGAAAGCCGGAATCTTCCTTCTAGCCGCCTCCGACGGTTTCCTTCTTCTGACGGACGCACTTAACAGTAGACATTTCTGACGCCAAATTACAGAAAAATGTTAGAAAAAGAAACGAGACCATAAAAAAACACGTGCCAGCAACAAAATGAGACCAGTTTATATTCACACGAGACCGGATTTGAGGAAATCGCGCAAAGCCGCAACACGAAAACGAAGTTGTCCTAAGTTTGCCCCCCCCCCCCCCCCCCGCCCTTCCCCTCTCCCTAAATACTCTGCTTCTGTACGCCTTAGTCTTGGTCTTCGTCTGGGTCGTTGTTTACTCAACAGTTTATATCAAAACGAAGCCATGGCTTAAAGGTAAGTTTGCTGCTTAAGTGCTTACTAGACTATAAGTTACTTTGTACCTAATCGTGCATGTATTTGATTTGCTGCTAATGCTGTTGTTGTTGTTGTCACTGCTGCCGCAACAGTTGTTTGCTGATTGTTGTTACTTTGGACTTGTAACTTTGACTTTAAAACGTTTGCTGTTTACTGTTTTCTGTTTTCTATTTTCCATGCAGCAACAACGTTGTTGAGTGTTTTTGAACACTTGAAAAATTGTGGGCGTTTATAGCAACAACATTTTTTGGGCTTGGCTCGACGAGTTAATAGCTGTAGAATGTTGCCGGTTTTTCCTCTCGAGCACAAAATTTTCGCGGCGGGATTAATTTTAAAATTATTAAACTTACCGGCGATGAAGTGAGCTCTCAAGATTTTCCACAACTGACAATGTTGGTTAACTGCAAAAAAAAAGAGACAGAGAGAGAGAATAGAGTAGAAAAAAAGTTGATTTTATCGAAAGATAACAACAGTTCGTTCTTTAAAAGTTATGTCGAATTATACTGAAATATAATAAAACGATACGATTAAGAAAATATCCATGGCACACAATGTGACGATTGTGCTCTTCATGGGCTCAAAAACCTGTCAAATACTCGTACTCATTCATCACTTGAGACTTTTTAACGAATGTTAATAACAGCAATGACAACTGATGAGATGTAGACTAAATTTAAGCCACAAGCATTTCGCTATAACACAACAGCTCTTTCTGCGAGCGATGGCTGCGTTGAATCCCATTCAATCCAGGCCATTATTTGAGGATTGATTAATCAAATAGAAGCTGACCGAACCAAAAAACCAGCCCAAAACAAAAGCTCTTCAAGTGCATTATGGCAAAATGAACTTACTCTTTTTGTAAACTCATTGTAAATAGAAATTTGTTGGTTACACAGTTCAATTTGGAGTTGCATCCGTTGGGCCAAGGCAGGGACAACAACAATAAAAAACCATATGGCCCCCTGCGTTGCCGGTCTGTCGGTTTTTCTATTCGTTATGGCTGAGGATGGGCCATTTAAAAGCCGCAAACTGCGCAAAGCAAGGCTTACTATCGTTCATTTTTCCGGAAGATTCATTCTAAAATACAGAAAAAATTTAAAAACATTTAAAAAAAAACAACAAAAACGAGATATACTCCGAGGGATTTTGTAACAACATTGAGCTGGATTTTAACAGAACAGCGTAAGGACGAAACTTGCTGAGATATTCACCTCCTTTACTCTTCTCTACTCGTTGCGTTCTTCGCTATATCTATGTTTTAATGACACGCCACCACTACTACAGCCGATGCCGCCCCACCACCACTAACATCGTGCAATGGTCGCCCGGCCATCGTCAGTTCTTCTGGGAAATTCAGCATATGGTCTTAAATTTTTAATGCAATTGTTTCCCGCCGCCTTCGAAAACTCGTAGTACCGAGGTGGCAGAAAATGCCTTTTACTGGTGCCTAACAAAAGCTGCTGAGGAGTGAGTGAGACGGGCACATATGCTAGGTTATATTCACCTGACTTTAGCTTTTAACCCACTCCGGACACTGGGCTGCACTAAAACCTGAAAGGGCCACAGGCCTCGTCGGTCCATTGCCATCACTTTCACAAGAAAATGGGTACGCTGTGAAGCAGTAGACCGCTGCAAGGTGGTCAGGAACAAGCATTTGCTGGTTGCTTGTTTTTCAACTGGATTTTACGACTTGTTTCTCCGTATATTTATTTTAAATTTGTACTTTATTTTTCGTGGTCGAATTTTAAAATTTTTTTTAAACCTAGTCCCAAACAGGAGTCGGTCGTCGTCACTTATGGTCATTTGGTGCAACTCTTAGACTTTATTACTTTGGCAGGCGCTGCTGGTGATGGTGATGGTGATGGCGGTGGTTGTTTGATGAGTCATTTTATTGCCTACAACATTTTACTACCTAAGTGTACCTCGCAGGTATACTCGTGAAACATGGTAGACCATGATGGTATCTTTTTTCAGATTTATTCGAGGCTTATTTTTCTAGTCTTTGCGTAGTTTTCAAATAAGAAATTTTGTTTGTTAAATAATAATAGCATCAGTTTTAGTTTGCGTTTTTTTAATTAAAATCAGACCACAAAATAGGAGTTATTAATCAAATGGTTTAGGAGATTTCTATAGAACACTTGAAGGTAATTCGAAAGAAGATATTTAAGCGATCTTTTTTAAGTTATAAATATAAAATAAAATTGTCACCTTTTTATTTTATTTTTTAGAAAATTTATTTTAAGAAAATTTATTTGTATGACTTTATTTTTATAGACTTTATTTTTAAGAAAATTACTGTTGCATAAAGTTGTTTTTATATGATTGACGACGATATCTCTCGCATGTGACAAAATTATAAATGACAAAATTATCCTTAACAGCAGAAAGATTATTATTCTTCTCTTCTTAGGTTGTGGATATTTTTCCGGTATCCAAGATTGGTACTAGTTTTTTTTTTTCGCACATTCTGACGTTTTCTTGCTTTCTTTGTTTTCGAAAGTCTTGCTGCTGGCTTCCGCAACATTGTTGTTGTTGTTGTTGTTGTTGTCGTTGTTGTTGTTGACGGTAGTGTAGTTTTTTATCAAAACTTTTTGAACTTTGACCCAATTTGGGCTGGTGCATGTCAAGCAGCAGGATGATAGCAGGAACAAAAGGAACACAATAAAGTTAAGTGTGCAGGCAGCACCAACACTAACGCCTACACCACCACCAATACATGAACAATTCTATGGTGGCACCTATACGAGAGCACACAAAATTATAGAAGTATTCGTATGCATGAGTAATGTCTAAAAATTGGACAGCGGCAGCGACGGGTGGACGGATGGATGGATGGATGGTTGACTCGCTAAAAGGAGCCGAATTGGAAACAGAGGCGCAACGCAAAGAACCTTCAAAAAGTGCAAGTAGCTGCAGTCGAATTTCGCTAATAGCCTTTGGCGCATACAAACGAGGCTCGTTGAGAGAGCGACACGGAAGGCACGCAGCACTTCCTCTGGTTGCGCCAACACCGACACCAGCACCATCGGCACCATCTCACACACATTCACACACTCACTCAACATCGTGCGCCTTCGTACAGACTTCGCTAAGCAGGCTCAGTAGTGCCTTTTGCGACGTCGCTTCATTTTTAGAACGAAGACATGAACGTGCTTCGTCGCCCATTTTTAAGTGCGCCGAGTGTGCGTTGGTGTGTGCGCGCGCCTGTACTTCCCATAAACCTACAATGTGTAATTGTGTGAGAGCGAGTGCTCATAGACACTCGTGTGTGTACGTGTGTGTGTGTGTGTGTACGTTTAGTTGAGGGACCATTTGGAAGGGTGCAATTTTCATAGCTGTGCGAAAGTGCACAGGAACAGACGTACATACATACATACATACACACATACGTACGACGTACATTGTTGAATATTCGGCTCAAAGGCATTTCCACTGCTGCACCAGTTTTGTTAACAAATTCGAGCTAAGAATTTTAAAGACTTCTTTTCACCAACTTGTTCGACCAACCGAGCCGAGCAGAATATGGCTGAAATGTTATCAAGCGGCAAGGAGTCAAGAGGCGAGGTTATATGTATGTTGTTGGCTTTCGGTACACGATTCGAAAGTTGATGGAGCAATCAGAATTCTAAAAATGACTGAGGAGTATCGTCATGACTTCGCAAGACCGAACCGTAGACCGTAGCCGTAAAGGCAGACGCCTTGTTCTCTGGAACACTTTCGGCCTGAACTGGAAGTTTTTCAAGTTTTTTCGTTTTGCCGGCAATTCTGGTTGGGACTAATGTCGACTTATGACCGCAAAAATTAGCTTAAATTTTAATTGCTTACTAAATATTGAACGACTTCAGGCAACACAAAGTGAACAAAACCGAAAATTTCTGGTAAACTCTTGGGTAAATTTTTTCATACGCAAAAATTGGGGAAAATCTTTTTAGGTTACGAATACTTTTGTTGAATTTAGTTACGAAATTTTGCGCCCATGGCTATTTTAAGGTAGGTACACACTGTTTAGTTCCATAAGGATAAAAGAAGGTTAGTAGTTACTTTCTTTTCGTCTTTGTGTTATAAAAAGGCGGGCAATTTTTTAAGAAGCTTTCAGAAATGACAATGCCAATTTTTTCCCTCGTAATTCCATTAGAATTTTGTTGAAAAACGACATGAGTCGTGTAGTTTTTTTTGAACAAAAACTAACTTTTAAAACTATGTAGTGTTATTTAATTCCACTTTCTTTTCAGCTGTTCCTCTTTTGTCTGCTTCTGGGGCAACTATTGTGTGGCAGTATGTACCTTTTCGGATGGATTTCACTTTCCGAAATTAACAGTCGTATTCGATTTTCGATTTTCTACAGTAAGTTTGTTCCTCGCCCTTTTTTTATTTCTTTGGCTCTTTCAGTGCAAGGCATTAGTTTACGAGCAGCTTTCTTTAGTTTACGAATTTGCTTTCTTTTTTTACACGGTACCTTGACTTTTACGAATGAGTAGAATTGCAATCACTGGAAGTAACGTTTTTGGCAAGAACTGACTGGCTCTCATTGCTTTTTCAAGTGATGAGCAGAGATAAAGATGAAAAAGGGAGAAGAGCGCTTGAAGGGAGAGAAAGAGCGATTTCATTTTCCTCTCTATTCTCATTGAGTTGCAATTAACTAATTGTTCTGACACTCCAACAAACTCTTCGCCAAATCGATAAACAATTCAGTTCTTCTTCAGAGTCTAAGCGCAAGTTTTCTCTTTTTGTTTTCTTCAAAAACTTTCCACTCCATTCAATACTTGCAAACTTGCCCAAATAGATATACGTACATATGCACGTGTTCATATGCTTGTGTATGTGTTTGTATACCCCTTTTCATCGCCTTAACTGACAACCTGCATGCGGCATCTTTTGAATTTTCATGCGATTCATTGTGTTTCGTGTATCGTATTTTTCGCATTTTATTGCTTCGAATGAATTGGAAATTTCCAAACCATTTCCTTCGTTGCCAACCCAATTTCCTGTTCCTGAGGAATTGATGATTTGGAGAGTTTGTTCTTTTTATTGGAGTCTGCTCTACTCCCAAGTCATGGTTGTTGTAGTGCGGAGGGAGCAAATTGATTTGAGGGATGGATACATTCTGTTTTCTTTTTCGGGATAAAACAAATTGAAATAATGCGCAGGAAAAATAAAAATATGAGCTTCAGCTTTTCCAGTGATGGCTTGAGATAATTTGGTGTTGAACATAATTTAGTGTTTTTTAACAATTATGGGTTAGGTCAACCCGAAAATGGTCTAGTTGGCATGAAGACATTAAAGTCAGGCCGGAAAATATGAACGCATGAGATGATTTTTTTGGAGATAAACCCTTCTCGGATGATATTCGTAGCTTTGGAATTTGTAGTTTATTTAAAGAAATCGAGTACATATGTTGAATACGTCTATATGAAATCCATACATTTCTTGGAAGAAGGAGTTAAAAATATACAGTGATAATATTTTTATCATACAAACTTTTACCAGAAAGTTCGTGTACGAGTATGAATATGACCTCATACATATTGTATGTAAGCGATTTCCACTTTGAATGACATCATCACCATTTTTTTTATCTATTAATAGACGGTCTTACTTCTCTAAACATCGCTAGAAGTAAATTAGTTTATAAAAGGAAAAAGTAAGCAAAAATTGCAAACGCTTTAGCAAAATGTAGGTCACAAATTATTTTCAAATATCGATTTTCTCAACTCATTATCAATCATCACCATAGTTTCGGTGCAAACAGAAAACGAAAAATTTCTTCAATAATATTTTCCAAAGTTAACTTTTTAATTAACTGATTTAAGTTAATTTAGAAAAAGAAAAACTTTATACAAAAACTTTAAAGAGATCGTTTTTATGGCTTTATTTTTAAGAGAAATTGATGTATTTTTTTTTTACAAAATATTGTACATATTTCCATCATCTGTCTGTGGTTTATTACGATAATATTTCCACAGAATTGTACTTAAAATATAGAAAAACTAACAACAACAAAAATTTAAAATTTAAAATTTAGAATAAACATGAATATGATAAATTATGAACGATATGTAGAGTTCATTTTTCAATGATTCTCAATAAATAAAAATTAAAAATTAATAATTAATTTAAATTTATTGTACATACACACACACACACACACACACACAAACACACAATTAAAACACAAACACATACAATTATTCTCGAGTGCCGAGAAAAGTACATACTTGCATTTTTATTATTATTTTATAACATGTCACTCCAGAGAGTTTAAATTGGAAAAAAGAACTTAAATAAAATATCGATTAAACCACAAGAGTTTACTTACCTACTTTTTCGCTCAGATAAACTGCACAGACACACACATACACATACATATAATTTGTCCTTTCAACTTATCATCGATCGAGATACTCGTATCATCATTGAAATACCAAAATAATTTCAACAATTCGATTTTGTTTCCTTTCGAGGCGAATTCTTTCCTAAAAATTTGTTGGCATATTTTTTGCAAAAATGCCTCGTAAAAAGTTTAATCCTATAGAATTTTTGGCCCAAGGACATTTTGTTAACGATATTGTTGTTTTTTCTTTGCTAGTGTTTGCTAGTGCTGTTGTTGTTGTTGTTGTTGTTGTGTCCCATAATCCATTTACAACTTTATTCTACTCGCTAATAAAACACAAACTCGTAAACCTTGCGCTTCGGGCCCATTTTCGGCCCATGGGAAAAATTTTGATTGGCAAAAAATTTATAGATTTCTTCTTCTTCTTCTTCTTTTTCTTGTTTTGATTGAATTTGTTAATACTTTAACTTCTTTGTTGTTTTAGTTTTATAATTTTTTCCGAATTTTTTTAAGAGTTCTTTATTATATTCGACAATGGTAAAGTGTTCTTCTTTTATTCCACAATAGCGCACTGGGCCAATTCTTTCTAATGTTCGTTAATGTTCCTGGAGGATGACTGTTCGTTGAGCGACTATTGTTTGGGTGTTGGCCGCGGCGTATCCTAGCGATTGCCTGAGGAATTTCCGCTCTGTTATACTGCTTATGGTTGCCATGACTACATGTGGGCTATAACAAATCAACAAAGTTGTTGGGTAATGTCGATTGTTGTCAAGTAGCGACTACCAGTATCGACTACTATCAAGGTTGAAGGGAGTAGCCCCTGGTAATTGGTACTGGCTGGTGCCGAACGCAAAGAAAATTACTCTGCAGTAGATTTTGTTTGCGAGGGTACCTTGAGAAATATAACACCTTAACTCAAGCGAAGTACTCAATCGATTTGATACAGAAAATGCTATTTGAAAGGCATTTTTGGCAGGGAAGAAGCAGGCAGTATAATCAGTGCAGTAAAACTTATATGGTTCTGCCTTGAAAGAGCCAAAATTACATTCCATTTACGATCACAATGCTATGTTTTTCCTTTTTGTTTTGATTCGGTATTTCCGATTTCGATTACTATGAATTCTGATTATTTTCACTTTTGAAACAGTTTCATTTAGACAATTAAAAAAAAATTTAAAAAGTATTAAATAACTTTTTTTATGAGTAATTAATATAATAAAAACCTTTCGAAGTTTAAGATTTATCAGCTTTAATTTTAACCTTTATTTTGCAGGACATTCTACAATAACTCAAAATTGGTCGATCTAAAAAGAAATGCTATTATTCGTAATGGCTTTAAAACTAATTAGGTACTGCTTAGACTCCATTTGATAATCGTGTGTTTGCGTTAGTGCGTGCGTGAGCGGTTTTATGCCATTAAAATTTTTGTTCGAACCTTTTCTCGTTCTCTGTGTGGATCCGTCTCCGTCAATTGCTTCTCATAATGCGATATTTTTTTACATTTTCGCACTAAGGACTTGAATTCATTCCATTAAATACGGCTAAAGAGCTCAAGCTCTCTTTGTAGAAGTGGCAGATAAGCATCGCGCTGCACGAAGAGAAATCGATCCGTGCCATCATCTCGTTTACGTGACGGAATTACACGTATTGATAGTCTTTTCTTTTTTCTCTCTTTTCTTTAACGTCGATTTTACTTTGGTTCGTTTTGATTTTCGAAAAAATACAATTCGCCGAGTTCATTTCAAATTCTCCTTGTTCTTCCATGATTTTCGTGCTCTGCTCTGTGCTTCCGGAACAAAAACAATTCCGAAATTCATCATAATCTTTCATTTCATGCAGTTATACATAAATTCCACGAAAGCGAGGGAGTTCGCCGCGTGCCGAAAGAGAACACTGCCCGTACACTATTCTCTTTGACGCCTCAAATCTCGTCTTGTCTTCTCCACAACATTCATTTTTCGCCCCCTGGATATGGTTACGACTTCATCTTCAGACATATCCCGCGTCTCGCCACCGAAACAACCAACCACCAACCACCAACCACCCACCATGCAACCATACTCCTTTATTAGGTCATCTTTTTGCCTCACCTCGGCGAACATATCCATTGTTTTCATTGTAATGAAATTGCGACGCGTCACGACACGACGCGACGCGTTGCAACCCATCCTCGCCAGCGTTTCTACCTTTTTGAATCATCTCTTCCTTATCCTTAGGACGTGTTTCACTGCGCTTCCACTGAACCATCCATTCATGAGGTCGCCCCACTGAACCATCCATGGCATTGCCACGGCTGAATGGATAGAAGGCTGGAATAGGAAGAGTAAAAAAAATTGCGGATGGGATGTTTTATGGGGTGGATTTTATTCGAGCTGAGAAATCACTTCCTACGGCACAGCTTTAATTTGAATTTATTTTTTTCTGCCAGCCGCGCCACGCACAAGATGATGAATGTTGTGGTGGCGGTTTAGGCGGGCAGACGGCTAGTATAAGGTTTGAAATGGTAAATACGGAATTAAGGAACTAGTTAATTATAACCTGAGGGCAGGAAAAAGCTTTCTATAGAATATTTTAAAATATAATCTATTGTGTTTAATCGACTTCGTAGAAGAAAATGAAAGTCGTGCGTATCCTTTTGACTATGTTGGGTCGGTATAGAGGTTAATGTATATGACGATATGGACTATAAAAAAGCAAAAATTTAAGCCTCTGAATTTGATTTGCCTTTGGCTTAAACTTACAAATTCCAAAAAATTTTTTGTTTGTATTTAATTTCATTAAATATTATGTATTTTGTATACACATTGCTCGCATTGCTCTTAAGCATTGCTTACAATTTTATTGAAGAAATCAAAATGAAATTTAAAACAAAAGAGAAGTGGAAATAAGGAAGCATATTTTGAAGAATATAATCGCTACTAGAACAAGAACGGCTTTGTTTTTTTAAATACAAATTTAATCTCATTTTCTTTAGAATTTGTTGACTTCAGAATTAATTACAAATGCTATTATTCTCTCAATAAATATGCTGCAGAAATTTTCAAAAAAATTTCAATGAGTTCAAGTATTCAAATATGTATGCATGTATGTGCACACAAAATCTAACGTATCTAAAATTTTATACGACAATAAACACTTTGTATGTTTTTCCGTCGAACAATTCTCCGTCTCTGCTGGATAGAATAGAACAATTTCCATTTGAAATTAATTTAAATAATTAATTTTATTGTCAACATGAGACATTGTGTATGCAACAATATAAAGAACATAATTACTATTTTGGTTCATGAAGAATGTGATGAATATTGGGTTTTTTCTTTGATTTAATAATTCACGTGATTTGCGAAGTCAAGGTATTTATTAGTCCAATACATTGATCCGAAAAGATGTTGTCGGAATATACCATCAAAGAATACTCAATGCCCTTCAGATTATTTCGAAAAATTTTCTTACTTTTATAGCGTAATAACGTAATAATATAAACATCAATTATATTTACTTCTAATTCAGTATTACCAATTTTTTTTGTGAAAGAAAAGAAGAAAAGACCATGGAACTTTTTGTTCCGAAACAACTTTTTGCTCCGTTCCATTTTCTTAGCCGGGCTTATATTCATAAGCCTGCCGAAAATGCGGCCTTACTGAAGGTCGAAGTAGGAGCATTCTATGAAAAAGTTTTAATTTAATAAAGCAACGCAGAATCAATCCTACAACCTGAAAGCAAATTCATTTAATTTGGCAGTACGCGAGCACAAACTTGAACAAGATTCTGCCATTAGCGTATTAACCATTCCGCCCATTCATGAAGGCCGTATTGCTGAAATTTATGCCCTTGCATATTAAATGCAGGTTATGGACATTGTAAGGACGAGCTTATTTGGATTTAAACTGATTGAATTATTTACCTCCAACCTATTCCGTACACTTTATATGGTTCTTTGTTCCATTTTGTTGAGGTCAGAAAGCAAAACCTGACTAATTGACAGTTAAAAATGTTTGGCCGAAGAGCATATCCGTACATTATTTATTTTGTAAGCTAAGGATGTCTTTGGAAGTATTAAATTTTACAAATTTATTCTAGTTATTATCGAGAGTTATTATCGTTTGTCGAACCATGGTAATTATCATCATGCCTTTGGAAACTGAAATAATACACGCTTTTTCAACGTTTATGCCCGCTTTCAATCATCGTAGTAAAAACTTAACAGCTTTCTCTCTTCTCAACCTTTCTCGCAAATCCCAATAGAACCCAATTCATTAGGCACACTGGCAGCGCAATTACAACAACAACTGGCGTATGTACCTGTACGTACAGTTCGCGTTTAGCAAACAATTTAATTTTATGTTCAGCTCTGAAACGAAGGACAAACAACAAAAAATCTAACCTAATGGTTCTGGTTAGGTTAGTTAGCAAGGATACAGCAATGGCAACAAGAACAACAACAACAACAAACTAGAACCAACATGTAAGTCGTGTAAATTAAATCCATAGAGAACATGACTTCAAAATAAAGTCAACATTTTCTATCGGAATTATTTTCAAAATAACGTGTAGAGTATGACACGTAAAAGCAAACAACAACAAAGACATTGCCTAAAACTAATTACGCAATATTCGCGATAGAAATGACTAGAGAGAAAAATGGAGCCTATACAAAAAATAAATAAATTCATAAAATAAAATGTTGGGCTCTGGTTTCTATGAGGATCCAAATTCTTTGAGAGACCCGAAGTTATAGAACTATCTGTGAAAAATATTATTGTCTAAAAAGGAGTTGAAAAAAGACACTGACGGCTCATCGCCGAAACCGGTTTTTCCCCCAAACTAAACTCGACAAGGAATGACGGTAATTTGTTTCAAAACCCATGGTCATCAGACAACCCGGTCGGAAAATTTAAAGCATATCTAGAAAGAGTTGAAATAGGTAAGTAATGTTTTATAGTAAAAATTGAAATTTCCTTTAAATTTCCGCTCTGAGTAGGCCACTGCTTGTAACATATTGTGAAAATAATTATACGTCTTACTTGGCGTCCAAGTAATCTCTGGCGCCAGCGTCGCTATCGTCGATTGGCGCGGCCTCGTTTTAAGCGGCCGTTAAAGTAAATTTCTTGTAATTTGAGCTAAAGTCGGTTCGTACATACATATAATCGTATACTAAAGGTAAACATAGAAGCGAAAAAGGAAAAACAAGGTACATAGTATATATTATATTACGTGGTGGACGAGTATATCCTTATGCCTGTCCTTGTATGCACATTGTATGAATAGTACAATATTCCCTCACTCACACGAGTACATACATATAGGTACATATGTACATACCTCCTACTTAAAATGTGTTCCTTTCTAGGAAAAAAAAATCAATATTTAAGCTCTACGCTCGTATTTTTGTAGACCTCTCTCATGTCTGCCACCAGCTATCCTGCCACCCTGCAACTACTGCGCTGCGCTCATCTGCAACCCTCGCTACCACCCTGCACGTGAAAAGCTATTGTTAAAATAAGACTGAAGTTTTGCGTTTGTATTGACTAGTCGTTTGTGCGTGCGTGTGTGCGCGCGCCTGTGCTTGCTAGTACGTGTATGTGTGTGTGTATGTATGCAATGACAGCTTTATATTGGGTGAAGGTGAATGAGACATTATTTTATGACTACTCCATGATAGAAAAAAAGCGATAGAAAGCCAAAGCAAGATAAAAACAAGTCGATGAAGAAAAGCAAAAAACCTTTTCGAAATAAAAGTATTTTATTCGTGCATTATTTTTTTAAAAAAAGGTAACAGTAAGTAAGGTCTCTCTTTAAGCACCAAAATCCTAAACCATTTCTATGTACGAGTACTCACAACCCTTAGAAGGTGACTACTTTAGAAGCAGAGGCAAAATTTTTTCTTCTTTTTCCATGAGTATCACATCGAGTTTCTTCATTTGAATAAGTTGAAATTTATTCCTTTTCTTAAAATTAACACTTTTCTCTTAAAGTGTGCCCAACAATTTTGCGGTATTAAATTTATTTTTTAATTATAATTTCATTTATGTGCATATTATGATAAAAAATGTCTCAATAGGACCAAAGGATAGTGACGGTGGTGTCGGCATTAATGCTCTCCCAAACACATAAAACATACATATGTATGTATGCATAAAGTGCTCTCAGGCTGTAAAAATAAAACATTACAAAATGGAAGAAAGGGTCTAGAAAGGGTTACTGTCAGCCCATTAAAATATTAATGAATCTCAAGAAACCAATAAACAAACAAAAAGCAAAAGTAAAATGCTAAAATAAGACGCGCCATAGATTAACAACTTGAAGATGGCTCCCTAAAACCCATAAAGGGAATAACGACTGACTTCTTTAATTTCTTTAGGATATGAGAATTGGATGTACTGTAATTGGATATGAGTCTAGTAGAATGTACCATCCTGGTAGTCAGTGAGCCGTATAAAACTCCTACGCTTCGTATAGTATAAAATCCTTCCAAACAAAACTAACATTCCAAATTTTTAAACTTTAACAGCTGTAGAGAATAATGTCACTTCTTGTTGTTGTTATGATAGTTTTATAATTAGACCAGCGGGAGCTCTGCCTTCCCCTTCTAACAGACGACTCTGTCCACATACAAATATTAAATAGTCGTATATTAAAAGTGCTGGCTGTTGAAAGTGTTTGTCAGTGAGCTTGTGTGAGAGTATGTCTCTCACGCGTTTGCATTTTTTAAAAGAGAATATTTCAATTCGGCTCCGGGAAATAACGCCCAAATGAAATAAAGCCCACTTTTTTTTTCATATGAAGATTTGAAATCGTAAAATTTGGGCGTTATTTCATTTTTTTTTTGGCTTTATTTCATTTTCAATAAAAATTCAATAAAAATTGCCCATTGTGGGCTTTATTTCATTTTGTTGTGGGCTTTATTTCATT
Source organism: Conops quadrifasciatus (assembly GCA_949752815.1). Lineage (NCBI taxonomy): Eukaryota > Metazoa > Arthropoda > Insecta > Diptera > Conopidae > Conops > Conops quadrifasciatus. The sequence goes on from OX457078.1 coordinate 2,631,106, forward strand.
TTTTTGTAAAAATTCTAAAATTTTTGAAAATGAAATAACGCCCAAAATTATGGCGTCGACTGAACTTTAATGTGGATATCCAGAACTTTAATGCATGCAGAAAGACCCAGAATAGAGGAAGAATTTTCAACAAGGCATGCAGAAGGCCCTTTGCCTGCGCAGAAGGACCCTGGATAGAGAAAGACTTTTCAACAAGGAGATGGTTTTGTTGGCTGAGGGTTTTAAACCCTGCCACGGCCGAAGGCCGGCATGCAGAAGGACCCTGGATAGAGGAAGACTTTTCAGCAAAGAAGATGGTTTTGTTGGCCGACGGTTTGAATCCCTGCCTTCCTTCCGCATTGGGCATTGGGCCTTATTTCATTTAGGCGTTATTTCCCGGAGCCTTTCAATTCGCTTTATTTACATTTCGTTTACGGTGGAACGAACGCTCGGGTACACGTCGCATTTACATTTTACAGCAAGCTAAATTTATTCGTATTTATGCCTTACATTTTCACTAATTAGCAAAAAGAGCTTACAGAGTCATTGCGCTTGGGCTTACAAGAAAGCCCCAACAACTTTGCACTTGTTCTACCCTTCATAAAACGTGGAGAAACGTGGAGAAAGTTAAGATTTTAGGACTGAAGTTTTTCCAGGCAAATTTTATGGCAAAAGTAACGTTTTTAATACATATTTTAAAATTAATTAGAAGACGTCAAAAGAAAGCCAAAAATGTAGTTTACTGAATGGAGTATTTTTTAGAATTTTTTCGTTCATTTTGTATAATTTTTTATAACTTTTAAGATTTATTACTATCGCTTGATAGACAAGATTTTTATATATATTGAAATATTGAGATATTGAATATTGAAATTTTGAAATAAAGATATTGAAAGATATATTCAAAGATATTGAAACTTTTTATATAAAACATTACACAGTCCAACAACATTCGTCCGATATCTCTGACGAAAAAGTATTGACATAAAAGTATTGACGTGTTGAATCCCAATCGGGTCTCAGAGTTGGTCACTCACGTCCGGTTTTCGAGATATCCTAACCCATATTATCATAACCCATGCTTTCAAAGAAGTTGGTTATATTACACCACAAGGTAATCTTTCTCCTCAAAACCTTTTATGACATCTGAAAGTGGACTACTATTATCCTCTGAAATCTATTTCGAAGCTTTTAAATATTTTGTTGTCTCTTCAGAAAATAATCTCTTTAACTTAATTAATTTAATAAGCACAAAAACTGAATAGTCTCATAGCATAATATTTATATAGAATTTGATAATCTGACAGACTGATTTGCGAACTAGGACCGGTTCGTAATCCGGTGTGTAGCCAGATTCTTTCTTTTCTTCAGTCTTTTTCTTCAGAAATCTTCGTTTTGCTTGTAATAAATTTATTTAATTTATCAAGAGCATATCTACTGATCTTATGGTTCTTAACGATTTTGTCTAATTTTGATAAAATAAAGCCGTACATTTTAAGTTCTTAACTGACCAAATTTTCAATTTTCGTCGTATAATTTTATTCTCCATTTAAGTAATTTCTACCTCGGTGTTAAGTTTCTATGTCGCTTAAATACTCTCTTTCTCTTCGACGAGGTAGTGTGTATACCCCTTTCTCTATCGCTTACCTGTTTCGTTTTCTGCTCTTAAACTTATTCTCTGCGTTTTTTGTATTCTCAGAGATTCATTTATCTCCTGTATTTTTAAGAGAGTAGAGAGTAATGCGTCTAGTCCTTACAACTTTAGTGCAGAGATTATCTTTTTTGTAAGAAGTTATTAAGCCGAGACTTCTTTTTATTTGAAATATTTTATTATATTATTTTCCACAATATTCTGCCTGTCCGCATTTAGTTTTATACACGTAATCATAAATTACAATAGTTTATATTCTTATTTTATTTTTAAGTTCTTTTTGAGTAAATTAAAGTTAGTTTCTAAATATTTATTGCTTTGTAAATTCCCTTTTTTCTTATGATATGATATGTTTTTGTCGAAAAGAATTCCCTTTGAATGACTTGAGATTGATATGTTTCGATTTCTGTATAATTATTTAATATGTTGTATATAATTTTTTATGTGCTATTTATATTATTATATTATAGTTGAATTATGATAATGTCTCTTCAAAAGAGTGATATGTTTGCGATATTTGTATTAATTAAAATATTTCTAAGACATTGTTTTTTTCCTTTTTAAGGTTTGGTGAGAATAATTTTTAAAAAACTTTAATAGATTTTATAGTAACTAAGCCATGATTGAGAAAAAATTTTTTTTTTAAATTATTTATCATCCATTATTTGGTTAGTAAGTCCCTACGAGAGCATTGACCGATTTGGGTTCTCTCTTTTATAGTTATTAAAAATTGCAAAGTTGCAAAGTTTATTTTACATTATTTATAGTTTAAATTAGTTTTAAGAGAAAAATCACTTCAGTTTACATCATTTTATTGTAAATACATACTTTTACTTTATGGCGGAGTTTTTAAGCATTTATTTTTTATAGCGGTTTTACTTTTAAATTTCTAGTCCACTTTTTTCACTTATTTTCTAATGATATGTATTTTGACAGAGGATGTATTTTTATAAAATTTCTTCAAAGGTTTTTTTAAATTGTTTTCTTGTATACTTTTTATCTCTCTCTTTGTCTGTCTCTGTCTCACTCAATTTAAATCACCTACAATCTCTTTAGGCTCTCAAATTAAAAGAGAATTTCTTTGGACACTGTCGATCCAAATCGCAATCTTTTTCATTGCCTTCTTCACTGTTTCTCTTCTCCTCTCTCTTAACGTTCCATTATACGTATATTCTTATCTTTCACTTTTGCCCTTTTGCGTCTCTTTTTGGCCAGTCCTGTTTGTGGACTGAGAAAACTACCACCTTTTCATTGTGCTGTAATAATTTTTTTCACTTGTCTCGCGTAATGTTTACACACGCTTTTTCTCGTTAATTTCACCACTTCCCTTCCTTTCGGGCAACACCAATTTTCGTGTAAAAAGAGTCCAAAGAACAGCAGCAATATGTATGATAATAGTTACGCATAACATAAGAATTTATACAAAACTTTAGAAATATTCTTGTATATAGAATTAATTTTCAGTGGTATAGAAATTAAATAGAAGCAGCATTTCCGACCATTTCTTTCGCACAAACTGGAGAAAATCGATATGTCTTCTGACATCACAACTAATTGACGTTTAGCACTTTTTATTGCATTTGTTAAATTTCTCTATGTTTTTGTACATACAGCAAGAAATGTATTCGCATTTAATGTTATTTGACTGTCAATTTCTTATTGTTGCCATGATTTAAGAAGTTTTTTTTATATATAAAAAAATGTTCTTTACTTATAAAGAAATTCTTTGAATCATGTTAATATTTCACATTTATTCAGGTTCTGATAACTTTCGAAGCCGATTTTGCTTTTGCCTTTTGTTCTTTAACAACGCGCACGAAATTATGCAATGAAATTTTTAAAATAGATGTTATGACACTTTTCGCAGCTTCTGATTTTCACTGATTTTTCGAATTTTCAGCGATTTGTTAACAATGGAAAAACCTACGATGAATTCTTTTTGCAAACGCTGTCGCTAACTCGTAGTGTTGAAATGTCGAAGCTGTACTATGCCGCATATCTACAGCTATTACTGCTGCGATTTTATGACGCGAGCTTTTTCTTTCAAACTCTTATTTCTTTATGTTGTAGACATTTGGCTGTGAAGAGGGAGAGAAAGAGAAGGCTTTAACAACAGATGTCACGATTGTCGTCAGGAACGATACGCCTAGTTGTGTATGTCAGTACTAACTAGAGAAAGAGAGGAAGAAGAAAGTTTGTAATGTCATAACATTTGAACAACATGCTGAAAAGTCTCCTCGAATAAACCTTTTGCGAAAATAAAATAGTATTTTCAATAAGATGGTTTAGAAAATCTGAATTGATACAATTTTTAATTTTTTTGTTTTTTTTTAAAGTAATCTCTAAAAAAATTCACTGTCACTTTGACAGCTTTCCGCTGGATGCGGACAAAAATCCAGTGTTCAAACTGCGCAGGCTTAATACTTCAGTCATATGTAATTCCTTTTGTGCATGGTTTTAACAAAAACTATGACATGCATTTGTCTTTATTATTTGCTGAATGGTGTCCGCGCTTGGCTTATGTTTATTTGGGTAAATGTTCGGGGTTTTTGTCTATGCTAATCCAAAGGTTTGTGTACTCGTGTTGTATAAAATTTAACGAAAGGCAGGCTAAACGGAAAATGGTATAAGGCGAAAAAAAGTGCATACTCCTGACACTGCACTTCTTACTTCATTCTTCATTTCCAAAACGAACTAACCTTTTTACATTTTTAAAAGATCAAATATATTAATTGAAAAATGGTAAACTCAACTCAACGGCTGTTGAATGAGTGCTATTATGAAGATATATCGGAATGATAGAGCAACAATCATATTTTAAAATTGTTAAGTTTTGCAATTGTTTATAATAATCGACCGATTTTTCTTGATTTAAAAGAGCAACAAACCCATTCGTCCGATGAAGGGACATCCCAACAATCCCTTTCTTCTCTCTTCTCAAGCGGGTAGACACTTGACCCTTTGGGGTATAGCATTACTCGAAACAAATCCAAAAGCTGACGAATTCTAGTCTGTACACATTTTATATAAAAGAGGATAAGACACTGATAATTGAAAGACTTTGGTAACTGTGGAAACAATGAGGAAAGAAGCAAAGAGAAAGGAAGTTAAGGATGGAAGTTACACAGTATCATATTAACGGTGGCGGGAAGAGCAAGAGTAAAATACTTTGTAATGCAACAAAAAAAACCACAGCAATGGTAAGAAAATCAATAAGAAAAGCTTCATGACGTCAACGAAACGCTATCAGTGCTGTCCACACTACTCATCCGCACGGTCGAGAGACACATACAATACATACATACGTACAACACATGCAAATGCGCACGTAGACGCACTCTAGCGAAGAGTGAAGGTAATCACTCCGTCTCCATTTCGCCAGATAGATAACGTTATCTGCTCTATGGTAACTTATTTCAACACCAACGGAATTTACAATCTGTTGTTAAAAGTATCACAGAAATACAAGAGATCGTATACATTCAAATTTATTTTTAAAAAATAGGTAAAATTTATTTATTTTAGGTAAAATTTAGAATTACAGCCCAAAAGCTATGGTTTTAACTTATTCTCACTTCAACCGATGCTCATTAAACGACCGAAAAATATTTATGCACCACGAGCGCAGCAAAACACGTCTAATCACTTTGCATTCTTTCTTCTTTAGAAGAAATGTAGAGGAAAAAGTTTCCAAAACTTTAAGATAAAATAATATTCATAATTTCTTGGGTTTTTTTTTAAATTTTTGTCCTATTATATTATAACAAAATGCATTTTAATTATAAAAGACATTTCACGTCTTCAAAGTGACACGGTACTTAATAAACCCAAAAAATTACCCGCTGCAAAATAGAATGAATGTATTGAAGACAGCGTAAAAAGTGATCGTGCTAGAAATTAACGATAAATTACATTAAAACATCTTTAATGCGATGATCTGGCAGATAACTTAAATTTCAACTCCAAAACTGACTCCGTCCCAAGAAGTACCGCCGACCATCTGAGGAGAGCTTTATAACCTACCGGCATCACCAGAAGAGCATGTCAATTTGGAGTTTAAAAAGCAGGCATCATAATTTATTTTCTTGGCTATTTACATGAAATTCTAAGGCTAATTCAGGTACATACATAGTTGCCACGACAAAGAAACGGAAACTTCTAATCATACTTTTTAAATTCTTCATTTATTACGAGGATTTTCTACAAAAAGCTCACTCAGTCGTCGTCTTAAAATAAAGGGAAATTTTATTTGTGTAGAGATATTTACTTTCAATTTACTCTCAATTTGGAAGAGACTATTCTTCTTTTTCTTCTTCGTTGGTAGCTCTCGCACTACAGTTGTTTTAAATCTAATTTTTTATACCTCAAGATGTGCTCAGGAGCAGTTTTCAGTTACGAGTATCTCTGGGAATACACAACACACACGAAAGTTCAAAATTCAATAGTTCAATAAAAATGTTTATATGCGCATACAAACACACAAACACACACACACACACACACACACACACTATAATATCTACATATTATTATGTTAAAGTCGGTATTAAGGTTGTTGCTTGTATGATACCTGTTTTTTTTTATAAAATTGAAGTTATTAAGATTACTTAAGAAAGGAAAAGGAGTATGCAGAGAGCAAATAATAGGGAATATGACCCTTTAAAATTAAGGCAAAATATGTTTAACTTATATGATAGTGAATAAGTGGCATCAGTCTTGCCCCTTTTTTATTCTTTGTTGGCTCTTAAAGCGACCAACATCCAAGAGTTGCCCTTAAAAGTGGGTTGGTTCTTAATTTAGAAAGGACATGATTACAATTTGCGCAAGTTGACACATTTGTTTTCAAAATTACTCTTTTTATACATAGGTTATATCTATCATACAATTTAGCTTTAAGAGCAAGCAGTACTTCTTCAGCGACAAGAGTTTCATATCGCCATAAAAAGTAACCTACTGGTGAACAGTGTTCGTCCGAAATAGCATCGTCCAAAAGATAGAAACAAAAGCCAAACATTAAAACAGCTCCACACGTAAAAGCCTCTGCTGCCGTGGCTCGGCTAACACTCTCCACCGCCACCCACCGCCCACATCAGCCAGTCCACACGTGAGAGTTCATTTCACTCCAAGCAAAACAAACACGTAACCGCCAACAACAGGGTAGTTCCCACTCAACACACCAATTGCACCAATTCCACCACGTTAATGAGGTCGAGTTAAACTTTCACCACGCATTAACTAAAGCCTCTGCAATCCAGCCAGACCAACTAAATTTCCAGCTACGAAGGAAGCTTCGGCAGTCGTTGTCGTGTAGTGGAGTTGTTGCCGTCGTTGTGATTGTGCCTCGGTGCACTAAACGAGCTCACCAGAAGAATTCTAATGCACAAACACACCAACAACACAATAGCATTAAAAGAAAGTGGCAAAACTGGGAGTGAAAAAATCACTGTAAACCGTTTTTAAACATTCGAATTAGTGTTAACGGCCACGTTACGTTAAACCTTTTGTAAAATTCACTAAAACAAGTGTGTCAAAAATATTTCTCCTGGCAAAAATATTTTTTCTCTACACGATAAAATGTATAGAGATTAACTTTAAAGGCTAGAAACAAGCATTAAAAATGCATGACTCCAAATGTTAACGAATACATAGCTTTGGAAGAAAAGATCACAAAAAAATCTCAAGTAACAGCCACAATACCTTTTTATGTAAGAAAAATATAAAATTAGTGAGAAAAAATATGCAACAAAGTATAGACTAATTGAAGAAAAGCGCTGTGAAAAAAATGTACACACTACAAAAAGTTCGGTCGGACATCCCAATGTTTCCAGCCGTTCTCAGCCATTCCTCTCCGCCGCTCCTCGGCCCCCTGAGAAGAGACTGACACATTCACCACACATCATCCCGTTCCCGTTAACAGCAAAATTGCCTGAGAGTGAATTAGTTGATTGTGCCTCCTCTGCTTCCTCGGCGCCATCGCAATGAAAAGCCCAAACGCATGGTCAAAAAGTCCTGCTTCCTTTTCACCACAGATGCCAGCGAACAAACTTGGCCAGCAGAGTTTGTCTTCAGGCTTCGTCTTGTGCAGCAGCAAGGAAACGAGCCCGCTGCCACTCAGTCGCCGGAATGGAACGTCTCTGGCAAACAAATAGTGAATGAGAAAAACTAGCGTATATTTAACTTCCAAACGCCTAAAGAAGTAATAAAGCTTTATAAAATAAAGGACAGCAACTTAGTCGTGTGAACATTTGAAAAGTTGCCAACGTGTGTTGCATCTGCCTCGATGTGTAGAAAAATTAGTACGGTCGCTCATATGGTACTATGTGTACATGTCGTGTGTAAATAGACCACAAAGTAACATTCAACACTGTACCGTGCGTGCTGTTCTTAATATTGAGTGCGGTTGAGCATTATTGAGTGCACAGAAAATGTCGCCAGAGTCAAGTAACACAAAAGTTCAACTTGTACATAAAAGCAAAAAAATAAAACAAGAAATTACATTCTTAACCTTTGTGATTAATATCGTAATATTATAACCACTCTGACATCAGTAAATTTTTAATAAAATTATCGAATGCAAAGTGATTTGTCCCCTTTATTTTCTTCGAAAAACGAATACAACAACAACAACGAATGTTCACTCAAAGCTGTTCCGAGCATCTCTTTACAAAACGTAGGTACACATTTCAGTTTTGTTTCTAGTAGAAATAGTTTTGTTCTAGTACATAAAGAAGTTATCAGCTAAGCTTAAACCAATGACAATACACACATAAGTCGTATAATATTTTTAATATTTCATAATAACCCTTGAGTAATAGACATATTTTCATTTTGTTTTAGCAAAAATCTGCATTGCAAAAGCATTTCTACTCGCAGTGTTAGCAACTTTGATGTACAAACATATTTTGAGATTATAGTCACCTAAGAACACTTCACATAACAGAAGACGACTATTGTAACATTCGTCCTGAAATCTCTGAAAACACTTCACTGCTATATACTATTCTCAGAATTGTTGAAAACTTAAAAGGAGCATAATACTATGCTAAGGAGTCTTCAGCTTTTGTGACCTCAAAAAGTTCTGCTAAACTCATAATATTGTAATAAAAGCTGCTTTCAGATGGTCGAGAAAGGAGTCTACGTCTATACTATATATCTTATATGGTGTTTTCTTAAACCGGTTTTGTTTCGGTTTAGCGCAAAACTGGTTTTCGCAGCGAAAACGATTACAAGACCAATAAATCTCCATTGAAATTGTTGTAAGTTCAGCGTAAAACCAAAAAGATTTCTGGTTTTAACCCTGGTTTTCAACCCTGTTTCGAAGTTCCAAAACTAGACGCCATTCTTTTACACTTATTTTCTTACGCCATCTTTTACACAAAGCAAAAACATTGGTTTTACCTAAAACAGCAGGGACCGAAACCCAGCGAAACCAAAAATAAAACCAGTTTTGTATGGAAACACTTGACCACTTGTCGATATTTGAAAACCTAAACCAAAACCAAAAGCACTTTATGGAAACACCATATTAGTCACTATTCTATGTTTTACAAAGTGTCGGCTTAAAAGCATCGTGTCTTAGGAGAAATCCTTGAAATGTACGAGACCTCATTACTTCTTTACCTCTTCTTTAAGTTAACAATGCGTGAAAGTGGTATCGATATATAATCTTATCATTTTACTTTGCACAATACGTAATATGTATTCATATCGCGTAAAATGGGCCAATCAATGATTTTTAAAACCTAGTTTAACCTTTTTTGTCTGCACCGTTAAAATTAAAAACTTTTGTGTAGCATTATGCTGCTGAAATGAGATTTTAGCAGAAGAAAAAAAACACTAACTGTGTCATAGTAACGTTGACTGTATGACGCCGCAGTTTCCAATGCAGCGTGGGGCGAACCGCTGTTCGGCAACAAATTGGCTGAATTTATTAACTTGTATTGCGATGACACGGCCAAGTTCAATGAACGGTGGTGCTGTGGCGCTGCTTGCTGTCTGATACTCCGCTTGATACTCAATAGCATTTCGTATCGTCTGCACATGTTCGGTGAAATGTGTACCAGTACGTGGCTCTGGTTCAGTTTTTGGCAAGCTCTGGAAACTTTCGGAGGCGTTGACGCTTTGCTGGAGGGAGCAATAGCTTCTCAAGGATTTAGCATTGAACTGATTATGATTTTAATTGGTTGGTTTTGCATACTGGATATAGTTTGCATATAGTAGTTCGTCGATCAACGCATGGTATATTTGTATTAATTTATATTGTCTCGGAAAAGTATTTATTGGTGGAGTTAATATTCATTTTCATCATAGAAATTTCTTCACTCTCGGCATGAATCAGTAAAGAAAAGTTCAAAGTTCTCAGAATTGCATGCAAACTCTAGAGTTGTTTTTGGATTTTAACACAAGAAAGCTTTACTTTAACCCACGGAACTCCTCTGGGAAGTCATTTGTACTCAGCGGGTAGCACCCACATGGTGCCGACGCCACTCACCTGACTGTAGACCTCGCTGTCTTATGCTCCTCTTTCCCTTTCATTCCGATTAGAAGCACTTTCACCTTTTTTCCTCTTTCTTAGATGACATTATATTCATGGTTGGTTTACTTTGTGCTTCATAAGGACTTGGTCCTACGACGCTGCGCTGCTCTTACCTTTCGAACCAAGCCCCTCGAATGTGATGTCTGGCAACTAATTCTGTGAGGCGTAAGCGTCAAAATGTAGAGACAACAAATGCCATCAACAAATATCGATTGAAGAAGGCGTTTGTTGATGCTTCATCTCATGTTAACTTCATGTTTTAATTAAATTAATTTATACAATTATAGCCCTCGCCCCTTCGGCGTTACTATTATCCTTAGATTATTACTGTTCTGACACATTCGATGGCTTCCTCTCTGTTAGCCCACCCCCGCCTTCTCTGCTCCTTAGGTTTTTCCTTGCTCATTCTCGTTTTCTCTTGCTTCAGATGACGCAATATAATTCAGTAGAAAAAACTATATTTGCCAGTAGATGCTTTATGCACCTCGAGTATTGTAATAGACAAGTTCTTGTTAAATGGCGTCATACGATGCTCATGGAATCAATTATTATATGACACCAGTTGAATAAATGACTGCAAAAAGGAAATTAAGTTAAAATATAGTTAACTGAAATGCACAGAAATCTATAAAAACTGTAAGAGATTAAAGTCCTATTAAATGTTTCTCATATTAGTGTGTTTTTCATATTATATAGTGTATGACCGTTACTATAGTGTACATTGTTTGTGAATTCATGTATTTTTATACAAGAAGTAAAGATTGTTATTAAAATCGTTTGGATTTTAATTAACATTATAAAAAGTTTCTAAGGCTCTAATCTGGAAAAAACCGAACTTAGAAAATCTTGATTACATAAAATTATGAAGAGAGAAAACTCTCTACAACATGCTCTTTTATATGGTACTGTTTCTTTGATGCTTTGATACTCTGGCAACAAATGCATCCATCCTTTTTCTGTATACCTTTACGTCTGTGTCCCATTATTTTTTGGAATTGAAAATCCTGAAACAAGAAAAGGCTCATTAACCCATGATGATTCTATGACATGTGGAAAACTGCAGTTTAAAAAGCCTAAAAACGCATTTTGACTGTACCAAATAATACACTATCTATAAAAAACCGCATCTATTGTACGAGTATAATCAATGCGATTTAAATGAAAAATTAATTAGTGAGTAAAGAGCCTACAGTAAATTTAGTTATGAGAGAAATAACTAGAATACATAATACATAAAGGAATACATAAAGAATACATAATAGAAAATTAATACATAGAGGAAAATTGTAAAAATTCTACAGGAATTTTCTTTTTAAACTTAGTTCGTTTTCCCGAGTGTACGTATTATGCCTTTTCCTTAATGGGTGTGAGTGTGTAAGTAAGTATGTACTTTGTTCCTTTTCATTGCAAACGTTGTTTTTTCACTGAGATATAATTTATTTTGAGATATAATTTATCTCAACATGTGTACATATGTATGTATGTATATGCGAGTGTTTGTGTGAGTACCCCTGTGTTCTTTGACAAGTATGAGAGAATTTCCCTAAAAATAGGGAATTTTTTTTTTATATTGGTTGATTGAAGAGAAGAGAAAGAAGGAAACAGCTGGCCGCCTGCAAACCGCCTTCTTAAGCGGAGAACATTTTGTTTTTGTTTCTTTGGAAGAGACCAAAGATTTTGGGCTTGTTAACGAGAGAAAATGAGTGTGACGATGAGGAGAGAGTGGAAAAGAGGGTCTAGTAAAGAAAGCTTTCAATGTTAAATAATCGAAGAGAATAGAAAAGCTTCACTCGATGTCCTTCCAACGTGGAAGGAAAGTGAACTTTTCACTTGTTTTTCAACCAAAAAAATACTTAACAAGAAACCAACTGTTTATTTAACCTCGTTTTAAAGAAACCAAGAACAAGACAACACTTCTAAAGGAATATGAATTATGGAAATTAACAGGTTTTGCGCTGAAAGAAAGGAGCCAGCTTAAAAATGTTTCTTTTATGGCGATGCCAAGGCGCACATACAATTTTGAAAATCATCGACTAAATTAAGCCGCCTGAGAGCGTCTCTCTTAGCCGCCACTGCGACAATCCCGGCGTTAACGTGGCGTTATTCAGACAACACGCTGTACGTACGTATGTATGTACGCAAGAATATACATATATTGCTGCAGCATGCACGATTCCCTAAAGTGTTCCTCGATACGACCAGCATTTCTTGAGACATCCTTTGCGTGCGTTTATGTCCCTCTGCCAATATCATCTTCCGGCCATCTACACTGCGCCGAGACGCTCATATCCAAGACTCATTGTGAATGCTACATTGTGAGGTCCCCTCCCCTCCCCTCCCCGCATCACCTACAGTATCCCTTCCTCTGAAGCTCACTCCCGATGCCCTTGCGCCAATTGATTCGATTTGTTCGTATGCAAAGAGTTGATGTGCAAGGTCGATATCCTTTTAATTTTCGTTCGCTGCGCTCTTAAGTGGCGCATGATGATTTTTACTCCTTTCGGTGGAGCCAACAGCCAGTGTCATGAGAGTAGCTGCTGCTGCTGTTGTTGCTGCTGCTGCTGCTGGTTGCTGTGACTTGAATTGGACTAACTCTGAATTTGCTGCTCCTCATGATTGTGAGCTTTGTGTAGCTTGTTTATGGGTGTTTGTGTGTGCGTGTGTGTCTAGTCTCTGCTCTTTGCCCGTTTGTTGGACTTTTTTATTGCCGTCACACAGAGTCAACAACTGCAACAACAATTCAAATATTGCGGTGGGCTTGGCATAAGAGTCAGTTATGCATAATGCATGTGGAAAAACAGGCAGGCAGGCAGACCGGCAGACCGGCAGGCATGCACAACGACAGAAACTACAGAAGAACGGACACAACGTTGCATGATGTCAGTGCGGCCGTCCTCATGCGCTGAACGCATTTATTTATTAAAACGAAATAAAGTGTCTAGCAATGGGTTAAGAAGAAAGTGGAGCAGAATGAGTGATGACATTTTAAATTGCTGGTTGTTGGCAGCTCGGAGACCCGGATACTCAAATTTGCAATGGATAAAAGAGATATACACACAAGTGCAGTGTTGTGTGTGTGTGTGTGGATGTGTACTTTGTAGAAGAGTATCATAAAATAAACACTAACGTATAAAAAGCCAATAAAACTGACGCGAAACAGAATTTAACCCTTTTATGATCTTAGAATTAATGCGCAATAACATACTCGTAAATATTCGTCTGCTGTAAATATCTCAATATCAATGTGATACATTTTCGTAAAGAACTGTTTATTGGTACCGAATATCATGAAAAATATATAAGCTCTACCATTTACAGGAACTATGATGCATAAATCTATATATGTTGTTTAAAGGATTTAATCCACCAAAATTAAAGAGATCAGAGATTTTTATCTGACTCTTTGCAATCAAAAAGATAAAAATTGGTAAAGCAATGACGAGAATAGCAGCGACAGAAAATATCGTACAACCGAAATGCTTCCACCACATAAACTATCAATTCGGTGATTTATTGTAGCATAATTTTAGGTGTTTGCTAAAAGAGCGACATTTGACAGCAATAGCAAAGACAATTTTCTATGGACTTTGGCAATACGTGTAGACAATATGTAAAATTCAACAACTTTATGGTCCATAACTTAGTTATTTCTTTCCTTGAACGTTGAAATATGGGGTGTTTCAACAAGAAGTGTTATTTTAAATTTGTTCTAATTTTTTTACTATTTTATTTCATCGCGCGTATGTGTAGCCATCGATATCTACTAAATACCTCCTGATTTTTACTTCTCAAATGACCTCACAATGACAGTTGAAAGTTGAGAGTTGAAAAATGACGCGAAATTTAAAATGACACCTCTTGTTGAAACACCCTAAACTTACCTGCTTAAGTTGTAAGTAATTAAAAATTGGTAAAAATGCTGAAAAGAAAGCATACTCATATAACTCCCTTTTATCTCATAAACTGAAAACTCTTCACCTATTTTTATGAGTTTTAGCGTCAAAGAACAAGCAAATCAGATTTGAAATTACCTTTTTTATTAATAATTATATTAATTTTTTAATTTTCATAAAACTGCATAATCTTCATATTTAGTAACAGAAAATTTTATCAGTAAATGATAAAACTAAAACAGAAAAAATTAAAAATACTACTTTTTTCTCTTTATCTTTTAGCAACAAAAACTCTTTACAACAACTGGGAGCTCAAAATGATCCAGAAAACCTGGATTCTCAGAGACGCAGTTAAAACTTCCAATGGATAATGCACAATTAAAAATACTATCGTTTAAATTGAGTAAAGAAAAACTGCACAAAACGCCCGAAAACAATGAAGTAAGACCTGTTATTTAACCAACGATATGACGGACGCAAAGTTTTTCAGTTTTCCGGGATTTTTGCAAAAGAAATATAATAACACGAACAGAAAGCAACGTAACATCAAAGTTGGAAAACATTGCAGTGCAGCAAAAGATATAATATAGCAGCGGAAAAAAATGTGATCAAAATACAAGAGTGCGCGTAAAAGAAAACATGGACTGTGATCGGTTAAGCTGCCTGAAAATTATGGCAGTAAGAAAACATATATAGCTTCTGGAAGCTGAAAACATCTCGCTTTGAAGTATTCAGTATCTAAAGAAATCGCAAAATAACTAACCATAATTCATAAGGAAATATTCTCACGAACAATCTCTTAAGAAAAATTAAATAGAAAATTTATTCAATCAACTACGGCAAAACCACAAAAGAAATAAAGCTTTAAATGATAATAGAACATTTTTTTAAAAGCTAAGTAATTTTCAAAATTTTTATTATTAAAATAACTCAAGCCTGAAATTCTTTGAAATCTACTAACAGTTCTTCAATCCACGCTCATTCCACTGCTAGAAGAAGAGAAGAAGATGTTATAACTTCTCCAAAAGAAAGAAGATGTCATCAACACAGAATCAACGAAAATTTTTGCTTATTAAACCTTAACGAAGCTTCGAGCTTTAACGAACTTTTAAAGCAAAACAACTTAAATATAATATAATTATTATTCATTTATAGAATATTAGAAAAATCTAGCTAACGCACACACACAAATACCAGCACGTACACACAAAGTTACATATAAAATATATACGTATTACATTAAGGCAAGAGTCGGTGATATTTTTTTTTGGACGAAAAAATGGACGAAATGCCGGATTTATCGCATCTGACGCCGCACGAACGCATGCAGATCGAAAATGTTCTCATGCGTCAGAAGCTCGAGGAAGAGAAACAGAATGAAATAATGAGGTAATTGTTCAATCCTTGAAGGTACCCTAGTTGGCGAAAAAAGTTTTCTTATTAATTAAGTTAAATTGATTATAAACTAAAAGTAAGAAAAATGCTGCAAGAAATCAGTCTCTAAAATTGGAGTCGAATATTAGTTTTTTTAAATATGTTATCCTATGAGTTATGAGTTTTTTAAAAAAAACAATTAGTTTTTACAAATTAGTTTACAAATAGTAATAAATCAATTAAAGATATTTGTCTTTAAAGGTTAAAGTCCTTTTTTGTATATACTTGTACTGATTACAGTCGCAAACCGAGGGCTATAGTAAAGTAACCATCAAAGCTGTCAGTTAGCAACTAATATTAACTGTAAAAATAGTTAAGCTGACATTTTAGCTTTGGGTTTTTACTATTTTTGTCAGTGAGTGCAATTTTAACCAATCTTTCTCCGCGTTTCTCTTTCAACATACATTTGACTTTTTTGTTATGTCGACATAAGCAAGCGCCATTATTCCAAGAAGTACAGTGACATTTTGTGCAAAATTAATGTATTTATATGGTTCTTTTAATGATTTATTTTAAGTAAATCCGCTTCAACTTATCATACAGTAACAAGTACACACAAGCAGGAAATTGCATTTCTAATAAACCACAAAAATATCGCTCTAACTTTTACCATAGACGCAAGCAGGATGAAGTCGTCACTCTGGAGATGCAGATACGTCAACGCTCCGAGCAGCAGAAGAAAGCCGGCGTCGAGCTGGATGCTACTTGTCACATATGCCTTAAGACCAAGTTCGCCGATGGCGTCGGCCACATTTGCCACTACTGCAACATAAGATGCTGTGCGCGTTGCGGTGGAAAAGTGACACTGCGCAGCAACAAGGTGAGTGCTCCCGGTGAGGCGTGGAGCGGAAGGAGAAGCATATTATATATTTTCAATAAAGTATGCACTTTAAGAAGCTGTCACGTGAGAGGTTGTCAGTCACGAAGGATATCTCTACAGAGACAGGGACAGTTTGACAGAGAGTGATGTGTAGTGTCATTTGGGTTGCGCCGAAGCTAACTAAAAGGGTAAAGTGAAAAGACAGGGCCGCTAATGTAAAACTGTGTTGGCATTATTTTGTCGAAAAATTTTGGTGGAAAATAAGTCAGAAGCACGCAAGAGAAAAAGAATTCAATGCACTTTAAATGGAAGGGAAAAACTGTACTGTTAATTAATAAATTAAACTTCATAACAAATGACAAAAATTAGTTTTTTTTTTGTTTGTCTTTTTCAACGGTTTTTCTTTTGTGTCCAAAGCAAAGCGGTCAACTCAATAATAATTGCAAAATCCACCAACTACAAAAACAAAACCAAAAAAAAAAAAACACAGAGACTCGGCGGTTTGCCAAGAGTTTTAAATTCAATTGGCTGAAGTTCAGTGACCAATTGCAACAATTTCCGGTATACCATATATGTACGTTTCTCTGTGTTAACGGCTTTGGCTCGTAAAGAGGTCGATAGAGCCGTTAAGCAAACATGCACCCTGCATCGTGGCTAGCGATGAGCAAGCTGAACATTGTCACAAAATCTGATACAAATATGGTTATCGAGCACGATCTCAATCTGTTCATCTCAATGCTCAGAGAATAGCAAATTTTGATGTAATATCGTAATTCAGAATACTAATTTCATTACTTGCATAAGATTATTTCCCATTTAAGTGACATTTTTTAAAGATTATGGATAAATCAAATAAAATATAATGAGAAATATGCAAACCCTTCTTAAGCCCAATTTTTTTGTTTAAGTTTCAAATTTAAAAGTCGTCCTGAATTCGCAACAATAACCTCTTTTTAACCTTTCATTTCCAAACATTTGCATTCAAGCAATCAACTTCTCTTCTTATCGAACAAAATTCTGAACTTTCAAATTATCTTTCCTTTGTACAAATTGTTGAAGAAACAAAGAATTGACGCAATTGTGGAAATGACGCTTTTTATTATCTACTGTATTATAGAGTTCAAACCAAACTCTTCCTCTTCATCCCGCTGCTGAAAGTATTCCGCAAGAGCGACGATACAAAGTATGGTAATTTGTAAAATTGAAACTTGTGGCCATGCTTCTAATAAAATTATATATATTAATTTTTGTAATTTTACGTCATTGCTTTCTGTTCGTCGCAGCGGAAAGAATGTCAAAAGCTGATGCTGATTTGAGCTTATAGCATTTTAAGAACTCAAAATGTTTTAGAAGACCATTTCTTCCTTATAATTTCTTCTGAAATATCATCGTAACTGTCATTAAAATTCATCTGGACTTGGTTTTTAATCTGTTATAGAATAATTTAACATGAAAGGATAGAGGCGGCGTCATCTTTTGATGTTGAGGATTTTCTTTAAAGTTGAGCTTCATTTACTATGAACATTTTCAGATACGAATGAATGGATTCTTATTAAGTATTATTATTTGTTAACTATATTGTTTAATACATTATTGCAGTTGGTTCACAAAAATCATATAATATATATGATTATATTATATGACAAGTAATATTTGTCATTACAAAGTATGTTTGAGAGCATATACATATGTACGAATACATAGACAGTCACACAAATGTAAATATAAACATATACACATTTTTTCTCTCATCCAATTGGCAAATTTCTATTCACAAACTCAACTAGCGCCATGCAGACGCACTTTGTAGGATTTTCTGGCGACAAATTTCATCGACGGCAGAAGGCCATCGAGAAAAAGAACAAAACAATTTCTAATAGTCTTAAATCTCATTCCGATATTTGGCAAACGGAAGGAATTGTTATGATAGTTAGTTTTTGTATTCTGCAATACTCAAACTAGCTGGCATGTGCCTTCCGTCCTACAAGGATATTATATACTACGCGGATTTTTATGGATTTTCATTATTCGAAAAGTTCATTTAGTTCTAAAAAGGGCAAAAGGTAAAGCTGTAAAGGGCACAAAGTCTCTAAAAACCATCCATAAGAAGCGCTAAGAAATCTAAATACATGCCATCAAAGGGTTTAAATACTATTTGCTACTATCTGTCGATCGATATAGGCGTGACATATGTATGTCCTCTATATATAGCTAACGCTAATTTCGAGACCGTGTCCGTTTCTGAGACAGAAATTTCGATGGCTTAAGCAGCGCTATGTATTAATACATGTTTATGCCTGTCATCTGCAGGTCATTTGGGTCTGCATTTTGTGCCGCAAGAAGCAGGAGCTGCTTTCGAAAACGGGCCAGTGGATGAACAAGGCCGGAAGTCAACAAGACAGTTTCATCAGAAGAATCGAGCCCGATGGCAGCAGTGTAAGTCTCAAATGATCTTCGCCAACGAGATTTGATGAATGTTCGACACTCATCGTGCCTCGTCTCTTCCGCAGGACATTTCTCAGCAAGCGATTGTCGATGCTCACGACGCCAACGACAAGCGGCCGAAGCTGGAACGCACGCGCAGTGCCGCCGAAAAGGAGAACCTGCCGATGCAACGCACCGGCAGCGTGCTGCGACGTCAATACTCGCAACAGGAACCGTCGAACGGTCGCCGAATGTCCACTTCGGACAGTGGAGTGGACGTGGTCAGTCCTGGTCACCGGCGTGTGCAGCCCATGCAGCATCAGCAGCAACAGCAGCATTTTGCTGGCGGCGCGTCGCAGCAGCGTTCGAGCAATGCGTATCCAGAGGATGATCCAAAGTTCTATCAGGTGCGGCTTCGAATTAGAATAAATCTGGAAAAGCAAAAACGAACTAAACTTAAATTTTCATACTTGCTTTTCATACTTGTCTACGTGGGCTCACTGTACTGCTGATGTGCTGTAGGGTGAGATTGACGGGCTCATGCGGCAGCATCCGCATCTCATACATCCCAGCCAGCAACAGCAGATGCAGCAGCAGCAAGTACGCCAACAGCAGCAACAACACGCTATGCCGACTGCTCGCGGGCTGCCACATCAGCCGTCAACTCATCTGAGTATACAACAGCAGCACGCACGCCAACCACAGCAGCCACAACACCAGCAGCAGCAGCAGCACCAGCAGCAGCACCAGCAACAACAACAACAGAGACTTCAACATCAGCATTCTTACAATCCAGTCTCGTCGACGGCGGTACATTCATCGCCCTTGCAGAGCCAGTTGCCGCAGTCGGCTGTTGCTGCAGCTGGCGGCGGCAGCTCTTACCAGAAGCCGCCACCCATCGCTCGCAATCTGACCATTAGCGGTGGCCACGCCATGGATCCGAGCATGTACCAAGCCAACCAGCGCCGCATTCAGGCCAGTCAGCAGCAGTACGCGTCACAGCAGCAACGTTCGTTCAGCAGCTCCGAGGAAGAAATCCACGCCCATCATCAGCAGAGCTTGGCTCCACCGCTGGCGCCAGGTGTAACACTAACAACAGCTAGCGATTATGATGGTAAGACTCATTTGTTCCGATGCGTTTTATTGCTGTCTTCTGCTTTTGTACTCTTGCCCTGCCTTTCTAACTACAATTAAACCTTGTTTCCGTTTTTATTTCATAAAAATTAAAGACTTAACAATTTTTTTCAAATTTTAATTTATTACTCCTTCGAATACTTTACCAAAATCATAAATTTATTATTTGAAATTGGATTTTGTTGGGAATTTTATGGTAAATTTCTATAAAAACTTGACCCTACCGAAAGAAATTCTTCTACAATTTTTCAGTTTCGATTGTACAATATCTTAAAATATTTCCATTTCAATGTAGCAAATATTTTTTTTTTCAATTTTAATATTTTTTTTTTAATATCGTAAAGAAAAAATACTCTTTTTTACGTTTATAAAAACGTTTTTCTACTCTTGTGTGTAGACATATTCGTATTTGATCATACCTTACCTTCACCATTCCACAAACAGACACACAGATGTACTTTATTGGTGTGTGTATAGACGTATACAGACTGATTTAACGGGAAGTATTTGCGTTTTACGAATGTTAAGCAATGAACGTTAACAACATTTACTATGGAATCGTTAGTGAGGGGCGTACAAGTACCTCTCAGGAGGCAGCTGATGAGTTTATCAGGGTCTGTCTAGAATACTTTACTACTCTATAAAACCGATACTATAATATGTATTTTTATTTCGACCATCGCACACCCTGTATATCGTATTTAGCGGTTGCTCTTGAATTTATTAAAATTTTCTGTTGTTATTTTCTTTTTTTTTTTGGCATTGACTGTTCTCTCTATTAGTTTAACAGAATATAAATTTTACATATTTTTACTTAATAATTCCGAACAAAGCGTGTCTATTCTCTTCCACAACCAACATCAATAACAACAAAAACATTTTGTGCATAGTATAAAACATTTTTCTTTTATCTGGCAAAAACCATATTTGAAGTATGCATTTCTGACTGACTAACTAAAGAGAAAGACCAACAAAGCATAAAAAAGGAAAAAACGTATCAAGCGTTTTTTGAAAATGTTCGTTGCTTCTCCTCGAATTTCTTGTTCCCAAAAGAAAAACCGAAGAATAATCAGCATAAATTTCTTCATGCACACAAATCTGAGCGGAGCGCACTTTTAGCATGACCCTTAGGATGAATTTACATCAGCTTCGAAATACCCTCCAGAGAAATCTTAGCTTTGCTGGCAAAGCAGCAACAAATTTTGCCACTTGCAGCTACCAACACTCTAATGTGAACGACTCGACTCGTCTTTGCTCGTCATGTTCGCTGCAATCGCAGCCTTTTTGCTCTGTTGCTAGCGTTTCTTTGCCACCATCACTTGTTCCTGCTGCTCTGATGGCGGCCGCCACTTCCTGCTACTTCCTGCACTTTAATGCTGCTGCCGCTGCCGAAGTCGATTTACGGGCGCTACAAACGAAGGAACAATTTTCGTTATCGCATTCTTTTACTTGTTCTTGACTGACCCAGAAACACATTTTTCGTGCCATTTTCTGGTGCCTTTTTCTTTTTTGGCAAAGAAGCCTTTGCCCGAGCGCACCACACACACAACCACAGCCGACCCAACCAAATCAACCAACCAAATCAACCAACCAACAACAAGCAAGAACATTCATTCATTCATTGCGCTCGTTTTGTATGCAATGAATTTTTGGGTTGTTGTCTTTTTGTTTGTTCTTTTTCGCTCTCTTTTCACTTTTTTGGTCTCAGCGAACTTAGACCACATTGCTGCCTCTACTCCACCCCTCGCCGCGCTGGGTCCATTTCTTGCACTACTTCACAAGATTTATTGCACTAATTAGAGACGTCGAGTCGAGAAGTCGGGAAGGCCATCAGCGAAACGCAGCCGGCAGCAGGAAATGTTCTTAACAGGCCTACACTGGCCTGGCTACAGTGGCCGCCTCGGCTCTAGCCATTCATTGTTGCAACGCCAGGCCGACCGCCCGCCCGCCCGCCCCTTCGCCGTTGACAGCGCTTTTGTTACTTTCGCAACCGTGCTCGCAAATTATCCGAAACACATTCAAAGCATATGCTTACGCCGAACTTCAATGTGAAAATTATTGATTTTAGCTGTACTCGTAATATACGATATACGAATATCGTAAAAAGGAGAAAGAAGGATATTTTGTGAAATTTTTCAGCCACGAGTGAAAAGTTTCTAGTTAATTTTTTGAGGGCGGTACTGGGTATGGGCAGCATCTTACAACAGATTAGTAAAAGAAGAGGAAGAAGCTTGTACCATTGTGGCACCAAAGAAAGTACGTGGCGGTGCGATAACGGCGGCAGCGAAAAGTTTTGGTGGTACCAGATTCTTTTTATTGCTAGTTTTTGGCAAATTTAAATAAGCCGTGAAAATTTATGCCGTCCAAATGTCAAATTGCAAATTTTACGATAACTCTATACGATAGTAAGGCACAATTTTACACAGCTCTTGAAGATAAATCGAGAAATGCAGTCCTGTTTATGCACCGGAATTTGTTCTATGAAGCATCGGATTTTTATCTTCAACTGTTGCATGCAATAATTACAAAAAAAAAACAATGAAAAATTCATAATATTCCATTTTCATCGGTTTATCTTACAAAAATTATAAAAATTGAAATGCAATCACTGCAGGCGCGTTAGAAGATCATAAAAGTCATTTACTATCGATTAACAACACAGCACTGCGTTCTGGCATCGTGCTCGGCATTACTTTATTGTCTTCAACCGCAAGGCATAAAGAAAGATCCGCTCTGAGATTGGCAATGTCCAGCAGGACCTGCGGAAAGGTACTGAAAGAACATTAAAGCCAAAGACAAGCGAGCAGAGAATAGCATGACTTGCCCTACGTTAAAGCCGTATGACCACAAAACGCTTGGAAAATGTTGCACTGAAAACAGCAAAAACATCAAAAAGTCTAAGTGAAAAGTCACAAAAAAAGCACAGTCGTTTCTATGCTCTCAATATGGGTCAGGGATGATGCTTTGTTGCTACTACTGAGCAGCCGAAAAGAACGACGACTACTTGCTTGTTAAACTAAAAGGTTCTTTTTTCCACACAATTCCGAAATAATGGCACGTAAAATAAAGCAAAGCCATTCAACTTTAATTATTCAATTACTTTATCCGCTGTAAAAAAGGAAAACAGCACAAAAAAAATGCATCTACTCGTACTAGTTTTAAATTATCTTTCGTTCAACATTCGGGCATTGTTTGGAAGAAAACAAACAAATGTCCAAAAAAATTAGCAAGAGCTTAAAATGAAAAGACTACGGCTTGATGTGTCTCAGCAAACCGCCAGTTGCTCAACACTGGGCGCTCAGCACTCCGACGCATACTCGGCACACGTGCATGAGGTGAGTCGACTCGCACTGCTCGCTCTAGTCACAATTAAATTCACGTTGGTGGTGGACGGACAGCACCGGTTTCTCCATCCCGCTGCGTGTGCTTTCCCACACACGACGTCGAATTGTAAAGCTTTCCATTTCCGACTCAAAGAATTGAATCCAGTCGTCCCATCGGCCAGTTTCGAAATGTGCCTGGAAGCTGAGAGAGTTTCACTGCCATTGGAATTAAATTAGCTTCGTAGCACAGTAACAGAGTGCAAACCATGTGGCTATTTCCAAAAGGAAAATGGAAACCAAAATCCGTAAAAGTGTTTCAGAACACTCGCTTGTGAACAGCGCGGTTTTAAGTGAATTCAGTAAATAATCATAAAAAAAAATTAAAATTATAATTATATAAATATAAATTAATTACTAAACACTACAATTGCAGAAATTTAAAAAACGAATAGGCTGAAGTTGATGCCTATATTTGAGTTTATTCTACAAATAATTAAAAAGAAATTTTGTTAATAAATAAATAACAAAAAAACCTAAAATAAAATAAAAACCAAAATGCATATGCAAAATAAAATAAAGTTTATTTAAAGTTAGATAGAATACATAAAACGACAAATCCCAAATAAATACATAAATTATGTTTTATGTATAAATTGAAAAATCCGGCCGGAATTAAGTTTAAAAATATATAAAAAAAAAAACCGGAATCTATAAAGTAATATAAATGAAATTAATTAAAAAATATAAAATACTCGTAAACTAAAATTTAATTGATTTTTAGCGCTCTGTCAAAAGACCAAAACTATATCAAATTTCCTCGCCAGTTTTAAAATTCAGCTGCGATAACAAAAACTGTCTCTAAGCCGCTTTGGTGATAATTTTCTCGGCAATTTAATTAAGCGTACGGAATGGGTTAAAGCAAGTATGCTTCGGTATTACCAGCCGGAGAGGAAGTAACCTTTGTTACGGTATTGCCCGTGTTCTTATTCGTATCTGTTCGTAAAGGTCTCTCCTACACAATTTAGTGCGGTAATATTACTTATGCATGTGGGTGTGTGCGTCATATCGCCTTCTCGGTTGACTTCCAGTACTCAAGTAGTTCGCTTTCCAGGATGTGTTTGTGTGTCCGTGTGAATGGATGGGTGTATGAGTAGATGCTTAGTCTAGAATGCAAATGTACTATTATTTATTTTTAGTTGCTTACTCGTATCGAGCAACAAAAACAACAGCCATAACACAGACTAATGCTCAGCGAGTGGGAGAAGCTCATTGGAAGGGCAGCACTGGAAAAATGTTCACCACTATAAATGCATACAATCGAAATTGCCATTAGTTTTCGTTGAACCTCAGTGGAGTAGACGCTTTTCGGTGCAGTGAAAATGCAGCGAGCGTTTAAATAAACAACAGTGAAGACAAAACAGTGGAAGAGAAAGAAAGAGACTTATTTAAAATTAATTAGCAATTTCTCTTTATATTTTTGAATACAATACTCGCGTTCGCCATGAAAATCAATTGTTTTCAGCGCTGTTCAGCAAGGACACAACGAAACATGGAAAATCCATAGATATAAATAAAATAATTTTGCATATTCGCACTGGGAGAAAGCTTCAATAACAATTTAACGTTGTTGGAAAAGAGTTCGAAGTAAAGAAAACTGGGAAAAACTGCGTGCGTGCGTGGAAATTAATAAATAAGCTTTGGAAAGTGATAATAAATGCAATGAGACTAGAAAAATAAACGAATAAGAGAATAGTGAAATGGAAAATGAATGAAAAAAGTGGTGGTAATGATTTTTTGCGCTGAGAAATGTCAGGGATGAGAAACCTTGCATGATTTTGGGCGCCTTTGAAAAATATGTTGGCAAAAATATACTCAATGCTGCAATTAAAACTAAATATAAATAAAATGTGACAACAAATTATCCTTTTCTGTTAATGTAAATTACATAAATTAAAAAATTAAATGAAATAAAAAAACCTTCTCCTTCTTCTCCTGCTTGAGAGACAGATACGACAAATATTGTAAAATAAAAATTGTAAAAAATTCTTGGCACATGATAGAATATAATTAAAATTACGCTCAGCATCCGGAAAAGTTTCATTAACCTACTTTGATTTTTTTTCGTTTTTATCTTAAATCCATCAACCACGTCTACCTCGTTCTTTTGTTTTTGCGATTGTGTTCCTCTTTTCCCCGCCGCTCGAAGTCGATACCGCAGCTCCTGTTCTAAAATCGATGTTGCTTCCGTTAAGAGTATACTTTCTTTGTGTGTGTTTTTTATTGTTTCCATATTATTTCCGCTGTGTCTGTTTTTCCTCTATGTCGTCTGTTGACACAACCAAAACGTCGCGTATTCTCTCGCAGGCCTCGAACGTCTGCTGCTGCTGTTCTCTGAATTGCAAATTGAACTTTCTTTGCGTTTATTTGTAAGTCAGTTTATTACGTGTACGATACCGCCCACTCACTGACTGGGTACACCCACCCGCCCACTCGCTCACGTAGTTGTGCAATAAGTTACCAACTCGTGCCCTGCCTTTGCATTGATCCTCATTCTGCACATGCATCCTTGGATGCCAAGAAGCAAACAAATGTGCAATTTAGAAACAAATTGCATTCAATACAAAGTAACAACAATTGCTGAATGCATGCAAACTCAATTGTTGTTTGTACTGTTGGCTTAATTGTGCCGAAAGGTATCCGAATTAGCTACCATCCAAAGTCAGCTGAACTACGGTGGCGGTGGTAGTTCGATGAGCGTGGGTTGCGTCAAATGGCCAATGGCCAAACAAAGACTTTGCCATGTGCATTTGAAAACTTGAGGACCTTCCTCCCTCATTCGTCCTGTGGATATATGAGGGACCTTTTTCTCAGTTCGAAAGTGTTACAGTGTCTCAGAATTTCTTTAAATTTTTGTCGCTTTATTAAAGATTTAGTTTCTCATATTTCTGTACTCATTACTTTCTAATAAAGCATGCTTATGTACATTTCCAAAAGAGGCAATATATTGTTTGCTGCAGTCGGTACGTACGATTTGTAAAATAAATATCAGCTTAGAATGACTGCATGATTCCGTTCCTGAAACGATAAACAAAAAAACAATCGTAGTGAGGCCAAGTTTTGTGATTCAAATTGATTTAAATAAATAAATAAATAATATGTACTCCTAATTAAATAAATAATAAATAAATAATAAGTGCAGAAATGACTTGTCAACGAATTCCGCGCCAGAAAAAGCAGTAAAATTATTCCGCTTTACACAAACAAATGAGCAAACTCCATCAACACGAACTTCCTGCGGTTGTACGAGTGTAAAGGACTAAACTCGAGGTAGGATTAATTCTTTTTTTGACATAATCCTTGCAAAATACTTGCAAAAAATAACTGTAAGTCGCATGGCAAATACACCAGCATGCAACAGAACAACTACAACAAAGAGCGCAATGACAACGCTGTGGCAATTTTGCAATGCGGCAATTGTGCTGATCATGCCATCCGAAGGGTAAACACACAAAAACATACATTGCACGAGCATACATACATATGTATGTATATTTCCAAATAATCGAATGCAAATACGCAAATGTGTTCGATTTTGAACCGAAAATGTACCCTTATTTTTTGCAAAAAACGGATAAATACAGCGATTGCAAAAGCAAAAAATAAATAAATAAATAAATAGACATTTACGTACACAAGTACGTACAAGTATTATGCAGGAATTTGTGTGGGTGGTGTGTGTGTGTGTGTGTGTGTGTGTGTGGATGTGGGCATTAGACGTACACAGCCGTACATTCTCAACTCATTCATCACTTTTCGTACACAATCATCAACATCGTCTTCGTCGTCATCTTTTCGAAATCTCTGCACATACTTTGTCCCTAAAATATTCGAATTTGAAATCAATGAGTCCTAGACTTAGGCCCTGTAATGAAGACTTAGATATAGACTTATACTTGATCTAGTCCTGGACTTAGATTTAAACTTGGATTTATATTTAGACATGAATTTATATTTAGACATGAATTTATATTTACATAGTTTTAAACTTAGAGTTCGACTTAGATATAGCTTAGATCCTTATATAATTAATGTCTGTGCTGGCACAGATTGTTACATCGAAGGTTTACTAACGATCGGTTACTAGAGATACGCGCAAAGGATGTTTTTCGTAGATTTGGGAATTATTGTGTTCTGATCTCGTCTCTGCAGCAGCCGTCCCGTCCCAAGATCTCAAACGTTGATTTACTTAAAACGAAATTCAAGCAACAAAACTGAAAATTTAAAGTGGGTACTGCTGCGTACTGAGTGCGTGGAGTTCGGCTTTCCAGGTCGTCATTGTTTCGAAATTTCAGTACGCTCGTACTTTCTTGCAGAGAATTTTTGTGTATACTATGTATAGCTGTGTATTCTCAGAGCTGTGGCCAATTTCGAGAGACTGTCGAGAGACGAAAAAGCATGTCATGGTTGTGTCATGGCGAGGAATTGTTTAACGAAAGCGAATACAATGGAAATAGTGCTGGTACTGCTTGTGTGCATACGTTCGTGTAGATGTGCTGTGTGCAGTTTGAGCAGAAGCCGCAAGCCGCCCCTTCCCCAAGGGTTTCCTCACAGAACGAACGGCATTGCGTGGTTCGGCAGCGCCAACTAAAGCGTTGCAAAGCGAATTTGCAAAAGCACAATGCTGATGATGTATGCAACTGCACTCAGACTTTCCTGCCCCGAAAAAGTGCACCGAGTGCAGGAGGAGAGCCTCACGTGACGTTCAGTTGTTTGTGTCCTCTTTTTATGGGTCAAGAAGAGTGTGTAGATGCGTGTAGATGCCTGTGTTTGCACTCGTATGCATGTGGCTATTACTGCCTCCGTGTAGATGGAAGGGGCGGCGAGAAAGGGGCCATGGGGTGAGCGTCAGTTGTGGCGTATGATGACATTGACCCTTGCCAGGGGGGTGGACGGTTGCACTTGATATAATCTAATATGTAGCTGAGTGCAGCCACCGAAGACGACGGCTGCTACCCACGCAGTTTATTTGGGTTATGGCACGATACGAGTGTAGTATGTCGTGACGGAAAGCGAAAAGCAAAAAAAACCATCAGTATTGATTATTGAAAGCGAGCCGCTGCAGCGGCAGCGCTTACTGAATTCTTAGCTTCGACTTAAGCTCAGAGCAGCGAAGGAAGAAATCACAACAAAGCCACAAGCCTGAAGTAGACTGACCAAAGAAAAATAGGAACATAAAAATGGATTTACAAAAGGCGAATTTTTTTCTTTTCGTTTTTAGGAGTTTCATTCTCAACGAACTTATGCTTCGCCACACTTTTATAGACTTTTAAAAAGGAATTTCTTATATAATTTTAACGATTTAACAAACGCATTAACGATCGAGTTTTTTGCTCCGCCTGAACGAAATGTTATTAATTCATTTTATTGTTTGGCAAAATACGTAGATGTCGAAAATATTCCCGGGCACACAAAAGCTATTTCCTAGAGGATTTAATTTAAAATCTATTTTTAGTGGCCCAACATGGTAGACCGCAGTCGCCAGGCGAGCACACACATTATAGAGGCGAGCTAGTGTGTGTGTGCGTGTGTGGGCGCACTTCGCACGCAGCTGCGTTAAAGTCAGAGCAGCATAAATGTTGTCGTCACACATTGAATACGCCGCCCACACACGCCTCCGACGACGCCCAACGAGGCGGTTTATTTGTACGTTGCACGTTTTTTGTTGTTGCTAATGGCATTCCTCAGGTCGTGCGGAATTTTTGCATTTTTTAAACAAATTAATTTATCGTTAACAAGCAGAATTAATTAAATCGATGACGGTGGATTGAATAAAAGCGAGTAAATGTGTCCACATCCGTTTACAGCCATATACACCAACATCGACGCATCGATGTTGCTTACGTGCTGCGTGTCTGCTCTTTGCTTTTTTGTTGCTGTAGATAGAGAGAGTTTTTGTTTGTTTTTACACGCTGACGCTGACTATTTATAAACTGAAGAGGTGAGTTCGCAATTTTCACCGCATTGGTGAAATTATGATAGTGACGGAGTTTGATACAAGCTTGCTGAAAAATTATATCTGAATTATATCTGAAACAGATCCGGTCTTTGTAATAACAAATGAAAATTCGCGTGGCTTAAAATAGAGCCATTTTTAAGTGAAGTTAAAGTTCCATGGTAAATGTTGTTAACCGGCCGCAAATCTGAGGCCACTCGTAGCAAAAACTGCACTCGACCGAATTATATTGTACGATATTAAAGGTCAGTGTCTACATATCTCTCTTTCTCTTTCTAAAACATATAAGATTATTGTATTTTTCTATAGCTATTCAAATTGTATATGTTAAAAAATTGAAATTCAACAAATTCTCCACAATTTCAGACTACGTAAGAGTATATTCTTTTGATTTTTGATTTTGTGCAAAAACCTCATAAATCACAACAGAAAAACACACCAAACCGACCGTAATCGCAACAAATACGAAGATAAAATTAAATAGAAATTAAAACCATTAAAGTCTTTCTTTCTCCTTTGTTGACTTTTATGGCTCTATTCCCAAACCCTTCGATCAAACAACAACAACACCGACCATGTCAATGTAACCGTCGCGTATATCGATAAAAGATGGTGCTGTTGAGAACAGCGCAGGTGCCGGAGATGTCGTCCATTCCGTAGTCTCTCCCGGAGACATACAGATTCACAATGTAAGAGTCCCTTTTTTCAGTGTATTCTATGTCTGCAGTGTGTATTTTTTGATTATTTGTACCACAAGAATCTAAACCACCACCACCACCACCGCCGCCAGTGTTCGCGACTGTTCTTTAGAATGTATTTACTTACTTTTTATACTCTTTTAAATAATAATTGCACAATTTTATTATTATTATTATTCTCGTTATTATTGTACATACCTTTTATTTTGCCTTGTTCGGTTTGAAAGGATGATCGGTTGCTGCTGTTTCTTTACTTTTGTTTTAAATGTGTACATATCGTTTCTCTGTTTCCACTTTTTTCCACTTAACTGACCCTTCACTACGATACTTTCATAAGGTCTAGCGAAAAATCACATTTTGATGGTCTTCACATTCGTCTATTTTCTCTGTACATACGATATATAAATATTTTCTGCATAAATCTGGCATTATTTTTACCTTTCTTATTTTTACTAGTCTTCTTCATCATCTTGTGTAACTATGAAAATGTGGAAAATTTGCATGAATACTGAAAGAATTCGAATGCAACTCTTTTCAACAATCTCGTCTTTCAATAAAAGGTCATAAGAATACAAAACACACGACACACGTAACCAACTACCAACGTTAACATCTTCACAAATGCAATTTTTAAAAGTGAACTCTCTTCTGTTTTTTTTTTAAACTTTATTTTAACAAGGCTTATCGAGAAGTTAATCAGAAACGTATTCAGGCTAAATGCAATTCTCACAATCTTCTTCATTGTATTTGTGTATAAAAGCTAATAATTATAACCTGCGGAGAGGAAGGATAATTAAAAAAATTAAGGAATTAATTGTGATTTCTTTATTTTAGTGATTAATAATGAAATACAATTCCTTCTACGGGCTCTGCTCTAACACTTTTAGAGAATTTTTACGGTGTTCCAAATGTTCCATAACAAAAATGAAATAACTTTAAATCGTCAATAAAAGCTCGGATAATTCTCTAATTAAAAACTGCTGGAGACCTTTAGAAAGACTCAAGGAAAGTCTCAAAGAAAAATATCAAGACGTGTCAAATAACTTGAGAAAAATGGTTATTTGTGCTTTCGATTCAAGTAAAATCAAGTGCAAATCGAGAATTCGAGTGACTCCAACAATTTGCTTGTATAGCTATATACTATATACTAAAATATATCATACAATATAAGTATTCTGGGAAGTTCAGACTTATTGTAGTACTTCAAATATTATGAAATATTTTTTTTTATTTTTATTTTTTTAAATTTTTTTAATTTATTTTATTTTATCGTATTGAATTATTTATAAAATTTCCAACAAATTTTACCTGCCTTCGCTTCTATAAAAATAATAAAAAAAAAACAACAATTCCTTCCTCTTGAAGATCGACCGGCCTTATCCTTGTAAAATAAATTCCATTCTTAATGAAAAATTCTTACCGCCAACGACAACAAACCTTCTTGCAACCTCCTTTCCCAGGATTACGGCCTAGCCCTTGGCTGCAGCAGCGTAGCTTCAACGAGCGTGATCTGCTAAGCGTTAGCGGAAAGTCGTACCATAGCACAGCGACCGAAAGCCGCCTGGCCAGCAGCCGCCTCTACTCCTCTACTGACCGCGATCGCTATGATCCTCTACACCGCGAACGCTTCGAGCAGTATCCGTTGTCGCGCACCGCACGCCTGGATATTCAACAGCGCAACATATTCAATCGCAGCAATCATGAGCGGCATACAGTCGTCAGTGGTGGCGGCGCCGGTGCTGGAGTAGCTTACGCCAGGCAGGCGCCGTCGCTGCTGAGCACCAATGCAGCCATAGCCGGACCAAACAGCACCGCGAGTAGCTACCAGCGTGCTTCGACCTATCCGCAAATCATCGTTGGCGATCCTGGCGCATACGATCGTTACGGCACACTGGCTGCATCCGCTGTGCGAAGCGAACGCAGCAACGCTGGTGATCCTTATTGGGACGATAGCGTGGAAGCATCGTCTGCAGCAGCGCACGACTCACGACGGTACACGGAGCGCAGAATAAAGAAGACGGTGCGTTTTGATGCACACGACGATCCGATCGGTGTCCTGCGCAGTGCAGGCGGCGTCCTGGCTCCGTCTCTGCCGCCCGTCACCACAATACTGCCCTCCACGGCAGTGGACGTGGGCGCGGCTACGATACTGACCAGCGGCAAGCTAAACGCCGCCACAGCAAACACTGCCAACGCCGAGGATTGGTCGCGCTGGGAAGCTGAGCGTCAGGGCAGCCAAGACTCGGCGACCAAGGACTCGGGCATCGAGACCAGCAGCACTTTCACCAGCAGCGAAGACTCGAGTCGCGGAGATGGGCCCAAGGTAGTTCTTGTTGGGGAAAAGACTGCGCAAAAGTTTGTGCGACTGCCGCAAAAGCTTCAGTTATTGCCATTATTTGCTTTCAATTCAAGCTTCAAGCGTTAAGTCTTGCTTGTGCCTTCTGTCTGTTAATTTCTGCGGCAGAAAATCTCCTTCTGCAGGACGAAAGTTATTGTGTATTGAAGTGTGCGTGTTACTACAGAAAAGGAATTGTTTTTGTAAACTACGTTTGTGTTGTTTAAAGCACTTCGTAACTAGTTCGCAACGCAAGCGCCCGTTAAAGCTCAAAATAACTTGTTCCGTGAGGATTTCAAATCGTCCATTTTAGCCGAGAGTGATTTCTTTTGGGTACCCTTCGGGGAGATTTGCCGTATTTGTTTATTTTCTGTTTATGCACATAACACTTTACATAACAAAATCCATACATACCTGTTCGTTTGCCATGTAAACCATATTTCTAGTATGTATTTCCGTTTAGCTCTTTGTGTGTGTATGTATAGTAGGTTTTTGTAAATGTGTAGATACCAGTACCACCATTTCTGTTACTGCATGTCCTAAGCCAGATTTTATCCTTTAACCCAGTTTCAATTGTGCATAATTTAATAATTTATTGAAACATTGCAATTTTTTCAATGCTACTAATTTTTTTTATTAAATTTTATCTTTTTTGATATTTCGGTAAACAAATGATTAATATGCAATTGAGCATTTAGAGGCTTTATTTAGTTAGTTTCTGATACATAAAATTTTACGCAAAAGTGCACTGAATGGTTCTAGCCACAAGAGATTTTTAGTTGTTTTGTTGTAAAACTTAAATTTTAATAACAAAGGAAGAGAAGAGGGCTTGGCCTCAGCCTTTATTATAGTCGTAGTATACAGGTACTCCTCACTTTACGACCTGCTTGCTTAGCGACCACACGCACTTACAACGAATTTAGTATCGACCGCAATTCGCAGAATCTCATTGCTCAGCTTGAATGGCGGTCAATAGCGAATAGTGACTTGTGCACCGAGCGCTCTGCAAGTTTGGTGTGAAATTTTCCAGTTTATTTTATGAATAAATTTTAATGTCTGTGCAGCTCCGCGCTTATCTACATTTTATTCACTTAACGACGTAGACGCCGGAATGGAACTCGGTCGTTAAGTGAGGAGTGTCTGTAGTGTCGGCAGAAGAGTTGCTGCTGTCTTTTCTGCTACTACGATAATTTCATTATTTGTTTTGCCAATCCACAATTGTTGATTCAAGTTTAAAGATTCCATGGGAAGCACAATTTTAAGATTAAGATTATGTTAATTTATTATTTTCGAATTGCAAGCAGAAGAAACTGAGCTGCTTTTATTGTCCATTCTCAAATGATAGGTGTATTATTTTTTATATGAACATGTAGGTACTTTCTTAAAACTAATAATAACAGCAGTAATATTTTTCATTTTATTTTGCATTCCTTTATACTGATCATTTATATTCTCAAGATTCTCTTTAACAGTTTTTAGAACTCTAAAATCACAAAATGTTGTCCTAATTATATCTCGTTTCTTTCGCGAAAACAAGCTTGTATGCTTTTAAGTCTTTACAGAAGCCTTTAAGTCTTTAAGGAAGCTTTATTCTGGCTTCCATTCTGTATTTTATGTATTTATATGTAATAAATACGTTGTATACGTTTATGTGTGTGTTCTCAAAGCCATTTGTAACAAAATGGCCGTGTCTCTATAGTAATAATTAATTCTTTAGACTTAAGTTATTAATTATATTGAATTTGTTTCTAAATCTAACAAAAATTAACAAAGAAAACTTTAAGAAAAACAAAAAATTAAAAGTACGAAGCAACCAAGTCTTTATTAATTGTTATGATCTTCATCAGAAGATGGAAAGAAGTTTCGAAACTTTGTTTCATACTTAATGACTAATAATTGCGTATTTCTAAACATATTTAAAACGAACATTTCCCCTTTTACTCACTCTATGCGACGACATCCCACTCCTCACCCACCACCACCCCCACCACGCCCACTTACACTCCACTATCACATTACCCACCACCACCGATTCACCTCAAAAATCGACTCGAAAAACCTCCCTGGGCCGCTTTCGACAACAAATTGAAAATCCCACAACCCGCAAAATCCCGTGAATAGAATCCCCACAATTGGCAATTCTCCGCGGACAATGCGCGCATGATTGGTCACATGCTATTAAGGAAGTACCATGACGGCGAGGATATTCTGGGCCTGAAAGTGGTCGGTGGCCAGTCGTTGTCGCAGGCGTCGCAGAACGGCGGCCGCGGTGGCGCAGCAGGAGGCGGCGACTGCGGTGCATTCGTGGAGAAGGTGAAGCGCGGCTCAGTGGCCGATGTCGAAGGACACATTCGCCCAGGTATGAACACAAAGCAGCCATTGCATGTTTCTGGCAGCACAGATTGCATTTCTTTGTCGATCATCTATCAGTTAATTACATCTTCATGGCTAATCCGAATCGAGGTTTGTGGGTTACAGCGTGGCACAATAAGGTACCTGGGAGACTGACTTTCGCTCGAATTATTCAACGCGACCTACGCAAAGGCAGATAGAAGGGTGGCGTCGGTGCCCCGTTGCTTGGATTTTAAACAAAATGGGTTCTTTGAGGGTACCTCGCCGGTTCGGTTGCCCTTTGATCATTTTTGCACTTTATGTATCTTCTCGTCATTAGCTCGGTTTCCTTTTTTTTCGCTTTTCATCAACCACAATCATTGTCATCACTCAAGCTACTTTTCTCTCTATATCTCCTGTCATCCCTCCTCTCCCTCCATCTTCATCACCAGGCGATGAAATCCTCGAATGGAATGGCCGGAGTTTGCACAATAAGACCGCTGATGAAGTCCATCATATAATCGAGCAAAGTAGGCTCGACGCGCAAGTTGAGTTGATCGTTTCAAGGCCCGTTGGGGGCGCCTGTGCTGGCAGTCGCTCGTTGCCGCAGTCGAATGCACGCTTTCCGCAGCCACACAAGCACGCCGCAGCGCAAAATAATCCGACTTTGGTGCCGAACAGCAACCTCGCCAGCAGCATTGCGGGCAGTGCCGTCGTCAGCAGCGGCGGCCGTTACATACAACGAAAAGGTATCTACTACAAAAAACCCACACCTACACACGGACACCCTCACAATCATATAGCAAATACACCGCCAGGTACTTGGCGTTTTTCTGCTTTCTCAGTCACAGAAACTTTCGTTTGTGGAAGTTAGTTCTGTAAATATATCCTTAGGAATACTCTTAAATGTCACAAAAGACTTCAATTCTTCACAATCGTTAACCACAGAGTGGCCAGATTATGCGTTTCAGAACCTTTCGTCATTCATTGCGCGTCATCTCATGGAAGAACTAGAGCTGTGTATGTCTGTGATTGATTTGCGCTAAGAAATTCTCCGTAGAACATTATAAATACTAAAACGATTTTTATGCACCTTTGAATTTTACCCAGAAATGCCTCTAACACCTCGAATCTTTATGCTTCCCTTCGATTTTCAGCTCCAACCGTTGATGTGATCGAGGTGCAGCACGATAAGCCCAGCGTTCTGGTAACATCGCCCGGTTCGCCTGATCCGCATGCCACTGGACCTGCTGGTCTCTGCACGAGTCTGCGTCAACCGAATCCGTCGGCGCATGCACAACTTCGCGCCTACGCCAGCTCCGTACCGCGCTCACCGCAGCCGCACCATCAACGGTTGGGGTCAAAAGCAGCAGACGCTGCAGCAACAGCGACCGCCGCAGCAGCAGCCGGGCCCAGCACACAGGTCACAACGACGGCGGGCCACCATCACCATCATCATCATCATCACTATCACCAGCAACCACCGCCTCCGCACGCCACACACCATGTCGTCCCGCTGGTGGACGCAAGCGCGCTGCCGCAGGCCGTCGAAGGCCGGCTGCAGCTGAAGCTCGGCTACGACACGAACACCTTGCAGCTGATCGTGACGGTTGTGTGCGCGAGCGGCTTGTCGCTGCGCCAACATGGCGTCGCACGCAACCCTTACGCAAAAGTGAGTGAAGGGCGCAAGCAAAAATTTGTCATTGTACTGTTTGGATTGGTTATATTTGCGCTCTTCATGAACGTGTCCTAAACCCTGCCCTTTTTTCCTTTTTCTTCTTGCTCTCTCTCTCTCTCTCTCTCTCTCTCTCTCTCTGTATTCAACACTGCCAGGTTTTCCTCTTACCCGATCGTGGCAGCAAGTCGAAAAGACGCACCAAAACGCTGGCAAGTACTTGCGAGCCGCGTTGGGGCCAGACCTTCGTTTATTCGGGTCTGAGACGTTGTGATCTCACGGGCCGTCTGCTGGAGGTAAGTACTCATAACACTCACAGAGAGTGAGTGCAAACGGCGCATGCAGGCACGAATTTTCTACTTAACTATGCTTGTGCTGCTGTGCACCCTACACCAGGTCACGCTCTGGGACTACGTGCGTTACGGCGCCAACGACTTCATCGGCGAGGTGGTCATAAATCTCACGCAGCACTTGCTGGACGACGAGGCGGAATGGTACCAACTGCAGCCGCATCAAGACACTTCTTACCTCGTACGTGTTGTTTTTGTGGTGCTGGAGCGTTCGTATAAGTTCTATAAAATTAGGATAGTGTTACTTAAGTTTACTGCTTCTCTGAGTACTCGTATTTCGAAGAACTTTACTACACAAAAGTCCCGGGAAAAATGCCGAAAATTATTGTAATGGTTATTTTAAAACTAACTTTGAACTTGTGACCTTAAAACTGCATACAGACATAAAAGGAAAATTTAACATTTGTATGCTGTTTGAGGTTATAATCATGAACCTAAAAGTGAAAGGGGGTATGTTTTGTGTATAAAATTTTAGGGAAAAGAACAGAGAATGCTTAAGAAATTGAGATGGTTTTGTGGTCAGAAAAACCGGTACGAGTATATTCACGAACAAAAAAGATTTCAATTTTTTAATTTCTCTAAATTTTTACGCATTTTTTTTCGAAAGAAACCGAAAAAAACCAAAGTATACCCAAATTTCGAATTAAGCATACTATTTCTGTGTGAAGAAAATAAGAGATCAATTAAAAATGTTACCTTCATTCCCTTCATTCATTCCCACCGTCTGCCATCTACCCGCCTGCCCGCCTGACCAACTGTTTGCCCGCCTCATCCGCCACATTCGCGTCCGCAATTGCATCCTCACCATCCCTCGCAGTTACCGCGCGATGACGCGACCTGTGAAATGGACGTCTTGATTTTGACACCAACTGACCACTTGTCGCCACCCAGCACCACATCTCGCCTGAGCGACTCGGACACCACGTCTGAATGCGACATCGATGGAGTATACATGGGTCGTGATGGCGCCAGCGTATCCTCAATGGGCAGTTCATCAAGCCCAACACCAGAGGTAACAAATACAACAACAACAACAACAACAACCACCAGCACCACCAGAACACCACCACAACAGCACAACCAGCAGACACAATGACACCATGACAAAACAGTAACAGAAACACTGTCACTGTCACGGTTTCGACTGACATTAGAAACCGGGCACGAAATAACCCCGAAACTTAAAACATACTTCACCGTTATTTTTACAAATAGCTACTCATATCTTGAAAACCATTCGAGAGCAGCAACTCTCATGCATTTGTTTGTTGTAATTCATGCAATTTCCTTCTCTTCTCTCTTGTAAATACCAGCTTCGTGTGTCATTTTTTAATTGTGTTTTTATATTTGGCAATTCCTTTTCTTGTTTTTCTTGTTATAATTATATGTTTTTGAAATGAAATTGATGTGGCGGTTTTGCCCAATTTTTGAAACGTGCGCTTTGAAAGAATAGTAAGAAAATAAATGGTGAAATTTTTAGGGATTTTTTAGGAGGTTTTTAAGAGAGCGATTTTAAAGCTTTTCGAGCACCAAACAAAAACCTTCTGGAAGATCAAAATTAAATCTCAAAAGTTTGCCTTAATATTATTGGGAATGTCGTTTATTGATTAAATATTTATGATTTATAACTTGATTTATAACTATACAACCAAGACCATAATTTACATGTTTCGTAGTTTCATGAGAAACGAACATTAATATAGTGTACTACGAGTATCATCCTGATATCCTCTAATAATATGCTGCGTGCTACGTTTCTCTCTTCAAAGCCGTTGTCTCTCTGCTCTTTTACGCTCTGTCTCTTTCTCTAAATGTACACTAAATTGAGTATTTGTACGCGAGTTCTTTTTCGATATGGTCATGGCTATGCGCCTACAGTGTGTATGTATTGCCAGATTAAAGTGCCTGAAGGCTTTGCATTGTCTCAGAAATGTGTGGTTATTTAATAAGATTTATACTTTATCACTGAAGATGCAGATTTCAATTCAGTTCTGTGTGCATCCTTATACATATATGTATGTATGTATATACGTATGTATGTATGTATCGTATTATGTATGTACAATTTTCATGTTGAAATTTAAGTTTAATTTTCATATTAAATTAGGTATAGTCGAAGATAAGCTTAGTGTAACTTAAACATAAGAGCCTAAGAGACATGTCGTACATACCATGAGAACACATACATACATAAAAGAGAAGAAATTCGAAAATGTCATTGGCAGTAAAAGCTTTAAAGAGCAAAGTAGCAAAGAGCTTTTGCGTGAGACGAGCTTTTGAAAAAGCTTTGCTGCTACGACACTGCTTGGCCGACTCTCTCAACGTATACTAAATGGCCGTACTTAAGCGTTTACATATGTACAAATAGTTTTAAATAAAAGTATTAAATGCATGTGTAGACTCAATGTAGTTGTTGTTGCTATTGTTGTTGTTGTTGTTGTTGTTGTTGTTGTAGGTATTATAAAAAATTTCATTATTTTTTTGTATAAAAAAGCTTTCAATTTCACCCAGCATATTTCTCTCACGCCTTCACACTCTATGCCGCATCAGCGCCTTGTCATATACTCGTAATATCGTTATAAGAAAACTAGAAAATTATTTTTCTCTCTCCCGAAAATATGGCACTCCCCGAACACCTCTCCGCTCCAACCAGTCACCAGTACAGCCAACAACATTTCAGAGAATTCAACACATTTCCAATCTGAATTCATTAATCTGATTTCTTGATTTCTTTCGTTACGTCAGTTTCTGTTTCGGTTAAATTAAGAAATTCTTAAGAGTATATACCTTGCCATTCTTTGTCTTTTGCACTTTTCTCTTTTCTCGTCATGTTTCTGTATGAATTCGACTGCCAAACCCAACATTCCGTTTCATTCGCAACGAAAACAAAACCATTTGCCATTACCATTTCTTCAAACGTTGCCCAGATTGACTTCCATGAACAGCGTTCGCGGCGTGACCTATCACCGCAAGGCCGCAAAAGAGTGGCGGGCATGGTAGCACGTGATTATCGCACGGTTTCTTGTGTGGGACAAAGTTATCAGAATCAGGTTTGATACATTATTATGTACATAAATGTATGAATATGCATATGGTATACTCTCACACTGGCAACCACCACAACCATAGCTATACGTATACTTTTTCTGAGACACACACACACATTTTTCCCAGATATTTTAAGAAAATTTAAGGAAAATCTTACTTGTAACGTATTATAAGTAAAAGATGGTTGCGTAAACTTCGAGGCAGTATATTCGAGACTGATCTTATCCAATGATGTTGAAGCATTAAATAGCTTCGAAACTACACACTTTTTTAATATGGCATAAAGTGATTCCTTTGAAATCATACTCGTATGTATCACTAAGAAAAGCTACAGCAGACAAAGAAGTTTTCTAACTTCTTAAAATTGACGAATAACCAAAGAATCGTCTGAACTGTGCCACCATCATAAATCTTCTTCTTCAGTCATGTTCCTTCCATATTCATTGTCATCGGATAAAATTGACTGTGGCCACTTTCATTTAAAACTGCCTTAATAATATCTCAGTCGATCCTAGTTTAATAAATCGTAACAGTTGTTTCGTTTGCTATCCATTTTCGCCTTTTCCTCAATATTTTCTACTTCATGGTAAATAAACCGCAAAATGTGTTCGACTTTCGGCTCTTCTTCTTACGTATTATGTATTCTAGCTCTAACAGTTTGCCTGAAATTTCATTGGTTCCTTTTTTTCTCGACTCGCAATTTAAACGTACTCTCAAATCTGTAGTATATATCATCCCTTCAGTACCGCACATTCTTATTATTTTAAGCGTTGCCAACCTGAACAAGTCGTACCTGACGCTTGTGGCAAAGGAAATTATGTTTTTATAAAAGAGTGAATTTTTTTGGTTTCTGTGAAATTTCGTATAATTTCTTCGAATAATTTCGTATAATTTCTCTCCCCCTTCCGCCCCCCGCAGCAATCTTCATCGCAGTCGACGGGCTACGTACGACGCAATGGTGCCATCTCCGGACCTGGCGGCATGGGCCTAGGCCAACGCAGCCATTCAGCCGCACCCAGTGACAGCTACTACGCTGACGGTGGTAAGAGCTACTACCGCAGCAGCAGTCCACGACGCGGCTCTTTGTCGCCGCCCGATGATCGGTATATAGATTATCCAGTTCTTCCAATACATTCTTCTACGTACAGCGCACAGTCGGCAGCTGTCGCAGCCGCGGCCGCCTCGTCATCGGCACAACAACAACGCTTTCAATCGCGATCAGCAACTGCCACTCCGACTGGCTCGCCAAAGAAAAGACAACTGCCACAGGTACGTGACCGCCCGCGCTCGGGCACCGACCAGAGCAACGGTTTATGACTGTTTCGCTTCACAGGTTCCGCAGAGCTCACGCAGCGCCATGCTACGTGATCGTATGGGCCAAGAGTTCGACGAACGCTTCGCCGGCAGCCGCTTCGGTCGCCACCGCACGCGCCAGCCCCATCATCAGGCCACCTACCGCAGCACCGGCATGGGCGGTTGGGAGCGGCACTACACGGGCCTCTCGGACAGCGACCTGCACTCAATGGAGGCGCGCATACGTCCGCGACCTTCGCTGTCGCCCGACAAGGACTTCATGGGCGAGTTCGGCGACTCCGACATGGAGTCTGTGGTCAGCGTAACCTCGAGTGCTTTCTCCACGCAGTCGGAGCGACCGCGCGGCTCACGCGGCCTGAGGTAAGTTCGCTTAAATGCACCCAACTTCTGCAGCTTCAGATTTGGCTTTCCGCCGACAAAAAAAAAACAAACCCAAAGTATCTCAGGGCTCACTCCGGAACAAATTTTACCAATTGAAATCCACGCAAAAATTAAGAATTCGGCACACATACCCTTTGGGATCATTACTCTACAAATACTTTACATCCATGCAAACAACAAAGATGGCGACAAACAAACAATTCTTCTTCTTGTTTTGTGTTTATTTTTCGATACGAAAACCAACAACATCCCGTCATGACGTGCGCTAATTTTGTGTTTATCCGCTTTTAATGTCTGCCACATTCGACGAAATACAAATACAAACACCAACAAACTGCAA
Source organism: Conops quadrifasciatus (assembly GCA_949752815.1). Lineage (NCBI taxonomy): Eukaryota > Metazoa > Arthropoda > Insecta > Diptera > Conopidae > Conops > Conops quadrifasciatus. Next base: position 2,672,785 of record OX457078.1, read on the forward strand.
AATCGACTCGACGACCGCCATCCGTGAAATGACGCCATTTCGAATTCCGTTGTTTCCGTTCTTTTTCGAAACTATATCAACCTCAACTCACTTTGCATGCGCATGGGGATGCCGCGAACACGAACACTCCGCCAAAACAACTCTAACCGTGTCCACAACAACTACACAAACACCCCAAACACTGCACACAACCAACAACCGCAATGCCGCCACCCACCGACGCACTGCCACAGCAGCTCGTCTCGCAATTCGCGCCTACCGCTTGGAGCCCACGCCAATGACGGAAGCGACGGAAGTGGGGCCAGCTTTTTGGAGCGCTTTCGCGCCAATACCATCGAGGTGGACGACTTCGACTTTTTGCCGACCACGTTTTCGCCTTCTCTACGACCGCCGCATTTCGCCAGCAGCAGCAACGCCGGCACCACGCAGCAACAGTTGCTGCTGCTGGATCAGCTCGAACATCTGCAACAGCTGGCAGAGTTGGCCGCCTCGGAGTCGCCGCATCGTAGCGCGCTGTCAACGGCGAACGACCAACACTTACTTGCTGCAGCACAACATCTGCCACCAACTACGTATGAGCCACCGCAGCCGCCCCCGCCTCATCTCTTGGGCGCCGACAGTGTGGGTGGCTTCGTGGATATCGATCCACGCCTCTTGATGGTTTCGCAGGGTGTGGATCCGGACGTCGATTCAGTAATCACCGCAGACAACACTAACAACACAAACACCCAACACCTCCAACAGCAACACCACCAACACCAACACCAGCCATCAACACATCATCTCTTTAGCCCGAATCAGTATTTTCCGCACATTCCGAGTTCCATTCACTTGCCCGAATTCCTCACAAGCACCGCCAGTCTCTCGCCATTTTCTCCTGGGAAGCTCTTCTGTCGAACCAACTCCAGCACGCTAAGTCCCGGTGGTTTCAGCGGCCACGACCTCCCCTTTGTCGACATTGAGTTTCCCTCGCTGGATTTCAAGCGTCTCACCTCACCCGTGGTGAACTTTTTTCGCCCTCCCTCTCAGCCAGCCGACCTTCTCCAGCAGCCCCATCCGCACACCGTCTCATCTTCGCCCTCCTCGTATGTGGGCTACGTTCGTGACCACTTCGATAAGTCCTGCAGTCACTGCCAGAACGGCAGCCAACCGGTCGTTCTCTCCACTAACGAGGCGCTCAGCGCCCTTAGCGGGGTTGCGATCAGAGCCTGCGGCGATCCCTACTGTGTGGCCGATGCGCATCCACACCCACAGCATAGTCGCATGGCGTTCGCAGCAGCTCCTCTTGCGGGCGGCCGTTCGTCGCTGTCCGTCTTTCAACCCTCCTCTGAACCGTCACTGCCAACAATGGACCCGAACCTGACGGCGCCCTCCATGTGTAGCGAGTGCGTTGACCAGCATTTCGTTAGCGGTATGACAGCACCCCAAATTGATTTGGGGGCGGTCCCGACTTACCATGTGCACACGCCCACGCCAACGGCGCACAAAAAAGCAAAGGCCTCCTTAGCCCCGCCTCCCCAGTTGCCCACCCAGTCCGTGCTACGCTTGTCACGCCAACTGAGTGAGGAGGCCCTCGTGACTGCAGTGCCCATCGCCGAGGCCAAGTCCTATCCCACTTCAATACTGAAGAAGCCGAAGGGCACTTCCCTGGATCGGCGGAAAATGTTTCACGAAGGTCAGTCCCGATCTTTAGACTACGATGATCTGCACAACAAGGGTTGGGGACGCCGTCGCATACGCTACGAAGACGAAGTCTATAACGGTGACGGTGGTGACGGTGACAGTGGCGGCGATCTGTCGCGCCGTTATGGTTCCGAGACCAACATTCGCCAATCGCACATGGGCGCCAATGTTGACCCCTTTCATCCTCTGAGTCACTCGCATTTTCTAGTCACCGACGACAAGATCGTCAACATCACGTACGACTCTGATGTGGGCTGGACGCGGCGCGGCGTCGCGCCTTCCACTTTTCGCGATCGGCGCAGCCTGGACGCTCGTGAACGCCAGCACCTGTCGCTAGATTTGCAGCGTACCAGTCAGCAGAAGCTGTACGGCTCGACGCCGCCATATCTCAAACGTCGCCGCAACTTGCCGCATCCGCCGAGTGCACAGAATGCGCACAACTTTTCGCCCATGGAAGCCGGCGATCGCACCGACCCACTGTTGCCCTACGTTGCCGACTCGGCACCGGCGCAAATCGACGGAGCACACTTGTCCGTGCAGGGTAATGATGCTCTGCCCAATGGCTTCGCAGGGGGCGCGGAGCGACCGGGCCCCATTGGCGAGCACAGTAGCGATGCTAGTCGCCAAACGGGTGGGCGACAAGCTAAGGCCAAGTCAGCGCTGGCCAGCGGCAGCAGGCGCGCCGAACGGCAGCAAAATGAATCGGGCAGCGATCGCAGCAACCTGGTTAGCATAAACGACCAACCCGAGTACTTCGAGTACGATGATTACGGCGCGTTCACATCCGACCCTTCATCACAGACCAATATTAGTCGAAACTTAGCCAGCGGTAGCGGTAGCGGTAGTGGCAGTAGAACCGGTGTCGGTAGTAGTAGCGTTAGGCAAAAAGGGAAAGAAGTTTCATCATCCGTTTCCGAACAGACGAGGTCTGGTAGTGGCGGCGGTGGTGCTTATACCGCTGCTGCTGCTGCTGGTAGTCATGTCGCCGACAACGGCGGTGGTATTAATGCTAATAATGCTTCTTCTTCCTCTTTTGCAAATTATTCCCATCATGGTGTCGCTAACTCCACATCACCTAAACGTGCCTCATTGAAACATTCAACCGATACAACCGATACAAACGACCCTAACGCGAACGCGAACCTAAACGTTGACGGAACATCTACTATACAAACGACAACAACAACAACAACCACCACCACCACCACCACGCCATCCTCATCGGCTGTTAATGCAACGACAACTACAACAACAACAACGGCCGCACCGGCGACAACAACAACAACAACAACAACAACAACTGCATCTGCTGATCCTAATGCCACGATGGACGACGCTGATGCACCGCTCGACGAAATCGACTGGGCTGCTATCGATGCAATGCTCGACGATGACTTCAGTGAATACGACAAGGATACAAAAGATGGCGGCGAAGGGAAAAAGGACGATGCTAATTTCAGTCAAAGTGCAGACGAAAAAGTCGGTAAGTACGAGCGAGTACATTTCACTTGGTGTAGAGGGAAAAAAAAACTGCTATCGAGATAAAGAAATGTAGTTTGTCGGCGGCCTAAAGAACCTATACACTACACTGAGAAAAATACTACTATTAAATGAATAGTTTTTTGATAGTATGTATGTATTTATACTGTTTTTGGTCAATGTGCTTAGCAACATTAAAATTATAGTTCTTCACCTGCGAGTATGGTATTATGGTATTACGAGTATGGTTAATACTGGGTTTGTACCATTAAAATAATAATATCTCACTTTAAAGCAAAAGTACGACGTATCATTACATTAATGGTATCTCATTTTAAAGCGAAAGTATGATGTTAATACATATTAATAGTACATTAATATAATAGTAAACACATAAATTCAATAGTACGCATATTACTAATTGCGTGGTATTTTATAGTTCAAAATTAGACTGGTCAAATCATTGAGGCAATAGTCCATGTAAACTTAAACAGCAATGGGATGGAAGTATTAACATTATATTTCTATACTATAAATACAATAGATAAAACAGTTTTAACTTTAAGGTATTTCTAGTAAGAATACAACTTCGTAGTATTAAATATACATATAATAGTATGCGTCTCATTAGAATAATAGTACCTTAATTTTCAAAAACTATTAAATTTAAAAGAAAAGTCTTCTTTTAATAGGAAAGAACCTATAAATTTTTGTACTATAAAATCAATAGGCGACTATTGATAATAATACTACTAATAATAGGTACTACTGACGATTTAATGGGACGATTTTTTCTGTGTATACTTACATATATAATGATACTAGACAATCTATTTTTTTTACTTAGATGGCAGCTTGTCGGACACAGCGACTGATCGCAAAAAAGGTAACGTGGACCAAGAACGTTCACCGAAAGGTGGCAGCGGCATGGGCAAAAAATCCAATTCCACGTCGCAGCTGTCGGCCACAGGTAAAGCGATGTTTGTTAACTTTTCATTATCAAAAGGGGTAGTCAAGCTCATTATTAAGTACTCTTCGCCACTCGTCATTCATTACTTAAACATTCATCGTCATAACCGTCATTTGTTTTCAGAACTTCTTTACTCTTATAACCATTATTAAGAAAGAAAGAAAGAAATGTGAAGAAGACTTTAAAAGAAGTCAGTCGGGACCTTTTCTGATTTCATTTCATTCTATGTTCTCCAACAACTACGAGTATAACTTTGTTTTTGTCGTCATAACCTGTTTTTTTTCTAGATGCATTTACTTATATTCCCATAAACCATTTTAACTATAGTTTTAACTGTTTCGTTTTCAGTTTACAATTGTACGTTTGTAAAACATCCCGATTGTTTATTAGTTTGTCCTGTTCATTGATTATTCTGTTTCATTTGAAAGAAAACCTGTTAACACTGTTAAAACATTCAATATTGTAAAGGTCGTAAAAGACGTATGGGCTTTGGAAAAAAGGGTAAGAGTTCGTTTACGGTGCACCGCAGCGAAGAGGTTTTGCCCGGTGAGATACGCAGTGCGCTCTCGCGGGGCTCATCATCCGAGGCCGATGGCGGTGAGGCATTCGCTGAGGCTGGCGGTGCCGGTGGCGGCGCCGGTAGCGGTGGGGACAGGTTCGCTAAATGTAACTTTTCTACGTCTAAAAAGTTTTTACTTCATTTTATAAGTTTTATTTAGTGTTTTTGGTTAATTACGATATGTTTTTTCATTATGATACATTTTGTTGATACGAGTATTGGTATTTCTTAAAAGTAAAAAGATGATAAACATTTTGAGTATCGTGAAGAAAACACAAAAATGCAGATATATAAAATATAGGCATATACGAATATGTGTTTGTAATTTTTATATATACATAAAAGAGAATAAATATCTACATCGGTCACGCCAACTGGCGTATTATTTACTATCTTGTAAAGTACTTAGGCAAGAATTACTGCTAAATATTTTTTCTCCTAAATTTTTTTATAATTAAAAACTATTAGCCAAACAGAGCTGCCATTTCAAATTGTTAAAAACTCAAATATGTTTTTCGAAACATAAAAATTATTTCGCTTTGTTGTCAAGTACGAGTATCGTATGTCAAGCGGCCTCCACGGGCCCCGCTTTATAGAGTTGGCTTTGATTTTGGAAGAAATGCGGCTATAATACTTAACTGCTTGGATCGTTTGCTATGCGCTGTGAAAAAATTCAATTTCTTTATAGAAATGGTGCAAATTGTAGGCCTCTTTCGTGAAGCTATATTTACTATATACATAGTCTTTCACTGCTAACTACGACCTTTGTACTTTGCATTAGAAACCAAATGAAAATATTTTCATTTTCAAAAAACATCTTTAACTTCTTAATTATGGAAAAGGTTAGTTCTTCGTTGGACTATTAAAATTTAGCCGACTGCAAAAGCATTCCATATTCATTAGTTGCGAGGGAAGTTGCTATCTCATGGCCTTAATGCTGCTTCAATAAATTCGTTATCAAATTGGCCTACGAATTTAGCCCATATTTTCCAATTAAATATTGACCATACTCAGCTAAAATTAAAATTGCAATTTTTTATTACTTTTTTCCTGCCAATATTATAATAATTAATACGTATAACATTATAAATAAAACTCCAAAGTCGATACGTGTTTTCAGCCTTTTTGTTTCTTTGCTTGGAAGCGAAATAAAATACGTTTTCCTAAAACACGATTCTACAAAAAGTTATTCAAAATGTTCGTTTTTCAAGAAAACGTAAGAAGGAAAAGAAGGAGAAGAAAAAGAACTAACACTTGAAAAATGATCAGCCTGAAAAACTTTTTGTTGTGAATTGGTTTAAACAAAAAGCTTTGCCAAATATCATACAACTATTATACGTTTTAATAAAATTGCTTACGAGACATACGCTTTCGGGCGTGTTCAAGTAGTTTATAGTTATTTTTTAAACGTATTAATTCAACAGTAGAAATTAAAAAACCGTTCTTCCAACATCTTCAAACTTCGACTGAGTTTTATATTGAATTTAAATATAAATCATTACGATAACTCCATCACACACGCACCATTACACACACCAGTATATATAGTATATATGTAGTTTCTAATTAGTACATTTAATATATTTTAATTGTCAAAATCATACGATACAAGACCTCCAACCAAATACAATTAAGACAACAAGTTCTTATATGCATACATAATTTTCGTCCGAAGCTTGTGTTTTTCCCATGCGTACCTTTTTATATACAACTAAAGACTTCAAATATTTATTATGTCTTGAAGTGCATGCCTTTTAAGATACCCTTTTATGCGAATCCAATTGAATCCATTAAAAAAAATTGATAATACAAATACATTGAAAGTAAAATATCAAACATAAATTGTATTGTCGTATTATACACACTATTAAATTATCATTTATTCTTCCATACAAATTTCTAGATCACCATCAACCAAATAGATATTATGTCTATTGACAAAAAACATTACACTACACAACATTACGTTAAAATTTCAAGTTATTTCAAGTTTTATTACATTACCTTCTGCCTACGATTTCTCAAATTAATCATTAATCGATAGTAAAAAGCATAATCTCCATGCACGACGTTTACCTTTAGCAAGGCTTTACCGGCGAGAATGTTTATCATCTTTTAGTATGAAAGTGATAACTATCACCCATAGTCATAACCTTATATATTCAGGGAGACATAGACAATTAGCTACAACACACACTGAAGATGAATTCAGCCATTTGTGAAGCGAAAGATTTCATTAAAATCCATTAGAAATGTCACACTTTTACAAGACACCAATTAAAAGTTATCAACAGCAACAGCAACAATAACAAAAACGATTAGTATTGCAAATTAGTTGTTGCCTGTTGAAATTTTACGCAACTAAACAGTTTATTATTTCAAAGCCAAATTCCTTTGTGTTTATTACGTGTTGCTTTTTTGTTCATTTTTTCGTTGTAATGTCAACCATCATTTGCTTTGATATTTGAATACATTTGTTTAAATTTTCAAAATTGTTTGTAAGGCGTTTAAAGGGCCAACCCAGGATTGCCAAAATTACCTTTTTTAAGGCGTTTCCTGTGAAGAGATATCGTTATTATTTACTTTAAAACTTGTGAGTGCTTGCAGCAGCAGCACTTTGTTAAGGTCTTTTTTGAGTAAGCAAAAGTTGGGAACTCATCTCGTACACTTCTGGCAGTGTCGTCGTGTCGTCGCGTTGCCCTTTTAAAATCATACTAAATTCAGCTTAACCTTCAACAGACCAGTATCTCAGCCAGTACGGTCATCAGGCACGTCACCAGCGGCCGTCACGTGGATCTGCGGGCAGCATTCAAAGATCCGTCGAGGTACCTCCAGCCAACACGCAGAACCGGACCGGCAGCATTCATTCGATTTCAAGTTCTGAGGGCTCCTCGTAAGTTCTAGCAGACTAACCACCGTGACTAACTCAGAAAGTAACAAAAACAAAAAACAACTTATTCTCAATGCATTGCTGTCAACAAGTTTTCAAATAACTCTGAATGCCGCATATATCTACCTCTATAATCTACTTGCTCTGTAACTTTCTCCTTAGTGCTGTGCTGTGCTGTGCTGTGGTGTCTCTGTCTAAGCTCTATCACCCACCGCTCCTTCACTCCATCTCCACCCAAAAATCTATGTACTCGTTCCTTCTCCCTCTCACATGCATAATCTCATCATAATTCTCGAATTAATTTTGCCTTTTTCGGTGTCTTAATTTATGTAGTCATTGCTGTCGTGTCGATGTTGTTGAAAGTGTTGCATACTTCATGAAATACAATAGTTTATCATTGATAATTTTCATAATATGTAAATACAAGGCAAGGTCAGTTGTTTGGTTTTGATTATATAGCTTTTCACAAATTGTAATTTTGCTTTTTTTACAATATTTTCCGTATTAAAAATATATTTTTTATAAGAACTTCACGAAAACGGCTTAAACCAGGGCGAGCTGAAGACTTTAACAAGTTCGAATTAAAACCATTGTGAATAAATACGCTATATTAAACTTTAGATAGTCGACATTAATGACAAGATCAGAAGAATAACTTTTAGACAGAAGACTTCTATTAAAGAAAACTGTCGGAATTTCACATAAAATATAATTCGTATTTAATAGGAGTATTTTTTTTTTTAAATCTTAATTCGAAATTAAATCTCAGATGTCTTAATTGGCTTTCTTAATTCTTAAGAAATATTTGATTAATACAACTAACTTTTAATACTATTGTATAATTTCTTGAAGAATGAGAATTTCATTTAATAAATGTAAAATTTTATTAGTTTTTAAGAGTGTGTACGAATTTCAGAAAATTGTTAATATTCTTGACTTTGCATGACCTCATCACAACACACACCAACACACACCCACACAGAACAGACATATATTCTACTAGCCGCTTTGCAGATACTCATCAATCTCACTCTATAACATTAAAAGTAATACTCACTCGTACATACTCATCAAAGCTCATTGATTCGAAGTGAAGCCTTTACACTAACGCTGTCTCTATATCTCCCTGTGTATATGAGCTCTTCGAGATGAGAGACGCTGTGTCGAAGTGTCGCCTATGGAAATGCAACTTTTGTACATTTTGTATCATACTCTCGTATGACTTGTTTGATTTTAAGTTTTCTTCCAGTTAACTTTCGATTTCGGAATTACGATCGAAGATCGAATTTCTTTTTTGCTATGTAAATGTTTTTCTAATTTCGCTTCAAACAGTTCGAAAACTAATCTTAATTCTCTTTCGCAACATTTCGCAAACGAAACCTTAACTCCTCACAGATTTTCACCTTCGTTGCGCATGAACGACGGTCAACTGTCCGAATTCATCGATGGCCTCGGTCCCGGGCAACTGGTGGGACGACAAGTGCTGGGCGCTCCATCACTCGGCGATATACAGCTATCCATGTGCCATCAAAAGGGTTTCCTGGAGGTAGAAGTAATACGAGCCAGAGGCTTGCAGGTACGTACATGCGTTTAAAGCACAATGAGACCGATTTAATTTGCCGAGAAATTGTCCAATAACTCTTCGGTTGTTGCAGCAAAAACCGACATCAAAAATGCTTCCCGCTCCATACGTTAAGGTCTATTTGGTTTCCGGTAAGCGTTGCATCGACAAGATGAAAACGTCTACAGCTCGACGCACGCTCGATCCACTCTATCAGCAACAATTGGTTTTCAAGCAGCCGTACAACGGTTGCATTCTACAAGTAAGGCCACAACGCACAAATCCGTCGAGGCCGAAATTCGAAAACATTTTGTACATCTATTTGCAGGTAACTGTTTGGGGCGATTATGGTCGCATCGAGAAGAAAGTCTTCATGGGCGTTGCGCAGATCATGCTCGACGACTTGAACCTGTCCAACATTGTTATTGGATGGTATAAACTATTCGGCACCACGTCACTGGTCAGTTCCTCTACGAACACAGATTTATCTAGGCGCTCTTCCTTAGCATCGCTTGAACCGTCACTTAAACCGTTGTAAAATGTATTCGTAGTTGCTCCCTGAAGTCAAACATTTCAGTACATTCGTCAAACACAGTAACCGACACTTTATCCGTTAGATACAGCATAAGTTGTCTTCATCTAAGAACTTTCTATAGTAAACATAATGTTCTGGAAATTACTTAGTAGAGATAAAATTAATTCAAATCCATGATAAATACACGAGTATACTCGTATATACAATACATACTATTCGTATAGATCTATGAAGTTAGGATGCATTGCGTCGATACTTGTAATGTAAAGCACTATATATTGTATTGTAATCTAACTTAAGTTCATGTTAAAAATTTATGTACCTCTCAATGTACTTTATATAACGTTAATATCTATAACTCGACACCTCTATTCTTCATCGTTCCTTAATCCTTTGATACACGTACACGTAGACCGTTCATCGTAGTTTATGGGTATGTTGTGAGTTTTTATTTTATTTTATTCTATATATTTAATCTTCTAACATTAATCCTTTATGTAAAGCCAGTCAAATTATAATAAAGGTACTAAAGCCTCGAGTACTCTTCGAAAATTGCAATTGCACTGAGAGTATTTTTAATATTCGCGTTTTTTATCAATATTGAATCAATATTTAATGAATATGTAAATCAATCATCAATCAATAATAATCAATCAATCAATAAATTAATATTGATTATTATTTATTGAATTATTCTTAAATTATTATTATTCAATTATTAATGATTGAATACATTATTCAACACAACTAATATTAAATATTAATTAAACATTGACATAGTCATAGAGATTAAAGACCAATACAGTCACTCTTTATTAAAGAGATTTATAGAGATTAAAGGCCAATACACTCACTCTTCATTGGTCTTTAGTTTCTCTTAATACACTCTTTAATACACTTTTCATTGGTCTTTAATCTCCATGATTATGTCAACGTTTAAGTAATATTCAATATTAGTTGTGTAATCTTTCAAAAGATTACTAAAGATGATTGGAAGAAATTCGAAAATGGGAATAATTAACAATTGATAAAATTATAAATGACTTAAAGTTTCTAAATTGTACAAAATTGTTCTAATTTGTTCTAATTGACTATTGGAATTACTTGGACACTTTTAAGAAGTATGTATTTTAATAAAAAAGGTAAATCTGACTGGCTTAAAAAGAATATTACGTGCTGCATGATTTCTTATATTTTTATCGCATCTTTTTATTTTATTCTATCTCTTTTAACGTCATGCCCGTACAAATCTATATGTTTATACTATATATTCGTTTGATTAAGCCTTTAAGCGATGTTAATTATCAGTTACAAAACAACTGCTTTTTTTCATTATATTCATACGAAAATACGATTTACTCTGTAAGGCTTGAATGATTGAATTTAGTATATGTATAGCAAAAATGGCGATTTTCAGTGCAAATTCCACAACATAGTCCAGAATGTAGATGCGGCTCAGTGCTCCCGCTTGAAATAGGCTTAGAATCCAACAATCATTTCAATCCGCCTTTCTCATGTCCTGTGTCAATGACTAACTGCTAGAAATTTAGAAAATGCCAAAGTCTAGGACTATGGAAGAGAGATAGGCCATTTGAAATTAGAAAAAGTACGCTTGAAACTTCAAGAGTTCTTCATAAAAATGTTAATCTTAGACCCACCACCATAGTGCACCATTTTGTGATGTGTCAGACAATACTCCAAAAAAATGTGATTAATCTTAACTGAAACTTGCACTCTTTCTATACAAAAATTAGGGGAGGCCAATTGTTTGGGCTGGCGAATCGGTAATAATCGAAGAAGAATAGACCGATCGAACTAGAAAATGAAACAGAGCTTTTGTAAGTATCAGTTGGACTCCCAGCGAAAGGAATAGAGATTTCAATTTGTCTCCTTTGTGCGCCTTTTCTTCCAAATCTTCCAAAACTTTGAAGGCTTTGAAGAACTCAATCTATTGCAAAACGATAAACGAATTCGTAATACCGGATAGATTGAGTTTGAATTTCTATTTGCACTTCGTGTAGCTAGAAAATGCCATACTTTAAAAAACCAAACCTAACCTCAACCATTGAACAATAAAATGAATGATCATTACTTAGCCTTTTATATTTATTTGATTGCGCAATGTTTTCTATTTTATTCTATACTATATTTGTGATTTCAAGTTTACAATGTTTCTATGTTGATTTTTAAATACAAGCTCATATAAATCTAACTAAAACATAGAGTCTAACTTATGTCTGAACATTCGTATGTACTTAAGATCTCGGAGTACAATTGCTTTAAACGATTCTTGACCTGTTCCTTACAGTAACCCTCACAACTGGCTGCATACACGGCAGCAACAACAAAGTATTGATTGGTGATGTGCCGTCGTCTCATGGTCAGTAAAAAGTTGTTGTTCTGAGCGTATAACGAGAGAACGAGCAGGAACGAGCCGCAACCAACGAGCCGACTGTTAGTCATTATGTTCCACGATCGATGATGTATGTATGTATGCATGTACGTACGTACAATTTGTATGAATACAGAGAGGTACACGCACACAGGCAGACATCCACAGCCAGACACACACACACACACACACATACACACAAAAACATGTTTGTATTTTTTTAAATGCATTTAAAAGGAAAGAACCACGAAAAAATGTAGAAATATTTTCACAACAAAACCAAGGTTTACGTTGCGCTACACTAAAAGCGTACGTAAGCGACGACGCTCTTGCGATAAAAGCAAAAATTCTTAATGCAAGAAAGGTAATAAAAGGTAATAAAAAATAATAATAATAATTAGTAATAAACTGTTAATGCGTTAATATTTCAAAGAGAAAAAAAACAGAAAGAACCACTATCGTATTCGTAAGCAAAAGACCACAAACGAACTCTTTAATGAACCAGAAAAGCCAGAAAATAAAAGCTTGTAAAAACAATAGGAATAATTTGCCGAAAATGTTTTTTTTTTTATTTTATTGTTGTGACGCAAGTTTTTTCCTAATCCTAAACTAACCTTGGTTTAGCTATTTACAATAAAATTATTAAAGTTTATACTGCTGAAGTATATCACACTTATCACGTTATAAATTTAGTTTAAATTATAATTGTCTAATAATTCAATTAGTAATTATCAATTAAAATGAATCGTTAATTTTAAAGATATTTCTTTAAATATTTTTCAATTTTCATAATTTCAAAATTTCTTACTCTATTTGTGTTTACATACGATACCAAATTACACTTGCAAACGTTGTCATTTTTTTGTTGGTCATTGAATAACTGCTAAAAATAATAAGTGATAAAAACTAACTGTTTTTCTAAAAGCGCTATCTTCAAATTCTACAAATCTTGCTTCTTCTAAAAACACGTTTTCATCGTTATTCTCTCAATGCAATTCATATAAAAATCTATAGAAAAATAAATAGTATATTACGAGTATATTTATCATATTGTGCATCCACTAGCTTGAATTTAAATGAAACAAATGGCTACAAAAACAAATTCGAAAGTACCTAAAGTTAGATTGAGCTGTAAAAATGATACCTGCTTAAAAGAATTATTATTACAACAAAATAATCACCCAAAAAAACAAAACAAAACAAAGAAAGAAGTAAAGAAAGAAAGAAAGGAGGAAAGAGAGAAAACTAGAAAGGCAGGAATGACATTTTTTGTTTATTTCAAAAAAAATGCAATTTTTACGTTGATTAGTAAAATTATTTGCAACGAATCGAATTATTTGCCACGTATTATGTTGCATTAAAGTCATCATCATATTGTCAAACATCATTAGTCTAACAGTCAAGCAATGTCCATTAAAAACTGTCAGTGCTTTTTAAATTGCTTTAAAAAAGAGTCTAAATAACTGAAAGAGTCCATTCACGAAACATATCACAAAATAGAGAGAGCGTTCACTAAACACTAATTATTCTCGCTCGAGACTTTACAAAATTGTAAATTCTTCTTTTTTAATTCCTCTATATTCCTTTTATATACACTTGAACATACATATAGTACATTCTTCATGACCATACAAATATTATGTGCTAATAGTCATTCGAATCGAAGTTATTTCTTAAATTTATTTCACGAATTAGTTAATGATCGAAGTTTAGTTTTATTTCAAGAGTTTTAAAATATGTATTACATTATATTTTATTTACATATTATTAATTTTTTTTTTTGTTTTTATTGTACTATTTTTGCACCTAAAATTAGAAAAACTTTATTTAATTACCTTGAAATCATTGCAGAATTTTTAATATTAATTTCCGTTTCGGACAAGAGAGGCATTTTGAGGCGAGAGACGATTTCTAACATTCTTTCGATAACTTCTCATTCTTCTTTTTTTTTTCTGAGGATGTTAATTTGTTGGTTCACTTTTTTTCATTTTTTTCTCACCTTTTTTTTCCAGCCTTTATCCGTCCGGATCATAAAAAATCAAAAAAACAAAAAAATAAACAAATAATTACCTAGAAAATAGAAATAAAATGTCTACGGACAGTATCTTCAGCCAAACGAATATTTTGGAAAATATTGTACACATATTGAATTTAACAGCATGAATTTCCAAGCATGAACTTGATCACATTCGAAAACACATGACACTTATTCTAGCGAACAACAAAAATAACATCAGCATCATCATCATCACTCATCATCATCATTACATTTATTCTTTGCGAAACATGATTCGTTGCAATTATTTTCGTTTAATCAAAAAAAAAATACAAAATAATTGATGGCCAAGTTTGCAATTAAATTGCATACATACAAAGAAAATATTTAAATTTACAAGCGCTTTAATAAACCAAAAAAAATATATTTCAAATCCAAGAAGAAAAAAGCTACATGAAATAGAGTTATTTCTAAAAAACACACATTTTTGAAATTTCCACAAAAAATTAAAATAGTTCAAATATATTGCAAACAAATAAACTTGAAAAATACTTTATAAAATATGCATAAATAAAAACATCACATTATTGAACAAATGGATTCAACAGAAAGTATTTTAAATTTAAATCTTTTTCACTTAAAAACTAATCATGACAATTTATTGTACATTGTAAATATTAAAAGAAAATAAAGAAAAAACACATAAATTTGATTGATTATTAAACTAAAAAAAAGGGCAACCCTTTGCATTTTGGTGACGATGGTGATATATACCAATTCACCATATACCAATATGAACCACACACACACACACACACTTTTTGTAAAATAAATCTAAATACATACTTGATATATTTACTAATGATTATTGAACACTTAAAGCGAGCGCTACTGCTCGATTCTTTCGTATAAAAACAAAGACGAAATGACAAAAATGCGATGAAATGAAATACACATACTTACACTATATATATACGATATTATTATATCGTACAATATAAAAAAACCAAGTATTTCTACAAAGTTATAATTCCACTTCATTTGATAGTATTGAAAATTGAAATTTTATTAACAACTTTGTTACCATCGATTACCGATTTTCAAACTTAAAACAAACACCATCAAGAAATGATGAATGAAGAATAAAAAGTTTACAGGATTTTTAACTAACAATAACAACATCCAAATTCAACAGCAATAAAGCAATAAATTCTTTGATTTCTAACATAAAGAATAGAGCAAACAAGAAGAAAAAGCAAAAGGCCGGACCGGAAAAATCTTAAATCAATGTTGGCCACTGAATTTGTTTAAAAATTGTTAGTTCAACTACAATTACATATAAATACAAATACAAATTACATTATTTACACTACACTACACATTCATTATTAATTTTATTGTTATTATTCTTATGTTTTTAAAGCAAACAATTTTTCCTTTTTCAACTGAAAAAATACGCAATTTTTAAACAAATTCTTTTCGAAAAATGGCGTGCAATCATTTAAATTTGAAATTTTCAAATTTTTTAAATTGAAAATTGAAAATTTTCAAATGTGAAAACAACAAAAAAATAACTTAAAAAGCTCTTTCAGAAATTTCGCTGAAATTCGTATTTATCATTCGCCACATCATGAAAGAGAACAAGAGAAAAGACAAATTTAATAACGACGAATGATGCGAAAAATTACACTGCTGGAACAACATTTTCTTAATTAGTTAATTAATCTATTATACTATATATAGAATAATAACACTTGAAATCCATTTCAAAACCAAACAAACACATTTATGAGATTAAAAATTATGAAATTTATGAAAACTTCTATAATAAAACAAGTCAAGAGCAAGCGATAGCATTACAGAAGCAACCAAACAAACAAAAAACATATATAAAAATATATGAAAATAAAAAAAAAACAAAATAAATTTAATTTAAATGCAAAAACAAAAAAATTATAAGAATATCTGAGTATGTAATGTTAATATACTATACAATATATTGATTGTATTTTAATATCTCGACATTAACCGACGCTCGAGAAACGACAATAAACTGTGAAAAATGTATTTAAAAATGAATTAATTAAACAAATGAAATAAGAAAATAAATCGATAAAACAAATTTAAGATCTTGAACAAAAACCAATGTGAAAAATAAAGTCTCAACACTTATTAAGAAATATTAATACAAAATATTGTTTTCTAATAAATTGCGAAATGAGTTTTATTTCTCTGCAAGTCTTATCTTTGTATTAACTCCAGGCCTAACGCCTGGCCGGGCATTAAAACTGAAGTGAGTCCTTTGATTTTATTTTACCCGTGACCTTTTTTTACATGAATTAAGGGTAGAAGATGAAAAAAAAAATTAATTTTATTTGTGTTTAATTTTATTTATTAAATTTTTTTTGCTAGTAAAATCGTCCATCATAATTTTAAATAAATTAGGTTTAATTAAAAAAGTTAATATTTTCCATGTGAATTTATCTCCGCATTTAACCACTCTTCAGCGCCATTTGTTCGTAACTTGGTAATATAATTTATATTCATAGTCATAATAAATTTATTTATTGTCTTAAAATTGTTTATCAGAGTCATCTATGTATGTATGAACTATATATGTACATAGTTCCCGACAAGCTGTAAATATACACCAATAGAGATGTTCTCAACCATGCCGATAGCGCTTTCGCAGCGAAATTAACAACGAGAACGAGTGTAAAAGCGCCATCGCTGGTGGTGAACTTGACTATTCTAAACAGCAGTAGCAAAGCACTCAACCGTACGGAGCTCACCATGATGGCTGTATCAACGAGTAAGCACAGGCGCAGTGAATTGTGAAGCTAACAATTTGAATGTTTTGATTTTAATGTACCTTCGGTGTACCTTCTTTATGACTACCAAGCGACTTTAACAAAGTCACGCTATTAATTAATTTTTATACACATAGTAAGTAAATATGTATAAGTATACGTCCCTGCAAAAAACAACAACTCAAAATCGCCTTTCTCTAATTTAAACAATCTCTTAATCTCATCCAAGTCATACAGACAGACAGTCCACAACGGTACTGTATTGGATGGGACCGCAGGATTAGAAAAGTTTCTTCCTTTCCTCATCCTCAGCGGGCCATACAAATTAATTTGCGCGTCTTTGGCTCTATAAACACACAAAACAATGTCGATTTTTCATCCGATTTGCTAGAAGAAAATTAAACATATTTCGAAATACTGAATGGACGAGATGAATGAATGAATGGATGGATTGATAGATTTCGTACGTTCTGAAACGTGCCGAGTTTGCAATCAGTCAGTCCGGTTTGTGAGTTCGGGCAGTGCGTATTGTTTTAGCAACGGTTACATTAGAAATTGATGGCACAAGAAAATTCAAGAATTGCTTTGAGCAAACCATCTTTTTTTAGAAAATTTATTTAAATTAATGATTCACTGAGAAAAATATATTTAAATAGAGAAAAAATGGTTGTATTGTTTCGACAAATCCTTTGCTGGCTGCTTTTGTTTCCGGCATTAACCAAGACTTTGGCAGCAAAACGGAGCTCGCCGAGTAAGTAAATTTTTATATTTTAATAAAACCTTGTTGTACAACAACATCATCGAGCTCTGCATGTCATTTATCTTGTTTAACCTGCGAAAAGTGTAACATTGTTTTCTGCCACATTAATCATATTTGAATGAGAGTTCAATTATTGATAACCTGCCGTTGGTTCCGCATTCATTGTAAACAACCTCTGAGTGGCGTCTGTCGCTATTTTTTTTTGTATTTCCGGTATAAAAACACTTGAGTTTATTCTTTTTTGTGAAGTGAAGTAATTTGTCTTTCCACACAGCATACGCTGGCGGCTACTATGAAGAAGAGCTTGTCGATGATGATGAGGAACATGTTCCCGCCGTTCCTTGCAAAGTAGTCCGTCCCGGCGATCCTGACTTGACAACGTACGACGTCATCTCCTCCTACCGTTTCGATGAACTGCACTATGAGTTTCAGGGCGTTCACCAAGTGTCCGGGTCGTCCGGCTTTCAAACTGCTTACCATATCCAAAGCTACTCCAACACCACTATCGAAGCGGAGCAGGCGTTCCCCATGGGTGTGCCCAACGAGTTCTCCTTCGAGAGCACCTTCCGCGTCTCCGGCAGGCAGCCGCTCAATGAATGGTTCCTATTCGAGTTGAGCGACTATCGCCGCAAGACTCTAATGAGTCTGGCCATTAACCCAATTTACAAGACCGTCGATTTCTCATTACGCAGACAGGGCGGAGCAATGCAAACGGTCACCTTTGAAGGAATAGAGGTTTATTCTGAGACACCATTACCGTTCGCTTTCATATTTCTTTAAATATTGCTGCAGATTGCTGATAGGTCTTGGCATAAGATCATGCTTGCCGTCGAAAAGGACTCAGCACGACTGTGGATCGATTGCCGGCAAGTGCCAGATCGGCACGGCGCCTTTCGCGCTGCCATCGATGTTCGCGTTGCCATAGATTCCGGCGACGGAACCTTTTCGGTGGCTAGAGACCATCGAACTCAGGAAACAGTGCCGGTAGTTGGAGAAATCTTCATTTTTGTAACTTGGTTTCTTGCAATATCTTCTTCATTATGCGCAGATCGATCTTCAATGGATGATCTTCAGTTGCGATGCGGAGAAGCCTACGCGTACCGACTGCAGAGAGATACAGCACACTGGCAGCACACATGAGCGCACTCAATGGATGGAAGATGTCTGTCCGGAACAGTGCCCTCGAGGGCCACCTGGCATTCCCGGGATGCCGGTTGGGAAATTGCTCAAACGCCCCGATCTACATAACTAATGTGTTCACTCCTTAGGGCTTACCTGGTCCTCCAGCAGCGCCATTTGAGCATCACGACCGTTTCTATCAAAAGGGAGAGAAAGGAGAACCTGGTTTGCCGGGTGTTCCGGCAAGAGATGGCTTCAAAGGTGAACCCGGTCGCGCAGGTATGCCCGGCAGAAATGGTTCAGATGGCTCACCTGGACTACCTGGTCCGCAGGGCCCGCCCGGCGCTGTTAAAGTGACAGCTCACGAAACTTCACGTTTGCCTGGATTGCCGGGGCCGCGAGGAGAAATCGGCCCACCTGGTCATGCAGGCGCACGTGGCCCGCCGGGAGTGTCGGGAGCGAAAGGAGATACTGGTCCAGTAGGACCTCCAGGAAGGCCCGGAGCAACTGGAACTGCGGGTGAGCGGGGAGAGCCAGGCGTTGATGGAGCCATGGGGTATCCAGGAATAGCAGGACCAATGGGACCCATGGGCCCGGCAGGACCACCAGGACCGCCTGGTAATACAGACATAATCAGCAGCGCAACAAACGCTTTCGAGGTCCCAGAAATACGTGAGATTTGCTTCGAAGTGGTCAGAGAGTACTTGAGTGAAATGTCTGCGACATTAATCGGTCCACCCGGACCAGCAGGCAGTCGTGGTATTGGAAAGCCAGGACCTCCAGGACAAACAGGTCTACAAGGTTATTTTTCGCTTGCTCTAACAACTCTTTCAAATTTTTTAATATAAACATTACTCTATTGACGGTTTACAGGCGAGCCTGGTTTGCGTGGACCACCGGGTGAACGCGGTTATCCGGGTGTGCCAGGTGTACCTGGACAGCAAGGCGAAGTGGGTCCTCCCGGTCCTCAGGGTTCAAAAGGTGAACGGGGCTACGATGGCACGGGCCATGAGGGACCAATGGGGCCACCAGGACTGCAGGGACCGGAAGGGCGTGGGCTAGATGGACTGCCGGGGCGACCGGGTGAGCGTGGCGATACCGGAAGACCAGGTAAAATGTGTAAAAATACTCGTATTATTCTATGAGCTCTTCTTCTCGCCACAGGTGAATCCGGTCAACGAGGTCCTCCCGGTCAACCTGGTGTTTGTCCTGATTGCGCGGCATATCAAGCAGCGTACAGTTATGCCTATCCCTTTCTCATTAATCAGCAGCAAAGCAATAAAGGACCGCAGAATTACAATGACAAGGGTTAGGGGGCAATGTTTTAATAATAAGAAAAAAATGTTTAAATTCGTTGAAATAAAACAAACTGAAACTTACATAGATTTTTAAGTTCTAGCTTTCCAAGACGATGTTGTTTTTGTAACTCTTCGAAATTACTTAATTTTTTCTTCGAAGATCAAGCCTGCTGTTTACAAAGCGAAATCCCAGAAATCTGTATATACATAAGTTTGAATGATAATCTACTCGTATTTGGATTAAATGGAAAAACTGATATATCGGAATACGAATGTGAAACCGAATAGATTAAATGAGGGCTGACATTTTTCATACTTTACTAATATGAAGTTGAGATCAGTTGCGTCCGTGACTTCGATCGTTCCGCATTGCACTCTTGGCGACTCTTATACAAGTTGATGGCACAATCAATATTTTTCTATAATTACTGATTAACTCAACTAATATATTTATTCTAGAAAAATGGGATACTCCTTTCATCACTTCGTTTTGTTACTGCTCTTATATCAAAATAGCATATCACAACAGATTTCAGCTGAAAAATTAAAAAACTTAGAAAGTGAGTAAGTTTTTATTTTGAAAAATAATTGTTTTATGCCGAAAAGCGAAAGGTTTTGATCGGGGCAATTCAGATACATTTATATGTATTTCTTGTACACAAACACAATCAGACTTTAATAGAGTTCGACGAACTTATCGTATATACGAGTCTTTTCGGTCTGGAAATATAACACTAAGCGTTGTTATATGAATAATGAGGACTCGTAAAATATAATATAATACAATATAATATAATATAACTCGCATTAATCATTGCAGTTTAGAGTCGTCTTCTGATAACCTCTTGGATTGTGATTACCGTATATATGTATGTACATACATACTTCCATATATAAATAACGAGTCATTGGACTGGCCAGACCCATTCACTGACCAGCGATAATCTGTTAGTCAAAAACTACAAACAAACAATGTCCAAACAATCTGGAAATAGACACTTTATAATCATTTTAATTTTTGGTGACAAACACGCCTTTCTCAAAAGAGACTCCTCCTTTTTCTAAGTCTTTCAGAGAGGCCTCGAAATAAATTGCCTACTTTTTTCTCACTATTTACACAGCATACGCTGGCGATTACTATGACGGCGACATTGCGGCTGGTGAGGACAAATATACCCGGGTCTTTCCCTCCAAAGTAGCTTCAACACTTGGCTCCTTAACGCCGCGAGTTTCAAACCTAAAGAAACGAGAACTGAAAGACTGTCCCGAGCAATGTCCTCAAGGTCCACGCGGAGATAGCGGTTTACCGGTAAGACAATGTCTAAATCATGTCTAAATCCGCCTTTTCACGTTTTTCACTATAATTACATGGGTTCATTATGGGTTAGGGTATGCCAGGACTGCCAGGACCACCTACAGTTCATCAAATAGGTGGAAAGGGAGCGAAGGGATCTGCAGGCATGCCCGGAATTCCTGGACCCCGAGGCATGCCGGGTGCAGAGAGCGGCAAATCAGGTAGAAAATCAAATTCCGCCAAAAATAAACACAAATAAAACAAAACCTGTTGAAGATCCCGAAATTCGTCAAATTTGCATGGAAGTGGTGCGAGATTACTTCAGTAAAATGACGTCTGCAATGAATGGTCCAGCAGGTCAATTGAAAGGTTAAGTTTCAGGCTCTAATTTCACTCGACTTTCATTTATATTTTGCATAATTTTATGCATATTTTCGATGCAGGTGAGCCGGCTGCTCGTAGGGCACAAGATGAACAGCGAGGAAGAAGGCCGTGATGAAATGCATTAAAAAACCTCCAGCAATAAAAAAAGACACAGAAAATGTATTTTTTGCTTTTTTTATAATCTTGTGGTTTTTTTTTTATAATAATAATACGAATACTATTTTCTCATGAAGTAATAAATTGCAAAATCCTTATTTATTATTTTAGTTTGTTGTTGTTGTTGTGTTTTTATAATTAATTATGCATTGTAAATTGCACTCTGCATTATCTTGTGTACATTGCGTTTATATAAAACGAACTGCAAATCTTTTTAAAAATTTGAAAATGAAGTATGTAATTTGTTTTTAAATACAAAATGGCACGCTTTGAAAGTTATTAATAAATAAATCGTTAGTAGCTCTAAAATTAAAAACTTAATTTCTTACGAAATGCTGCCCTCTTAAAATATTTCATAAACCTTTTAATAATAATAATGGAGCTATTATTTTGTGTGGGTTATTGTTGTATTTTAGTTTATTTATTATACTTATTGTCCTTACATATGTAATTATCTTGCCTACAAATACTATCAATACTATGTTCGTGTACAATGTCGCATGAAAGCAGAGTTCTATTTCTATAGTATTGTATTGTTAATCTTTAGAAATGTAATCATATTTAATGGTTAGCATATGTCGTCGATCTACACTAATTCGTTTCTGTTTGCATAGGTTTATTCATCGAGCAATATTTACAATCTTTTCAGACGATCCTAAAGTCTGAAAGTTCTAAAAATAAGAGAAAAAGTAAATGCTTGCATACTTTTTGGGGTACTTGTGATCTATGGACTACACTGCTCCGCAATAATGCTTCACCAATTCACCAATAAAATATTATAATCTGTCGATTTACTCGAGTCGAGTCTGAGTCTTCAGTTGTCCATTTGTTATATGAATTATCGGCTGTTTTTTTTTTACTTTTAAAAGAACAATCCTTTCCATTAAAGAAGCTGTTTGCAATATGCTAATTTGCGTGTGATCTATTTATTATTCGCATTAGCTTTGATTTAAAATAAATTATATTTTACGATTTTTGTTTAATATTTCAGACGAAATTTTTCAGACTTTATTTGGTAAAATTTTCACCCCAAAAATTTTTCATAGTCAGATTCTGTACAGACGGATCTGATTCTTGTCTCGACTCGTCGTCGACTATTTCTCTCGACTTGTCTCCACAAGACTTTGCGTGAAACTTAAAAACTTGTGAAGATCTTTGAACTTTTTTGAAATTTTTATGCTACGTAAAATTCTGAAGAGAATAATAAATTTTTTGAAAGCACAAATAATCTCAACGAATTACTGAACCATAGTTGCCATCCGATCCGTATAAGATCCTTTCATATGAGAAGCTAACTATACTATTTTCTACTTATGATATTATGACTTATATTCTAAACTTCGTTGAAGGAAGGAAATACTCAGATAAGAGTATTACTCTCATATAAGAGTACATACATACGAGTACATATATTCAATTTTTTAGACATAATTACTTTTTCAGCTATCTCCCTCTCTCTCCTTTATCTCTTTTTTTTTTTTGATAACATTCTGGAGAGTTAATTACATCGTTTAGAGCAGAGCTTAAAATTATTCTCATAAAATTGTGATACATAAATTGTAAAAAATATTTTATAATTACTTTTTGACTAATTTGTCTTAGAGCAGACTTACATGACTTATTACACTTATATTTACTGAGTAAAGAAAAAAAAAACAAAATCTGCTAAATATATTAATGATTATGTACAATTAGTTTAGAACAACAAAAAACGCTAACGCAATCGTAACAATATTGTAAAATATGTGACGACTTACGACGACGAAAGGACAAAAAATTACTATTAAAATAATACCAAATTTTTAACTTTCAATTGCAATACTCTCTTGCGGAGACTCTGTGCCTCGTGTCTCTCCTCTGCTTCTCGAGAAATCTCTCTGCCCCACAGAGATCTAAAGTCTCTGCACATCTTTCATAAATCCACAACCTTTTAGGTTACAAGAAAATACTTTTTTACGCTCTTTTGTCGTAATCAATCGGATTAATTGATCAATCGATCAATCGACTCAGTGTGAATTTTTGGTTTCATAGTTTCAATGATCGGTGCTAACCGCGTCGTCGATGTTGCTGTCCCAGTTGAATTCGGTGACGCCCTGCCTGTAGTAAATGTTGCCGAGGTTGGCGAAGCGTTTCTCAAAGTCTGTGTCTTTGGCTTTCAGATGCTCGAATCTACAGGAAGACAAAAGAACATGTAAGAATCGTTTCACAAAATCAGAACTAGTCTGATAAAGTTGCCGAAAACAAGCAACAAACCTTTGGAATAACAAATTCTTGGCAAATGCGTACAGCTCATTGTCCAGGCTGTTCAGCTCTTCGATGCGTCTCTTCTGGTCGGGACGCAGATTGTGCGCGGCCGACGCCGACATGGTGCTATTGTGCTGCTCGAAGGGAATGGCAAAGCGCAGGTTGAAGGTTTCCTCGAAAATGTACTGCGATATCTGCAATGAAATAAAGGGCAGAAAAATATACTTATTATTATTATTGTTGCGCTTTGTCTTGTCGCGTTATCTCGTACCTTCTGATACTCCGTCAAACCGAAGTACGCCATGGCAGCTAAGTTCCGTTTCGCACTGGCCAACAGCACACGATCGCGTTCATGCAACGGCATCGACGATTTGTTGTAGCAACCGACCAGCGCCAGATCGGCCAACATTCGGGTCTGCCGATTTGCGGCCAAGTTGGACTGGCAGCCGGCGAACTCGTCCAGATCCACGTCCAGCCAATCCTTGCCCCGGTAGCAAGGTGGCAGCTCGGCGGGCGTGGCCTGGCGGCCCAGGCACCAGTGCCGCGATCCCTTCCAGGTAGCGCCGCGTCGCACATGCCGATATTCGGACATATACCGGGCGATGGGCTCGCGCAGCAACGTGATGTAGAAGTAACGACGTTTCGCCGACTCGCCTTCGTTCTTGTCCAGCTCGATGTCGACGCAGCTCGTCAGCTCGGTCCAGTCGGCGTGCAGGCCGCACTTCCAGCCGGTGGAGTAGCGTGAAAAGAGCCAGTTCTCGTTGCGGTGCGGACGGAAGCAGTAGCAGCGTTTACGTTGGCGCTGACACTCACACGGGCGCTGTGGAGAAGGCGAAGAAGCGGAAAGGTTCATAATCATCGCTTTGTTTTTTTTTTCATTAGTTTAAATTAAAAAAAAAAAGACAGAAAATTGAGGGGCAAATAAATCACTTGATAAGCAATAAAAATTATGTATTGTTAATCCAGATCACGTTCTTCTTCTTCACATACACTGAATTGGCTTAAAGTAAAAAAAAACTGCTGTCCTCAAATTTATTGCTCATAACTTCGGATTCATTCGCCGGTAAATTATGAACGCTTCCCTTCGTTTCACTTTTGCGGCGTGGGCCACTCTGGCGACAAGTCTTTCGCTTTCGTCGCTGAAGCTTTTCGGTCGATCGCTTCGTTAGTCTTTCAATGGTGTGCAGTGACGTTGGCTGAGTGACGTTTGCACGTACGCCATGGATGCAGTGTCAGTGAGTGCTGCCTTCTGGACTGAATGCAGAAACTGATTATTTGTGCCTTACCCGGCAACCTCTTTACACCGGTTCCTTCCTCTATCTTGGTCTCTCTTACTCCGATCTTTAATTCTTGTTGAAAATCAGGGGTCCCACTTCTTCCTGTACCCAAGTTTAATTTATGCTAAACTTTGCCATTCTTTAGGCATTAATTTTCAATGCGTTTCATTCATTAATTTTATTGACTAATTCGTATTTGACATTTGCTCCTGCCTCCGGCAGCCTGCCGGTCAGCATTTTAATGAAGAACGCTTTGGAGAATACCCGAATCGAATTATAGAAAGTAGTCGGTATTTTTAAAATCACATTCGGTAATTTCGTTTTATCCGTTAATTCAAAATTTAATAAAATGTAGTAACTTTTTTAAAAAGACGAACGGCTGTTGGTTGCTCTATTTTTGTATGAATTTTATTACTTAATTTGAATTAAGATTTTTTATTTTTATTTTTAATATTTAGTTAAGATTTATTCAATATTTTTTAATATTTATCTTTATAAACATAAAATTATAGTTTCGACTTTCGTCAGCATTCGATTTGACTGTTATTTTATGACGGCTTACCTTTAAATCCAAGTCACGCACTAAGTGTCTGCCGAACGATGTGCCGCCGGTCTTCTGAATGTGCAGGAACACCATGACATCGTGACCGTCCATGTCAAATTGAAAATCATCGTTGAGCACATCCTCGTAGCTGAGACCTGCATTCGCGATAATGATATTCTGTTGTATGGATTTTGCTTTAGTGACTAAGGACGAAGTGCCACTACCGCCGCCGCCGCCGCCGCCACCGTCGGCAAAGGCTGTCGCAGCGGCGGCCGACAAGGTTAGTGCAGCACCAGCAGCGGATACTGGGGCGGTGATAGCGTCGATGCCCACCGCCACTGGTACGATGGCTTCGTTGTAGGAGAGCACGTCCGGTGGAAGCATCATGCCACGTTTGGAGAGAGCACAAACCTGTTGCGGGGAGAAGAAGAAAACGCAATTAATACAAAATTATAAAATTAAATAAAAACTTGTCATGTTTTTTTACATATATAGCAACTGTTAAAGACCCAACATTTTTTTTTCTATTTGCTTTTCGTTTTTGTTTAATCAACGATAGCATGGTCGCGAGCTTTTTCTTCCCCGCACCGTCCTCCCCTTCTTTGAACCATTTCAATTTAGTATTTTATTTTATATCATTTGATTTTATCATTTGATTTCATTTTATTATAGAAAGAAAAAATTGTCTGGCGAAAAAGGTGCAGGAAAAATTATAGGAGTTGCATTTTTTCAAAATAGAATTTGTTGATTTATAATACATATCTATATATACATACATTGTTTTATTAATATTTTTTCTATTGCTCAAATATTGCTTTTAATAAATTTAATTCGTTTTATTTTCTTTGCAAAAATTATATAGCTTTAAAATGCAGTCAATTTGCATTATACTCTTTGGATCGTGCAAACTCCTTGACAACCATCAAAATAACAAAAAAAATTATTTATTTTAACGAAAAGTTAAAAAATCTAACTACACTGAACAACATTGAACATTTCTTCGTTTACACCAACTCGTTAACACAATTTTGCCGGAGAATGTTGAGTTTTTGTTTCCAAAGCCACTTTGTGTTTATAATTCAGATTACTTTTTTCTACCTTAGAGTTGAAATAACAGTACCACTATAATATCGGAACAAGGAATTCATTAATAACTGGTAAACAGAGCAGAAACTAAAAACAACAACAACAACTTAACTGCATCAATATGCACTTTAAACTTGTTTTCTGTTATCATTATTTTATTGCTTTTTCTGCTCTATTTCCAGCTATCGCCGAGTCTTTCTCTTAGTCTTTTTTTTTTTATTTTATTTGTAGAAATATGTGTGTATGTGGTGGTAATAACGGCAGTTGTTGTTGTAATAAAAGTCGATTGCCATCCATGTGTTTTGCGTTCAAGTTGGCCAAGTTTAGATGCTAAAAGTTTGGAAGCGCCACCACAAACTATCCAAACTTCGCACAACAAACGAACGGAGCGTTTGTTTGGAAAGCTGTAGAAGCATTTTACAGGTATTATAAAAGTTCATCTACACAGTTACACACGAATATACTCATACATGCGAAGTCATTTTATC
The DNA here is from genome assembly GCA_949752815.1 of Conops quadrifasciatus. Lineage (NCBI taxonomy): Eukaryota > Metazoa > Arthropoda > Insecta > Diptera > Conopidae > Conops > Conops quadrifasciatus. The sequence goes on from OX457078.1 coordinate 2,700,310, forward strand.
GTATCGTTAATATTCGAATATCTGTTGCTCAAGATACCGGAAAGGACGGCGAAAAGGCACACTTTAACAAGGACCAAGTCTGGAATGCACAATATACATACATATATACTAAGAAGAGGTTACCAAACAGTGTCATTACATTTTATTACTCTCGTGTTTTCGATGTTATTTGGGCCATGATTAAACGAGTTTACGATCGTCCTTAAGGTCAAAAGCATTTCTATCGACTGAATCTGGTCACGTTGTCGCGTGTGCAGTCGGCAATAGAATGGCGATAAAAACGCCAACTTACCTTCAACTTGACCGGATTACCGCCAGAGTGAAAATGGGTTTGATGAAGAAGAATATCTCTTGAAATTGGGTACTTTATTTCATTATAATAATTTACAATTTGCGATTTTTTTTCAGATTTTTTCAATAATTTAAAACATCACTTCTTCTTGTTTGATTTCTCCATATCTCGTAATAACTCCATAACTACCAAAGTTATAACAATCGCATCGTAAGTAATCAAATGTTATGCAAACAGTTTTTATAGAGATTTTTTATGCAAAATCTGCACAATAGTGAGAACATTTGAAAAGGATGGCATAAAAAAAACGCATTACATTAGTCTCTACGCTGCGAGTATGGGACTGTTTCATCTACTCCCAGCGTAGAGACCAATGACCAGGACTGTGTACTCCGCCCTACGCCCATGCACACAGCCATGATTCGATTCAATGCTCTGCGATGACCTCTCAAAAGCTGCTCTGATGAAAACCGTTATTGCTTCGCCGGAGCAGCGGAACCATCAAACGACGGACGAAGAACGTATAGTAGTTTATCATATTAATTTTATATTTTGCAATAACATTCTGCAAACCAATGAAGATGCAGGCGGAGCAGACTGGAGAAGGATAGATCGAGGCAACAAGAAAGCAGAAAAAAAGGAAGATACTAACGACATGCTTTATACATGCATCAAGCAGTAAAGTCTAAGAAAAGATTAAAAAATATGCAAAATAAAAATCCATATTTTCAAAAAATGGTAATAGGAAATCTTTCACCATCTTTGCTCAGATCTAAACAAGGACAGAACTTAGCTGTGCCGCTCATCCTGAGCGTGATCATTTGCAATTATAAACAGTGGCAACATCGTGGTCGACTAAAACGAGGACGGTCTTTAAAGGAAGAAACAATTATTGCAAGTTTGTTGCTACTGACAAAATGGAGATGAACAAAAGAAAGAGGCTGAAAGAGTAACAAGTAGACAAGACGAGGAAGAAGGGGAAGAGGGAGAAGGAAGCGGAGGCGGAGGCGGACGCAAGGTGTTAGTAAAGATTTGATGAAAATGAAAACTTTTCCATTGGCAGGAACTCTTAACGCTAGAAGGCTGCTTGCTCGTTGTTGTTGTTGTTGTTGTTGGTTGGTATTGCGTGACACGCACGAATTCGAACGAAGAGATGAAACAGATTTTATGAGCGCAAACAAATGAGAAAGCGAGACATAAAACAGGACGAAAGTCAGCAGCTGGAAGGGGCACAGGATAAGCTTTTCGGCCATTCCGTGATTTATTCGTTGCGTCTTTTAGAATTTCCAACGTACGTACAATTGGAAAACTTAAAAGCAAAGGTAATAACAATAAAAGTTTATTTAGTGTAACATTCTCTCAATGCATGCGATACTGAAATTTTCCTAAACTTTCTTTCGTTTTCAGAAAGAACTAATTTGCGATTGAGCATGAGAGAAAGTTCTGAGAACATTTTGATGAGAAAAGTCGGAATAGAAAAAGAAGTGGAATGAATATCTGTGGACTGATGACGGCGTTATTTGCCGGGACGATAAGAATTTTCAGTAAAACTATTTTCCAAGTCATGAAAACAATAAAATACCTACGAATATAGTATATTCGCCGCTCAGAGAACAGAATGAATTGTTATTAAAAGGCATAAAAAGAAGTGAACAGTGAAGAGGTTAATGTTTCCTTTTCTTTGAACATCACCAAATTTGCACAGAGCTTTACCTCTGACATCCTCTGCAGATATTGTACGAAAATAACGAAATAATAACGAAATAATAACAAAATAATAACGATATAATAACAGCAATAACGTAATGCTGTTACGTACAGCCCAAAATAACGCTACATCTTAACGGTACATGAAAGAAATTGAATTCTACTCTTTATAACTAACTATTAATTTCTAAACATTTCTCTTAATGCCTACGATTAATTCATTCAACTTCACGCTGTGCGCATAAATGGCTACATATCGATTATTCGCAACCGCCTAAGGATATGCAACAAAATCTATTACCTTTTCCGCACTACGTTTATAACGATATGCGCACAAGGAAGCACGGATACGAATACTAATTGTTTTGATTGTTTTCGGCGAAGTGTTTGTTATTTGTCTTTCTGCACTGTATTGTTATTGTAATTGTTACATACAGACTAAACCGGTTTACACATCAAATAGCGTTGGTTTTAGTTGTGTAGTTGTTGTTGTTGTTGTTATTGTCGCAGAGAGCTTCTGAGGCTGCAACTTTGAGGCTTTCGATGAGACAACATGAGTACAAGAGCACAAATCCAGGAACAATAAAACAAAATTTATACATTAGCAACAACAGCAACAACCACAACAACAACAACTTATTCGCAAAGTGAAAACACGGGTATTTACCTACACTGAGAAAAATTCAATGAAAACTTCTTAGAGAAAAATTTAATAAGAATAGAAAATTAAAAAATAAAAATAAAAATAGAAAAAGCCTTAACACGCTTCTTCGAGTAAAAGAAATCATTAATTCTTTCTAAATTCTAAACACTAAAACAGCATGTAGCGCTGACTATGGACGAAATTCTCTCGGTGTGAAAGCCTTTAGGCGATGGTCTCATTAATGGGTAATTTATTAGTACCCATGGCGTACATGAAACGTTAGATCAATTAGCAAACATTTCAGTTGAAATTAATTTGTATTTTCTTGTTCGGAAAGTGGCCGATATTGTGCTAATGAGTTTAGTTTCAATTAGTTTCAATACGTTAGTAAATTGCCGCTCGCTAACACTGTGAGGCCTAAGAATAAAAACTACAAATCAATTATAATGTCTGATATTATCAGACAAGAAATAAATTCATCATTTGTAAAATTTTATTTCTGTTGAAATTTTATTTTTGTTTAAATGTCATTTTGTGTAAATAGTCAATAATAAATAATAATTCATAATAAAATTTGTCCGTGACTATTAAAATAGGCAAGAAATATTTAAAAGGACAACCCCATTAATATAGAAAATTGCAAAATTTTATTTCTATCAAAATTTTATTTCTGTTTAAAGTTTATGAATATTTAATAATAAATAATAATTCATAGTAAAATCTGTCCTTGACTATTAAATTATAAAGATTATAGAATTTTCTGCTTATAAAATTTATCTTCATCCCTCTTTCAGAGACTGTCCCTCCAGCTAAACGGGCGCCCGTTTCTGTTATTGTTGTTGGCATTGTTGAAGGTTTCGAAGGTTTTTTAATGATGAAATTTCAAGAAAGTTGTCTGCTTAGCAAAACTTTTACCATCACATTACAATAGATTTCTCTTTTCCAGGGAAAAATACGATAAAAAGACCGTTTTTGTTTGACGCCACTCCTCTAAAAAAGGAATAGAGTTTTTCACACAAAACAATGAATACCATTGTTACGCATAACAATGCGTATTACGTATTTACACACACATACATTCTCGCATATAAATACAAATCAATATATTGTATTTTAAAAAATATTTTTTCCATTTCTCAACACATGCCAGGCTCGAGGCTCAAGATCAATTTCTTTCAACACGCAATGCCGGTCGGCAGCACCGGCTTCGCTCAACAAAACCTCATTCAATCAACGGCAAAAGGCCGTACATGCCAAAAGCAAGGGAAATATTTCATTTTCTCCCTCTTAAAGGTTTCCCCAATTCGTTTCTTGCTTGTTCCTCCCTCAAAAAAAACAATAAACAATGAAGAAAAAATACTGTGCTGGTGAAAATTCAAACAAAGCATAAACGTTTTTTTTTTTCCATAAAATACTTGAAGAACAATATGTTCTATGAAGTATGAAAAAAGAGGAGGTAAAGCCAACCGACCGAACGACCGAACGACAGACATCAAAGCAATCAAGCAGCAAACCAACCAACTGTATTTGAAAAATCTTAGGAGTATAGTGTTAAAAAGGCTCAGTGGCAAAAAAGCCGTTGTGGTTTCTTGGTTTTTCACTGTTCTTTTACACTGAGAGAAAGTGAAACTTTAAAGTAAAATCAACTTATTTCAAAACTGCTGCTTTTCAAAAGGAAATTTGTAAATATTTTCGTTAGATGTAACCTAAACGATATATAGCTTACACTTTTTAAAAAAGTTCTGCTTCCATAACTTTTATTTTTAACATTTTGAATTTTATATATTTTAATTTTAATTCTTGTATTCTTAGTTTTTAATTAATTTTTACCCATAAATTTTTAGATAAATCTTTAAATAAATAGTATAAAGTATTTATATACTTTGAATAAATAGTATATAGTAGTAATAAATAGTATGTTTCTTTAACAGCATTAACCCAAAAAAAAACACAATTTATAACTTCTTCTAGTAAATTGGTTTTATGCCTCTTTTCTTTTCTTTTTGTTTCTGTTTCCGGTTTTTGTTTTTTTGTTTTTTTATCGTATCAAATGTCTTCTTCTTTCATTGTCATATTTCAAAGCTCAGTTGTTACTGACAACGGCAATGACTTACACCAAGTAACCCTCTTAAGTGATTTTTTGCACTTCATTCGGCTGCTCACCCCTTCTCTCCCTTCTCTCTCTCTCTGTCTATCACTCGGAAAATCTCTTTAAGTATTTTCTTCATTCTCTTTTCTTTATGTACTCTTAGTAGGTTGTAACTGGCTCGTATCTATAGCATTTGCCACGCAATGTTAGTTCGAGAAAAGTCATTTACGACGGCAGCGTGTTGCTGATACTTTAAGTTGGCATGTAAAAGGCGCCACTTCCGTTCTCTGATTGCCGGCTCTACTACTGGAATTTCGTTCATGTTAGGCTTAGGCTTGCTTTCGACATGGCAGAGGTCTTCCGTTTTTGCGATTTCACTTTATGTTGTTGCTTCAAGTGAAAAATCCTCTTAAAATCCGCTTTTGTTTTTTGTGCTTGTGTTTTTTTGTAAATGTAAGTTCAAGTACGAGGTTTTTAATAGGATTTTAATAAAAAAATAAATGACTAGTATATTAAGTGTTGGAGAAAAAAGTTTTGTGCACTTGAAACAAGTTGTCGACGGGCAAAAGTATCGCCGTTTTAGTGTGTCGAAAAACAACATTGAGAACATAATTAGGCAGTTAATGATGATCGCTTGAAATTGAAGATATTCTGTTCATGAATTCATCAAATGTAATTATATTCTCTTTATAAAGTGGTTATTATGTAGCCACTTTTTTATGAATTTTCAGTGATTTAGCTCCGAAATTCGGTTTAAAATTTAGATACCGTGAAAAGGAAATTTTAGCTGATAATATTTTAAGAAAATTATAAAGTTCATAAATGAAAATCTATCGATAGGACGTTGTCAATGACATGTCTAACACCGATAAACAGTTATTTATCGAATGGGTTTTGGATTTTCTTACTCAAACTTATTTATGCCAGCGATTTAAACTTGATATCGATAACAACTTCTCTATTTTACGACTCAACACATCCGTTATGCGTAGCACAATCGTCAAAATCAATGAAGCAGCTACACTTTTTCTCCTGCAGAAGGAACCAATAGAGCGAGTCAGAGGAGCCCTTAGCATATATCTCCGCCCTTCCCTTCCCTTCCGTCTCCTCGCAAACGACCCTTTGATGATGTGCAAGTCACGTGCCGAGATTTATGCTTGTTATAAATGCGAAGAGCTCGCAGTGTTCGTTCGTGCACTTGGGTGCAGTGTGAGTACACAGGATTGGGCTAAGCAGCAGACAGGATACAGCAACGAATATGAAGAGAAACAGCATCAAGAATCAAGACAAAACCATAAAAATTGCAGCATTCAGCAGCATCAGGTACCTGAATTCGAAGGAAGGCAAGCACAAGTAGTTTTCTTCATCGCAAGAAAGCAAAAAAAAAAACGAAGAATTCTACTTTCTTAAGATGACGCCAACTGTCAGGATAATACTAGTGTGAGTTTATGAAGCGGCATGAGTAAAGCCGTATGTGTAAATGGGTGTGTGTAGTATGCAGCAGGACACTGAGCTGACAGTTGGATGGAAACAAAGCTACTACGAAACAGGTGCAGTAACGAACGGCAATGATGAATTTTAAATTTGTACTACTTTAAATACGTACGTATAAAATAGTTCGTTTGCAGCTAACTAAACTGAAGCATGATTAAATTCAAAGTTTGCAATTTGTTTTTGTAACAGAAGTGCAGAATGGCTAAAGCGGATTGAAAAAGAGGAACAGGAAGCGTAAAGTATTGAAAAGTACTCAAAAGCATTCAGATTAGAAGCAATCAAGCTAACGTTAATTGAAAGTTAGTATTAATTTCAATTAATTGAATCAAATATTCTTTAATTTACCGTTATAACTTTGTGTAAGAAGAAGGAGAGAGATCCTTAAAGAAACAACGCCTCAAGGTTTTATTAGGAATTAATAACTCTGAGAAAATATAAAAATTCGAAGACAAGATTTTCTTAACAGTGAATAGAAAACAGCCAAATTAACAAATTAATGCATAATTCTATTAATATGGAATGGCGAAATTACAAATACATATGTAGAAGAGAACAGAGATCTTTGCCGCTCTGTATAGTGAACAGAGAAAAACAATGTTAAACATTATCATTAACAGAACCGCATTAACAGCGATGGAGGGCGATATCAAAGAGCATGCATATGTACATATTTATTTGTATACGAAAGAATGTAATGACGAGTTAATGACCAACGAGTTCTGTTCGTGCATGATAGCATAACGAGTAGTAACTAAAAGAGTTCTGTTACATAATAGTAATATAGTACCATAAGAAACTTCTATAAAAATTATTAACACCACAAAGAGTGGAAAAAAAGATCCAATAAAAAACAGAGATAGATAAAAGAAGAGGTCAGAGTTTTTAATCTTTAAACTACGAGTATTACACGTTAATTAAATTTTAATAATGAAAGCACATTTCACATTTAATTTCATTCATAAAGAATAATTACGGATAATAATTAAGAGTATCCTTTAAATTGTTTGTAACGAAAACACTTTACACTTTTCACTTTAAAACGTTTTCTGTAAACTTTTTTAGCAAAAGAATTGTTGTAGAAAAACGTTTCTCGCTAATTGTTTTTATTAATTTTCCAGTTAGGCTTTTTCTGTTAGTTTTAAGACTGATATCCTTTGCTTAGATTTGTTTTTTCAAAAGAAAAAAAAAGTAGAGAAGTAAAGAAAATAATAAATACTTCTTGTACGTACGCAATTTAAATATGTACTTATTTAAATTCTCTTTCTGCGAGCAGGTTCTTAGCTTCAGGATTAATATTTAATTGAAATAAGTCTGGTGGAACGAAGGATGTAGCACGATTTTGTTTTTAACCATTTACGCTAATTAGCATAATAATTGTAACGAAGCAGGATAAAACTTCAGAATATACCGCGAAAGTGTGGATATAAAGAGAATAAAAGGTAAATACAACAACAACAACAATGCAAGCATAAGCGCATTTGCATAAGTACCGCATTTTTCAGTAACTCTACCTTTAACTTTACTCTACCTTCACTGTATTCATAATTTTAAATCCGCACTTTACGAAATTTTAAAAAATTTACAAGAATATTAAATACAATTCTTGTAAAAATATTCTACCAAAAATATTTCTACAAACTTTTACGGATGTATGTATATTTAAAGTGGGTACCTTTTACATTAAAACTACTTTGACAATTATAAGTTGCAAAGTTATGATTATGATCTACAATGGATTTTTAGTCTTATATAGTATTGAAAATGCACAATCATTTGCATGCAAACGTGTAGCTGTTGTGTTGATTTATGTGTGAGCTTGTATGATAAATTCTTTGGATTTTGTTCGAGCATATATAAAAATGCGTGCCAGTTAACGACCAATATATCAATCGTTTATTTTGCGTGATGCACGCCGGCGACTCACGGCGGTCGAAAAAACCAACATTTTGCATCATTCAATAGTTAATTTACAATCTTCGCCAATAACCACTACCACCACCGCAACTATCCAACATTAAAGCACGTCATTACTAGCTGTTGACTTGTTCCACAGAGATCTTCTTGTTCTTCTTATCAGAAGGGGCGTTAGTAGTGATAATAAGAACTCATTAAAAGTCCAACAAGTGTGGCAAATAAAATGAAAAATGCATGCAACAAAGGAGAAAAGCATTAACACGCAAGCTAACAACATGAAATTACTGCTGTTTTAACTACGGATTCTTTTTGTGCGCTTTTAATTTCCACGACATGAATCTCATACAATGAATCTCATGAACTCATATAAATTATACGCAATCTGAGTTGACGTGTGTTCAGTAAATATTGTGACATGTTTGCTCATTACGAGCCAAACAACAAGCCAAGCCGTTTTGCCTTGAAAGCAACATTCGAAACGTCGTTAACGATGGTGTAATCCCGGTACGTATTATCCATTAAAAGATTGTTCCTTGAAAATCGTAATGGAGTAGGACACGTTTCGTTAAATACAGGATATTTCCAAAGCAGTATGAGAGGAAATAATGAAGAGGAAATACCGCCGCAGGAAATAGCATAACATAAAATTATCCAACAACAAGGATTTAATACAATAGAAGCTGATATCTTTGGGTTAGACCAAATATTTAAATGAGGTACAGCGGAGCCTTAAAAGATCTACTTATTAAATTCAACCAAGATTTTCTTTCTTCATCACGAACATTGCAAAGTCATGAAGTGCCATCGCAGTCATCGAAAATATAGTATTTATATAAAATGATAACAGTTTGGACCGTTGCCACCAAAATTTAAAATATCACACAATGACTAATGGTCGAATAAAATATCTTCTTTCTTCCACATGAAAGAAAATCTCTTCTCTTTCTTCTCTTTCTGGTGTTGTTCTGCTTGTTCAGCAGGCATAATTTTTCGTAAACTAAGATATGCGAATAATAAAGAAAATATATTGTGATTATCAGTCATTGATAAAGGGGAAAAATATCAGGTCAAATAAAATACACGCTTTTGAAAATTATTATTATCGTTCTTGGAAGGCCAAACGTTTTGGAAGACCCAAGTTTTCTTTTTTTTACACACTCTTATAGACTCTTATAAATTTGATAACAAAAACTATTCAAAATTAAAAAGTAAAAAAACTATTTTTTGGAATCGATATTTCCATCTTTTTTTTTTTACGGGAAAAGCAAAATATACTGAGCATATTTATATTTTTTTCAGAATGTTGCCCAACAGATGCGGTCTGCTTCGAGCCGGGCACTTCGAGAGTGGGTCTCTGCGACTACTTTGAACCTTTAATCTTTCGGCAAAACTTTTGTTTTCCTGAAATATCTCCTCAACTAAAATAGAGAACAAATTCTCAACTAAAACAGAAATAAAAGCAAATTCAAAACAGTTAAAAGGAAGCCCTTCTAACACTTACCCATAAATTTGCTTAAAAACTAGAGCGTCGACCTGGTCGACATAAATTCGGTTGACGGCGGTTGCTTTCTTGCTTCCGTGTGGAAGATACATACACGAAAGTTTACGAATTTTTCACTTCTGTGTTAGATAGATAGTACGATATACAATTAGAGAACATTTTCTGCACCGGCGGAAGTATGCTTGTGTACGTATGTTTGTGTGTACCAGTGTCCATGTAAATGAATATTGGTCAGTAGCTTGTGTTGGTTTTGATACTCATACTTCCGTCGGATGGAGGCCGTCGTTTTCTACTCCCAATCCATGTGTATGTGTGTGTGTAAATGGGTGTGTGTGATTATATCGATGCAACAGCAACAGTAACAACAAAACCAATCCCGATTTATGTTGTATATTTATCGTACGAGCATTTTCCCCTGCAGCAAAATAACAGAATGAAACCAATTTTATATTTCATCCGAGCCTTTTTAACTGACCGCCAATAAATAAAATGGAGATTTTACTTTTTGGCGCCTGTCCTCATCACAACGCAGAAAGAGAAATGAGAGACAACAAGTGGACGAACGAAAGAACCGAACAAACCGTTAGTGTTGGAGCTACTGATGGACATACATACATATTTTCATATCCGGCTTTATAAAGTATAAAGTGTTCGAATTAATTACACATACCACTGCGCATCATGCTGTCTGCCTTTGTTATGATTATGTCTCGACTGGTCTGGTGAGTCGCGATTGAGTTTTACATTTTTTCAGATTGAATTTTAAAATTTCAACTTCGGCGAACAGCAAAGCGCCAGAGGAAGAAAGAGTAAGGGACGGAGAAATCTAAATCATACATTGAAACGTTATGTTAACTGACTAAAGCAACAGCCTTCTTCTTCTTCGTGCCTTTAATTGTTAGTAAAAAAAACAATAGAATATTCTTAAAGGAAAAGAATCAATAAAAACATTTTACAACTTGTCATACGAATGCAACAAACAAATTCCAAGGGCCCTGGAAAATACTACCTTCCTTCTCTTCCATGTTTCAAGCAAAAAAACCAAAGAACAAAAGGAAGCATAAGAGAAGCCACAACAGAAGCACAAACCATAATTGATTGGCAAACTATAAAATTTATGATGGCAATTTTATTCATACCATCGCATCTCCTTTGAGTCTCAATTTGATCTCTAAACAAAACTAATTGTTTCTCGGTGTCCTTTGTGGTCTTTCTTCTATCAATTGTTACTCCTGGTACTTGTAGTAGCCCGTTATAATCTTCATTGATATCATCTATCTATCGTATATACAAACGTCTATGCTTCGTTTGAGTTAGATTTATGTAGAATCAATAATCATCAAGTCCATCGGTTTTATGGTTTCTTGACTTCCTGTTAACCCAAAAACCATACGAGCCAAAACCATTCAGCCAAAAGTATTACCATGTTTTCTTGCCAACTGTTGTTGTTGTTGTTCAATTCATTTCTGTTTTGTTTTATTATTTTATTTACCTTCTTTCTCTTTTGCCATCATTATCCGACAAATTCTCTCATCAAGTTTCGATAAAATTTTCCATTTCCAGTTTGTAATACATTTTTAAGTTTCCATTTATTTTTTTAGCTTTTTGTAGAATTTTTTGATGCTACTTTCTTCAAACACTTCAATAAATATTTTATAGTTTATTTTATTGTTTTACTATTTATATTTTTAGCCACAACAGATCATTCGTGTGTTTCTCTGTTGTTTTTTTTTGTTCTTTGTCTTTTTTGTACACTTAAAAATATTTTTCAAGAGGTCCTTCAGAAGAATTTCAATAATGTTTCATTGTAAACGGATATTTTCATTGCAATAATGTATAGAGCAGCTCATAGTGATATTGTTAAAATATGAAAATATTCAAATGTTTATTTAAATGAAATATGTTTATGAACTATTTATTACAAGTATTTATTCTTACTTATATTAATTCTCTTTGAACATTTTTAAGAATAATTTTAAATTTCAAATAATAGAATTTTTCTTCATTCCTTAAATTCATCATTATTCCCAATAAAAAAGGATTCCCAAAAAAAATATTTATTATTTGTCCTACCTACCCTTAATTTTTTTAAAATAATAATACCATATATATCATGCTTGCTTTATTGGAAAAATTCATAATCGAATTGGAAATCCGTTTTCAATCACATTAGAAGTGAGATAAAGTAATCCATGTCCGTCTTAGTTTATAATAAAAAATCCTGGAGATAATTTAATTTTTGATTGCTGTTAAATTAAAGAAGAACAATGCTAGCTTTTTAAAATTAAAAAATTTTGTAATATCATATAATCAATGATAGATAGTATGGATTTATATTGCATTTTGCAGAAAGCAAAATTCTACAGAATAAACGAGTATATAGACAAAGACAATAGACTAAAATAGACTAAATAGACTAAAACAAAATTTAAAATAAATAAAAAAATATAAAAATTTTAAACATACAACTAAACAATGAATTGGAAAACTTCAATACAAAACATTACAATACAAAACTAAAGAACATTGTAAAAAAAAATTCAAACAACCGAAACGCAAATTATCCAGAGAAAAAAAATTTGCAAATTGCCCAAATTGCCCGAAAAATTTTTTAGTTTTTTTTAGTTAGCAAAATGTTACTCCATTTAAGTTTTTTTTCAAAAGACAAAAAATATAAAATTATTTAATCGAACAGAATCGTACAATGACTTTTGATACATAATAAAGAAAAAATGCTTACTAGAACTCAAAGAATCAAATAAAAAAATATGTACGAGTAAACTCGTATCCTTCAAGAGGAACAATTTCGGTACAAAATTCACAATCAATCGATAGCGATGACAGCAAACGTTCATTTTTGATTGAATAGTTTCAGTTTGGTATAACGCATTTCAATTAATCATCCAATCTATCTATTCGGAATTGTTTGCAGGAGAGCCTCAATAAACTAATCAATTCCTAAATTCATAAGAAAGAAAAAAAGAAAAAAAAAGAAAAAAAAAAAGAGGAGGGAAAATATTTGTACATACTCGTACTCGTATGTAAACGGAAATTGAATAAAATTGTCGAGTCGCTTTGCTGAAAATTTGTCCATTTTTCCAAAGCTGTCCATTTTATTGTATGTTTTTAACATTAAATGTCTTTAATACATTAATTTAGTGCATTACTAGCTCTTAAATAGTCTTGGTATTTGCAAAATGTTTGAATTATAAAATGCTATAAATATTAAAGATTAAGACTTTACTAAAGAAATATATAAAAGCTATTCAATCACCGAAAATATTCAATCGATTTAGATGAACTCAGATAAAGAATTACAAAATTAGCAACACAGAAATAACTTTATAAAGTTTTAATGAAATTAAGCTACGAAATTATTTTTTTTCTTTTTGTCTTTTATTAACATCATTAAGAAACCTGTAATTTTTTATTTGCTTGCTTTTTATGAGCTTCCTGTAATTTGTATTTCATACGCTTTTATACGATGCGTGCAGTACATATTTTATTTAATAGTAGAGCAAAAGGCGATAGTGCTTACAAATACAAATAAGACCGAAGTAAAAAGCTATATTGCTAATTATTTCACATCTAGACATGGTATTGAAACATGGTACAAACGACATTTTCCGCATAACAATTCGTTTCAAAACAATCTGCAGACTTGCTACGCTTGACACTGTGACACTGTATTGTCATCATTTTTTATCTTCTATTGATAATATCACAAAAGTGAGAAGAAAGATTAGGTTGAAAGCGACACACACTCCGACCATTGTAACCTCCAGCTTTGATTGTGGCCCACTGGTCAAAACTTACCCTCAAGCCCACCAAAGCACGAGTTCGGGTGATAAAAAGGCAACAGCTAAAATGGTCGCCTTCTGTTAACTCTGCAGACTCTTCCTCTCGAAGCCTCCCTCACTTCATTTCATTGTCAGCAGTAAACAATTTTCACACGAAATTTCCCAAGAAATTTAATGAAAACTGACAGAACACGACAGAGTGAGAAGAGGCCGTCATAAAAATTACCATCATCAAGGCAAACCAACAAAAAAAAAAAAAAAAAAAACAAACAATATTGTGGCTCCGAGAAACAAAGGAAAAATTAAACTTGTCTCTATGATATTCCTCTTGTCTTTATCTGCCCAACGATCCATCAATCTTAAGAAAAGGACATCTGTCATAGTCAATAAAGAAGAGAAGCATACGTGAGGAGGCTATAACGAAGAAGACATTAGAGCGGACACAAGAGAGACAACAGAGCAAAGCCGAAGATTGTCACACATGAGAAGATGTCACGTAATAGAAAACCTCTTAACTTGTTCCACTGTGAAGACTGTGAAGGTTCAAAGATTCTCTGCGAGCTGAATGAAAGTGAAAGTGAAATTTGAACTATGCTGTGACCTAGTGTTGTCATCATTATCATCATCAACACATGATACGAGTACTATATAAATTTCGGTACACAGACATTCTCTTCAGGAATCATGTAACGTGAATAATAATAGACTCTTGTAGTGATTGTTTTAATGAATAATGCGAAATGAACGAAATCGAAGGAATCTTTTTTTATTTCAACATTCATATATAGTATATAGAGGATTAATGTCATCAATAAAATTTGCAACAATCACTGAAAAGGGCAAACATTTCTTTCCGTTTCTTCTTCGTTTTGACGAAATTGTAAAATTCCTACAACATTTCATCTATTGTAGTAGCCTTAAAGCTATTCTAAATTGCATTTATTTTATATATGTATTATGAATCTGGTACATAATATATAAAATAAATACAATTTAGAAAAGCTTTAAGGCTTCCTTCCAGTTGAAAAAATTTGCCCAACCTTGCAACAATATTTGCATTTATTTAGCATTAAAACGATTGAACAATAGGATTAATAAAAGCGTGAAATAATCAAACACAGTCACAGCAATACATTAACACACACACTGACATACCCCCTGAAGGGTTTGCCATATTAGAAGGAAGGAAGAAAGGAAGGAAGGAAAGAAGGAAGAAAGCAACATAGAGTGAAGCTTACCGGAACTGAAGCCATCAACACTAACAGTAAGTACAACAAATTTAACCAGTTTATGGATGCTAAAAATTGATTGTGAATTCGTGTTTGTGTGTGGGTCAGAGAGTGAAGTATATAATAGAGAGAAATTTGAAATTTCAGAGAAATTCACTGCAAGTTCAAAATTATGTTTGAGAAATAAAGTATTAGGCTCCACCGTGCGCGTTCCATGTTTCGGAAGCAGTAAACTCGTTACTTAACCAAAAGTATGCTGAAAACTTTACACAATGACCAACATTAACAACACCACGACGACACCAACAAGTAAACAAGTTACCTGCAGCAGCAGCAGCCGCCGTCGTAGGGGCAGGCAGCAGCTTCAGGAACAACATTCAAGCAACCGCTACAGCCACGAAGTGCAGCAACTGCGGCCACATCATTAACACTGTCGCTATCGTCACACCACGAACTATAAATAGACTCTAACAAACGATTACGAAGATCATAATGTTAATGGCGAATGATGATATGTATGATGAATAATGATGATGATGATGATGATGGTGATTATTATTGTATAAAAGTGACGCCAGTGTGGCTGCAACTAATGCTCTTCTTCTGTAGCGCTGCGAGGAAGAGAAAAAAAGTGGTGTCATTTTTGTGTCCGTAGCTGTAAATGTTGCTGTTGGTGTTGCTGTTGGTGTTGCTGTTGTTGTTGCGGTTGTTGTTGCTGTTGCTCTTACTGTCCGAGAGCTGACAACATAAATCAGGCTCGTGTGTAACTTAATGAGCATCCCTGGCTGGCATGACTTCGTCTTCACTGAACTTCTCTGGACCATTTTGGCCGATGACTGATTTCATCACGTGCTGAGTGCATTTGAGTGCTGAGTGAACTGTGTGTGTGTGTGCTTGAGTATGTTTGCTGTTTGCTGCACGTTAAACGCACGGTGTGCGTTTGAATGTTGGGTGTTTTATTATCTCCGCCCACATTAGCGCAACACATTTCAACACTACAACGTGCGTTGACTATCAAGCGACCAAGAGAATGCTTCTTGCAAAAATCCTGGTTGTTTTCTTTTTCTTTTTAGTTTTTTCTGGCTCTTAAAAGGGCTGAGTAAAGCACCCAAGCGCCCAGCGTTACCAAGAATAGAATTCTGAACTCTGAGTTCATCCAAATTCTAGCAACTCATCTAGACCTATTTGTGACATGCAGTAACTTGACCTGCTGCATCCAGCAAATTCGCACTTCATTCTGGTGTACAAAACAACAACAATAAAGAAAGTTGTGGCGTACTTTAAAGATTTGCAAATTTTACATTTTCATAGGATTTATTTATAAAATGTTGGCATGGCAGTATTATTACAGTATTTTTATTATACGATAAATAAATAAAAAACATACATACATACGTACGTGCGTAACTAAACACAAAAGATATTTGAAAAAAATTACTCGGCATAAGAAAGTACTCGTATCATAATGATGATTACCATTAATGGTAATGGTAATGGTAATGGTAATGGTAATGGTAATGGTAATGGTAATGGTAATGGTAATGGTAATGATAATAGTAATGGTAATGGTAATGGTAATGGTAATGGTAATGGTAATGGTAACGGTATTGGTAATGGTAATGGTAATGGTAATGGTAATGATAATAGTAATGGTAATGGTAATGGTAATGGTAATGGTAATGGTAATGGTAAAGGTAATGGTAATGGTATTGGTAATGGTATTGGTAATGGTAATGGTAATGGTAATGGTAATGGTATTGGTAATGGTAATGGTAATGGTAATGGTAATGGTTATGGTAATGGTAATGGTAATGGTAATGGTATTAGTGTCATAGGTCTAAAGGTCTAAACAATGAAAGAAATAGTAATGACGATTCCGTATGAAAATCAACGACATAATGATCACAAGTCTCATAACTATAATATATATGTATGTATATCTTTAGTTTTTTTTTAATTTGTGGAATATTATTTAAAAGAAATATTACAGCAATCTTCTGCCGGCCACAAACCTATGTCAACTACAATACCACTAGCACCAGCTGTTCCTGTTTTACACATTGTTCGGTACAGCCGCTTCATCATGTCACTGCACGGTTGCATCATGGAATTGTCTTGTTTTCACTTCGAAGTGTTTTATTTCATGCACAAAAAGCAATTTAATGCTGCATGACCCACAAACCGATCTCAAACTGTGAACAACCGAAGAAGAATGAAAAAAAAACGACGAACGACAGTGGAGACCGACGGCTGAGAGAACTCAGACAAATATACCCAGCGACCATTGAAACGACCCAAAAAAACGTTTGAAGATTCTGATATTTTGTCCCTGCTAATTTTTATTTTCTTTCTTGGTTTTTATTGTTACTTGTACTAGGTATACTATATAGTATATAGTCGCAGTTTTAATTTTCCTTTTTTTCCTTATTTACATTTTGCCTTGCAATATTTAAATTTTTTGTTCGTTTTTGTTTTCGCCTTGATTGCTCTGAACTTAAGTCTAATAGCGCGTGTTTTTCTAAAAAAACTTTTTTTTGTTGATTGTTGTTATTGTTATTGTTATTGCTTGTGCATATAGCACTCTCTGGCAGCAAGCGCTGACAACATGCGATGACAATCCTCACGCTTACTCGCTCGCATCGCACTCACAGCGACGCGTCGTATGCTTCTAATGGTTTCACACGAAGCGTGACAAGCATCAGCTGCTGCTACCGTTGTTTGCTCATGGATTAAAAAAGAAATTACTTTAGTTTTAAGGATTACCAAAATTTTTGTTGTTTTTTTTTTTTTGTTTTCTGGGTAGAAAGGATTGTAAAGAAATGCTAGTAGGAATAATTTGAAGGAGAGGAAAAGAAAGTATTAGGGATTTATATACTAGAGATAAAGGAAATACCAATAAAACAGCCAAAGGAAGAAAAGGAGTGAAGAAAAAAAGTGGAAAAATATACACTCTTCAAAAACGGTGTTCTTCAAAAAACATCAAAGAGTTATTATATCTTTTAAAGCACTAAAGAGTTGAGTAAATCGGATGATAAATTTAAAGGCAAGTTAGATAATAATTGTACTTATTATTTATATTGTACTTAGTATTTAGAACTAATTACGAGTATGATATTTCTTGAATGGAATTTCCTTCGTTTGTCAAAATTTTGTTTGGAAATCGGTCAACCGCTTGTGGCATACTTAAACCTAATTCGGTCTTCGGTTTATATAGACCCAAAGATTTACATACTTATTATTGTATTAAAGCTGGTTAACATAAGTTCATGTAAAATGGAAATTAAATCATTGGCTAATTTCGCCTTCCGTAATCCTTCCTGATACTAATAGAAGCCAAATTGAAACCAAATATTTACCACTGCCTCTTCACTGTCTCTCTCCATCTACAAACTCAAAGCGATCAACAGTGTTAACGCAAGTCAAACAAAACTCTTAGAGAAGCTTAGAGAAGGAGTTAACAGAAGGTGGCACGGCGGAATCAGGAACATTTACGAACTAATCAATTTTCAGCCGCCCACTTCTATTCTCGCTCGCTCTCTCTCTCTCTCTCTCTTTCTGGCAGTACCATTCATTGAATAATTTCCTTTACTGACTCCGGCTAACCAGAGCTTTTCATTGGGAACAGTTGATTAAAATGTCAAACGTTGGCATTGCAGATAACAATTACAACAACGCATAGACAATCAAATGCGAATGCGAAGAGGGCGGGGCCCGCGTAATGGCAAACAGGAAAAGGAAATATTTCAAATATTTTCTCGACTAACTACCGGCTAAAAATAAATGAAATTCCACTAAAAGCATTCATGGCGTCTCGACGTCAGTGGTCTGTAGTTAGTGCATTTGTGAGCACTTTGTCAGCAATCACTTAACGTCTGATTGTCAGTGTATTCGTGGATATGTTTAAAATAGCCATAGCTATTTTTTTTGTTTACTTTTTTTTAGCCAAAGAAAGAAAGTCATTAAGTCTTTTTTCGCTGACAAAAATAGCAAGAATAGTGCGTTCAGCCTGTAAGCTCCAATCCAATAAGAGAGAAAGAAAGTGGTGAGATAGTGAGACAAAAGCGAAGCGAAGATACTGCAATACTATCGTGTAAAGCAGGTCTCGTCAGTCAACCCAAATGGTTTCACGCATTACCGTAAACATGCTTTTAAAAAAATTTTATACAAATGGAAAATTAATAAGACTTTTCGTTTATGCTATTATTCAATAAGAGCTTGATTCTTAATTAATTAGAGATTGTATTGGTTCATCCTTTCTTTCACTTCATTTTTGTAAATCTATATTTTTGCTCTATATTTCTTAACGTCGGCCCGTCGCCGCGTATTGGCCACGCCTGGTGTAAAGTAAGTGTGTTAGTTTTCTAAAGATTTCTGAGTTTCTAAATTTGGATTACAAAAAACTCTTTCACCTGCTTCATTTTTGTTCTCTTATTCTCCTTTTTGCTTAACCGGAAGTTAAGTAAGGCAGAAAGTCTTTTATTTCTGAAAGAATAGTAACATTTTAGCATCCTTGTAACTACCGGAAAGTAGGTAATAATTTCTTCCACGCTATTAAAAATTAATTAAGGAAGGAAAATTAACAAAAATGAAGATAGAAAAGATATAATCAATACTCCAACTTCTTGCTTTTCTCTTAATCATGCAACACTTTTTTCTAATGAAAAGTACTAAGCGAAAAAGTGTTAAAACTACTTCGAGTTAATAAAAATTCATACGAACTTGGAGCTTTGAATCATGATTAAGTGTAAATAATCAAGATTCGACTGTGGAATGAGAGCAAGAGAAGTTCGGAGAGAGTATATAAAATCGTCGCCTTTCCTGCCAAGAAAATATATTAAAACTACAACAACAGTATAATATGTACGTAATAATAAATAAATTAAAAAGAAATGACAAAGTTTTTGACATTAATATCCTTTGTTTTTATTATAAAAGTTTTCAAACGGTCTGTTTTTCATAACAGACCAGACGATTTGCCATTTTTGTTTGTTCGTTCTTTTGCATTCGAAAGTAATTAAAAAGAGTAAGAACGAGTAATATAAAGGGAAAAGAAAACGGAGGAGAAGCCTCAACTGATGCAAAACGATTTAATTATTTTTTATGAATTTATGAAGGGCTTTTTTTATGAAGGGCTTAAAAGTACTTAAAAGACTAAGAGCGAGTTGACAGAGCGCGCAGAATTTGTTGTGGGTACTTTTGTGTATTGCGGTAAAAAATTTTTGTGGTAAAAAATTATTTCTATCATCGTAGAATCGTTGCTGCTAAAGTTTAATGGTTTACCTGACAGTTTGGAAAATTATATTTTTTTAAAGAAGCTCAATTTCTTTAGAAGCGTGAAGAATTCAAAACCAAAGTTTTCGCAATAAAAAAATAATCTTCCCTTTTTCTTGTTGTTTCTTTTTTTATTTGAGCCCTAAATATTTTGAACACAATTACATTTTGAACACTTCAATTGCCAGCCAAATCGTGTTCTCTGCTTCCACGCCAATGGATTTAATTGTTCCATTTCGCCAATTCGCCTGTGTCTTTGTTCTTCTTTTCTTTTGGCAAAAGCATACTTACTCCATTTTAACGTATATACGATTTTATCGTAAATGTTGGCAAGCGACGAGTCTGGCAAACTGAATGTTTTCGAGAAAATAAATCTTTCTTTAAAGAAGCAAACAACCGGCGGATTGGCAGACAGACGGTCTGTAAAACAAACGCACAAAGTAGCGCACAGTGAGTTGAATACGATTTTCAGAAATAAAAAACTTTTACAAGCATCAAAAATGCACAAGCTTTCGATTTAAGAAAATTATACTCCACAGAATAAATATAAAAAAAAATTAATTTCAACGATCTGAACGCACGTTCTATGAAGAAAAAAACACCGTAACCGCTTCATCTTCGAACGAAACTTGTCGACTAATGACGAAAATTCCTTCCAAAACCCATCATCAACCAACCCTGTCGGCAAACTTAACGCACATCAAGAAAGAATTTTAATATTTAAAGAGAAAACTAATAAATTTCTTATATACTGAAAATGTTACTTAACTCGTCCTTACTGTGGAAAGGCGGCGGCGTGGGCGGTGGTCTATCCATAATAAAAACCAGAAAACAAAAAACTAAATTTTAATTTCTTCTTTGCTTTGTGCCAAACTATTTCAGAAGAAGAAGAAGAAGAAGTAGCATAAGACGGAACTAGGATATGAGAAAAATACAGATCGTATTGCTCAACATTTCAGAATCATCATGAGCCAACACCAAGCAAGCACCAAGCCATATTTGCAGCAGCTAAATAACTTTCCGCTCGGTCAATAAATGAGATGTGTGCCCGCACACCTACACACACTACACCCACAACACGAAAACCATCGTGCCACTTCAACACCCAGAAGGTGCAGTAAAGTGGAGCTTTTGGCTCCACTCCTTATAAATTCATATTCATTCGTGCTCCAGTTACAGGATATGCCTATTCTCGTAGTATGCGTCCGATTTGTCGGACAATCGGCGCACCGACTAGTATTGGTAAAGGCAATTGTAGTGGTATCGATATTGGTACTGATATGGGCCACCAGCAAAATTCAGGTGAGGAGAGAAGAATGAATTGATTAACTCAATCTCTTTTTCGTTCTTTAAAAGAGTAATCGCAACGATTGGTTTTTTTAAATGAAATGTATATGGCACAAAGACCGCCTTTTTGGCAAGGCCTTCAGGCATAACTGTAAAGGTATCCGTAAAGGTTCAAACACAGTGACAGAGACACAGAGGCGTGTTGACGATTAATTAATGTCTTGAAGAGAACACAAATACTTACAAAAAATTTCAGAAAGATTTATCGATTTTCTTCCGGAGAAAACAACTCAAAACTTGACTAATTTTCGTTCGCATAAAATAAATCAAGAAATATATATACTTTTACTATGAGAAAGGTATTGAAGTAAACACATTTTTACGACCGAGATCTTTCTTCAAACTTTGACATTCTGCGGCTTAATCTCACCTTCTAAATCATATCATCTGCTCTTTGGAGGCAAAGAGACTCTCTTCAATATCATATATTTTGAATGAGAAAAAACTATTCTTGATCAAGACGAACGCAAAGAAAGAGAACTAGAACAATTACTCAAGATGAAATTTTATGCCACCAAAGATGGGCCAAGAATGTTTTAACAGCATTACTTATGAAGACGACAAGTAGAAAAGGCTTGCTCTGAAGTGTAAAAGTTTCCACAAATCTATCAGAAAGAGATAACGCATCGTCATAAAATAACGTGAAGACTTTGTAAACCAAATTCTTAGAAGTAGAGAAATTATAATTCAACATATTCCTGACGGAACCGGGCAGAGAAACGAACGAAAGAAAATTTCATATCTTTACCTTTCTTCTCTATTTTTACTTTTCTTGCAAACGCTCGAAAAAAGCTTTTTAAAATTATCCCAATAAGACTTAATCTTTTAATATAATAAACGGAAGTTTTTATTTTTACAACCGGTGTAAGTGATTTTGTCACCAACCAAGGAAATAAACAAACTTCATTTGTATAGCATAAAAATGTCTAAATCCTAAAATTACGTTTCCGTCGCCGTCCATCAAAGTTGAATGAAATGATATAAAATCCGGAAAAGTTGTATTGTATTGTACCTTATTTCATTATTTTATTTGACAGTTCGTTTTGTTTCGGTTGTGGATTGTGGAAACTTTGCATATTTTGAAACTCTTCCATCCCAAATTATGTCAAACTGAAAAAGTTCTATAACTTTGTTGCGTTTTAACACTGGCCCATTTTATATCATTCCGAAATGAAGGAAAGTCGTCTCTGCGGGATTCAGCACCAGTTTGTTCGACTAATTTAAAGTTTTTCCCCTTTTGAATGCTGTTAAACGAATAAACACCCCCCCCCCCACCCCCTCGCGCCATCCCTTTTCCTTGGTTTCGCCGCCCTTCATCTGTTCCTTAGTTTGGCATTATTCCTTTGTGCCAAACAGTGCCATTTTTTTTAAAGCTTTATACGACTTTGTTCTGATTTTGCTCTGCAATTTTTCTTTACTACATTCGTTTATTGTTGTTGTTGTAGTTGTTGTTGTTGTTGTTGTAGTAGTTGTTGTTGTTGTTGTTGTTGTTGTTTTGTTGTGACGCTGCTGTTGTTGGATGCTGTTTCGTAAACATTTTGACTATAACGAAATTGTGATGGTGAAGATGCTACTGCTGCTGCTGTTGCTTCTGTTGTTGTTGTTGTTGCTGCTGTTGCTGTTGCTGTTGCTTTTGCTAATGCTAATGCCGACATCGCTGCTGGTGCTGTTGCTGGTGGTTGGCCCTACAACGAGTTTCGTTGCTGTTGTCATCATTATTTATTTTATAAGCAAAAGTCTTCTACGTCGAGGGAGTACTTTACCGTTCTTCTTCTTCTTCTCCTTCCTCCCCACGCTCTTCCGGAATTACTACATAGTATTCCTTAACAAACGTCAGCAATTAAAAACTTTTTTCAGAATGAGTCCATTTCTTGAGGGTCTTTATATCGCTTCGTTGCTTATAAAGAATAAAATAAAAAGCCCAAAAAGAAAAAAAATACCCTTGAAAACCCCGACAAACAAAAAGCAAGACAAGAAAGGAGATTATATGTAAAGGCAAATATTTTAAATACAAGAAATCGCAGAGAGCACAAAAACTTTTTGGCCGAGGAATTTTATTCAAGAGTTTAGAATCCGGATGGAATCGGAAACTCAAATTCGTAGGGGAGGACACACAAAAGGAAATGTGAACAAAAAGCTTTACGAGCATGCGTTAATAAAATCTGGAAATCATTGGCAATGGGATGCCGGATAAGGGTAGAAGCCAATAATTTGATCAGAAACCATAAATAACTTCGTGTATGAGAAAGGAAAAACTATTTAAAACTCTTTAGAGAAAATGAGAAAATACTTCTTGCTTATACTCGTATCGTACTATACACAAGTCACCAATACAAAGAGACCACCCACGTTCCCACGTTTAGAAACGCCATCGAAAATGGCGCACTAACTTTGAATAAATGAACAACGCTAACAAATATAGCGTTAACAATGGAGATAAGTCTCTTGTAGAACACAACTCCTTTCTCTTACACTCCGTAGCTATCGTATAATATCTCACTGATAATAATAACAATAGTGATAATAAAGTTTATACGAAGACAGCAAACAACTACTTCGGCAATGAAGTCAAGTGTCATGCAAAAAGCAGACGCCAAAAACCATACACGACCTCATTCCCATGGCCTTCGCTTATGAATGAAGCAAATGCCGTCTTGTCATGCCTTTCCCAAAGGAAACAAGATTAAGACGTTTATAATATCATAGAAGATGAATAAACTTGATGATATTAAAACAACTCCATTAAAGAGTATCGTCTAAAAACAAATAGAAAAATTCTATGCTAGCGGTAAAAAAGGAACAAGGTTCGCTCAGTGCAAATAAGCCCGAAGCTCTGCACTGTAAAGAATCTTATATTCCTATTATACAAAACAATGGAAGTCTTTAATTGAAAAAAACTGAAGGATTTATTTCTTAAAATTAACGAAACGGTAAAAGAATATGATGATGATAATAAAGAATGAAAAATTTCTCTGCCTTGTCGTTTTTCTTTTAAACGGTAACGGTAACGGTAAGACCGTAACGCGAAAAATCTGGACAATGCTAGTGATAACGAGGAGAAAGGACGCTAGAAAATCAGCAGGCTTCTTCATTTTACAAAAAAAAAAATGCCTACATCATAAAGTTGCGAGATATTAAAGGTTTTTGTGTTCAAATGAAGACTTTCGGAACAGTGAAATATATATATAATTAAAGAGCCTTAATATAATGTCTTCTACCATTTCTAACTGGTAGTACCATCATTATTGTTGTTATCGTTATTAGATAGCATGATCACTAATTAAATATGCTTTTGTATTCGATAACAGTATGATTAAGAACAGCGAATATTAATTGCGTAATGTTTGAGTGTCAAAATAAGGAATGATTGAGCTTTAGGCATAAATTCGAATGATGAAGTTAATGAAGAGATTTTAGAAAACATTTAGGGCCAGTTACACAGTTTAGTTACCGAGTTTACTTTTAATCCGAGTTTACCTCGAACATACATTTTCACAGCTAAAGCTTTAACTAAAGTTTAATCACGCCGAGTTTCTGTGGTTAACTCATGGTCCGAAAACAGCTGTGTTTTTTGACGAACGAAAAATGTTTATGT
The DNA here is from genome assembly GCA_949752815.1 of Conops quadrifasciatus. Lineage (NCBI taxonomy): Eukaryota > Metazoa > Arthropoda > Insecta > Diptera > Conopidae > Conops > Conops quadrifasciatus. The sequence continues at coordinate 2,725,192 of OX457078.1, forward strand.
TGTTTGTATGGGGTTGTCGTATTACCTTCCAAATGCACTGCAAAATTGATACAAAACTAAATTAGGCTTAACTCAAAGTAATTGGTTTGTTAACAATGGAGTCGTATACAATTGCAAGGCGAGCGTAAAGTTATTGAAATCTATTGTGAAAATCAGTGTTCAATAAAAAATATCCATCGAAAATTACGAGATTTTACGTCATTATAAAGAATGGAACATTTCTAATGGCAGTTTGTGGCTAATTTAGCGCAAAGATTTACATTTTCGTGCTCACAAAATTCAATTAACACAAAAGGTGAAGGAGCGCGACCATTTGCATCGCAGAAATTTCGCTGATTGCTCGTTAGAACATCGTTCAATTGATGTCAATTGATGTCTGTCAACGTGGTGTGGTCGTGGAGATATCGCCTTTCGCACATAATTGTCATAGAAAATACTTTATAATTAAATAAAAACCACTCATTAAATGAAAATCATTAAAAATAATGATAGTATTTTCCTATTTAAAATAACTTCTTCTATTTTTTTAAAACATTATACAAATCATTTGTAAAAATTATAAACTTTGCTTAATACGTAAGGTTGGTACCAGATAGTTGGATTGTAATTGGTCAAATCCTAAATTTTTACCTAAATTTACTTACATTTTATTTACTTACCCAAATTTCTTTTTAAATTCATCTACAAAGTATACAATTTTTGCTATGACGTAAGAACGTAACAACGATATGAGAGTAACTACGTGAAGCGATATTACCTTTCGTAGTTTATATGATATTGTAACCTTTAAGTATATACGAGTACATAGCATACTCGTAGGGTTGTAGAATATACTCCAAGGTAAAACTTTTGTCAACTTTGGCACTTGCTTTGTATTAAACATACAATTTATTCGATGACAAAAAGGAATGAAAATCACTTCATAATGTCATATCCGCACGTCTTCCGTTTCTATAAAGAACTACGTAGGTTGATGACGCGCTTGAGCAAAAGTCCAAGAAGCAGCATCAACAATGAAACTACACGAACCCTCGTGCGTAATGCCATGCGGTAAAGAAGCACCTTGAATGCACCTTTTGCATCCCTTGCGCTTGCTTCATCGTGCAAAGAATGTAGCGAATGCTATGATAAAACTAAAATAAAAATTGTAACGTTAGCAGAATTTAATTTTATTGCGCTTCTCGATGTGTTTTTTGTTGCAATATTCAAAAGCAGTTGAATACATTTTTTGCCGGTGAGAAAAGGGAAAGGGTGAGTGAGGAAATGAGAGAGAAAAAACGAAGGAAAAAAGATAAGTGTGAATGAAGAAAAGAGATTTCTTTTTTAAGCATTATTTTCTTCTACTTTATTACAAATATTTTATTGCACAAGCAGCTTTACTTTGTGCTTTTCTTTTCGTTTTTTGAAGAAGGTAAAATTCTATCGCATGACCGGAAGTTAAGTTACGAGTGCGAGATGCCCGGAAGACGTCATTCGGCACTATACTAACTGCATTGCAGATTTACACAAACAGATCTACACACACATACAGTTGTTATTTACGCAAATTCGAAAAAATCAAGCAAACAAAGTCTATGTCAATTTAAAAGACAAAAAAAGAAATTGAAGCTCTCGGCAATTTCGAATGATTGCCTTGGAATTCGAACAAACACACACACACAGTCACATGTACACTGGCATACACATATACGCATGCGAAAATTTCATATCATGTGAGCCAGAAAAAAAATGGATCCATGGATCCAGCTACGTTGAAAGAAGACAAGCATCAAAGTCAAACTGAGTTTATTTGAATTTTTATTTGTTTTTGCACTTTTGAAGCCATTGCTCTTTCTTTCTTTAAAAAAGAAAGTCAAATCAAAAGAATACTACCACAAGTATAAGCCGAAGAAATTATGTTTGAGCTTTTGCTTTTGACTGCCGACTTTTATTGCACTTTCGTAGAGTACATACGTAAGTGAGAAACTGAGAGTTATGTATTATACGTTGACTCGTTGATAGAATTCAAGAGAGAATATACAAGTTTAGGCACGTTTCGTAAAAAAGGTAAAGAGAGGATTTTCATTTTAGCAAATAAATTAGTTTTGGTGATAACGAATTAATTTGTCGCAACGAGTTGACCTCGACAATGAGTGTCTCAAGAGAAACGAATACGAAGCAACGAATACTAGAACGGAATAGAACAACAATCCTTGCGAGTATAGAGAATGTTGTGCCCTTGAAAATCCATCAACTTTCGGCAGTTTTCACTTTTATGAGTAACTTTCAGAAGTTCCAGATCAACAATTTTTAGTAACACTTCAATTGTTTGCTTAGAGGAAAACACGAAGATATAGCCACCCGATTTTCACTTTGAATTTTGGTTATTCGAGAAGAAAAATTACCCGAAATTTGTAGCACTAAAGGTAAATTAATGCCTTCATGAACTTTGTTCGTTCATTCGTCGTTCGAAAGACGTTTTTAATGACAATGAAATTCATCGGCAGCCAAATCAAATTAAATAAATAGAGATTGTAAACTAGAAAAAAAACTGAAGCAGCAGCGAATAACGATGAAAAGAATTTAATTACATTCTTGGCAGAAATATTTAACGACAACCACAACGATTATGGCACCACAAAAGCGGTATATACCAGAAAAGAAAAAAAAAAAATCATTGTAGAGTATTGCAGGGTACGTTAGCTTGCAAGAATTTGGAAAAATAAAGCGTATAACGTTAGAAATGCATTAAATGTGGCATTTCCGCCATGCGAAATTACCAAGGGCGGACCATGTGGTAGAGGACTGAGGCGTGTGAAGCGATAAAAACCTACCCCAACCCGCGCAAACCAAGAAACGATCCTGATGTTTCGCAGTCACAGAACTAAAATACTTTCTTAACTTTGACATTGTTGAGCATGTACAAAGTTTCTGTCGTCGTTTTATTAGTTGAAAGGGTTAAGCTTTCAACTAATGAGGGTTGGCGAAGGGGCGAGACGGCGAGGGGAGGAAGAGGTTTAGGGGAGGCAAATGAAAGAAGTTTTCTCTTCCCATCGAAAAACTCAATGAATGCGGAACCAGGTTTTCTACTTTCGCAACAAAACTTAATACGCAGGTGACGGTGACGGTGACGGTGACGGTGATGGTGACGTTGATGACGGCATACTCATAGTATACCGCAACCTAACGCGTTTGACGTGCGGCTTCCGTAATTGGATATAAAATGTTGATGTTGCGTTGTGCTTGACATGCGTTGTTCTGTGTAGACTTGTTTGGTGGTAGTCCGTCGCCAGACCGAAGAGCGGTGAGGAAGGAGGGTAGGTTACGCGACCACCTGATGGATGGAAGGTGTTTGTAGAATTTCAGTTTGTGTTAAATTTTGAAACGTTGAAAAAGTGGATGAGGTTGCGTGTGCCGGCGGGATCTCATTACTTGCTTTTTACGGGCTTTCTTTTTTTAATTCTATACTAAAATAACGTTGTCGTTTGTTCGAGTTAGAAGTTGTTGACACTTTGATGTTGTTGTGTCAAAAAATACGGTATTATAACAAATAATTGATTTCTAAATCCGTTAAGCATTTTAACGCGGAAGGCAGTACGAAGCTTCGTTCTTAATTGAACTAATAAAGTAACAGAGTAAACGAGTTTTTTTTTTTTTAATAAATAAAACGTTTAAAAGACGATTTTTTTATAGTAAAAATATAACAATTAAAAAAAATTATCTTTGCTGTTTTTTTTATAATTTAAAATATAAAAAAAAACTGTTTTTTTTATAAAAAACAAAATAAAAAATTATCTTCGCTGTTTTTTTTTATAAAAAAACAAAAAAAAATTATCTTCGCTGTTTTTTTATAATTTAAAGTATAAAAAAACAGGTTTTTTTCTCAGTTTATTGTATTTTTGCTCTATAAAACACATTTCTCTTTAAAATTTTTTCGTAACTTGTGCATAAGACGAGTAACAAAAGCAACGAGTAACGAGTAACAATAACACAGCAATTTATTAGTCTCTGGTTCGAATCTCTTTATACAAACGTTTTTAATGTAGAGTAAAAGTAGGGTAAAATAATTAAGTTTACCCTACAATAAGGCGATATATATGTATGTATATATGTATGTATGTGTGTGTGCGTGGGAGGGAGTTGCAGTGCGTATCTGACTATGTACATATGTATTGTATGTATATTGAGAAAGACTTGGGATATGAGAACAATATTGTGCAATATAGTAATGGAAACGGAAATCAAAACAAAAACCAACCTTGCCGCATAATTACAGTAGCGAAGGGTTGAAGCAACGATAAACAATTTACTGCTATTATAAAGAGAGTCTTTTAATTAATTTTTCTCCAACTACAAATACCTACAAGACCATTAAAACAGCAATTTCTCGGATTTATTTAAAGAAAAAAAAAATTAAATAAAGGAAAAAAATTAAATAAAGGAAATATTTTCCACGCAATTCAAGAGAAAGCAAAATGCGTAAAACGTAAGTGGAACCGGAAGTGGAAGCTATACTCGTACGTAAGTATAGGAAGGTGTTCGTTTATTTAAGTGTGTTGTGTTTTTAAGTGAGTATGTTTGAGTATCTGTCCTTGTAGGTATACATTTTGTGGCTAAAAGTGTGTAACTGACAGCTGAAGGAACACAAAGAGTTTCAAATTTACGACACATACAAGTTGAGGCAGAGTAAAGCGTAAAAAGGGAGAGAAAAAAGCACGCAAGGAGAACGGAGTAAATAGAATTAAATTGCGGACTTTACTCTACATTTTCTTTGGGAGCGAAGCTAAGAAATCGATAAAGAATGCCATTAAGTGTAGGCGAGTATACTTGCGAGATTGGAAATTAATACATTAAAAAATACTCAGTAACAAGAAAATATGGTTTGGTTACTGGACTCAGTTACAGCCCACGAGATTTCAAAATTACGCCCATAGAAATCGGTATGTTTTCTTGTATTTTTCAATAACTCTTCTTTTTTCAAAAGATAAAGTTAACGAATGTAGCTTTCTCGTTCCCTGAAATTTATATCCCAGAAGTTGATAACGTGTTAAGACGTGACACAACACAAAAAGCAGTCCTCGCCACCAGAAGATAGACTTGTTTTTCAGAACAGCATGACGTCAAAACAACTCTCGCAAGGCTCACGGGCTCACGCAAACGAATTCGATCGTCATGAGAGAAAATGTTCTACGGTTGTTATTGTTGTTGTAGTTGTGGTTTTTGTGAGACAGCCTGCTGGCAAAGGAAGAAGGATGAACAATCGAATACTCAATTATCCACTTAACGGATCGCCGTGAGCAAGCTTTTCCAAACAACTGCGCCTAAGAGCACGCGGCATGAACGAAGAGTATTCACAGGCATCGGGAAATGAGATAAAAGGAAAGAGAGAGAGAGAGAGAGAGTAAACGAGAGATGGCGGATAATAAGGAAAGAAGGGGAAGAGCAAAATGAAATTGAAAAATTCTTTTCATCCTGTAACCTGAGGAACAATTTCTTCTAAACGAAATTTTTTCTAAATTAAACTTGGACTATCACGTTCAGGTTGGTGGCGTTGTGCTGCCTGCTCCTGGTGATGGCAGTGATGAAGAAATTAGAAATTCTTTTACTTTCTTTAATCTCTTTCTTGTTTATTGACTAACCGCCTCGTGGTTTATTGAATTTTATTCAGTTGCTGGCAACTTCAACTACCTTCCTCTAAAGTGCCCTCGATTACCTCTCATTCCACGTTCCTCTGCCCTGATGACTCTCTGCCCAGATCACTCTAAGTTATCACCGCTTCATCAGCACTCAATGAAATGCAAAAAACATGCTATTTCATCTTCTTCGCTCTCTTCTTACTACATTGAAAACCTTTGTGCTGAGCCTCTCTTCACGAATATGGTCGTTCTTGTTGTACTTGCCATCGCCGAGTTTCTTGCCATAGTTTTTGTACAAATATTTTCCTTTCCATACTCGAAACTTTTTCGCGTAAACTTTTTCTCCATTTCAAAGTTTTGTGCATTTTTGAAGTTGAACATAAACAAAACTCATGAGCGAAAACCTTTGGACGAAAAAGAATGAGTTTCTACGGAAACTCATGTTAAAAGTAGAAAATAGAAACTTTGTATTACAAATAATGGGTTTATGAAAGAAAAATAAAAGATTAAATGGATGATAAAAGTAGATGATTTCTTTCTGTAATGGCAAAAATCGGGATGAAACTGAAAAAACAATTGAAAGCGGGTCCGGAATATTAACAGGTCAATTGCAAAAACCCTTTAGAATGCCCACCATTAGAAGACCAGAAAGCTTTCTAAAATACCCCGAAATTTTTGCGGGAATTGCGATTTTTTTAAAGCATACCGCTTTACATGACAAGCCTTCAGAATATGCCATTTTAATTCCCAGAATTTTCAACAAAAGAACTTTCTTGGAACCTGAACAAAAAAGGTTCTTGGAAAAGGAACCTGAACAAAAATCAGCCACCTCTAGACAATCTCAAACAAGTACTCTTGGAAATATGTATATCGTAACATTAAGTAATTATTTATAATTCAAAATGAAATCAATTAGAAAAGAAAGCAATTTTAGCAATTTTACGAATATTGGAAAAACCATAACATTTAATCTCAACTTAAAGAGAGAATTAAATCTCAAGCTTCTGTTTAACCTGTAAAAATTGGATTTTAAACTATTTTAAATTTAATTTCTTAATTTCTAAGTATATTCAACTCACTCGTATTTCCTTGCAACAACAAACAAACATGACCGACCACTCGAAAGTAGGCCAAGACTTTTCTTCAATTAGTTTTAACGTATTTTACTTAACACATAAAAAACTATTACGGACGTTCACCGCAAGTTAGCGAGTTTTTCAGTGAACACTTTCCAAAAGAAATACCGCCACTGCAAAAAGTAAAAGCAAACACAACCACCGGAAGTGAAAGGAAGTAACCGGAAATAGAAAGAAAATTAAAAAAGACATAAAAGAATTCACCACCGAAAGTCATAACATTTACTAGGTCCAGAGTTTGCTCTCTTGCGGTTTTGAGTACTCTAATTAAATTTCCTTTCAGCAAATTCTTTTGTGAAATGTAGTAAAAATAACTAAAATAGTAAAGACAAAATAGTAAAAATAACTAAAATAGTAGAGACAAAATAGTAAAAATAAACATCAAAACTGTAGATTAACAGTAGAAACAGTTAAGGTACAATTAAGATAGTTAAAGTACAGTAAACTCACAATTAAGTTATAGTAAAAGTTATATGATATAAATTTTAGGTTTACAGTTTTCGTGGTTACTTTACTAATGTCAACCATGCGCGCTTAGTTAACCCATGAGTTCTTCTCAGTACACGGTTCATTTACTAGAACTTCTTGACAATTTTACAGGAAATGTCAAATAACCAAAGGAACAATTTTTAAAACCAATTTTTTTGATAACAATCAAAAAACAAAACAGACATTTTTTTGTTAAGAGAAAAAAGCAGTTTCCTTAAAAAGGCTTATTTTTCTTATGCTTAATACCACAAAGCGACAAAAATAGTAATTCAGGTTTTCTGAAATAGAAAACTTTTAACTGTATGTATTGTAAAGTCATATGCATAAAACCTAAAAACTAAATCTTGAGCCTTACTGTGCATTATGGGTGAAAAGTGAAAAAAGGAGAATACATTGCGCGAAAATCGTTCATTACTTTTGCCTCTCCATTTAATATATTGTATGTTATTGCGTGCAAAAGGAAACTCGTTACAAGCCAAAATCAACAACAACAACAAGGAACCTTCACAGCTCGAGTCCTTTTTATCCATGTTTTCTCTCATACGAATATACGACGTCTGAAATTCTTGCGAAAGTTTTATTGGAGTGTTTTTCTGTAATTTTCGTTACGAATGTTGGTAAAAGATGATGCTGGCGCTGTTGTCATTGAAGCATCCGCACGAAGAAACCTCTGTAAAGCGTCCGTCGCTGCAGTACATCAAACCGACGATATTTTGTTGAGTCAGTTGCTCTCTACATTCTTATAAATTATAGGAAGCAGCAGAATGAAAAAGTTATGAATTTCAGGAATTCTTCATAAACGGTAAAATTTACTACAAATATATTAAATTTAAGGAACTCTTAAGTTTCAGTTCGAATCCTTAACTCCTTGCAAATGTTTAATTTATTGATAGTGATTCCTTGATATCTTTTTATCCTTGATAAGTTTTTGTAAGCTCAATGGAGTTAAGATTTTCAAATCACGTTAGGACAAAGCAGCAACGAAACAACAAATGCATTAAGGATAACAGTGGCATGAGTAACGTGCTTTGTGCAATAAGTAATACAATAGAGTGCATCCAGAAGCATGACAAATTCTATGGTAGATTAATCTTTGACCTGAATTCGAGTTAGTTTGCTGTTGTGTTGTTGTTGTTGCTGTTGTTGTTGGTTATGCCTGAGATAGTGTGGAAGTTGAGCTGTCAAAAGAAGACTTGAAGAATGTCAGGCAGGTAACCTACAACATTTGATACTTACTAGATAAACTCGGCACGAAGACCGCAATGCAACAAAAATCAAATACAATCTAAATATAGTGGAATAAAGATAAAGAGAGCCAAGCAAAAATAACAATAAAGCAAATACCGTTAATACGCTTACTATAAAATCCATATCAATTCGTAGTTAAACTAAAATCAAGCTTTAGTTTCTGCCTGCTTGAGGTAACCAAAGCGCTTGACAGGCCACAGAGACATTTGACAGACATGTCTGTCGCAAATTTAACATTCAGATTGTGTTGCAGTGCAGTGGCAACAACAACAACAACAACAACAACAACAACGAGGTCTACTGAATTGAATCAACTCAACTCCATTCAGCGGAGCATTTTACCGAAAGAGAATAAGCAACGGCCAAAGAAATAGCAACAGGACAGACGAATTGTCAGACATATTTCTAGTTGTCTGAAGTAAAAGTTGAAAGACATACAGAAAAATAAGTGGGAAGACATTAGACTGACGAGGCAAGACGTACAACGACAGACAGACTGGCAGACATCCTGCTTGCAATGACAGTGAAGTGTACAGACATTCAAAGAAAAATTATAACTAAAAAGTATTAAGAACAAAACACCAAAACTACAGTTACACTGAGAATGACATCAGAGTAAATCCTTTTCAATGTCTATCATTGTCTATCATTTTAGGTTAGAAATAAAGAAAAGTAACAAAAAGCCGAAATGGTGTTTGATAGATATTGTCATTCAACATCCTAAAGGTACTTTTGGATAACCTAACCTTTGTGTCGTGTCAGGATGTGCAGGACGTTGTTCTCTCATTTTTTAACGATACTCTCTCTCTGCCTCTCTCTCATTCGTATCACTAATTGACATGATTCCTTCCCGTCACCCTTGTGTTTAATTTTACTCTGTCAACAAGAGTATTATTATGCTCGTACAAGCAGTAGGCAAGAAATACAACAAGAAGCATATACGCTTGCGTGTCATGGATTCGAAGTTGCGTTCCTACACACAACATACTCCTACATACATACATACATATATGTATACATGTGTACAGATTCATCAAATTTGCATCGTATGCACATCAAAAGATGTGACTAATTAATTACGCGTGGAATCCCGCAGGATTTCATTGTCTTAGAGAAGCAAGCCTCCAGAGAGACACGCCCCATCCCTTTCCGGGACTCTCATAAGTAAGCTTGCTACATATGTATAACAAGATTGGATTGTGTTAATACAAGCTAGTATACGAAATACAATTAAATAAGTCTCGAGGTGAGACATAATTTAAGTCTTTTGGAAATGCAAAGAAGAAAGTGGAAGGAAATTAAAGAAAAGTAGGTAAGTACTATCGTAAGAACTCTTCAGGTTATACTCAAAATTTATAAGTTCCAAGAGAAGCTTAATGTATTATCAAGAAAACTTATTACCTGTAAAAGAAACAATTTATAGAAAACCATGCTGCAGAGTAAAATGAGATAATATTATAGAAATCATCTCTTCTGTTAAAGTGATCAATTGGAACCTGGATTGGATAAAAGCCAAATCATGCCACTTTTAGCTAGTCCCAAAAAAAGCTCCACTCATATACCAACATTTTAAAAGTCTGACTTTTATACGTCAGATTTTATTAAAGCTTTCATTCTAAGGAAAAAGTTCTTTCAAACCTACTAAGTTAACATGTTAGGTTAAAGTTAATTTCTATCTTAAACGCCCTAAAAAATAATAAAACCATTAAATAGAATGATTTAACCGAAGAAAAGCTTTTTCATTTCCTAACTTTTAATGCTCTTCTTCGTAGTTAAGGAGACATTTATTTGTAATAAAACCATTTATACTAACTGCTTGCGTGCCCCACATTTTTTTTTACTTTTGTGTGCAATTTTTAACCATGTCAACGATTTAATGACCAAAAGATGTGTACACAGAAAGGAAGGAAGGAAGGAAGGAAGGAAGGAAGGAAGGAAAGAAGGATAAATAAAAAAGAAATAAAGGAAGAATAAAATTGTGTCATAAACGTGTCAGAGCATGTGCGCTCTGACGTAATTTAGCGATTGCAAAAATTGCATTGAATGCTCTTTTAATGCAACAAATTAAAACTTTGTGAAATGACATGCGAAAGCTTTTGATTATTTTATCTCACAGAGGATTACTATATATGTGCACAAAGTTGGACTGATTGCGAGTTGTCATTATCAACTTGCGAAGTGTCATTGTTTGTCAACTTTATTTGTGTAAATTTCACCATCTCTCTGTCATCACAATAAAAGCATTAAGAAAATTAAATTCAGTCATTGATCCATAATGACAAAGTGATGTTTACTTGAAAAATAGACCGTAAGTAAGAACGAAAAAGTGTAGCCGTAAGTCATGTTGATTTTTAATATATTGTATTATTTTATATAATATCGTACTATCTGGAATATCTGAACTTCAACAATATTTTGCTATTGAAACGCCTGCAAGCATTAGCACAGTTAATAGTTACCATCATTAATATTATGAGCTTTAATTGCATTACCGTTATATAAGTGTCGTCCGTGACGAAATAATTTGCTCACGAAATTTTAAGCCGCTACAGAATGTGAGAAGTCTTTTGCATTCAAAACCCTTTCGCTCTCACAAGCATCGATGACGAGAATTCTCTGTGAGGATATGCAAAAAAAAAATTAATATATTGAGCACTGATAGCACAAGAAGTTTTATGCTACTTGAGCTGTATTGAAAAACTGTATGAAAAAACTGGTATCCACACTAAAATATCGCAGAGCGAACAATACAGGACGGATAGATCAGAGAATAGGACAACAGAGAGGCAACTACGAGTAGCAGATATTTCGTCGGCGAACGGGTTAGGCCTGCCAACCCTTGCAAATATTAATTTAACACGAAGCCAAACAATATTTCAACAACAAACAAATACTTAAACACGGTTCAATTTCGAACAAAGCTTCCAATACCATTACAACAACAGCAGCAGCAGCAGGAATTGCAGCAACATTTATTAATACGCAAATGTTAAACACAAAATAAAAACATATTCGACAGGTTCAAAGCTAAAAAGCTTTATATATTTGCAAACAAAAACAAAACTATAACCCGGCATATACCACAATATGCTTGTTGTCGATGATAACGATCGTTGTTGTTGTTGCTGTCAACTGTGTAGGTATTATTTTTAATATGTTGTACGTGGCTTTTTCGCCTACTGTTTCTCTAAATGTGCAATAATTTTGCCAATCATTGATGTCAGTGTAATGAAATTATTTGACTATGGCGTAGAAAAGTAATTTCTATTTATTTTCAATTCAATTTAATTTTATTATTATATTTTTAGTAAGCGCCTCTCAGGAAGGAGAGAGCAAAATACCACGATCATTCATTCTCCTCCATTTTCTTGTATGTATAATAATAAACTGCAATGAGTTACAAATTCGCTCAGTTCAACTAAAAATTGTCACAGTTAAAAACAGGGCAGTAGGAGCATTAGTGGGAGTGAGGTCAACGGTAGGCGGACGGTTCATAGGTCAAGGATTAATGCAAATTTCATTGGTAAGCTTTACGCTAAACATTCAAGAATAATTGGATTCAGCGGTGTCTAATTAAAACGGCATTTCAAGTGTCGCCGCTGTTGGACAACAGAACGAGGTAAATAAATAAATGCACCATAATTAAATTTGCCTAACAATTAGTATAATTGGTATAACAAGGCATAGCAGATTGCAATGCCAATTTTCTAGTACATACTACACATTCCTTTGAAATAAAGAGAAATAAAGAGTATAAATTAACAGTTTAAACTGTAAAGAACTCTCGCAAAGAGCTTAGAAGAAAAATAGAGGCGCTTTCTTATCTTTGACTTAATCAGCAGTTTTTTCAATTAGTTACCTTTAAAATCTGGATTATAGTATTGCCGAAGAAATTGTAAGCTGTATTAGAAAAAGTTTAACCAACCTGCAAAGAAAAAGAGGAGACGATAAAAACTTTTTGAAAAAATAATAAATATTGATACTCGTAAAAAATATAATTATTAATAAAGAGATCATTATAAATAAAGAGGAAAATATTTTAACTTTAAAAATTTGATTTTTGGCGTTTTATTTTTTAATTCAACATCCATATATCGATAATGCTATACATTTTTTTAATATATTTTTTTTAATTTTAGTCATTCAGAAAGAAAAATAGTTAAGTGTAAAAAGGGCAACTTTAGTTGGCCTAAAAATAGTGTTGGATGCAAAGCAAAATGGCATTAATTATTGTTGCGTTACGATAATTACGTGAAAACACCCAATAAAGGACTCTGCACATTTCGTGCATGCAGAAATAAACCGTGCCGCCAAAAAAGTGTTCGCTTGTCCTTGATGTATGCTTAAAAAAACAAAGAAAAACTCAAAAAAGAACAACAGTTTGACAGCGTGACCGAGCGGCGACCGACCTACGGACGACGTCGAAACTGGGTCGAGCATGTAAACAAGACGGTGCTGCTGCCACTCTCGTTAAGTAACGTATTTTTTTTAGTAGGTACCTCAAACCGCTCAAACGTCGAAAAGGAGATGCGTCTACGGTCGGCCATGACGATCGGCAGTTGAACCTCGTCGTTGGTATTTCCTTGTCACGGATAGTCACAGCAATTGTCATTATTACACTCAAATGCTGATTTGCTGTTCGTTCTTTGTTTGTATTGCATTTTCTTATGCGTTTTATTTCCCTTCTGCTTCTTCTTCTTCCTTCTTACTCTTTTTCCCCGTAGCCGAAATGATGCTAATTTTCTGGATAATAAACTTGTAAAATAGTTTCAATTCCGGTGAGTTTAAGCCGTAAATTTATAGTTTTCGCAGTAAGAATTTTACCTCCAAAATTTTCCTTGTTCCGTCTTGTTCTTTTTTCTTTTTTTCAAATTTGAAATTCAATTATGCAGAAAAGTGACTAAGGTTTTTGCAAAAGTGGTTTGTAATATTCTGAATGTCTTCCTCTTCCGTAAGACTTTGCTAGCTATCTTTCATTTATCTTGAAATTTAGCTAATTCAATTAAATTTATCTTCTCAAACTAAATAAATTTCTTTCAATCTTCGTTCAACGAACACACAGTTCTTCCAACTTGTGTCAAGTCGAAACTGCAGTTAAAATGATGAATGACATTTCATGTTGTCCGAGTAGATAACAACAACAAAAAAATAAAATAACAACAACAGTAAACAATTGCTATAATACGAGTATGCCACTTAATTCATTTTGTAATCTGTTTATTCGTTCGTTCGGTCGTTCGGTCGTTCCACTGACGTTTTCAATTGAATTAAGTTATGAATGGATTACAATCATTCTTATTTAACAAGTACATGGTTGTTAAATGCCTAAATTCGGTCCATAATGATTACGGTTGTAATCCGTTTTATTACCTTGTTCTCGATCAAATTCTTTATTGTGCCTTTATAGTGCCTTTTATAGCATTTTTTTGAAGGAGGATACTGCTTGTAGCTTTGTTTGATTTATTAAAGAAATCTCACATTGCTTTCAATCTAATCAATCTCTTCATGATAATGCTTGTGCATTAGCATTTAAATTAGATTAAATGTGCTGTGATTTCACCCTTCAAGTTATGCACCTCATTAAATTAATGGAGCCTCATGAATTGGAAGTTCTCCTCCAGGAAAGCTTTGACAGATGAAATCACAAAGGCTCATTCATCTTCAGTTCAGTTGCTCTCTCTCTGATGCCTTCAAGGGTTCCTCTTCTTGATTTAGAGCCGCCAAAAATATTGAAGGCTCGTTCAATCAATAAAAATTACTTTGCAAAATACAACGACCATATGGTCAAAGCTTATACTATGAAAAGAGAAAGACAGATGAAGATGTTGGAAGCCATCATTTAGGTGCAGCAATTTGTTTTAAATTAATCTACACATCTCCACATTTTGGATATTTCATTTTTTTTTTTTTTTTTGGAAATGATGAGAAAAACGACCACTCACTCCATCAATCAATCGATCAAACAATTTCGCTCATTGGGATTTGAAAGTAATTGAAAATGCCTCTTGTAATTCTAGCTGCCTCTTAACGGTTAGAGAGAGACAGAGAATTTAGGAGAGATAGACAGCAAACTATGGAAAGCTTTCGAATAGTATTCAAACATAAGAAATTGCCTTCAACAAATATGCTTCTCTGGAGGAAAAGTATAAAAAAATACTAAAATAGTATTAGAATTTCTTCCATCTTAATCTTGCTGGCGACAATCTATCAATGACAACAGATTCATTGTCGTTCGTTTTACGGTAATCTTGCTTCTCTGGGCACAGACACACACTCGAAGAGGACAGACAGACAGACAGACAGACGGCAGCGCACACCAAGTGACAAACATTTGCGGTTGCAAAACTTTATCTGCTTCGCCGAGTATTTCTCTGACTTATGTATGTCGTAGATATATTAAAAAGGCGTGTGTGTGTGTGTGTGTGTGTGTGTGTTGGCACGAATAACTACATCTGTTTATTAGAGTGTTTAAGTGTGGAGTACTAAATTGAAATGGTTTTGTCGCAGCTGATCAGGCTTATTTCTTCATCTCTCTGCTCCCCTTCATCTTGTTCTTTTTCTACTTCTACTTAACTTAAATATCGTACAATATAATGATTCTAATACTCTATAGAAAAAGACAAAAATGTCGGTAGATTTAATTCGGGTTTTATTTAATTTTTTTCTTAATAAAATTAAATTGAAAGAAATATGGTTCGAAAAATTATAATAAAACAGCTATTATTAATTACAGTATTACCATTACCTCATAACCTCTACCTTTGCCGTAGACCAAAATCTATTTCTTAATTTCAAATTTTCTATTTTAAAAAGACTATTTCTTAAGAAATATTTTTCTTTAGAAATAATAAAAAGTAAACAAGAATAAAGCAGATAGTCCTTTTTTACATTTGTTTATAACATATAAAAAATATTTTAAAAATTTCACCCGAATAAACTCAGCTCATTTGATTTTTGCGTCTCTATTAAACGAAAAAATAAAGTGTTCACAAAGGCACAGTCACGAGGCAATACTATATAAAAGACAAGAACAATAAAAGCAAACTTCTTCAAAAGCAAAAAAATTAGAACGAAAAAAACTCTGCTTAATTTTTAATTAGAGCAAGAAACACAGCAACAACTATGAGAAGAAAGAAATCATCTGTTTTTCCACCAAACTCTTGAAAAAGTTACACCAAGGATTTTCCAACAAAGAGGAAAGAAAGAATTCAAACAGAGAAAAGGAGCAAGAAAAAGTAGACTTTAATTCTGTGACCTGTCATTTTTAACTCCCTTTTCCTCATCCTTTCTCTTCTACCGGGGCAAGTTGGGTCATTGGATCAAAGAAGAAAAAAAAATATAAATCGCCGAAAAGCTTGCAGTCAACTGAATGGCGCTGGAGGAAGGGGAGGTCAATCAGGCAGCAAAAAAAAAATACTCGTAAATGGCGAAATTCTTCGCTTTGCGAATTCCGTAATATCATTGTTTCAGCTTAACCCTTTCTTATGGTTTCCAGTTTCTCTGAGTTCAAATGTTCGTAGCGTTGGTTAACCCAAATTTTGTTAAATGCAATTAGGTACTGCGGCTGCAGGGCAAGGGCTATCGTATTTCTGGGTGGTAATGGATTTGCATAAAGTAAATGCAATTCAGAAGTGCTAGATGCACTTTCAAAGCACGCAAAGGGGTCGAAATTAACCGATTTCCTTGGGATTTTAAACGTCAGCGATGCATTACTACTAATTAAAGGTATCTAATTTCAACTTATTTCAGCTGCCTTAGGAAGCCTTTTATATATTTGACATATTTTTAGCATTTTTTAAGCTAAGAAAATGTAGGGGACAATTCAAAAAAAAATAAATGCTTATATCGACTTTCTTCTATAGCAATCACATCCCCCTAAATCATGGCAAACATTTGCAAGAAGAATTGCAAAAAATATTTAGTTTGACAAATATATTTATCCGATAATACACATACAAAGGAAGACAGGCGCCACCCTACAAAACCATAACCAGCCGGCTTCTTTAAAGCACCGACAATGGAAAAACCGCGAAAGTGGCCACAAAGATACTCCTAAGCAATAACCGCATTCGAGACGCAATTGAATGATAAAAAAGTTTCATTTCAATTTGCACAAACTGTGAAAATAAAAACACAAAAGCAAATGAAAGATTGATTGACGATTTGCTTGCAGCCACCAGAATTATTGGATGAAGAGGAAAATGGATGATGAATCGAAACTGCGGAAGGACACAGACACGAAGTAATACCGTTCTCAACAAGTGTCCAACAAAGCGGCACAAGCCGGCTCATAAGAGACAAATGAAGAAGACACTTACTCGGCTTTGCGAATTATGATTAATTTATTGAACATAGCAAAACATGTATGCGTGTGTGTGCAGATAATGTATGTTATTTAGCAGATGTTTAGCCCTTATTCCGCACACAACATATTTATATAAGCGTACGTACTTAATCATGTGCAACAGCATCACGGAACACACGATGCAATAATAAATCGTTAGCTGCTTCTTAGAGGACAACTTGATCGGCCGACCTTTTGCGGTCGATCAACATGCGAATCATGCTCTGAAAGTGATTATCACGTTCAAGAAACGGAAATTTTGCAATTTTTCAAAAACTCAATGAGCCAGCAACGACGACACTCAGCGTGCGCTCGCTGAAACAACGCGGAAAGAGAGAGAGAGAGAGAGACGCTCACAAAGAGACAAGCACGCGCAACAAGAATGAAAGTGAAAATCAATTTTTCAAAGGGTAGGGACGTACAGGATGTTTTTAGAAAAAGTAAGTAATGGGTTAAAGGCAAAATTTTGAAAAATTTGCAATAAAATAAATGACATGATATCTAATACGAGTATAATAATGCCATTCAGAGCAGTTCAGTAGCAGACTTTAAAAAGAAATATTAACTTTTTTAGATTCTCAGGCAATAAAAATAAACTTTAATATTATCTGATGTAAGTTTATCGATTTCTCTTAATCGCAAGCGGCACAAATTTCAATTTCAAGAAATTACATTTTCAATATACGAATATATATAAATAAATTGAAGAAAACTCTCCACCCATTCTCTCGAAGCGCTCCTTTCTTCCGAAGGCTCTACCCTACGATTGATTATAATCGAGTAGTCGGCTTTTCGCTGTTCAAATTAACCGCTATTGACACTAATCAAGGAAAGCAGTTCGTTCATTAGAGCCTTCCGCTCTGACAAACAGTGGGTAGAATAGAAGGCCTTTTTATTCTCTTTATTTTTACTGCGAGCGACTCCTTTTTAATATTAATTCGACGAACAATGCAGCAGGAGTGCGATTTTAAGGCCTGTTCGGAGTTTCATTCTTTCTTCTATATGTAGGTACCTACACGCACTGCTCAAACAGCTCCATTACGATGGTTGCTGCTTGCTGGCAATACATTCACAAACGACTGATTAGTCGCGGCGGCTTGTAAGTCATGGCAGTTGAACTAGACCACACAGTATGTGACCGCAGTAAACATTGCACAAATGGTGACAATGATTGACGCATCACATGAAACGCGGCAATCTTTGGCGTTCTCGCGCGTAAGTATTCCTCCGCTTGGGTCGGTCGGTCGGTCCTACGCTTCAATCAACCGATCACTGTCAAAAAAATAAAAGGGGAGGACTTCAGGCATTTTGAACTCTCGGTACATGGTTTTTGATTGTTGTTGTTGTTGGTGCTGTTGCTGTTGCTGTCACTTAAGACATAAAGCAATACATTTGAGAGTGGATTGAAGACACATTTTTACTATTTCAGTGACAGTGACAGCAATGATGTGACAGCAGTCAGCACATTTTGCGCTCTAAAAAGATGACAAAAGACTGAAAATGATCTCTTTAGGGATTAAAATTTTATGGAGCCTAACGAAGGAAAGTAAATACTAAATTAGTTCCATTGCTGGAAGCGAACGAAACATTTTTCTTAAATGATTAAATGAAATAATAGTCATAGATTAAAAGCATCGTGCAACCGTTCGGAACTCCTTTCGATACCATTTTTCTCCAATCTTCAAATATGACATCAGATGATTTGTTATTCACAATATCGTTAACCAACTTTCTGTCAACTCGGGACACTCGCACACGGCTCTACACGGACCAAAAGGAAGAGGAAATTTTAATCAAAAACTGCCATAAATATAATTTATTTCTCTTTAGAATCATTCATCTTCAGCTACAGCAATTATATTCTAAAAATAACCACCACATAGCTTATATTATACTAATGCGCCGTTCAGTTTCGTTTAATTAAAGCATTAAAGCAACGGGGCAACTCCGTTTTAACACTTTAGCAGCGCAATGAGAAAGCGAATAGAAAAAACGTCTCAATTAAAGCGCGCTTTGCCAAGAAGCAGACGGATAAATAGAACAAAAGCAAGTGTCTGGAATACAAGTAAAATGCGTATGCGTCAGTATGGTCGAAGCTGAATGTGCCCTACATTACGAAATGCGTTTCTAAGGAAACACGTTCTGAGGCAAAGTAACAATATTAGATTCGCCAAAAACGGCGGATTTTAATTGTTGAGAATAATTTTTAAGCGTAATCAATGTTTTTCTTGTGATACATACATATATAGCAAATACTCGAATTGCATTTGTCTAAATAAAAATACCATTAATCATGAAAAGTTCAAAATATTTTACACAACTAAATCAGAGTAAACCTATTTTAATGTTATTGCGTTTTTGGTTTTGAAAGTGAATGTTCTGAAAGTGAACGACAAGTTTACATTAACGTCAAAGACTTTTCGTTCTTTGCTTCCACAACAACCAATTATTTTAAGCAAAACCATTAAAATAATCCATTTTTTTACAAAAAAACTAACATAAGCTCACCCAACCCTTATTATATCGTCAGAGAAGACTTAAATTGTGCTGACAGCGGTTATAAAACTTTGTTTAACAATTAAACTTTTAACACTGCGAACTGTAAAAGAAACAATGTGCTCGCCAACGATGTGTAGGGTGTACATATAGTTCGTAGGATTAACCCCAGATGGTTATGATACAATTTCCGTAGGCAATGTGTACAATTAAAAGATGAACGAACGACTGGCGGAGTTGTTAATTTTGTTGTTGTTGTTATTTTTTAGAACGCAACAGAAACAGAAACGCCGACGACGATGACGACGATGACGACGACAGCAAGAATAACAACCGAAGTACAATAAAACAATAAAAGTTCAAAACGACCAATGAAACGTCGTTTTATTTTTTTTTTTTTCTTCTCTTGTTTTTTGCTTAATTTATACAAAAATATAAAAATTAAAAAAATAAAACAAAAAAAAAAGTCCGTTGAATACGTATTGAAGTGCAATTCCGTGAGTACTTGAATAATTTTGCATTAAAAATAGAACACAAATACATTTACCGCCTTCAACAGTAATAGAAATAACAGCAACAACTACTACAACAACAACAATAAGTAGTTCAAGCAAGTAGCAAGTAGCAATATAAATGATTCATTAAATATTCATTCTTAACAAAAGCATTGAAATTAACAAAAGCATTGAAAGTGAAAGAGTCAAACAAGCCCCGCAAGTACAGAAGACTACGGAATGAAGAACATCGCCTGAGGGGGGAAGGGTTGGTGGGAGAAAGCCACTCGAGTAGCAACGACATACGAAAAATATTAAAGAATTTAGAATTTTTAACAAAAAAAAAAAAAAACGTTCATGTCATTGCACTTTCGAGGAGCGGTTATGCTTTTTGATATTTAGTCTCATCGCTTTGCTGTCATCAACAATACTTCTCACAATATTCCATCGGAAAATTTCTTTTGTGGACATTTGTGCTGCTGTTGTCGTCATCGTCACTGATGCTTCTGTAGTTGTCGTCGCTGTTAATTCGCCTCAAATTAATTCTGTCTGTCGTCTGTAAATAATTTTCTCATCAAAACATTTCATTGCATCAAATTAATTACGATTACTGAATATCCAGTGTATTTTAATTAAAAATTATACGATACAAACGAATATAAAGAATACACACATTTTTAAACTGTGACAGCGTCATTATTAAAGTTTTTTTTCCATAAAATTTTACAAAAAAAAACAATATTCTTGTCGATCTTCTGTCTCATAAGAATTTTTTTTTTATTATGATCTGATTTTCTTATGATTATTCAGATTAGAGAACAATATCTTCAAAATCTCTTTTTATAACTTTTTCGACACAAAATTAGTTATAGAATTTACCGAGTGTAAAGAGCTTTAGGACAAAACATGAGCTTATAAAACTTTCAGAAAACAATTAAAAAGCTTATATGCATATTAAAATATTATCAAACTATCCAACAAAACTTATATTTTAACGATTACTTAAAAAAATCTGAGATTGTTAAAAGTCTTCGAATTGTCTCAAGCTTTTTTTGGTAGATGGATCCCAACAATATTAAATAAATCATCGTTTTTTAATTCAAAATTACCAAGTCATACATATATTAATTACTTTCATACCGCCACCGTTCTCAGAATATTTATAGAAGAAATTAAATGAAAGCACTGTCTACACTGGCAAAAACCGTTTACGTACCAACAAAGAAGCTAAATCAGCGCTTTTTAAATATCTTATAAAGTACCGAATACAATTAAAACAAACGACCGAACGAGACCAGGTCCGCCTAACCTGATACTGCTATACACTACTTGAGCACCGGTCCATGAAACTCGTTAGCTGAAGTTTAAAAAGTTATTAAAGGTTTCATATTTTTTCAGTCATTATGAATGTTCCGCATAACCGTTACCTTTTCCAAATGAAAGGATCAGGGAAGGAGTCGGTTTGAGTGCAGAGAAACGACGTCGTCAACACAGCAAAAATTTCCGTCAGCAATTTTATATGTTTGAAAATGAAAAATTTATGCTGATTTAACGGTTTTGCTTCGGTGAAAATGTCTGACTATGGTGTCCAGAGTCTGACGAAATGGTAGAGGTAACCCTACAGCAACAAAATGGCGCTGAAACAAGATACAAACAGGCGCCACAACAACGTGGATTCAGTCTAAAAATGCTTCACAGTGCGCGGAGAACGAAAGGAAAGTTGGCCGAAGGCGGGAAAAGTGTCACTGTCAAATGAGAGAGAGAAGAAGCACGGTGTCTTTAACGCACGGCAGAAGATACAAGTAAAAAAATATGGTTAAAAAACCACTTAAAAAGGAAGCTGAAATCAATTTAAGTGTTTATTAAAAATTTATGGAAATTCGGCAACTGCCGGTAAACAACTAAAATTTGGCATCTGGCAACTGTAGCGAACAATAATAAAAGCCATTATTTTTTGTGTCACTTTATGGACAATCCTTGGCGCATGGAAAAGCTACCCGAGAGTGCCTGTCTCTGCAGTTTCTGTGCCAGCATTTGCTCTCACACTCTCTTTCTTTCAAAAAATTCAACCTTCTAGGTGTTCACTTTCATGTAGCTCTTCCCAGACCGAGAACGAGTTCGGCAAATGGTTTGCTCTAATCAGCAGTTTCTCTGAAAAGGGACAAGGACAGGGACTCTCTGGTAGGACATACCCATGTTAAATACACTTAAATTTTTTTTACGAAAAAGAAATAGTTCCTTTATTAGTCCTGTCTGGCTCTACCTACTTTTTCCTTTCTCTATTTTCATGTCTGTTGGCTAATTTCTTTTTCTTCTGGCACTCTGTGCCTGCAAAAGCTTACCGTCTGCTTGCTTATATCCTTATCTAATTGCCACACCCTCTCTATCTCTTCCTTCTCTCTTGATAAAGTTTGCTTGATAAATCTTTCGAGGATAATCTGTTTTCAGTAATTCCTAATTTTCTTGTCGAAATTACTTTTATTGATGGTTTTGAATATTGATGGTCATGGTCAAAATGGCCCTGGGGAAGAAGAAGAGGAAGATGGCAAATTAAGCGAAACTCTATTTTAGCAATACCTTTCGCTTCTGTGACGTCTGTGACGCTCACCTGCCCGTCCGTTTGATTCTGAAACCATAATTGAATAAATTAATTGACCCAAATTGTGTAAGTGTAAGTGTGAGTAGATGCGGGTGTGTGAGTGTGTGTGATAGATATGGAGTGATAGATATTGCTAATCAACTGTAAGATTGAATTGTTCGAAAAGCAACAATTCAATTACTGTAATCGCTGAGCGCAAATTGTTCAAAACTTCAGAAAAGACCAATCAAAGTTTGTTCGACGTTAAATTGATTATTATCAGAAGAAAGTTTTTCGAAATGGATATGATAAAAGTTAGGCAGACAACTCCATGCTAATCGAAGTAAAACTAATTAAAAAGTTCAATGGAAATTGGCTTAAAGTTATGCCATACCACAAGAGCATAAATGATGGGGCCTGACACAATGCCTAAATAGAATTAAGGCAGGAAGAAATGGTTTTAGATTTTCGATGATGAAAATTGAAATTGTAATTGAAAAAAGATTACAGAAAAAAAGAATATTTATTTCATAAAATAAACTCTAAACTTAGTATGATAGAGATAAAAAGATTAAAGAAAACCAAAAATACCAAAATTTCAATCCTGAATGGGTTAAAAAAAAATAAATAATTCTCAATGTGTCACCTGAGATAATGGCTTAAGGTTTTTAAAATCATCATCGAAGTTAATTTATATTCTAGTAACGATTCTAGATGTCATAAAATTCAATGAAGTACAAAGTTTACGTATTTAAAATGAAAATAAAAACCGAAAGCTTTTTATTAGATAATTATGAAGAGAAGTCTGCGTCTCAGTATCTTCAAATAGATGGCATTTTAACCAATTCATAGCAGCTTAAAATAAATGAATTCTCATCCTTAACTAAAAATGTCTCTAAGATTTGCAAACGACGAAACGTGTTCGCATTCTTTACTGTATGCATTATAATTAAATAGAACATTTGGTATGCAATGTTGCCATCATTTTTTCTACTCAATTGAATCTTTTGTTGGCGACGCGCTACATCATGGTACAAGTACGAGGGCCATGGTGCAAACGCCGTATACCCATCGTGAATGAAGTCAGTTCTTGTGCGTTGAACTGCGTCAGGGACGACCGACCATCAGTGTTTGATGATGATTTTTATTTATATTTCCTTTAGCTACAGCTCCCTCCAGAGCCCTCCAGAGACCACCAACCTTTCCCACACCCTTCGCCTTCGTTTGAAGCTTACGTGCGAAGACTCTTTGATGACAGAATTAAATAGAAAAATGTAATTTATAAAAGAACTAACTTGAAAAGCAACGAAGACGAACAAATCGAATGAGAAGGAGGGTCACTTCGTCACTGCAAATTAAGTACCCATGTACCTTATACAACAAATAACTGACGAAGAGAGACAACAATAAAATTTAAAAGATAAAAGATAAAAAAATTTAAAAGATTAAAAAAATAAGAATTTAAAGAATAAGGAAAATATATAGTTAGAAACCGAGTGAAATTTGAAAATAACAGGAATCAGAATCGATAAAGGTGCACGCACACACACACACACACACACACATTAAAACATATAACTAACTACTGTATAACCATAGAATTATTTATTGTAGAGATATATTATGGTAATATTACCTGCCATCCAGCCTGCGCCTTCTTCCAAAATACTTTTAAAAAAACACTAAACAACACTACTGCCCCTACTAAATCTAAGAAATTGGCGGCCAAA
The DNA here is from genome assembly GCA_949752815.1 of Conops quadrifasciatus. Lineage (NCBI taxonomy): Eukaryota > Metazoa > Arthropoda > Insecta > Diptera > Conopidae > Conops > Conops quadrifasciatus. Next base: position 2,749,322 of record OX457078.1, read on the forward strand.
CCGCAAAACCAGCCTCCTTTGAGCTCTCCATCCATCTCCAAAGAGCCAACTTAAGTACAATCCAGAAAAAAAGCGGCACATAAATTACAAGAAACTGTCAAAAAATTACTCATATTTCATGCATCCGAGCGTAAGAATCTCTCTACAAGTAGAACTCGTTAACGAAAATACTTAAAACTTCGTTGCATGAACGAAGATGGCTTCACCAGAGAAGATGCTTAAGTTTCCACTAGAAATTTTTGCCCTTTTGATTATTGAAAATAACTGTAACATAAAAAACTCCGCGGGAGAATCTTCTTCACAAGCAGGCGAGTAAGTGTCTAAAAGGAAACCAAGAATGAAGATAATAAACCATAATATTTTATTTCAAATTATACAATTTGATAACGGTGTCCGGAAAAACCAGAAAATGTATATACCAAGCAACAAGGAAGAAGGAACATGAAAAATGGAAAGCATAATAATGTTATAACTTCGTGACGTCTCTAAATCCAATACGGCCCAAAAGTAAAATGCGTATACCACAAGAAAGAACTAAAAATATACTATTCACAAAACTCATCAACCCATCCTCGTATAAATAAAATATTGCATGCAAAGGAAGGGGAGAAACGTTTTTCGCAAGAACGAATTATGATTGTTTGCATTGTGACTAAAATTTTAATTAGTCAATAAAATAGTTCTATGAATATAAAAAAATACAAAAAAAAACTTTGCAAAAAGTCAATAAAAAAAAATAGTTACATGAATAAATACAAGCTTATTCGTCATACTGCGAATAGATTTTAATAAAACTGAAAATATTTGTTATTATTAAAGCGTAACAACGGCGTCGAGTGGCGTATGTATTTCAATTCAGAAGGCGCCAAATTACATTTCCGTTTTATTTGAGAGCAATTTTAAACTCATACACAACAAATATTGGAATATAATATTGGTAACTTGTGATGTAATGATGGCAGTATGAATAAATATGCGCATTAATTTAACGGAATTGTGAATAACTGGAAAAAAATAACTGCTTTACAACACAATTGTTCAACGGACGGATATAGTCCGTCTGTTACTGAAATATTATTCAATTCCATTGCTATTATTTAACTTTATAAATCAAAATTATTCAACTATAATAATTTAATATTAATAAAAGAATAATTTAAAATTAATGTTATCAATAGCAATTTTATGAAAGTTGTTTTTATCTTTTTGAACGTAATATATACGTTCATTCATTACATAATCAGATGTAAACAAATAATACAAAAATTTAGCTTTTTTTGAAATTGGCATTGGCATTTATACCAGATAATTTATACCAGACAAATTATATTGTCATGTAGTAAACCCAGTATTGTAGGTATCCAGAAGTACCTTTAGGATGTTAAATGAGAATATCTATCAATTGCCATGTTCGTTTCTTGCTACTTTTATTTCTAATATTTTTTCTAATATTTGCTACTTTTATTTCTAATCTACAATCAAGGACAATTTAATAGTGTGGATCGTATACGTTTGTAGAGTGTGTTGAAATTATTAAAATTTATTTTGATAATCAGGTTTCAACAAAAAATGGTAATTCAATACGTGCAATTTTCGGCATAATCGTCGTCCATCGGAGCAAAAAATTTGAAATTTGGTTAAAAAATTTGGTAAAACTAAATCTCTTTATGATAAAACAAAATCTGGCACACCAAAAACAAGTCTTTCGAATCAAAATATTGTTGCTGTTCATCAAATTGTTGCTAAAGCTAATTGTCAAGAATTGGAGCATTGATTTTGATCTTGTTATCATAGATAGTACCCAATAATTTAATTAAAAAACCAGTGAAAAATATAATTTTTTTGTTTGTAATAACAATCTTAGTTGAGATCATAATTTCGAATGCGAAAAAAACATTTTAATTCTTTACATGCGGTGATTGGCCAATTTAGATAGGTCCTAGAAGCAGCCGTCAGAGTTGAAATTATGTATGTAAACATTCCAAGCATTTAACATATCAAATTTGGGTAAAACATACAAGAAAACTTTTCCTCAAAGTAGAAATAGAACTCAAAGAATAATACGGCATACAAAAATCCGATTATGTATATGGAGTTCTCTTGATAATAACAACAAAAATTTGTTCCACCACAACGCTAATTACGAACACATGTACTAAAGGGAAAACCCATTAAAAATAGAAATGTACACATCATTAAGACGAGTAATAGCATTTAGAATGGATAGAGTATAAGATCGTATGATTTTCCATATCAAAGAATCACATAATATTTGCTTAAGTATGATTTAAATCCAAGCAAAACATAAATAATTCTTATAAAAACGTTGATGCTGAAGAAATACATCTGTACAAAATCGACCCTAACTCATCGACAAAGAAAGACCAGCAACATCGCGTAGAAGGAAACACGTGCGGCGCTGATATTTTTAAATGTGGCGAGCTACAAAGTATGCAAACATGTTGTCGAACATATGATGATACATGGAAGATCGGTGGTATTTTGAAGATCGTATGGTATCGCGTACATAAAAGACAACAAAAAACCCTTCCAATGCTCGATGGGTACAAAAACAAAAGCAATTTTAAGGAGACTACCGACAATACATATAGTACGTATATTTTATTCGAATACTTAGCCGAAGATTTATGTGAGAAAATGATGAATGGTTGGTTGGCGGTTGGTTTTCAAATGCAACCAAGACAAGATCGTCTTGAAGATAACCCAAAGAAGAATTAGAGAATTCGACTTTGAAATAAAGTGTTTAGTGTTTATTAGAATGAATTTTTTTCAAGCCGCGACTTCTTAATTTTATTCTGCATTTTATGATAAAGTAACCCAGAGCAAATGATTTATTTTATTTACTTAATATATTAAAGCTTTAACGCCACTGTTACTTTTATAAGGTATTGAAATTCATATTAGATGTTTTCAAAAATATGCCTTAAAATTTTTAAAAATTTCAATTTAAATTTAATTAAAAGTTAAATTAGTTGAAGTAAGAATATTGCATGCAAAAAGGAATGCATCACGCCTTTTGGAAAATCAAAGAAATCGAAGATCACATAAATTCAAATGAACAGATGATGATGATTAGGAATATTTTATATATAGTTAACGGTAACTAAAACATATTACTTGCAGTAAAATAATTGGTTACGGAAAAATATTTATTAAAGTAATTCCAATAGTAAAGTAATTCCAAGCAACTTGAAATCTGACATTTTAAAAAAACATTCTTTGAATTTTAAATTTTTCAATACCACCAATAACGATACGCGTACAGTGATAAAATCAAATACCGGCAATCACGAAATATCAATTTCCGTTAAGGATATTCTGCTGTTTCTCATTTCCTCTTTCAGGTAATTTTCTTCTTCTCTTCACGAGAATTTTCAAATACGAAGAGTATACATGAATACACACACGCACACACCAACCACACTATAATTAAACAGAGATTTACAAATAAAAGATATTCACACATTGACACGGATACAAAAGAGATTACACAAAAGTGTCTACCGAAGACGAAACATAACAACAACAAAGGCGTAAACAATAGTAATAAGTTTGATGTTATCAGTAGCAGTAAAACCTACTAGTCGTTTACACCGTAAGTAAACAATAGAAAGGAAAAATATACAACCCAACAACAACAACAATGACAACGCACACAATGTTGAATTTACAATGAAAAGTGTGCCTAAAATCCTTAATAATCCAGAGTAAGATCTTCAAACTGTCACCAACCAACGCCACGACCACCAAAATATCGTCATCATCATCATCATCATCAGTATGTTTGTTATCATTAGCATGATCATATTGAAAGGTATATATAAACGTAGGGACAAAGAAACAAAGAATTTATTTAAAATTAGGTACTAACATGCTTCTTAACAAAGGATCTTAAAGGATTTGTGTCAGAAAAAAATAAAGGATTGAAAACGGAAGGTACCCGTATACCGATGAAAGAGTAAGTGGTATTAGCAGGAAGACCACAAAAGGCGAAATTGGTAAGGTTTTGGGGAAAAGGTACGGAGAATATGGAAAATGGAAATTAACAAAATTAAAAAAACCAATTTATATTCTAGTAACCAACAGGAAGCGTGAATTGTGGACATACATATTTTTAATTTTTTTTTCAATTGTACGATATTTTTATTTATTGTACAAACTTTTTACTTTAAAAATTAAATCGTTTTGTTTTTTTTCGTAGTTAAAAATATATTAAATGAGAAATCGGAAAATAGATTTGAAAGAAAGCATTGTTTCCTTCATAAAGAAAATTAATTATTTATATGTAGTTAGTTGTTTTTGGCAAATTATAAAATTGAATTTAGCAGGAAGAAAATTTTAACTGATATCTCAATAAAATTGCTTTTTAAGGATGCTAGCACAGAAACATTCGCAAACTTTCGCTGCGTTTCTCATTTAATTTTATTATTTATTTCCTTTATAATGATACCTTCAGAAAGTTACACTCAAAATGTTATTGAATGCGGTTAAAATTGAAATTCTACTTATCAAAGAATGTTTCTGTAAAAGTGTATAAAAAATTTATGACTTTTCACGAGATTTTATTTAATTTTAACAATAATTTATTGAAAGAAGTGATGAATTCAAGGTCATCTGGCGACTGATGGTTAATAGCCCACACTTTCATATGAAAAATGATACCCTTCAGATGACTCCAAGCGCTTAATTGATACGAATTGAAATTCAAAACTGGCGAAAAAAAATATCATAATTTTTAATAAAATTTTATATGGAAAATTTTTGAAGCGAAAGTTTTCTCATCATATACATAAATAATGATATTCGAAGGACAAAGATCGTATGTATATGATAAAGATTTTCACAAAACTTTATCTACGAGCACTGTTACTGATTACGGATAGATGAACGCTTTCTTGTATTCCAAACAGGGCAAAGGAAGAAATGGTTTCATGGGGACTTTTAAGAGATTAAAAAGACAGGACGTAAGTAAAATGTTGCCATTAAGATAATGAAAACCGAACATGAAGGTTTGTAATAATGGATGCAATAAAGACTAAAGTGAAATGAACTGAAAGAAGTTACACTGAAGAAAATCAGGTTTACATGGAAAGAAGTTATTATTTTTTACTATATTTTTTACTGGTTTTGAAGTTATATTGATGCAGTTAATATTAGTGAGGTCTTTGGATTTTTTGTTGTTTTCTGGTATGTGTCTCTATATCAAAATCAAAAGAAGGAAACAACAAAAAATCCAAAGACCTCACTAAAATTAACCGAATCAATCTAATTTTAAAACCAGAGCTAAAACCTTTTTGTCAAAACAAAGGTAATCAAAAGAATTACGAGTACAAGAAAGAAAATCGTGGCAAACCACAAAAAGAAGCGTGTTCGCATCACAGAAACCTTATAATAAAACAACTATATAAAATTAGACCAAAACGAACCAGCAAAAAACCCAAAACCCTTAAAAAGAAGGTGTCTTATAACTTTTAGAATTTAGTGGTACAATAAAATTCAGATAAAATGGAAAATAATAGTGTTTGTCATAACTTTTCAGATAATGGCTCTTTCACTATTTTGAAGGCGCTAAAGATCAAAGCAAAGCGTTTCGTAGTTTGTTTCCCCCTTTTTCAGCCCTTAATACTCTTACCATTGGATGGATTTAAGAGTGAATTCGTATGTTTATGATTTCTTTTCTTTTTTCTCCTTTATACGAGTATGTTTACTAAAGATCAAACAAGACACGTACATATGTTGAATAAAATGTTGTATATTGTCTTAACAGCTACTGTTTAATAATGTCTAGAAATAAATTGCAAATTTAAGAATATGTTTATTTAACGGAATGTATAAACGGTGAGAGCTTATGTTTTCCTAAACGTTTAACGATATTGATTTCAACTCTTTTAAAGCCTTATTAAACGTTTTAAACCAGTGTCCTAACAATACTACGGAGAAAAAAATCTTAAGATTAACCAGAGCTATCAATCGCCACCCTTCACTTCAGGTGTCAAAACTGCATAAACATTTTAACATTCTGCATAAACATTTTAACATTCTGCATAAACATTTTACCATTTTCAATTGATAGAATTTGTTCATGTATCGAGCTTTTTAAACTCTTAAGCCAAAATCTTACGGTCGACTAATAATTTTAGCTTTTTGGACACTAATCGGAGTTCTTTAATTAAGAGAATCTGATCTCGAATCGAATACTGAAAATTTTTGACCGCATCGAAATATTGTCTCGTAACTGCGAGTATGTATGTATCGTATTATAATAATCATATAATGCGATTTTTTAGCTCAAACGGATCTGATGAAATTTTTAACTTAATTATTTGGTTGCAAAAAAGAGGAAGAAATTAATTTTTTTGGTTATTTTGAAATAACGAGCAAACGACATTAATTTCTATTTAATTTTTCAAAGCATTCAAAGAGACCATATCGATTCTAGAGCAATTTTAAATTAAATTCAGTATATTTGTTCCTTTTAAATACTGACATAACCAAGCACACAGACACACACACACACACACACCTAAAGCCACCATTTTGCACACAATTGAACAACACCATTTTATGTGCATTTTGCCTTTAAGTGACGTCGCTATCGTTATTTTCGACAGACAGAGAAAGAGAGAGAGAGAAAGAGTTTGTTTCATGAAATTCATGCTGCTGCTGAGGTTGGTTTTCCTTTTCGGATAAGGAAAGGATGTGGTTTCCTTCTTCCTTTCGGTCTCGTTCCGGCTTCTCCAGCTTGGTTTATTTTGGCAACATTTGAACCCAAGAAGACTTAGAAGCATTTAAACCAAAGAAAATCTAACCAACAAAACGAAGAAGCATTGTGCGAATATAAACTGCATATTATATTGATATACATATGTATGTATGTATGTATAAGCACAATCATATAGAAGAACGAAAAACGGAAACGTCGTCTGTACACGCATACGATGATTTGAAGACAATAGTATGGAACCGCATTATTTTTTCTCCTTTTTTTATTTTTGCTTCACGAATTTTGCTCCAAAAATTTGGCTTCTGGAATTTATGCTTCACGCAAAAATTTGGTATTGTTTTCATACAAAAGACGCGCCTAAACAGGTAAAACGCTTGTGTTCATCTCAATATCGTCTCGAAATCCGAATTCAGATTTCAGAATGATAGACAGGCTTCAGTCGAGACGATTTCAAGCTCGAATTGATTTTGTGCTGTGATTTTTACAGCATTACATCATCGGTTATTATCGGATCCCACGGAAAGAACTCAATTTTGCATATGAAATGATAAAAACACCCAAAGCTTTTCTTCCATACTTGGCCTTGGCCTATGGTTCCTGTCACGTGCGTAGCATAACCTTTTGTTTGTGCGCTCCATGACATCGAGCTTTTATGATTATTTACTTAGTTCTCGATTGTGGTTTATATAAAATTCTGTTGATTTCAGGCTATTCATGCTTTGATTGTTCAGCTTATCACACGATTCCTCGGCTTTAGAAATGTCGTTGCTCTGAGAGGATTTTCTGTGTCTTTCATGTGCACAATTTTGCCTCTGTGTAAAACAAAAAGAAGACTTCATTTTTTGTTCTTTGAAAGAACAAAATTCTAAATAGTATATGTACATACTATATTTAATCTATAGTCATTAAAGTCTACAGTTATTAATTACTTTTGAAATTGTTAAGGTGTTTGCAGTTGTAACTGCAATTTTCTATTCATACTTATCATGAACATAAAAAACTATTTCCATAAAATTATCATTTTAATTTCTTCCTTGCAGGCATCGCTCTCACAGAATTCATTGGCACTTGTTCTATGCTGATAATAAAATGCTCAAGGAGCAGGAAAGAGTTGTACCAGAGGCACACACAAACACACCCGCAGAGATAAATACGCATGAAAGCACATCCAGCGCGCGCCACGCCTACTCACTCTACCCGAAAGAGGGGCTAACCATACCACAAAATGAAACTTCTTCTGCTTTGGCTTCTATTTATATTACGATATGTCCTGAGGAGAAGTGTAGCGAATAAAGTTATTGTTGTTGTTGTTGTTGTTCTGCCTGCTGAAATGGGCAAAGTTTTTCATACAATAACAAGAGTGACAACGATGATAATAATGACAATAATAATAGCAACAATAATAAATATTATTTTGAGGATTATACAATATTTTGCATAGACGTTCTCTCGTATGCAACGACTACTACATCGTGATACGCAGAAAAACAGAAGCATCGCAAAGGGAACGAGGGTGAGGAAAACGGTGGTGAGGGAAACGAAAGTGGGAGGCTTTTGGCAACTTGTGGCGATTACAGTATGAGAATTGCTACCATTTTGCGTGCCAGGATAATGAAAATTCTGTGCCAGCAATTGAATGGTGGCCCATATTCACAGAAGAGCACCGAAAACAATCTCATGCGAGACGAGAGTGTAACACTATTCGCACAAGGAATGCCGTTTAAGCAATATGCGGCATGCACGCATTAGTTCAGTAATTCCTTTTGTACTACTAAAACTTATATGCATATTCACTGAGGTCTTGGGCGAAACATTGCACGCAGTATTTCCATATGCCGGAGCACGCATAACCATGCTGTTGTTCATGGCGAGCGGCCGTGGTAAAGAATATAAATTCAAGTTTTATTTGAAAGTTAGGAAGAAAGTGTTTTTCGATTCATTTTTAATGGATGAATGATGAAGCGACATCAAGCACGAACCACGGAGTTTATGCACACTCAGGCTCAGCTTGATAAAAGCTTATGTTAAAAACGCAAAAAGCAAAATGTCTTTTTGTAGTTTGGTTTATGAATATACTCGTACATATTTGCTTTTTCATCTTATCAACTGAAGTGTAGCTCAATTTTTATAAATTTCTGATATTCCCCGAAATGGATTTGATTATGCCTATATTTTTCTCAGAGAAAACAATTTTAATCATATAATTTTTTGTTGGTGCTTACAACAACATTCTTTAGCCTAACTTCACACGGTTCCTATCGCTTTTTTTATTAGTTATTGATAAACAATCTCACAAATATGTTTTTTTTTTTATTTAATGAATTCATTGAACTCCGTTTAAACTAAACTTGTATCCACTCATAATCAATAAATATACGTATCGACCGTCATCAACAAAATTCTTTTGCTGTTTTTTAATCCAAACAAGTCCATCAAGTTTTTTGTACCTAAATGATAATGAGAAACAGAAAAATATAACTTTTAGCAAATAATGACCGATCACAGAGCCTTTTTCCAAGCTCTCAGGCCACCAAAAACCTAGTGCGTAAGTTTTAATTAGGTTCGATTTTTGGAAGCCAGCGGCAGCTAAATTCCCAATTAAATTTTAAAATCGTTAAAGAACTATTAAAAGTGTATTTAATGTTTTACGCACGAAATGTGTCATGAGGTTTTTTACCACCTCAAGAACAGACAAAATTCATTGGAGACAAAATTCATTAGAAACAGAATTCCATGAAAACAGCAATAAATAGCGACAAATTTTTCCCATAATTTTTTGTGACTTTTTCTTTGGTAAGAGCTTATCTAGACGTACATACAAGTACATACGAGTATACTTTAAGTATGTACAAGTGTTTTATTTACTAAAATAATTATACATTTCGAAGATAATTCATCAATTTTAATAAAACCGAAACTCTATCAATCCGCACATTAAAAAATTAGCACAAAATTAGCATATTTAGTTAAGCTTAAAGACCGACCTTGTTTTATTTATACTCGTTTTTTGCTGTATACATCTTTTTTTCGAATGAAGCCACAATAAATTATTTAATTGCATTTGTTTGGCATTCATTCGCCAAAAGTCACAAGTCGCAAATCGAGAAATGTTAAATTAGAAGACCAGCATGAAGGCAAAATAACGCCAATAGACAGACAGACAAACAGACAGACAGACATCAGGCTCATCATGCCTGACAACCAGACAAATCAACGACAGATGATGATGATGATGATGATAATGGCGGTGGCGGTGGCGGCGAGCGAAGTGACGGCGAAATCCAACGTTCTGGTATTAATAACTTCGGGAGGTGCGAGTAGGAGCATGGTCGCCACCAACAACTCCTTTGGTTAAGTACTCATTCGTACGTATGTACGTAACAAACCGACGCACATACGTACGGCGACAAGTCCGGCTAAAAATAATTCGACGGGAAATAAAAATAAATCCTCGCAAAATGTTAGAGAATAAATCACAATGACCCACCGACACGGACCGACTGTCTGTGGCTCTGATGAAAAGCTAATTGACTTCTGGTTTGGATCGAACGTTTAATCAATCAATTTCTTTAAATGTTGAATGTAAAAAACAATGGAGATGGATACTTTTTAATGAATACTTACTTTTTAGAGAAAGCAATGAAGGAAAATTTACAATTCAGAGAAATATTGTCAATTCTTCGCCACTTTTTTAGACCTTTTACTTAATATGATACGTAATTATTTATTATTCGATGTGCTAAAATATTTATTCTTACTCTTCGAATAAAAATCTGTCCTTTTTAATAATTTAATAGTTTTATATTATTTTCATAAAACTCTTTAGGTCATATAAAACAAGAATCAGGCCTGAGTATGTATAAATTCTTGAATAATTAATATATTGTTGAATAAATTGAAATTGAATGGAATTGAATTTCGTCATAAACACTCACCTGATCTTGACAAAAGTACCCGAAACCGATGATACCGGCTATAGCCAGAAAGAGGCAAAATAAGATAATTGTTCGTATCTTAGAGCGAGGTTCCATTTTCTTGATTTCGTATATACCGGTAGGCAGAAGTAAAGCAAAATCACTATCAACTTGGACCGAGACGTTCTTGTGCATGTCCACTGGCATGTTACGCGTACATACATACGTCACCTCTCAGCAACATCGACCGTCCGATAGATAATGAGGAGGAGGAGGAAAGGAGAACTAATACACAGGCTGAGCAGGGGAGATGGGAGCTGGCGGCTGGAAGGAAGGCTAGAGGTAGTTGAAGGACAGAGCAAGTGAATAAAGGAAAAGGGTCTTAATACGGACGCGACGGCGGCGGCTAGTAACGCGGCTTATTCAATCTTATAACTTTGTATTGAGTTACCAAAGTGTCTTTGATGGCGCTTTCTAGTGTCGGTATAGTTTCTTAGGCCTGAAGTAATCAGAGCACAGAATACTATATTCACGAGGCAGTTCATTGTCGCCGAGAAATAGACGCACTCAAATCATTTTCATTTTACTTTTTGTTTGGAAATCTTCTATAGTTACACAAATTACATATTTTCGTATATAAAATGTATTCGATTCTTTCACTGTTGTTACGTTGTTGAAATTTTCTGAAAGTATAAAAGTTTATGGTAAAGAGATCTTAGAAAGAATTTTAAGAATTGCTTACAAAAACAATCATCATCGTATCGTGCCAACAAAAACAAAAACAACAAACAAATTCAAACTTCGGAATTTGTTTATAAACGAGAACTGGTTCTTCATTATTACGTTATTTCGACAAAATTCAAGTAAGAGTAAAAGAACTGAACTTATCAAAAATATTTTGAAAAATAGATCGTTTAACATTTCGTTTAGTTGTTGATTTTGTTGCTGTTTTTGGAATTGAAATGTTTTTATGTTTTGTTTTTTTTTTTATAGATTTTGTGGAAAAAATATCAAATTCAAGTTTTTTCAAAGAAAAAATTGCATTAAAAATTTCTTACTCAAAATTTGTATTGTACTATATAAATTTTTATAAATTTTATATAGTATGTATATATGTATATTTACATACATATAATAAACAATTTATGTATATAAATTTTTACTTCAAAGGCCAAAAAAATTGTTCGAAACAGGAACAAAAATAATGAATGCTTTACAAAACCCAGCTGTTGCCATTTGACTTTATTCATTTCACATTTCCAGTTTCGGACCACACCAACCATGACAACGACCTACGTTAAATTACCCTGCTCATATGCCACAGACCAACTGACGGCGTAAATTATACCACGGCAGTGAAAGGGAAAAAAAAACCCTATTTCCACAGCAATACAATAAAAAAAAACGCCATGCAAAAGGGTTTGCACGAAGGTTGAAGCAACCGCGACGGCGGCTTTGAATTACGTCCTCTACTTTTCGACGGCGTGAAGCGGCGGCGACTTGGACACAACAAAGTAAAGAACTATATATGCATTTATGTGTATTGTGCTGTTTTTCCTTCAGCAATGAATGTTATGAATGAATCCATTAATAGATTAACAAAAGAGTGGCCCACAATATCCCACCGACAGCCACCGTCGCCAACAGCATTCATCAACATTGACTCGCAGCAGATGATTATTGGTTAACTGTGGAAGAACTGCTTCGAAAAAGCATCAGTTTTGTTTCTTTTCTCTTTGCAACACAGCTGCTGGGGGGTCAACTCGAGCAACATCCAAGCACCCAGACCTTCTTGTCTGGCTGACACAGACAGAGGGCGGCTGCATTGAATGGCCAGACGGACGCAAAGCATCACCACTGAGTCTGCTAAATACTGCAGGAACCATGAAATTAACTTCTTGCAACTACTCCATCAGCCATTAAAATGATTTTAATCCATTAAAATATACTTAATACAAAGAAATTACATTTTGTTTGCAAAAATTGGCTGCTTATTTGTTTCATCTGTTCGTCCAATATTATTGGAATTCGTTGTTTTTGTCAATTATCTTTCACTTTTTCCTTCTTGTTATTTTATTGCTTTTTCCAATTTCTTCGTACTCAACAAATTGTAAACATTTCTTTCACCCTGTAACCGAATTGCTTGATGGCAATATAACTTCGCATTCATTTTTAAGCTTAAAATGTTTCAGGTCAATAGTTCCAAAGTTTATTATTACACCGAATGACTATGGTTTTTACTGAATTTCCTTAACATTCAATATTATTTTCGTCGACTTTCCGACTTTTCCAAACCAATCCAACAATTCACGTCTTTTCACGACGCCATGTTGCTGTTAACTGCAGTCAACTGTCCGCAAATAGCTTGCTGTCGCGGATGACAGCCTATAGGAAAAACAACGAGTAGAAAACAAAGAAAATAATATAATTTTTGGGGCAATTCACAAGGCCCACGTACGAGCGACAACAACAAAGGAAATTTTTTAGAATATATGATTTTTGTTAATACTAAATTTCTTCTGAGGACAACTGAAAACCACGATTAACTCAGATATAAAAAGATAGTCGACTTTGAAGGTACAAAAATTTATCGAATATATTTGTGTATAATCGCGGCAGTTTTGGTGGGACCGTGTAGCTTGTGCCAGGAGACTCGTTATTACATTTCAATGGTTGTGCTGTCAGTAAATTCTCTTATGCTCTTATTCGTTTCTTATTGACAAAAACGCGTTCGCAGATGTGAAAGTTGTAGCATCAATGGCGATATTACATTCGAATCTTATGTCCCATGAATTTGCATCGAAAGGCGTCAAAACTGAAAGACCGAAACTCCAAAGAAAAATGTTACTTTTGCAATTTTATTAGAATAGAATAAAAGCGCGTATGACAGATATCGATGTTAAATACAGTAGCGCATATTTTAAAAGAACTTCATTTTTGTAGCTATTTAATAGCTCAAAATTTAAACGTAAATTCATTATAGTTGATATTCCGGGCTATGGATCATTCGGGCGTAACATATCTTGTGCAATGGTTTATGACTTTATTAAAATAGACTGATCAGCAACCATGGCTTGCTTTGAGTTTTCCAGCGCATTGACCTTTGCGATCTGCTTCATGATGTCCAGCTCCTTGATGAACGAAGAAATGGTATCCTTCGTTGTACTTAGATCAGCATCCTTCAAATCGGGCAATGTGTCCAATTTCTCTAGATCTATTGGCGACAAATCAATTAATCTTAACTTAGTCATCCAATGTTGTTGTTATAACTTACCATCGATTTCCGTTTCTATTTTTAATAATCTCTCCATCAACCGATTCTGTTGTATCTTTATGTGCTCGAGCAATCGGTGCTGACACTCCACCGGCTCAATGGCTGCCTCCGGTTGCGGTATTATCGGCAACGGCGTTGGAACTTTTTCTACTGCCGAAGACTCTGTTTTGATATCCTCTACTCTGGCGTCGGCGGCAGTGTCCGATTCGGTCTTCGGTTTCTTTTGTTCGTTCTGTTCTGCGTTCGATTTCTTCGAACCTGATTCGCAAAGTGTTTCACCACCTTCTGATTCAACTTTTATTGTCGTCTCTCCCGATTCATCTGCTTCTTTGTTTTCCTCGGCTTTAATTTCCTCCTCGTCCCACTTCTTGGCCCATAGATACATTTTGGGGTGACACTTGTTGTTAGCAACGTTGATCTTAACCTGCAGAGAATGCATGAAACGCTTCAGTTCGACCAAATTGCCCGAAAGCGTGTGCGATTTCTTTAGCAGATGGAAGCGATGCGAGTGATCGGGATTGGAGTTGTGATAATTTGCGACCGGCAGCTTGCCCTCGTACAACCAGTCCTGATCGTGCTTGTAGCGCATAGACTCCCTGCCGCGTTGTGGGTTGCGGCATATGTAGCACACGTATTTGTCCGGCACGTCGGACTCCTTTTCTATGCCGTTGCAGCTGCCGTGTTGCCAGCAAAGACAGAGCTCGCACTGAATCATGAGTCCATCCTCCTCGCCGTACGAGCAGAGACAATTTATGATTTCTTCCTGACGCATACGCACGATTTTTATCAGCTCCCCGTTCTCCTTGATGTACTGCGGTGTTGCAAGGATGCCCGAGTTGTTTAGCAAATCTTCCGGTAGCGGCAAAAACGATGAGGATCCCGAGTCGGCTGTGACTGGCGAATCCAAGCTGCTCAACGGGGTGGCCGGAGCGACCGCAGCTGGTGGTGGTTTACGCTTCTTTGAGGGAGGAGCGGTGTCTGAAGGTTTTGCATCCGGCGTGGCATTAAAGGAGTGACGCGTCTCTTCAAAATCGTCCGCGCCGAAGCCGTTGTTGCCACTATCCGCAGTGACAATTGGACCATGATGCGGTGCTCCGGCAGTTGCCTGAGCAGCAGTCAAGTAGCGCCGTGTTGTGCGTTGACGGTTACTCTTACGTGCACCAGCGGGGCGTTTGTGTGGCGAGAAGCGAGCTCTTTTCGGCGGTAGACCTACGGTTACTGAAGTGTTGAGCTCAGCAATGGACTCGTCTGCAGCCGAAGAAGTCACCGACACTTCCAACATGGAGCTGTCAGCAGTTGTGTTGACCTGAGAGATATCTGTGGCTGTTGTGTTCAACTTGGAGGCTTCCAAAGACAAGTTGCCATCTCGTTTTGCCATCTTGGCTTCGTCAGTTCTGTCGATTCTGTTCAAATCGTCGGCATCATCACCCACAGTGGTTTTATTGTTCCTGGCTGTTGATATTTCTTCATTTGACCGGTCTTTCACCAATTCATTTTCTTTTTGTATTGCTGTAATTGCTGTAGCTGCTGTTGTTGCTTTCGTTGAAGTTAATGCGGTAGAAGCCGTTGTTGTTGTTGCTGCTACGATGGCTGTTAGTGGAGTAGTTTGTGCTGAGGCTCCCAGAGTTCGTCGATGAGAACGTGATTGCTCTAAATCTTGCTGGTGTAACTTGGCAAAGAACTGTTGATTTGGAATTTGGTTTTTCGGCGCCGGTTCGTTTAAATCCGGAGTGCCGAGTGTGCGCTTCTCAGCCAACTCTTGCATTTTGGGGCAAGTGCCAAGTAACCTAGTAAAAGAGTAGCTCGTAATTTCGATAGAGGACCATGACGAAAAAGACTGCCTACTTGATTAAGTCCTGATGATAGTGTTTAACATGAATCTGCAGATGGTTCTCTTTGCGAAAGTTTTTCGAGCAACCTTCTTGGGGACAACGGAATAGATTGTCCACAATTTGAACCTTGAGACCGCCAATATAAGCTGAAAGAGAGCACCATTAAATATTCTTGCAGAGTTCTGTATATTCAAACTTACCGAAACCATTGTCTGCTGTAATTGCCACCGGAGTGGATTCGCCAGCTTCACATGCCGCCTCCGGAGCCGGAGCCGAAAGCTGTTGTTTGGGAGTTGATGGTGATGTCATTAGCTCCATTGGAGGCACGGGTGTTACCTCGGGAGGCTCAATGTAGTGCGAAGTACTCGGAGACTTCAACGAGGAGGAAACCAATGGGGTGCTTGTGACTTGTGGCTTGTCGGCACCAGCAGAAGTAGTTTTCCCCGGTTTTGTTTCTTTAGTAGTCACTGATGCGTTCATTGAACTGTCCGCTGATTTGGGCTTATGCTGCTGTGGTACATAGTCCGCTGTGTAGACATAGGCGTTAATGTCCTTCGCACGTCGCCGATGAATGCTAAAATCATAAATGTCCGGATTGTAAAAGCGACCTTGGTCTTCCAAGTACGTTTTGAGGTCTGCCTTTGAGCGAAATCGTTTGCCTTGTGGAGACACGAGTATAACGTCCCATTTGCCGAGCACATTCGAGCGTTGGTACATGTGCTTTATCCAACCCTGCGGCAGGCGCCAATCCTCCACTATAACCGTTGGCTTCTTATGTTCACCAACAATGAGGAAACCCTCTTTGCCAATGGGCTGATCATTTACCCAATGGCAAGTCCATTCACCATCCATAGGAATTTTGGGTAAGTCTAAAGAGGCTATAAGAAGGATGGAGAACCTTTTGAAAACCGTTTTTAAAGTGTATTATCGTTTCTTTACTTAAATCTAGCTTGTCCATTTGTAGTAGCGGCCAGTCTTTGCGTTGTCCCATACCACGTTTCGATTTGTGTCCAGAGGAAGGCGGTGTGTGCTCAGCTAAAGGCAGCCGCTTCACTTTCAATAGACCTTTAGCCGGAGTGGAGTTGGTAGAGGATGGCGATGGTGCGGCTGACTTTGGGCCCAGCTGAGACGGAGCAGCTAATTCTGTTGCTGACTGTACTGTACGATTCATATGAATCGCCCGCACGTTCTTCACGAAACCGTCATCAAAAAGCACTTCGTACGAATCATTCTCCAATATCTTTTTTACGGTACCCGGAAAACGACGAGGGCCAGACCAACGTGCCATTACCTTATCTTCCAGCTCAAAAACCGGGATGGGTTTTGTGGAAACCTTCTGACGAAGGCGTGACGAATTCATAGGAATCCATTCCTCAGATCCCAAGGATTTATTCTTTGCAATTTTCTCGAATTTTATTAGTACCTCGCGATCGTCATTGTCGACCTCGACGACTCGCGCCAAATGCCAGATTCCGTCGAAATCTTGCGCTTCCAGACGCACACCTGGATTAAAGACGGTTACCGGTTCAAATTTTACGCCGGGTGATGCGGCTCCTCCAATCGATGCTTCCACTACGTTACGGGGTTGTTTGGGTGCTGGTTCCTCATCGGTCATCGACTCAATGGTTGTGCGCTTTCCGGGCTGTACGGCAACAGTGTCTACTTCCATTGCGTCGTGCGATGCCTTGGCACCGCTTGCATTGATCTCCGCAGCTTCAGCCATGATTTGTGCAACCTTTGCCTCCACAGTCTCTGATGAGGCTGTTTCAGGAGAGGCTGTCGTATGCATCAAGTCTTCTTCTGCCGGTGCCTTTGTTTTTGTTGCCTTTGCTTCAACAATGGCAGCCGGTGCCGAAGCCGTCGTAGCCGCCAACTCCTCATTTAACGCATTTACATCCAATTTGCCCCAAGGAAAAACAGTTGGAAAAACACGTTGCTTCAACAGATATTTTCCACTTTTCATGGGTTGAAAGTCGGCGCGCCGAAAGTGTCGAGAACAAACCAACACGCTCTTTGTGATGTTGCGTTCAGATGAGAGGCGAGTATTTCGGATCCAAATAGCTCGAGTGCTTGCGTCCAGTGGGTACGAATGATAGGTCACCCCATGATGTTCAGGAGCACTGGAGCGAGAGTTACAGCCTGGGATGCAGCAGCGTCGTCCCATTTCGTTAAAGTGCTTCTGTCAAGCGCTTGGATTATGAAAACTTTTCCACAGCTTTCGCAAGACTTTTTTAAGCATAAAATAAACTTCTTTGTAATCGGATATATTAAGCACTTTCTACTGATTCACTGAATATATTTTTTCAATTTCATTTAATAATAATTGATCTCTTTTTTCAACTAATTCGGATTTTCGCAAATCTTCATATTGGATTTTTGGATACAGTCAGAAATTTTGACACATATGTGTACGTGCTGTTTTATCGACAAGCGATTGAAAGACTGTATTATCATTAAAGGTTTTTGTGCCTATGAGTAAATTCTTTCTGTTAGCTTTCATGACGTTTCGTTGCTCAATGGGCGTATATTAAGCAGATCAATCAGTCGCAACTGTTGAGCAACGAGTGTTACTTTGCCCTGGGATAAACTGATCGGCTTTTTGTTTACCTTTTATGTAAACAAACAAAAATATCAAATTTAAAAATCTTTAACAGAATGACAGAAACTGATTATTACTGTAATTGATGTTCATATTGAGCTGAAGGAGCATTGCATTTTTTCGTTTAATTTCACAAAATTTAGCGAATTATTTCTCCGTTCGCTACCTCAACATGTTGAGTGAGCAAAGCATTCCAGGTACAAAATACCCAACAGTTGTGAATGAGCGGTGTGCCTGGAATGCGCCCTTTGAGTAACATTTTAAAAAGTCAATTTAACAAATATTTCTAATTCAGTACTTGCTATATTTTATTAAGAATTTATTTTTTTTTATTTATAATTATTTATAATTTAGGTATAATTTATTTATAATTTTTGATACTTTCATATTTAGGAGTTTAAAATATAAGATACAACTGAAAGCTTTTCCTGTGCAATACTACTTAGCCAATGACGCAGCTAAAGCTACTTTCTCTTATGCAATGTCACACACTTACGCGCCTTCTCTACAATTGACAAATGACAGATAATTAAATGGAACATAGTAAAGTGATGACAAATCAATTAGCTAAATGATAATTTGAATACTTAATGGAATCAATCAAAGGAAACAAGCAAAAATAGCTGAAATCAATGACGACATCAGCAACAACAACATCAACATTCACCAATACCTCTACTATGCCAAATCCAAGAAATCTTTTTAAAATTCCACAATTTGGTTTCTTTTTAATTTTTGGTGTTAGAGGCCAAGGCTTTTTTTACAGACACAAGGTGCGATATTGAAACATCACATAATCTGGTCAATTGTACATTAACGGTCGCCTCGGTCATTGAATAGAGTACATAACAGTTCGTGTCATATTGTACGCAGATCATATTTCGCATATAAATGGCTTAGACAAATTTATTTAACTATATAGTAGTAGTATATAGCTAGTAGTAGTAGTCATGGCTGATTTAATTGTTAAAGGATTTTGTTATACGAGTATTTGACGACGAAAGGAGTCTCCAAATATTGTAATTTATTGAGACAGAAGGAGTCTCAAACTATTGTAGTTCAGATACAGAAGATAATAGTGTCTTATGCCTTTCGACGTCTTTACACAGCCTTGTATTAGACCTTAATAGGTTTAGGTCTAATAATTGTATACAATTTTCTATCAGATTTTATTTCTTTAAAGCATACTCCAATTGCACGATTTCAATTTACACCAATTTCTTGGTGTAAAAATGTCCAACCTCCGAAAATAGTTGGCATTATTATAGTTAAGCTTATAAATAATGAATGAATGGTGAATGGTTGAATTCATTGATTTTTTTTTTTAGAATTTTTTATATATGCCATGGTACCATTTTCATCCTGGTACCACCTTTTTTACCTTGATATAAAGCAATTATTCGTATTTAAAACAGAATTTATAATGATTCATGCGTTAATTTTGTGTGTATTTGGTTGTAGTCGGTGCGTGGCGTGTGTGTGTGCGTGTGTTTGTCATACCGAATCAACTCATATATATTCTAAGCAGGCTTTAAGATTTTATTTTAATCATTTATTCTTAATGTTTAACGATTTAGTTGGCAATCATTTTTCTTGGGCAAAAAATCGAAAGTGTTTTTCTTTTATTTTGTTTGCTATGCCCAAATTGGATTGTATTCGTACGTACGTATGTATAATACACGCAAATACAAGGATATAGTGAGTATATACGATATAGTATACATATATCATCGTAGCATAGACTCAAAGGGTCTACTTATATTTGCAATATAAGAGCTCATTTTTCTTACTTCAAGTGAGCACTTATTCCATTAACGTATATACATATGTATGTACATATCCATATATAAATGCATATGCTTATTTACATCCTTTATATATTCGAATTCCAATTAATTAAAATAATTAGTTAACAACCAATTCACATGACATTTTATTGTATTATTTTCCATTGAAATTTGTCAATTGTCATTTAAGACACATAATCATAGTTTTTTGCGGCACGATTATTAACTAATTTTTTTTTAAGATGTGCCTTTTAATGCAAGTTCATTGTCAGTCTGATTTGTTCAATTTTATATTTCTCTTTTTGTTTTGTTTTTCGTTAAACGAAGTAGACGAACGACAATTCATCGAAACTTTTTAAAGGCCAAATGTTTTTTGGATTAAACCCAAATAATATTCAATGAACATCGAAGGTTATTGCAATGATGTTGACAATTTTTTATTGAAAACATGAAAGAATCAATGCTTAATAGTAATAATTATTCTAGGCAGTAATCGTGTATGTCTGAGAACTGAGTTCGAGCATAATGCGCCTTCTAGACGATCCATGATTATCCTTCAAAACTTATAGTCTGAATAATTTTAAAATCACAATTAATTCTTAGAAGCAAAATGAATATCTATATCAATGTTATAGATAAAATTTGTAAGTGTTGCCTCGAAATAGTCCCAAAAGTGTTTACAAAACAATCGTACAACTCGAACTCATCCTTGAAGTGACAGAGTACTTGGCTTTTGACAATCCACAATAATCTCTAAAATGTGAGAAGTACTTATTTTTCAGTTTTCCACAATTGTCAGAAAGTGCACTCTAAATTTTGAATATATCATACGAGTACTTTAAGAGGCTCTCATTAATCATTTATCGATTTGAAGAAATACAAATGAAAATATACAAGCTCAATGGAATTTAATGAACTCACAAAATAACCAAAATCAACGACTCATCGGTAGATTGAAGTCATTGATAAAAGACCTTTAAACCCAAAAAATTCAGTTTATTTTCCTGATATTTATAGAGACTCTTTAGAAAACATTTGTAATGAACATGATGAGAGGTCTTTTCATCACGTAGCATAATTTCTTATTATGTTACATATTATTTAATGTGAAAGGCTGATTATTGCGTATTTTTACAACACTTTCGTGTTTTTAAAAAAAATACATACACCTTTTTTTTCAAGTTCGATAATTTTGGTTTTAGCAGAAAGAGAAAAAACATTTTCTTCCAAAAAGTTGAAATCATAATTTCATTATGTTACTTCTCTACACTCACGAGTATATCACGTATTATAAGTATTCTACAAAATAACATAAGCCTTAGGTCTCAAGATTTGGTGGCGTAAAAAAATATATATTTTTTTCATGAACCTATTTTAATGGCACTTAATTTAAATTCGTTTTCTTCAATTTCATTGTCATTCCTCTTTTGCTTTGCTTGTATTAATCTTCCTTTAAAACTAATTTCATTTATCATTTTCATCAACGGAAGAAGAAAGGAACTTTATTTACTTTCAAATAAACAAATTTATTAACTTAAAAAAGTTCTAGCCAAATTTGAAATGCTACAAAAAGGGAAAAGGCAAAGAAGAAGATGGCTACAGTGATCGTCACGACTACCTTCTAAAATCAGAGAAATTAAGAAATCATATCATTTGCATTTTTTATAGTTTCCGACGGTCACACACCAAAATAAAGAAGGTTTTTACTCAACGGTCTTCAAACATTTCATGGCTAAACATAGTTCTGTATGCTGCTGCTGCTGCTGCCGCTGGTACTGATATTGCTGTTGTTGCTTGGTTTTTATGGGCGTTGCTGTTGTTCAGTGTACATACTTTACATAGTCGTGGTTGTTATTGTTGTTGCCAGCGTAAACTCAAAAATTATATAATCTCAATGAAATTTTTCTCTTCGAAAAATTAAAAATTTTTATTTTTATGATTATTATTATTATTTGTTATTGCTGTTGACTTTTAGAAGCAATGCACGTTGTTGCCATAAAATTAATTATTATTTTCAAAGCAAAAAAAAGTTTCTTGACATAATATTATATTTGGTTTGGCCCTGTCGTTATCGTCGTTGTGGCGTGCCAACGTTATAACTTCCATTCGGCAGGTTGCGACTTTTTACCCTCAAAAATATTGATGATGAAGTTTGAAAAGTAGTTACGCGTAGACAATGAAGAATATTCATGTCACCTAAGAATATTAATCAAGTACAAGTATTTTCTTTTTACCGAAAGAAAGAGAAAAAACTAGTATTTTAAAATCCTCTAGAATCTATTTTAATAATCCTTTAAAAAGTAATTTTAAAATATTTTTAAAACCCGGGAAAACCCTTCATCAGACCACAGAAATAATGGAAGAGTTTTTTTGTGTATTCTGTAGAAAATCATTTGCTAACATGAATTTGCAAAATATCAAAACAAATATTTACAATACTCGTATTTATCTCGGTCTCATGCTTCTCGCATCTTTACAAAACTGAAAATACGTGATACTCCGTTGAGAAATATTTTTGCATTTACACACTTAAACATTCATAAATAAAAAGCTAAGAAAGTTAAAACTTTCTCCATCCAATCCATCATTCATTATTCATCTGCGTCATCTGAGACGAACTGCCGAACTTAAAAAAAGTACTCTTATTCAATATTTGTGCTTGCGAAATTTGTATTTGCACTTGTATTTGTACCAGAATAAAATAATTTTTTATCGTAATGATTTTCGCAGAAAATTATTCCTTTTTGTGATTTAAAAATTGTGTATTAAAAAATATATTAAAATTTGTTTACATTAATAATTTTTTTTTTTAAGTAAATGAATTTCTTCGCCGTTTCTTTTTGCTGGAAGGATTTTTTTTAAAAGGTTCTTGAAAAGAGCTTGATTAGAGCCAAAAATTGTCATTGTTTTCGAAACGAAACATCGTGAAAAAATTAATAGATTGTAACAATTCAATTTATACCGTGAACATGAACATGAACGAAAATTCGAAGAAAGTTTAACGACAACATTTTTTAAATTTTTCATTTCGAAAAGAAAAGAATGACATAAGACTCTTTATGTGATTTGATCATACTGATTGCGATTATGTCGATGTGAAAAATGACGCAAACAATATTTCAATTTCATAAAGCTTTTCGTATAATATGTTTCAAGCATCATAAGCGAATTTGAGTGATGATGATGAAGGAATGAGGACAAAATCATTCTCGTCTTGATGTAACCGACAAATCTTTCTCAGTTAAAACAACAAGGACAGATATTTTCACGCAAAACAAGATTCGAATGAGAAATGAGAAAGACCTGCCTCAGTCGACACGAGATCTCGAAACAAAACAGCCGTTTTCAGTCGAGACGAAGACGGTTTTTAGTCAACAATAACAATATCAAGAATAGCATTTTTGTTATTATAAGATCAAGGCATTATAAGATCGCCTAAATCTCAGAAATTCTCAAGCGTAAGTATAATATCATGCAATTTTATTCCTTTTAATTTTCTGAAGATTGATTGAACATTGCAATTTTTAGGCTTTTCCTAGACTTTTATCGAGAAAATTAAAAAGTTAAGCCAGATTTCTTCTTTTTATTGTTACTATTATTGCTGCTAATATTTCTGTTTCTGTTGTTGCTGTTATTGTTGTTTCAACTACCAATACTCTTACCACCAACTTAACTAACATCCACACATTGCCAATTTGCACATAATATTGCTAATGGAAATAAATTGAACAATTGGCAAAATCTTATGCAACATTAAATGCAACAAACAACAGAAATTGACAAAAATCGCAAACAAAGAGTGACACGAAAAGTAAATGTTAGCTAAAAGTTTAAGCAAACTGTAGAAAATATGATGCAAAATTAATAGATTTACAAAAAGCAGAAGGAAAAAGAGAGAGAAGGAGAAAGAGCATTCAGCAGGAAAAGGTGTAAAAAAAGAAAAACTCTTCCGGTGGCTTTTTTCCAAATAAACAAAATCAAAAAAAAAAACATCACAGCAACGTTTGAGAAGCATAAACGGTGCAATGGTGCACAAAAAAATGAAAAAAGGTAAATTTGTTAATAAACAAAGATAAAAATATTACAGAAAATTTAAATAGACGACGACAAAGCGTGTAAAATAAATAAGAAACTAAAGAGAACGTAAAAACCCAAAGCAACACTGATACCAATAACGAGACCGAACACAAAACACCGATACCGATGCCGATTCTGACACCGACACCGACATCGACACCAAAACCAGCAACAAAATCGAAATCCAAACCGAAGCTAAACACCCGATTAGAGGCACATACACCGTCGACCGCGGCAGGCTAATAGCCTGAAAACCCTCAAAAGCACCGCATCACAAACAAAAGAAAATCAACCACCAACCGAAGCACCAAGGCACCAACCAATCGAGCAACCAACTAACTCAATAACCATCTTAACCAATGAACCAACTCGTGAACCAACTGATAGCTACAAATTATGAAGGTACAGACAGCACAAAACGATTCCTTTTCAATTCAAGTCACAAACCAACTGCTAAATATCACATTAATGAATCCACACAAAGAGGCAAACAGCAAACATTGACAACAACAACAACCACAACAATATAAACTCAAATTGAAAAAGTTGCACTCAAACTGAGCAAAGTGACTGCAGAGACACGTACACCAACAATCGTCGACCAACAAAGCAATCGGCCAGCAAGTCCGGGGGCAAATAAGCCACTCATAAAAATCCTAGGCTCGGCTTAACAGCAACAACAATACATATATACTCGTATTTACAACACACCGAGAGCCATTAATACAACAACAAAACAAAACCTCGAGTTCAGCGCAACCAAAATCGAACGAAATCCAACGAAGTTTACCGAGATGAGTAAAAGAAAGAAGGAATTTATAACAACAACAACAACGAGCAACCAACGAACCAAAATCCACGATCTCAGCGGACACTCACGATATAAAGCAGAGTAGCTTAAACATTTCATGTCATTTAATAAAACTCGCTCGTTCGTCGCGTAGTTTTAAAGAAACGAAAAGAAGATACACGATAATTTACTGCGAGCCGTGAAGCCGAACAGATCCCAAATCGAAAGTGTTGAAAAATATAGTTTTTCTGTGAACATCATTCCAGTGAACATCGAATAGATTTTTTTTGTATTTTTTGGAAGGAGTTTGAAAAAATGAAAGCATTCATAGTGATTGGTGTGTGTCTGTTCAGTCTGTTGAGTTGTGGTTTGGCGCAATTTTCGAATGGACGTGTTCTAGATCCACCAAATCCGCAGCTTTGCGCCCAAAGGATTATACACGAGAGAACGCCCGACGGCAAAGGGTAAGTGCAGTGACACACTTCAATGATAAATTAACTCAAAATAAGCAAAAAGTCTTAAATTATTTCTTAAGAAAATATTCGTATTGTAATAAAAAATCGAAAAAAGGGAGAATTTAAATTAATCGTTTTCCGAGTTAAAATTCCTTTAATTCTCTTTATTAAGAACTGCTTTAATGTCGTTTATATTTTACTATTATTCTTTAGTTATTTCTTCTCATGGCGCGATCCTGCTCTTAAAGGCGTCGAAGAGGACTGGTTGAGCGCCAGAAATTATTGCCGTAGACGCTGCATGGATTCGGTGTCGTTGGAAACCAGTCTGGAGAATGAATGGATTAAGAGTCGTGTGGTCAATGAAAATGTAAGTAGCTAAAGTTTAAGGAAATGAAATTTAAGATAACTATACCATAAAATAATTTTATTTTCCACGAAGTCCAAATTCTATAGTAAATAAAAAACTCCAAATAAAAGGAAGTTTTAAAATTATAAGATTGAACTTATAATATATATGTATGTATGTATGTTTCAATCGTCCGCCCCTTTTTTATACGAATATAATAATATTATATAATAAAATAAATAAATATAATATAAATCAAAATTACAGAGAAAGTAATTAAATTGTCTAGAAAATAAAAAAGCGACTTTTGCAACGTAATTCAAAAGACTTAAGAACCAAACCACGGCCGTATACTACGAAAAGAAGAAGTTTTAATTTTGACAACCTCCGAAATTTCATGGTTTTTTACCTAAATATAATTTTTTTTCACAAATTATTATAACAATTGGCCAAAATGTATTTAAATATTTAATTTTTGGCTTGGAGTTCTTCGCAGGCAGTCCTAGAAATTTCGGTTGAAACATTTTAGCATACTTATACAAGAAATCAACGAAACCATTAATGAATGTATGATGAAAATACAATAAAAAAACAGAAAAAGAAAGAAGAAGGGACCTGTGGACACCCCTTGATTTAATTAATCTAGGGGCAACTAATCTAACCGGCACTTCAAAACTACTTGCCACCTTTTTCTCTAATTTTTGCAAATTTATGCATTACGTTGCACGTCATGAAACGAAGACAAATTGTAAAAATTACCAATTCTTCCTAGACATAATCATGTTAGCAAATATTTCCGTGTATCGGAAAAGTTCTTCAGCCGTTGGCTTAAGCTTAAGGAACAGTTTTTAGCCGTCTTATAATGGCATGATATTTTCTCATTACATGAATTGATCATATTTTATTGAAACTTTCATAAACTATGTGCGATCCTCTGCTCTGTCCTACTACTTCTATGAAATACTCCAAGATAGTGAAGCAAAAAATTGCTTACCTCATGCACATACGTCGTACCGGGCAGACCGGGCGACCATTCATTCATACCATTCAACAACACAAAACCGATAAAGAAATCAAGCAAATACGTTAAAAAACAAATGAAGGAACAAAAAACCAACCGCGTGTGGCTCTGAAGTTCAATGTAAGATTACAAATTAGACCGGATCCGTGCGAACACAACCGCCGACAAACGGCGGCGAAGAAGCATGCCGGCGTATTACACAACTTCGCGCTTCGCAGCGATAGATTTTCTCTACCGCGTTTCTGTATGTATTGTTTTTCCTGTGGCTTTTTCATTTTTCTTTTCGACATTAGTCAGTCAGACACGAAGACATTGCGGCTTTAGTGCAAAAATATTTCCCACAAAAATGCGGAGACAGACTTTTTGTTGAAGACGCAACAACGTAACGAACAATGTTGTGTAACGAAAAATATTAGTCGTTTAAAAAATTATAAAGTAAAATGGAAAAGGAAGTGGTAAGAAAAAAATATTGGTAGTTTTGTACAATAAGACAACAACCATGTGGTTAAAATATTTATACGATATGTATAGAAAACATTTAAATTTCGAAATGCAGCAAAATCATTAAAAAAAACGCTGGTATGCCTCACTCTCGATCCTCCAGAAACCGTCTGCTCACAACTTCCGTGACGATTTTTAGCGAAGCCGCTAAATTTAAAATTTTCGAAAATTTCTCTAAAGATAAACAGTTTTTTTGAGGACCATAATAATAATAATAAAAATAATAATAAAGTGGGTTCCACTTCCGTCTTATTAGCACTTTTAGTACAACTTTTCTTCATCAAAAAATATCTTATAAAAATTGAAAGCTTCGTTTACACAAAAAAAAAACACGATTTAAAAACAAATAATGGCATGCAACTTCTTCCATCACATACATATATTTAAAATAGTATAAATATGCACATATGTGCGACATATAGTATAGTGTCGCCCTGACTCAAGTCACATTATCTTCGTCACGAATAAATAGTTTATTGACTCAGTCATGTCTAAACGGTTTTCGAAGTTTCTTCTGCTCTAAAGTATTTTTATTTATTTTGTCCGTTTCGTTTGTTTTTTATTAGTTTTTTCCGTTTTGTAACTAAGCAGAAAGTGTCATGATATTTGTAGCAAATGCCACCAACAAAGAGAAAGTAAAGCGAATTGAAAGTCACCTTTTTTTAGGCACAGCAAAATTTTTGTCTTCGTTATTGCTTCATTTATAAAAAAACAAATATTTTAACTCGACAAGCTTAACTAAAACAATTTGTTGTTGTTGTTATTAACAAAATTAAAACTTTTTTTTTGGAAATCCATTGAACACTTTCTATGCATTCTAAATTAAAATTTTTATTATTATTACTGTTTTTTTCAAATTATCGGAGTAACCATTTTTCGCTTTTTTGCCTGGTACCAATTGGTGTCAGCGCATTTTTTCTCGTATGTAAATGTTGCTTACTAATTTCATTTGTTTGCGCTTGGTAATGTTGTTGTTGCTGCTATGATGATTGTTGTTGTTTTAGTTAGTTCACTTGTTCCCGAGTCGTTGCCCTCCTGCGTGTCTGCGCTTACTCATAACAATTGAAAACGTGCAGGTTCATCCAATGACTTCTTCATTCTTCATTACCATCCGTAAAATATGTAATCGTTCATGGAAAAATTTCTTTCTCAATTGTTTTAAAAAATACACAAATACTCTTTGAACTTTAAGAATTTACCCGCCCTTTAACAAATGGCATGACCTCTGATATATTTTGAAAACTTTTCTAATTTATTAATAAATTTCCTGTTTGTTAACAATTTTTAGGTTAAATACATCTGGACCAGTGGCCGTCTCTGTGACTTCAAAGGCTGCGAACGCCCTGATTTGCAACCGGTCAGCATAAATGGTTGGTTCTGGACAGCTACCCTTCAAAAATTGGCTCCTACCAATGAACGCTCGCAAGGTGACTGGTCTCCCACCGGCGGCATCGGCCAGCCCCAGCCCGATAACCGTGAATTCAAACAGAACGGAGCGCCCGAAAATTGCATGGCCCTGCTGAATCAGTTCTACAACGATGGCGTCAACTGGCACGATGTCGCCTGCCATCACAAGAAACCATTTGTATGCGAGGAGAATGATGCTCTCCTCAAGTATGTTCGTTACACCAACCCGAATTTGCGCGTCTAAAGACCGCGAACATTTCAGACGTTAGGATTAGCGGACAGACGGCCGAAGAGAAATAAATCTTTTTTCTAAACTAAACCAAAAATGTTACAAAACTCACCAGATTCTTCTGAGGAATATAAAAATTGTTCTATTTCCAAATATTTTTTGAAATATGTACTTGTACTTTTCTCTTTAATTAGTTTAAATTTTTATTTTTATTTATAAATAATAATAAAACAAACATTTAAAACAAATTGCGAAATAAATTTCAGTACATATTTGGTTTTTTATTCTAGTGCTCAAAACAGACCAAAAATATTATAAATTTATATGATTTTTATACAGAAATTTAATAAAAACTACGAGGGGGTGAAAAGTATGCATGTGTGTGAATCAAGTACCCTAGAGATAAAAGTAGCAGTTTTTTTTTAGTATAAAAGTAAAAAAACAAGCTTTATGCAAACGATGTCGAGTATTCTTTCTTCTGCAGAATAATTTTGATCTGCAAGAGCAAGTAAATTTTTATTCTTTAATTATATTAAATTGTAAATTTGAGCAATGTTCATTTCTGTAATGTTCATTTGTGTTACTTGCGGGTTAATTAATATAATCTTCAAACTTTTGCTTCGTAACCATTACTTGATGTATACATAGCAGAAACCTAAATGATACAAAAACCAAACAGTCCGACTACCCCTGGTTTTGACACTACCGAGTTTGTCAACAAGAATCCTAGCACACAAAGTCGGAGAAAATCCACCCAAATTTGGTTATTTTTACATTGCCATAAATATTTCACAATTTTATTAGAACTGAAGCCAACATAATGGATATTGGAGAACTGTTATCTTTCAAAGTCAGTAAAAGTGTTCTATTTTCCAAAATAATTGAACAAAGTTAACCAATAATATACACTAATCGCAGCCTGAGCAGACACCGAAACGACCACATGAGGATGATGACGACTATTGTCCCACACCTGATCGCCCTTCAATATCTAAACGTGAAGCCGAAAAAGCTAAACGCATGCGAAGAATTGTCCAAGCTAAAGAGTCGGCAGATTTCATTAAATCACAGCCAGCAACAGAGCCGGTGCCCCCGAAAGTATTACCATCATTAGAGGATATCGAGTTAACTGAACAGGAACGCCTTAACATACTAAAATACGTTGAAAGCGAAGAGCCTGAGGGTGAGGCACTGGATGAGACAGGTTTGAAAAAGCTACTTCTGGTCTTTGAAAAACGCAATCTGAAGAATCAAGAAATGCGCATGAAGTTTCCAGACAATCCAGAGAAATTTATGGATTCGGAAGTGGAGCTGCACTCGGTAATACAAGAACTGAAAGTTGTAGCAACGGTTCCGGATTTATATCCAGTGCTAGTGGAACTGCATGGAATACCAAGTCTTTTGGAATTACTTGCTCATCCCAATACGGATATTGCTGTAGCGATTGTTGACATGCTCCAGGAAGTAACAGACGTGGATATTTTAGGTGTTCTATCATTTGAGACCAGGTAGTTTTCTGAACTCTAGAGAATTGAATTCCTTTTTGAATTGGCAGGTGAAAGTAGCGAAGGTGCAGAGGTACTGATCGAAGCTTTGCGCAAGCAGCAGATTGTGGCTTTGTTGGTACAAAATTTGGAACGCCTTAATGAGCAGATCAAGGAAGAAGCGGAGGGAGTTCACAATTCATTGGCCGTTGTCGAAAATCTCACGGAAATCAGCAGCGATATTGTGCGCGAAGCCGCTCAGCAGGGTCTGCTGGCTTGGATTCTCAAACGCTTGAAACAGAAAACACCCTTCGACCCCAATAAACTCTATTGTAGCGAAATACTCTCGATACTCATACAGACGGAAAATGAAAATCGCCTGCTCTTGGGTAGCATCGACGGCATCGATGTGCTGCTTCAACAATTGGCCATTTACAAGCGACATGATCCGGTCAATTCTGATGAACGCGAATACATGGAGAATCTCTTCAATTGTGTTTGCTCCGCGTTAATGGCCAAGGAGAACCGGGAACGCTTTCTAAAGGGTGAGGGATTGCAATTGATGAACCTGATGCTGCGCGAAAAGAAAATGTCACGCAATGGTTCCTTGAAAGTTTTAGACCATGCCATGTCTGGTCCAGATGGCCGCGATAATTGTAATAAGTTCGTAGACATTCTGGGATTACGCACGATTTTCCCGCTTTTCATGAAAACACCAAAGCGTAGCAAGAAACGTCTATTCTCCACGGACGAGCATGAAGAGCATGTTTGTTCGGTGATTGCGTCGATGCTGCGCAATTGCAAGGGCACGCAGCGCCAGCGACTGCTATCGAAATTCACCGAAAACGATCACGAAAAAGTCGATCGATTATTGGAATTGCATTTAAAATATTTGTCCAAAGTTGAAGCGGTCGATAGAGAAATCGATCAACAGAAGGTGAGTCAATAATTGTGTCGCGATGCTCTTGCCTTCTCATTTTTTAAAAACATTTCTTCTGATTAAGCAGAGCCCCGAATTGAATGAGGAAGAAGAAGCCGAAAATAATTACCTCAAACGTTTAACAGGCGGACTCTTCACATTGCAAATGATTGACTACATTATTCTCGAAGTCAGCACCACGTCGGACGTCGTTAAGCAACGTATCCTTCAGATATTAAATTTGCGTGGTGCTTCCATGAAAACAATACGAAGTATTATGCGAGGTAAACACGACGATTATTACGACTACAAAGTGTGTTGCTCCATTTCGAATTTGGATTACGATTATCTAAAAACTGTGATGTCAGCGTTTCACACTTCAATGTTTTCCTTTGCTTCCTTTCAGAATATGCTGGTAATCTTGGCGACGATGGTGATCGCGATTGGAAGCAGCAGGAGAGGACTCATATACTTTCTCTGGTCGATCGTTTTTAGATCAGTCATTAAAAAATTTTCATCTAGAATACGTTTCGTGTTTACAGTTAAACTGCGATTGATACTTATGGGAAAGTTCATTTTCCATAAGGTTTTTATTTTGTTGATTAAACGCATAAATTTTGCACACTGGAATTTCAAATTTATTTTAAATTAAATTTATTTTCGTTGAAATCTTATGAACATCATTTCTTGCTAGATTCTTCTTTGCCTTTGCCATCTTTTGAGCTGATTAAAATAAGTAATTTAATTAGATTTCTTTGAAAATAAAAAAAATATAAACAAAGCCAATGCAACGATTGCAACCAAAATAAGTCTCAATGAATAAAACATAAGCATTTTTAATAATTTTCTCTTAAGAGACTTATTAAGTAGTAAAATAAGATAAAGATAACTAAATTACGAGCAACATGAATTAACAGAAATTTATTTAAACTAAGCGCACATACTTTAAAGCTGATCACGAATAATACGAACTATTTGCAAAAATTGTAAACGAATTTGTAAAAACAATATCTATACTCAACATTTTTGCTAACTACTTTTAACAATAGCATCATGCTGTGGATGCATTGAACATAAAAATAAAAAAAATTATATAAACATTTCTGTGCAGGAAGAAGGAATAGTCCCTTTCGACCTTTATATATGTATGTACATTACATTATGGTCTTATTTTAACATGATTCGTAAGTGTTTTACAATTTTTGCAAATTAATTACTCAATACATACAATGAACCGTGTACACTAGTAAAGTAGTTGTAAAGTTTTCCAAAACTACGTATGTATGCGTGTAGTTTGTGTCGTAACGATGGGTGTAGTTGCTTTACTTTGCGCTGTCGGGAATTTCGAAATTAACATCGACATTGATTTCACGTGCCAACTCGACGATTTGGGCCAGATGCACTGACAGATTCGCGGCCTCATCCAAATCGTGGCGGGGGATAATTCTCAGGCCAGACTGACGAATTAATTCGCGTGCCTCATTTACATTCGTGCCCTGCGTGCGAGTGAAAGGGCCCGCGGTTATTTATACGCCCATGAAAAAAAATACCTTCGACGTACCTGTAACCGGCATACGATGGGCATTTTCATATTTAGATCTTTGGCCGCTGCAATAATACCTTCAGCAATGACATCACAACGCATAATGCCACCGAAAATATTCACTAAAATGCAAAGTACTTTAGGGTCGGCAGTGATAATTTTAAAGGCTTCCTAAAAAGAATGATCAAGATATCAGTTCTGGCGCCATAGGCAGTCTTTATGTCAGCCTTACCTTTACAGCCTGGGCAGTGGCACCGCCACCAACATCTAAGAAATTGGCTGGATCGCCGCCGTACAGCTTAATGATGTCCATCGTGGCCATAGCCAACCCCGCACCATTGACCATGCAGCCGATGGTGCCATCCAAAGTAATGTAATTCAGATCATACTTGGCAGCCTCTACTTCTCTGGGATCTTCTTGAGTCCAGTCGCGAAGCGCGAACAACTCCTTTTGACGGAATTCGGCGTTGTCGTCGAAGCGGAACTTGGCATCCAAGGCAAAAACTAATATTTTTTTCAATAATTTATAGAAAGTAATTCAATTTATAAATGTCATAAATAAAAGCCAAGCACAAGAGCTCTTAATTGATGTACAGCGCCTTTCACATAACATCAGCTAAGAGATCTTGTTGGTTACTACGAAGAGTTTCATTCATTTAGTTTCAATATAATTTAAAAAGGCAAGCGGAAACACGCATAGTTAGAGAATGTCTACGATTAAAGATATGAGATGGTCAAACCCTAAATTTTATACGGATAAGAAACAGTAATTTTGGGTAAGACTATTTAGATTTCGACTACTAAAACAAACGACAAAATAAAAAAGTGGTCTGCAAGATTGCAGTTGAAAGACGAAAAGCAACTTATTAGAAACGATAATGAGAATAATGAATATGTACTTACATGAGCCTGATTTTTTTTAAAGACCAAAGAGACACGATTGAGTTTTTGGTTTCAATTCAATTTTAAATTTGAGAGTGCAGATTGAATGCATGATGTGTTTCGTTTTGGTTGAAAAACGAATAGGTAGGTTTTTAGGGTTATATAAATATTCAGAGAGAGCATGCAGGTTTCATAGCCGTTGTTGTTGTTGTTGTCGTCGATTCGAGTGAAAGGAGAAATAATTAATTTTCATTTGAAAACTATATAATCAGGATCATTAAATTATTACTTACAATCCTCAATGGCATCTTCGGCATAAGGATTAATTTCGATCAACAGAGCATCCTTGGAAACGAACAGTTCGTACATATTCATCAACATTTTCACAGTATCTTCTTCGAATTCTTGTAAACCCACTGCCTGGACGACTTTCGAAGCCTGTTCCTCGGTTAAACCACAGTTAATGTCGACCGGTTCATAGATAATGGCATCAGGATTTTCTGCCGCTACATCCTCAATATTCACACCACCTTGTGAGGAAGCAATAATAACCGGTCCCTAAAAGATTATCGCATGCAAACTATGCACTATCAGAATTCGATTTAAATTCTTTAAAGAATCTACTTTAAAAGCTCGTTCCATCATCACAGCAAAATAAAATTCTCGTCTTGGAAATTTGCGCTCAGCAACCATTACCGAATTGCAAATGCGTCCTGCTGGCCCCGTTTGTTTAGTTACCAGTAGTTGATTAACCATTTTACCGGCAATTTGTTCAGCTTCCTTCGGACTTTTGTTTTCAATAAAAAACAAAAAGTATAAAAAATAAAGTATGCAAAGGAACATGTTAAATGTATTGTAAGATTTACGTGCTAACGACTCGTACGCCTCCTTTAAGACCATTTTTGAAGGTGCCTACACCCCGACCACCGGCTAATACTTGAGCTTTCAGGACAAGATTGCGAGTATTGAGAGATGTTGCAATTTCTTTGGCTTCAGCACCAGTCTTGGCTACAGCAAATCTGACAAAATTAAAAATTCATTACATTATTAAGATTTAATAGTTACATGAAGAGAAATATATACCTCTCTAGCACAATATAAATATTTATTTCCTCTAAAACCTTTACACAAAAAGTTCAGTAAGCCCATTATTCTAATATTTATTGAGGTATTATATTTTAAATGCATTATTAACTTATCAAAAAAAGGAAATCAATTATATAAAGACTATATACAACTATGTGCATATTTATTTCAACTTAAAGCCTAATTAAATTAGTTTAATCTATAGAAAGCAACATTTCGTCTACACAGTTGTTTACGAAAGTAAATAAAAAATAATATTATAAAAAAATAACAATAATTGGTGCATTTCGTTCATTGCTACAAACTGCGAAGTTTTTTGATTTGTATTATCAATAGTCGCTGATTTGCAATAAACAAACCAACTTACATCGAAACAAAAAATACATATATTGTATGTATTATATAATTAAATGCAAATACAAAGAAAACCGTACCAAAAAATAAAGTATATTAACTACAAACAAAACAAAGGTCAGCTCACGGCTATTTTCAGCAAATCAAAGAGAAATTTAAGCAAATTTAGAGTCAAAGAAATCGATAAAAAGTGAATCCTGCTCAACAATTGCCAAGAGACATTTGGTGCAAAAGAAAATTAATGAAAAAAATTAAAACAAATAAAAGCAAATTAAATAGCATTCCAACTATTTCAATATCAAAATCAAGGCGTTTTAACAATACAAACATACAAATTACGAAAAAGAGAATCGAGCCAAGTCCTCAACCGATCTTGCTAAATTCTAAAATGATATGAAGTAATTCTTTTTTACTTTAATGTAATCCCAAGATGAATTTGAGAAGAGATAAAAAAGCCATTTAAATACACAATTAACTATTACGATTAGAGAAAGCTCTTCTTTTTCTTATTGTTTAGAAAAACAAAAAGATACTTGTTTTTTCTTGAAAAACATAAATCTTTCTGTTATTTTAATTAATCTTTATAACTGAATTCGAAAGAAAGTTCTTCCAAAACCTTGTTTGAAAACTCAACATTGTTGTTAAGACCACTGAACCTCTGAGGATAATAATCTTCAGTAATCTTCTAATTATCAAAGACATTTGTTTAGCTGTACTGATGGAAATGAAACTTACTTGGGAGTGGGTATACCAGCTGCGTTCAATAATGTATAAGAAACATGTTCCTGAACGTTTAAATTACGTTTCTGTTGAATGCCATTGCCTGCAAGTGCTAGAATCTGAAAGAATATTTTGAATATTATTTAAAATCTCCGTTCTAAAATGCATCATAAATGAATATAAAAAAATTATGTGATCAATTATAAACCTTGAATCAATTTTGTTACAAGATTATGTACGACATAATGAAACCTTGAAGAGTTGGCAACACTAATTAACAAATTTTTGTATTCTAGTGAAGCAACAAAAATGCGTACATATAGAAAAAACATTTCACATGACTACTTTTTTTTTCAATGGGCATGTGGCGAGGTCATCCGAATGGATAAGCAATCCCCTTCGAAGAGACGGCAGCTTGCAACGGTTACGTCACTGTCCTACCCTTCAATGCAAAAAGGTTGGTTTATTAACAAACAGTTTTCGGTAGGGGTGACCAATAAAATTATAGCAAACAACGTCAACATTTTTTGACATTCTAAACTTGTTTATTTTCTTTTTTATAGTGACCCCTTGGCCTCGTTCTTCACCTTCTATTTTTGTTTCCTTTGTCATTTCATCTACTACACTTTTCCAGTTATGTAAAAAAATTGAAAATCTATTTCTTTTACCTTGGATGTTACTTTTGGATTCACTATCTCGGCCAAGATCACCGAACGAGTCAAAAATGAAGCCATTCCAATTAATTCTGTGAATTAAATAAATTTTTATAAATACTTTTTCTGATTAGTTTCTGAATTATAAGAATTTGTAAATATAATATTTTATAATATATTTATGTGTTTATATTTCGAGTTTATTAAATTAAAAATTTCCGCACCCAGAAAAACGTCGACGACCGAGAACAGAAAATATAGGAATGAACTGAGTGTAGAACAAGTTTTGTTGTTGTGTGCTTTGTGTGAGAGGAAAAGAGGAACTGACAGCTGACTTTTAAATTTGCAGTTCAGAACAGAGAATAGGAAATAAGAGATGACGACAACCAGAAATTGGCAGCAACGAGTAAATATAACGTACTCGTTTATTCGAATTAGACTCAGCGCTGCATAATATATTGTTAACTTTCGTCTTTGGTCATATTTATCTATATAATAATGTTTATAATATAAATTTCTTTCGATAAATTAGAAATGTTAAGGAATCCAACCAATGCACGCCAATTGGGTTGTCTTAACTTTAGAAAGGCTGCCGTAATTTTAACGGCAGACTTTTAACGGCAGACTTTCTGTCTGGCTTGTCTTGCTATTATATTAATTATACATACATATGTATGTACTTTGGTGATATTACACTTCTGATTAATTTTACTATATCCTACTTACTTATTGATTTTGCCTTTTTTCTTGTGAAGAATAAATTAAATTTCTTTGTGAGTTTTACATAGTTTGCTTGTTATTGTTACACAGTTATACAAAACATAAAAAAGAATTACAATAAAATACAACATACAAGACAACATTAACATTCACTTATTGACACTAATATTTACAATTATTATGTTCCTACTTATTCTTAAAATATTTCTTAATTGAAATGTTTAAAGGATTTAAATACTCAACGCTTTAAAATTAAACATTTAAATAGCTTCCAAAATATTTAATTTTAAAGCTCGAGTAAGTTTAAGAACAAAAAATCGTAAGTTCTATTGGGAGCCATAGCTATGGAAACAACAATGGAACTTTACAGATGAAGATTAAATAATCTAATTACTCTAAAGAAGAGAAAAATTCTAAATAATTAATGTAAAAGCGGCTTTAGTTTGGAATTTAACCGCGGTATTAAATTCGCTAAGGCCGCCTTTTATATTAATTATTTGAATTAAAAAACATTTCAATAAATCTACCAAAATTTAAAACTTGTCAATATGTATATGGTGCACGCATATACATCGAAAAGCAAAATTTTGGGATCACATCAAACAAAAATAACGTTGCTTCTTAAACATTGCAATGTTTCAAGAAAAGCACACAGTTTTTCTTTCTGAAGCTAGAACTATACAAAGTTTATATAAACAATTTGTAAATATACAAATTGTATAGTAATAGACAATACAATAAACAATTACATTACTAAGTTTATCCTTAAAGAAATACATACATAAACTTAACTTAAAAGCCAGCCAGCTTTTAGAGGATTACTTAGATTACTATACATATTAAAGATTATCACTAAAACTTAACGTATTAAGATTGTATGACATAACAAATGCGACTAACTGAACAACAGCAACACAACAAGAATACGAACATATTAAAAGTGCAATAAAAACAGCGTTCGTTTGTCCGAAATTTTAGGAACTCCACCGAATACACACAGTGGTTTTTCTGATTGTAGCTGCTACGGTTTTCTTCACAGAAATGCTTTTTTGTGTATTTTTAAAATATTAGATGGTGGAGCTGATGATGATCTTAATGCTTTTGCTAATATTCTATATTTTCTGATATTAATTGCAATACTCGCTGTCTACCGATTTTATTCCAGAAGACATACGGTTCAGATGTACCGCTTACACGACGTGGTTCACTGAAATGATGGAAAATGATGAACAAATGGAAAAATAATATAGAATAGTATTATAAAAACTAATTTTATATACGATATACTTATAGATAATTATGTATAGAGTATATATTACTCGTATTTGGGTCAGTTGATCAATATTTTAGTACGGACATATTATCGTACGATTATCGTATTATCGTCAATTACGTATGCCAAGAAA
Organism: Conops quadrifasciatus; assembly: GCA_949752815.1. NCBI lineage: Eukaryota > Metazoa > Arthropoda > Insecta > Diptera > Conopidae > Conops > Conops quadrifasciatus. Next base: position 2,788,066 of record OX457078.1, read on the forward strand.
CTTGTTACATTAGTAACTTTTTATACATACATTATACTATTTCCTTTATTTTACTTACTTCTGAAAACAATCAAACAAAATCTGTCTCTTTTCGTTCACTAAACATGACCAAATATCAACGACTATTAAGTTCCGTCCTTCTCGTTTAATGAACTCATTAAAACGTTCCAGTTTCTCTTTCACTTTTTTGATATGTGCATAATTGGCCAATGGTGCTAATGTGGTCAAAATGGGCGTGAATCCATTCGTTCGAATCACATTGACAAGAGCTCGAAAATCGTGTTCGATCTGTACCAGTGGTTTACCTTGCATTATATCCACCGAACCAATATTCACAATAATACTACGATTACTTGGTAGAACATCAGTTAAATGTTGAATGCGTTTAGTGGCAGTAGTAATTGTTTGTCCCGATATACACAATCCCGACTGAAGAACCCTTTCAACTGTAAATTTGTAAATGCGTTAAAATTTGTAACGAGTATTCATTTACTCTCTACTAATATTAGAAATTTATATATCTCTTACTTACATTTTTTAAATTTACATCTCAATTCCATTCTGGCTAGATAGAGAAAGAAATCGTCGCCCAGTAGAAGAAAATCCCACATATGTGCCTGAAAGTCAGAATCCAAAGTAAACACCGAGTCATTGTATTCGCTACTTCGAGTAGCGCTGGGTGACGAGTTGGGGACATTTTGAGTTGGGCGATAGGAATGTACGCTGGACGGGTTCAAAGTATTTGGTACCATTTGTTGTTGTTGCTGTTGCTGTTGGTGTTGTTGTTGTTGTTGCTGCTGTTGCTGTTGCAAAGCGGCCAAATTATTTAATGGCATGAAATTCTTTTGAAACATGGTGATGTTGTTATTGTAATTGTGACCTTTTGGTGGTATAAAATCCACATCTATGCTGTTGTTGTTGTTTTTGGTGTGGTAGTTATGATTAATGTTGTTGTTGTGGTTGTCTATCTCATTATAATCCAGATTATAAGTAGTCGTTGTTATTTGAGGATGAAGATTGAAACGAGTTTGTCTACAAACAAAGAAAAACGCCAATAAAAACAAACAATAATAAAACAAAGTGTACTATCAATAAGTTTGCTTATTTTCTTCTTACAGATGGCAATAATTTTCTTCATATGTAGATTTCTTCTCTGTCAAGATATCAGGCTCTTCCTCCGGTTGGTGATATCGATTCGTGTTTTGAAACCTGGTGGTCGCATTGACCGTACGAGCCATTCCATTACTATTGGCTGTACGATTGTTATTGTAATAGCGATTTTCATTTTTGTTGTTGCCGTTATTATGATAGCTATAGACTGATTTTATTATTCGATTAGCACCACCGGGGTGCGCGGTATCCTGTCCGAATCGGATGTAAGGTCGCGTCACTTGCGGTTTCTGGGCTGTCACCAGGTCATAGACATGTTGGGTTTTTCCTGATGGAATGATGTTGAAGATACGTGTGCCGCGCTCATTACAGTAAGCTGTGACATTCGGTATCGAGAGTAAGAACTCGGTTACGTTGTTGTAGATGGGAAAATGAAGACCTGTTAATTTTCTGTAATCATCTGGAATTAATTGGAATATAAATGTACATGATTGAGGTACAATAAAATAAGAATATATGAATGTATAAATTTGGATAATGCGGGCAGTGATCAGTTCGGTTATCAAACCCATTTATTAATACAGTTTTCACTTCTTACCCTTAATTTCGCAAATGGTGGCGCCATTTTGAGCACGTGCTGTCAAAAGTGAACGCACTTCTGCTTCCAGATCCGGGTATTCATCGCGAATTTCAAGAAAGACATCACTAATTATGGTCATGTCGCCAATGCTGTTATTTCCAAAACTATTGATGATACTGCAAGAGTTCTCCTGCTCCGTTTGCTGCTCCTCTTCTTTCGATTCCTTTTGAAGCTGTGCAAATTCAGTAGTAGTCGCTTTAACTGCCCTTTTCGATGTTGTTGTAGTTGTTTGTGTTGCGACCACTGTGGTAGCCGTTAGTACAAGCTTGGTAACAGTTTCACCTGCACAATCTTCTGCACTATTTCTAGAGGTACGTTTCAATCGAAAAGCTTTGAAATTTTCCTCCGTTCTTTTCGAAAGGAATAAGTTTTTTAGACGGTTGTTGATAAATTTTATATTTTGGATAGGTTTTTTATGAAAAAATAGGTGTTGCTGTAGCTCGTTGTATTGTTGCACAGACGATTTGGACGCCTTTCGCCGCCAGTCCTTTAAACACGTGGTAATCCGTTCCTTCAGTGCCACAAAATTATCAGAAACGCTGCAAACGCTGTTCCAATTGCTTCTGACTAAGCCCATGTTTACCGAAATACTACCTACGACGATTGATCCCGCAATCGATTGAGTAGTCGGTCGTAAAGAACCGTTGTACTTCGGGTAATTGAGAGATCGTCGAAAGACTAACGGTAATCGAGCTTTCGATTGAGATGAAATTCGGCTTTTGTTCGAGTCGAAGGAGCTGTACTGAATTTAGAATGAATGAAGAATAAAGAAGTTTATGAGTTAATAAGTTTAAGTTCATTTTCCAGTCTAAATAGTTGTTATAAAGCTTTATTCTTCTCTGAGAAAAATTGAATATGAAATAGTATTTTAGAAACATATCGTTGATATTTGATTACACCGCGGAAAAATAATGAAAATTCATTGAATAGATTATAATGTTAACTTTCGATGCATTTGTCACGAATTAAACTTTAGATAATAGTTTTCATCAATGATTACGATCCATTTATCAAGTATAAAATTCAATGTTATTAAATTAATGTAATTTTAAATAGTATAAACCGCATTCAAAGCATCTTTAATCAGCGTTTATTTTCTCATTCTTTCGTCAACAGGTTGGCAGATATTCTCTCCTTATTAATATCAACTTACATACTCGTTACAATAGTCGTTGATCATTAATTCATTGCTTTGAATGCTGCGGGTATGCTTTGTACCATCTCTATATACTCACAGTTAATCATCTTCTACTTCTAGTGATAAGTAATTTTATAATCATCAAAAGACACTGAAAATATGATTTCAATGATTTGTTCGAAAATTCAGTCTGTAATTTTCTTATCTCAATAAAATTGAAGGAACACTTACAATAACATAAATTGGATTAATGAATAAAAAATCAGTTCTAATTATTAATTTGTTATCATAAAATTTTTATATTAAACAAACATTAAAGTTTAATGTTTTGTCGTTGTCTATGTTATTCTTTTTTTAAATTTATATAAAAATAAAGTTTGCCAAATAATGGAAGAAATTGCCATAAAAAAATATTTACCGAAAGAACCAATAAATTTGTTAAACTAAATGAAAATATCAAATACATAATATTAAAATGTATAATAATTTTTTTCTATGTTTAGGTTTTTACTTTTACCTCCAAGGTTTTCTCCGTGGAGGAATGTTATTATTATTTCTGTGTGGTTAACATTCAGTGCTTATTACTGAAGCACTGAAGTACTCTTTGTTTGTGTAGTTGTTGTTGTGGAAAGTAACTGCATAACAGTGACTTATGTACACGACTACCTACAAATATACTGACTGTTATAATCTTCCCCAATCAGTGCTAAATTGTATAGAATGCGGATTTCTTTCACTTTCCTTTAGCAAAATTCCACACCCACTCAGTGTTTTCTGTATGAAGTGCGCTAATTTGTTCGTTTTCACTAAATGTGAGAATAATTGTTTAACTATTTAATAATTAATTGGTCTGTTATTTTTAATAGTCACTATCCGGTCGGGGCTGGATGGTAGTTAAATGTTTAAATTCTAACAGTATTAAAATCTGGTTTTAGCCTTTAAAAATACCATAAGTTTTAGAAGCTAATTTTCAAAAATTTTAATTAATAAAATTAAATAAAATTTTAATATTAGAAAAAGTAAAAAAACTATTAAATTAAAACGGTCCTCTTTTTTTAATGCTACGATTATGCATTCTTACATTCAGTATATTATTATCCGAAAACAAAATTATAGATTTCCCTTTTTTAAATTTCACCCTGTATTCGGAAAGTATGCTAATTGTCTGAATTCACAGCGGTGCTGACAACAGCCCCCTCAACGTACATATGTAAGGTGTCAATAAATAGCAATTTCGTGTAAATTGACATTTAAATTTGAAATGTGCTTAAAAATTATTTTAAAAGAATTAGAAAATTTAAAATATTTAGTAGGGAAAGGAATGACTGATCATAATACAAGAATCAACCACAAAGTTTAATTTTGTAACAGTTTGTAAAGTTACATTAAAGAGTTAATTAAAATAAATTACATGAAATCAATTCATTTAACTGAAAACTAAAATGAAATTTAAATAAGTTATACTTATTTAAAACTTATTAGTTTTTAAGAATTTAAGTATATTTATTAAGACTTTTTAGAGTATGCACTAATAAAATATGTATATAAAATGGACAAATTGTACTGTAGTTTTCGTATTTGTAGTCACTGTGAGACACTTCGAAGCGAATTGTACTCGAAATAAGTTTTTCTTGAATTTTGGTAGCACTCAGGATTGTCAAAAGTATGCTTCTCTCACCAAAAAGTAATTCTCACCAATTTGTTTGGCCGAGTGTGGTGAAAAATGCATATGGTTGCAAAGCAAGTTGAAAAGAATGGTTAAGGAGAGCTGTTGTCACCACCATGCCAACGTAAGAGAGAAGCGAAACGTCATCATTATTCGGTTGTGTAAGGTGAAAAAGACGTGTAAAGAGAGCAGTTATCACCACTCGAATACCATACGAAGAGAGCAGCAAAACGTCATCAATAGTCGTCCATTGAATTACGGGTTACCAGCCGATTTAGTTAAAACGTAGAATCGCAACGTATAGGATGTCTGTGCGGTGGTTGTTTACAAGCGTTGCTGCGTAGAACGTTTTTATTAGTTTTGTGATTGATTCGAAAAAATACTTGTGAAAGAAATTAAAAGTGATCTATGATCTAATAAAAAATCGTATATAGTTCTATAGATGAAATACAAATGTGTACCATAAGTTAGGCCAAAAATCCTAGCATTATACTTGTCGCATAATAATCTGTAATGAAGTTCAAAGATTTTTAAGTGAACAACTAAAAACACACTCTGCGGTGTATGAGAAGGTATCAGCCCCATCACGATTCTAAACATACAACAATAACAACAGCCTAAAAACCGTTCAACTTCAAAATGACCCATGAAGAGGAGGAAGAAGTTAAAACCTTACTCTCCCGGCACCAGGAGCGCATCATGCTCGACTTGTGCGGTACGGAGCTGCTGGCGGTGTTGGTAAAAAATTCTGTGCTCACTCAATCCGAGGAGGACCTACTGTTGAAAAGTTATCCTGCATCTAATGCACCCTCCTCGGCTCCGTCCAGTGTCGGCCTGGTCAAACGCAAACTGAGCGCGGTCATCAGCAGTGGGAGTGGCAGCACCAACAGCGGCAGCGGTGTTGGCGGCTGCAATTCAAGTATGGCTGGCTCTAGTGCCAACAATTCACGATGCACCAGCGTCAATGGCGACCACGCCGTCAGCGATAATCGCTCCATCACGCCGACCGTTGTTGTTGGTAATATTGGTGGTGGTGGTGTCGTTGGCGGTGGCGGTAGCGGTGTTGGCAGCGGTGTTGGCGTCTACGCCACCACCAAAGACGATCTTAACTCGAATTTAAATTCGATCAACGACGCCGACGTTTTGCGAGCGCAGTGCACGAATCTTATTGAAATAATAGCCAAGAGCGGATTCGAGAAGTTTAAACAGTTTTGCTATGCCATCGAGAATGAGTGCCCGCAATTGATAGAGGATTTAATCAACGATCGTCTCAAATGTGGTAAGTTCATGTAGAAACGTTCATACAAAAGAATATACCGTAAGATTTTGATTTCATCAAGCTTCAAGTTTCTTCGGTAAATTTGATGAATTTAATCTAGTTATAAACTACGATCGATTTTATTATCATAACAACGAAAGCAATGAAAGCATAAGAATAAAACGAGGGCGTCCACAGATCCTTAACATCCGGATCTGGATCACAAAGTCACAATTTCAAAGATATTAACACGTAATACGAGTTTTATGAAAGTATCGTACGTAATACTATTATTGTTATTTCTTCTGTGTTCTTCCGGAAGTCGTTAACCCTCTGACGGGCAGAGCCTGTTGCGGCGCCTCTGTACACAGAGCATCAAAACACTGACCAAACGCGCTCCAGTCGTAACCAGTCAACGGACATAAAAACCATCAAGAAAATCAGCAAGACCAACAACTCTGCACAAGCTTTAATCGCATGGTAATGAGAAACACAAAAAATACGTAGCCGCGTAATAAAATAAAAGAAAACCTGTTCTAAAAGATCAGAAGTAGGACTTTAGACCACGTTAAGCAGGGCAACATATGTACATAAGTGTACGCACTGGAAGTGGAGCAGGAAGACAAAATCTACACACCAGCGAGAAAAGAAGGGCGGTAAAATAAAAAATGGGAAGGAGAACAGAACAGAATTTATTCGAATGAGTTTAAGAGTTTTTAAGAAAGAACTTAACTGGAAGGAACGTAAAGAGAATGGTGGTAAATGGATGGAAGATCAAAGAGCATAAACTGTGAAGTTTTATTAAATGATCATTACAAGCTCTACCATCTGTGTTATCACCACCACTATAAACATCATTTCAAGAGTCGGCAACAAACGTGTTCTACACTGCATTATTATTTTTTTATTATACGATACATATTCTCATCATCAGCATCATGTCTTTCCTTCATTATCAACAAAACCATTGCCTCCTTCATCCCCATTATGATCATCAAAGTGATCTCTACTGAAAACTAAGTCAATTTAGTATAGATCACTAAAGGATAATGACGATAATGATGGCGTTGACCGTCGTCTGAAGCGTCTGAATACAGTGAAAAGTGAAAAAAACTACCTGAGCCGAAAGAAAGGAAAAAACTACCAAAAAAAAAAAAAGCAGAAGAAAAACAGAGACCAACAACATACACTTTAGTCGAGGTTAGGCGAGATCTGCATAAAGAGAACGAAAACCGACCCCGTCTCAGGCACACACACACACACACATACAAACAGAATCATTACAGAACGTGATCGAGAGCTACATAATGTTTTTTATTGTTTTAAAGCTGCCTTCATCTTCGGCTTCTCTTTGCCTTTGCCTGTGTTTTCATCTTTCATTAGGTTTCATACTACCTACTTCTTCTCAAGGCACACACACAAACACACACTACCTCTATATTTTTGCTGATTATTTGCTTTATTCGATCTTGCTTCTTTGCTGGCTTCGGAGCAACATGAAGCAATGACAGTTGCCGCCGCCGCCGTACGCCGCAGTTGTTTTTGTTGTTTTCGTTTTAGTTGTTATTTTCTGTGACTGTGCAGTGAAAACGGTCTGTAATCGGGCTACGGGCCAAGCTGGAGTTTGTTTGGAAACTGTGATTGCAGCTGTTAACTGCTGCTTGTTGGCAGCGTTGTTTTTGTTGTTAACTTTCTGATCCGTTTTCGCCTTTTGCTTCTTCCTTGCGTTCTTCTACGTATGTTTCGACTGATGACTTTTTCTACCTCTCTCTTAAGATCTTTCTCTTCTATCCTTTATGAATATGTTGTAACGTTGTTGTGTTGTTTTACGAGTACTACGTGAGTAGTACAAGTTTTTCATGTTATGATTCATCGTATCTCAGGCTTAAGTAGACGTAGACATCTAATTGCCATTGTCGTTGTCGTTGTTGCTTTTTTCGTGTAATAAAAAAAAGTGTTATTGTTGACATTCATCAACTGGTTTCGTCCATCTAAATTTATACGAGTATGTTCCCGGACATCCAGCTAGATATCTTATTAAATTTCTTTCTTAATTCTAATTTAATTTGAAGGAATAAAGAACATATTTTTCTTATTTTATAATATTTCTGAAAAGTATGTAATAAGAAAAATCAAGTGAGAAACTGTAAGATTGGGTCGTTTTGGCGGAGAAGAAGCGCGTCAAATGTAAAGAAAGATATGAACAAGACAACTGCCACGCCTAAAGTATGTTGACATACCTTTGGAGAAGCATAAAACTCTAAAGTGTCACTTATTTTCAAAATCGAAAACCTGAAAAAGGCTCGTTGACCGTATATGCTTAAACAAATTGCGCTCAATAACTTCAAAACTAACAAATGAATTCTTAAAACGCCGATATGTTGACAGTATCAACAATTATGAACTTTCCCGGACGTATGTCAAGTCAATGTCTATGTGTATAAAATACATAATATCAAATGTTCAATTTAAAATTGATATATTTATATCTATAACATATATTTATAAAACCTTAACGATCATTGTATCGTACTTAGTTGTTTTGATCTTCATTAGAATGAGGGTTGCCTTTTTTTAAATTCGATGATATCTTTTTACAATTTCGCCTTATATTCTCTCATTACATCGAAATATCGTTCGAAATTTTCCTCATTTTCCACATAAGTTCAAATATATTCTTTCACTAATGTTTATTGATTCTATAAGAAACTTGAAATTCTTTAGAATAACCGCTCAGTCATCATTTTCAGTAACTGAGTTGACTCTAGAGAAGTTTTCTGTGTTTGCGAGTGATAAACAAAGCGGTATTGTTTGTGCTTTAATTGATTATAAATATTTACTTTAACACTTGAAGCTTGATTCCGTATTTTCTTGGAATTTGTTCTCAGTTTGTGGTTTTCTTTATAAGAAAAAATGATTCGTTCGTTTGGAAGTAAAATAAATATTGTATTATCTAATACTAAGTATTAGTATATGAGTACAATATGATCCAATTCCTAATATTTTTAGCAGCTTTTGCTTATCAATGACTATAGTCCATTGTTTGTATAGAAAAGCTTCTTTTTTTATAAGTTGTTACCAGTAGCAAGTTGAACTACCGTTAAAACATTATTTACAAGCTTACAACATTTATAAGTATTCAATAAAATTTCTAGTTTATCGCATGATGACCTAAAAAAATTGTAGATAACTGACAAATTGATAGAAGTCCAAGTGCTCACTTTCCAAATGGTTGTCCCTAAAAACCACCTAAATTGGTTGGTATAGAATTTTAAAATAGATTTATGCCATTTTCTTAACAAGTGGAAAGTGGCTGCCTGCCTACACTGAAAAATGATTTAGTTCGAGAGTAGTAAAGTCATTGATTAAGAAGGAATACTCATTAATACTTAAGAAAAGCACAATTTTGGCGCACAAATTTAAGAAGCTCCTCAGGCAACTAAAAGAATTATAAGAGAATACTAAGAAATAGAATACTAACAATACTTAGAAGAATACTAAGAAATGGTGGGAGAAATTTATGAAAAATATATATATTTTTTTGGAAAACATAAAGAAAGTTCATTGATTTTGCAAATAAACCATATCCATATCTCTCTAGTCTTCCTAAAAGGATTTGATTTCTTTTTGAATAATACTAAATAAATTAAAAGCCTTTTTAATTTTCGACAATGTTGGTTGTATATTGTCCACTATTACATTAAAAAATATCTCTTAATTTGTATTTCCGATTTTTAATTCTTTGGGATTCGTGGAATTTATCCATCAGCCAAAAATACTTCATTATCATTATTATCTGAAAAACAAAGCTCTTGCTGCTCTACCGGAACTGTTTGTTTTAACATGTAGAATTAATTTTCTAAATCGCGCTCTAATTTAAAAAAGTGTACTCCAACATTTATTTAGTCAGGCTAAATGCAGGCTGTACTGAGTTGAACGGAAAAAGCACTGCAATAAATCAGCGAAGTACAAAGCACAATAATATCGCAATGTGGCAAAAAATCTTCCTATTCTTTGAAAGAGTTTCGGTGTTTTATTAACAAAAACCTTTTTTTTCTTTGCGCTAAATTTGTCAGTCCGCCATGCAGCGTTGAATAAAAATAATATGTATTGCTTTTGTTATTATTATTACAATTATTACTAGGGTCTATTCTTCGATGAATACGTACGAGTTCTGGAGCTTTGGACCGTAAAGTATGTAAATATGGCATGTACTCTAATTTATAATACTTTGTATTGTTACATAAAGCAGCTAGCATCGAAATTTATATAGAACTGTGTGAACAATAAACAATTGTTATGGTAATTATAATTATAAAATATGTACTAAGATTTACATAAATTTAAAATCGGTTGAGCAGTTACTGGAGTGAATTCAGTCATTGGCACAAACATGACTGGTTTTATTAATGAATAAAGTATTAGAAGTTTTTAGGATTTTGAGATTGTCGTACTTTCATCATCATCCCCAAATATATATTTGAGGTATTGAGTTTTCATCATTCTCATGTACATAATTTCAAAATTTCAAAATTTTGAGTGAAAATAAAATGCATTCTTACTTAATTCTATAATTTTTTTAAAAAAAATTATCACAAATTGTCAGAGGTTTGTCAGTTATTGTTGGCTCATGTGAATGCGAAGTTTTGTAAAGGAAAAAGGTCAATTAAAATATAGCATTATTTATGAATTATAAACGAAATTACTTTAAATTTAAGAAATACAAAAATGCGTTTTGTACGACTAATAGATTCATGGACCATGCAGTGGACTGGCATAGTCTGTAACAATAGTCATATGGATTACAGCCAATTTCAGTTCACGCAGTCAATTCCAGTCAATTTAGTCAATTTTATTTACTTACCTCTTACTCGTAGTCAGTCGACAGTAGTCGACAGTAGACAACTTCGTTAGAATTGGTTAACGCAAACGTAAATACAATCGTGAATACAAGCACACACGTTACAAGTATCCCTTTTGTGCCTTTTCAATGTCAGACTTATGCACAGAAGGCAGCAACGTTAGCAGCAATGATGTTGGGCGCTCGGACACTTTACCACTTGTCTCCGAACTCAGACAATCAATTAAATTGAGCATGACTGTGTTGCGGTGGTAAGAGCCAATTTTCTACGAGAAGAAAGAAATGTTCCAATAAATTGCCTAACACGTCTACGACATATTGATACGATATATCGGACTCCCAGACAAAGCTTTTGCATTGTTGGTTGGTTATAACGCAGGTTATTATCGCTAGAAACAATACTTGATTTCATCTCAAAATTTAGAAAAAATAATTGTTTTCTAAGTATAAGCAAATTATTATCTATGAAAACTTAGAACCTCACTCGTAATTCCGAAGATCATAAACTTGTTTTACACATTTTTAATGAGATAATTAGTAAATAAAATAAAACCAAAAAGTTAGGATCCAATACAATTGTTTATGATAATCAATCTATTACCAGGTTAATTGAAACTCATTGCTTTTGTTTAAAAATACTTGTACCACTAAATTAAAATGGCATTAAAAGAATAGGTTCATCGAACGTTAGATGATTTGATGAGCTCTCAATGCCAATTTTTTGTTATAACCACGCATCGAAGTAACAAGACAACTATACAACTACTATAATAATAAAACTCAAATAATATTTAATTACAATCTATTAAATTGATTGGATGATTGGATAATGAAAACGGAAATACTAAAAAAAACAGACTAGCTTCCAAACGATTTATAGAAAGATCAGTGACAATCAATTAGTAGTAACTGATGTAATATATTTTAACAACTATTTTATATATTCTAACATATATTTTATATATTCTAGCGTCTATTATAATGTTAATTGTATTCAAAATTTTTTTATATATAATTTTGTCATGTGATTTCTAAAATAACTGATAAGCTCTTCAAATTCGACTTAAAATTTGATAATTAAAATTGTAGTATTGGATCCATTGCTCTCGTCTAAAATAACTTGTAGCTTTTCGGAAAGGTCAACATAATTAGTGTATTTTAAATGTTATCGTTATTAAATTAAACAAGAATAATGCTAAAAATAATGAATGCCATTACGGTCATAAATACATTTATAAATGGGATGAATCAAAGGTTATCAAATCAACAACGATTTTCTAGCGGGTCTATTATATTATAGCACGTCCCGATAAAGCTCATATTTAAAAATACTTAAAATACAATTGAGTTTTGAGGGAGTGTGATATTTTTATACTAAACCAAACCACAAATATAACTTTTAATAATAATTTAAAATGTCGCCATATACATTTTTTAATAAATTATGAAAATAGCAGTTTCTTGAAATTCGAGCAATAACTATGAATTATGTGGTAGTGATCCCATTGAATTTTATAATAATTTTTTTTCGCCAAATCTGATACGTACACTTTCGTCAGATATTATAATAATAATAGAATAATCATCACGTTGTGCATGATACCAGAAGGTATAGATTTTAAATTGATCAACGCCAAAAATAAATTTTTAATAAGTTATTCATAACGTTTACTGTAATGTACTTCATAATGATTATTGTAATTTGCCACGTTAATTTTCCATGCTGCAATGCAATGTTTTACGAGAAATGGTAAAACATTATGGTTGTTGTGGTTGATTCTATTCAAAATCGGTAAAACACATTTAAATTATACACCACAACAACAACAACAGTTTGAACATAAACTCTCCATGTTTTCCACGCTGACAAATGACCCATGAAAATGCGGTAGTAATAATTTTACAGCACCCAGAAGTTATTCAGAATTTCGGTTGGTATCGGCGATTAAGGTTTGCTTGTTGTTGTTGTTGTTGGTTGGCTGTTTTGGTTGGTTGGTTGGTTGCTTTTATGATAATAAAGTTGTCTGATTATTGATCATTCCTTGCAGTACAACTCGGTGAAGCTATTTTTGATGGCTACTACTATTGCATTTTTGTTGTTGCTGCTGGTGGTGTTGTTGTTATGGCTGTTGCTATTGCTGGCTTTTGCTTTATGTTTTATTATTGCGAGGTGAGCCGTGTCAAATTCGACAAAAATATTGCAGGAATTTCAGGTCTTCAAGTCTTCTCCGTTATAACAAAATTAACTTTATATTTTTAAAATGCAATTAAATTTATATTGTCGAATTTAATTAATAAATTCGTTGGTTTTTTTGCTGTAAAAATGTTTAATATACATAATTTTGAAGAATTCGAAGAAAAACATTTCCTCAAAAAATGCAATCGAAAAAGAGGAAGGAAGAGACGTATGATTTTGTAATTCAGAGACAGAAAAAAGTTCCATTAAAAATTCATCGATAAATTACTGAATTTTCCATTTTTGTGTACTTAATTACAATATAGCGCCACATATCTTGCCATTCCACCTGTCACCACCGACCCTTTCAGGCTCCTCTATACTGTGGAACTCCTCCAGAAAATCGCCCCCGCCACTGTTACTTGTCAAAAACGGACGTGCCAGAAGAATAACTTTTTTTTTTTGTAAAATTATTATTATTACGTGACGCACACGCTTGTGCTTGTGGTTATAAAGTGTATGTGTTCGGTCTGTAGCGATAAAAATTTGAAAACAAATTTTACAAATTTAAAAATATCGATGTTATTGAAATTCGGAAAAGTTTTAGGTCTTTATAAATTTTAAGTTTCTATACAATTGGAGATAATCAACTGTCGAGAAAATAAAAAAGAAAAGACAGATAATGCCGCCTAACAAATGAGTTAGCAATTTTTTATTATCAGACGAGTTGTCTGATGAATTGACTTTGATGGCGCCGCTAAAATCATTAAATAATGAGAATCGAATAATGCCTACCAATAACCAAGATAATTTTAATTATAAAATCAGTATGTAATCATATACGATAGTTACTGCTAACTGGTTTGAGGCTTGGCCAATAAGAGTTTGGCGCTTCATTAAATTTCACGGTTATTTGAGCACCTGAGAAGACTAGAAAAGAAGGAAAGTAGCAACAACAGTTGGCTGTTTTTCTAGTTGGTTAATAGATTTTCTACAGTTTTAAATTATGTACACGTTTAGTTAGTAACATTTGTAAAGTGTATAAATAATCATGTTTGCTGGAAAAGCTTTCAGCAAGTTTATGAGGTCATTTTTATTTTTTGCTAAGTGAAAAAAGCTTCCGTATACTACATGTGATAAACTATAGGTGAATATTTTTAAAATATGTTTTGAAGTACTGACGTTATTTCATGAAAGTGCGGAATGATTTTCTGATCTACTAATCTTGCGTTTGGGAAATTATGGTCTTACTGGAGAGACTATTATATACAAAAATAGAATATAATAAAGTATAAAAATCCATTCTGAATTGAAATAATCTCTTGTATGTAAAAGTATGATACTTACAGCATCTTATTTTGCGATAATGATCTAATCATCTTTCATTTTAAATCTAATTTATCTTTTCAACAAAGAAGAAAAAGTTAGATCAACAGCCTATTAATAGTTCTCTATTAATTTTGTTGATAATTAAAATATTTAAATTGCTTCATAATCTATTATAACCTTATTATAAAGTATTAGTGTCAACATGAGGTTACCTTTTTAAGCTTCCTCATCATTCATTCTCTGTCTACCACATGCACGCCCACGTCTAACCGGAGCTATCTTCCGGTCATAAGTTTTCCTTATACAAGTACACTCAGCTCACGATGATCACTATCGTTAACATCGTTGAGAGCAACGTCTGTGCCCTGATTTTAATCAGCATTTACTTGACGCTGATCAGCAGCGAGAGTAGCTGATTTATTCTTGTCAGCGAAAAGCCAATCCTCTTGTACTCATCTCTTATTTCTTATTTTTCCAGTCATCATGATCTTGTGTTCTGACAGTTAGTTCCTCATTACTTTTAAATTGATGATATCATCACAATGACCGAGAACGATGATTGTAACTATTCTAGAGAAAGTAGAATATAAGAAATGGTAGAGGTATTGCGAGATGATCAGTATAATGAATGAAACTTGGAGATTTTGTTGACTAATATTAAGAACGATTCTAATAAAAACCATCAAACTCTATCTCCAGATAATAGATAGCTTCTTCTAAAAAAATTCTCTTAAAAATTCAATATATTATAATACTAGAAAAAGGTACCGTTGTGTGCCAGCTACAGAACGATTAAACCCTAACGTTTACAGAATTTCTGTTTTACGTCTACAACTGTTAAAATGTGCTAAACAGATTGAAAGGATAATGACTTTGCATAAAATCCAATAAAAGGCGTAAATAGCAAAAAGTCATGAAGAACACGAATTTTTCAACTCAGGAACGTGTCTGTAGTCATTAAGATAAGAATGAAATCGTGTTTTTGGAAGTTTTAGGAATTTTAAATTAAATTCCTTCGAGTTGACTCCAAACCCAAAACACACACACACAAACACATAAACGAGACGAATTCCTTCCTGCCTTCCTGGCTGTCTGTGTTTGCATTGTGTGTAGTTCATTAAGGGTTAAAACTGTTAGTCGTTGTCTGGCCGCAATGTCAGTTGCTAACCAATGAAACGTATGACCCTGGCAAAGGTAACAACTCCCGAGTGACAACAACGGTCAGAATTTGACTCGAAGCAGTAGAGGTTAATCCTCTGCTGAGGATTAAAGGTAATGCGCTAACTCCGGTTACCTGAGCGTTGGGTTGATGGGAATAAAACAATGTTAGAAATAAACTTTCCACTCAATAAATGGTATACTTACTGACATTTCGTTACATATAAATACATACATATATAGTAAATATATAGTTTAATCCAAATCCTATTACTGTAGTTTTTAATTTTATTTTTAGGAAAAGAAAGATCAGACTCAGTGAAGCCATCCAGATATCGTTATTGAATTATAAAGATGTTTATCATCACATTTCGATAAGCATTAACATCTTATGTAATATTTGAAAATATAAGTTTTATTTGTATTGAATTTCTTTACCATATAGTTTGTAAATGCTATGTAACGCGAGCATACATAATACTAGAAATAGTCTGTTGTAACCAAAGGGTACACTAATGTGTGCAAGAGAACTTTAATTTTCTCCACTTCCAGCTTTTTCTCTTTTAACTCCTTCACACTCTCTTAGTAAATTTGCCGCTACTTGACAATGATCACTTTACAAGTTTTCGTATATATTTGAGAAATTGCAGACATTGCAGATGAATACTGCAGTGAAATACGGCACAGCAACAAAAACAAAAGAACAACAAAGCGAATTACTTTACAGATCTCATCAAATGTAATTTTAGTGGTTAGTATGTGAGCAAGAGCGACGTGCAATAATAATGAAGGCATTTACATACTCGTATATATTTAGAGTTGGGGCCGTGGCGAGAGTGTTACTGCCTCCTCCTTTGTTTGAGCGTAAAAAAATTAATTTTCAAAATTAAAGAAATTTTTGGAAAGAAAATACGTAATTTTTTTTTGTATAGAAAATTAATTGGTTTGTATAGAAAGTAGAATGATTTGTATTGATAAAGCTTTTTAGAACAAGAAAAAAAAATCACATCTGAATCATAACTTCTTTAACAAAAAATGGCAAAATGAACAATATAATTTTAAATATTCGTTTATAATGTGAGTCAAACGACTAAATACACTTTTTTACTTTTAAAATAATTCAAATTTCACCCTTCTGAGCTTCTACGCTTATGACTTATATTTTAGCACACATCCATACATACTC
Organism: Conops quadrifasciatus; assembly: GCA_949752815.1. Lineage (NCBI taxonomy): Eukaryota > Metazoa > Arthropoda > Insecta > Diptera > Conopidae > Conops > Conops quadrifasciatus. The sequence continues at coordinate 2,804,588 of OX457078.1, forward strand.
GTATGTGTAATTTTATATGTATGTATTATAGTGCAAATGGCAAGTCCAACACTTAATTTGTTCTTCTTTTCTTTTCTTTTCTTCTCCTTTTGTTCGTTGTGAACTCTTTCGCTCCTTTTGGTTATCCTGCAAATAGTACTTCCTGAAGGATAAGAGTGAGTGTTGCCATCCTGCAGCTGTAGTTTAGTTTTCATGACGCTGCAAACTTCATGAATTGTAAAATAGTCGTTAGTGTTTTCGTAGTTCGTAGTTTGTAGCTCGCTTGTATTGTTATTGCCGTGTTGTTAATGTTTTCGTTCTGCTCTGCTTGCATGCAACGAAGCATAAAATCAACTGTCGCATCCAGCCATCCCCACCCGTCAGTCTGTCAGGCAGTCATTAAGTTAGATAACCTGCCAGTCAATCAGTCAGTCAGTCATTGAGCCGAAAGTGTCGAAGGCTCGACCGAGAAATGCGCCCAAGAAGCAGCAGCAGTGACTGTCAATTGTTTGACTTTAACCCTTTCAACTCACCCACTCGCATGAAGTGCACGTGAAAAGCCGTCTGTCGAGCTACACACACATCACACATGTACACACTTACACTGAGAGAATGATTCAGTATACATATGTATATTCGATTGTACTCTTCATATCGTACCTTTGTACTTCAGTACCCATGTGAGTTTCACAGTCCTTTTGAAGGGCAGTAAAGAGTACCCGTGTGTACGGTGTGTACCGTGTGTAAAGGGTAGTTTCCCGGGGGGTGGGGGGTAGTTTCCCATTCAACAAAATGAAATGCTAGCGAGTGCAATAAACTGGTAAAAAGTACGGTACTATTGTACTTCTGGAGCAGAAAAATCAATCCATGTTCAAGTAGCGTTGAGAAGAAGAAGAAGAAGAAGCACTTTAGAAGTGGATGAAATGCAGTACAAGTATCGTAGTTTTTGGTTTTATTTTTGTTTTTAATAGGTTTTGTTTTTGTTTCTTTGTTTTGTGAATTAATGAGTAAGCAATGAGTTGCACTTTTCAGTTTAAAAACCAAAACTATTAACACTAATGAGTTCAGAGTTAGGCCCGCTAAGGTTAAAGGCTGAAGAGGAGGAAGGAAGGAAGGAAGGAAGGAAGGGAAGCCAGGAACACAGAGATGTTATTAAGGAAACAATAGACTGATTTTAATAACTTAAAGAGTAGCCCTTTCTTTTGGTAATTTTCTAAAAAATAGTTCAACAGGCTTCAAAAAGGGCTGGACATCAAATACGCTTTTTTATAAAAATGAAAGTTCTTTGAAAATATGGATTTTAAAAAGTTTAAAAGAGATACTTAATTAAGTTCAAGTAATGCGCAGTCTTTAATAAGCATGGAATAATTAAACAAACATTGAACAAATAGGTTAATACATCAGTTATTATTGAATGTAGAAAATTCCAATAACTAATTCTGAAACATTCACTTTCAATTCAATCCTTTTATTAAAGTAATAAAGCATTCATTACAGTGTATAAAATAAGTAGTGAAAGGTAAAGCATTAAATCGTAATAACATGTAATTAATTTAATGGAGCAATATTTAATACATTGCAATTACGAATTGGTATTACATTACATTACCTTACATACGTATATACTATAAGCCATAAGAGAAATTTGATCTTACTTTTCTATTAAACATTTTCAATCGACAGCATTCACCAGAAATGAAAAGACTGAATTTAATTGATCTATAAAACTGCACCGTAAGAAAGTAAACTGAGCACTAGAAAGAAAAATGTACCGGTTCTTTTGCAATAAATCATTTTGGAACTAAGAAGAAAGAGTCTTATCATCTTACTAACCAAAGGCAGTATTGAAATTTCGAGAAAATTTCGATTTTTCAGACTAGAAAACTCCGATATAAACATATATGTATATAGTTCACAAAATGGTAAATTTTATCTTTTCGTGGTACTCAGTTAATTATTATCGGATTCCATAAGAGAAAAGAGGAAGAGATTGACCTGCTTGCCGCTGCCATTAAAGATAAAAAGGTAAATATTTATTTAGAGTCTCGCCAGGATGCTATTTAAAATGTAAATATATGAGTACATACATACATATATACACAATTGAACCGAAGCAATAAGTGCCTATTTTTAATGAAAGGGAAAACGCTTTATAAACACTGAAATTATTCTTGAGGAAAAGTAGAAATCTTTGGCCGCCACTTAATCGTCGCGTTGAATATAGGCCACTAAAGTAATTAGCCCAAGCAGAGGGAGGGGTAGAGGGAGAGAAAGAAAAGATGAAGAAATGACGCGCATGGGTCGGATTAGGCGTAAACCCACATGTAGTGATGAAAATGTGATAAAAAAACTCCGAGACGAGATTTTAGTCCAGATTTTATTCAAAAACACAGTAATAATTGGGTAAGGCCTATGGCGTAGGTCTATTAAAATTGTGAGACAGTCGATACAGAGTAAGCCCGTTCGGTTTACTTTCAAAGCGTACAGCGTATGAAAAATACTCGTACTGAACAATGGCTATAAATAAATTAAATTCAATGAAGGCTTTTTCGAAACCTCAAATTTTCAAAGGAAATTGAATAAAAAGCAACATTTTTGTGGCAGCGGAAGTTTAATGTCTTCTCGCAATAAATAAGATCAAAAACATAAATGTTGGTGTGTTTAAATGTTGTCGACTTGGCCACGAACTAGCGTGCGCCCGTTTTATTTGTGAGTGTTGAGAACAACATCGAAATAACGCTAACGCTGTTTTGTTGGCAAAAAATAATAAAGAAATCCTCTAAACGAATTTAGATAGTGCAATGAATACTGCGGCCGTTGTACTCTTACACTTTATAGTATACACGTGTGATAGATAATGCTTGACCGGGAGCAGCAGATCCCAAAATACTCTGTACCGTCGCGACGGTCTTTTTTTGTTCTAGTGTGTTTTTTAGGGAGAAAAATGTTCTGTTTACACTTCAGCTGAAGCGGCAGAATCTCAGCAACTGCTGATTTTGTTGGTGGCGCTGTCTGCGAGTATATACATACATACATATATTCTCCATTGGCTCTACTCGTTGTATGCCACTTTTCTCTCCAACTCTCTCTCTGTCTCTCTGAATTTGCTTTGTTTTTGCTAGTACTACTTTCTCTTCTCTTTTTGTTGAATACTTTTTTGGGTTGGACGAAGAAATGGCCGCCAACAATTTTTTGCTTGATTTTTTTCTCTTACATCACAAAAATTTTAAATCAGCGTGATTCGTTTTGGCGGTTGGCGCGCGCTCGCTGGCTTTTGGCTCGTGCTGCTCGCTCTTTGGTAATTTGTTCTTTTTTTTAATGCTTTATTCAATTTTTTCCCAGCTTTCATTTAAATTATTCAAGCATTTGGCTCGAGGCCGCCTGTGGTTACTGTCGGCTCATGAATTACCGCCTCTGCGGCAGTCGCCGAGGGCATCTGTTCAACGCACTCGCCTAGACAAATTAATAGTAATTAACGCTGCACCGCCCTCCGTCGGCAAAGGGATTAATTATTTATTTTAAACGGCTACACAGGGTTGCACTTTTTAAAACAGTTTTGGCATTATTTGTGGAAGATGCTTTGGTTTTGAGATATTACTTTTACACTGTTTGAAAACTTTTGATCATTAAACTTTCTTCTGTACATGAACATCCTCTTTTTGAAATTTCAAGGCAATTAACTATAAAAATAATGACAATAATAAAAAATTGGCATCTTAATCGTTACTCAGTTTGCCAAGTGTGCATTTTTGACCTACATCCATCGCAAACGATGAATATTTTCGAATTCTTTGTGGTTCAGGAGGAAAATTTTATCTCTAATCGCCTGCTCCTCGACTACACAAATTTAATTATAGCAGATTCTCTGATGAAATTCATCCGGCAACCACCAACACCAATGCGATAGTATGCCGAACGGAAATGGTCAACCGTAATTGCCGAAGACAATAAAAAGCAGCATAACTGGCAACACATCTATCAACCCGCCAAACAACCAAACCCAAAACAATCAACCAAATCGGCAGCCGTCCGACGGTCAGCGCCAACCAAACGATTCACTAACTAAGCAATCAAACCGCTGCAGACCGCTTAAGTTGGCTAAGTTGGCCAAGCTAAGCTGATATTGGCTAAAACTAACTGGTTCTTTCTTAACAAGCAAACAAGATTTTCGTTATTGTGGCAACAACTTATTTTAACGTGTTTTCAATTTGTTTACGCACGTGCTTTGAATATTTCAAATGCTGATCGTTGTTGTTGTTGTTGTTGTTCGTTAAAGAGTGTTTCGGATTGTATTGATTAGCAGCGCAAATATGGTCAAAACTTTAGTCAACTTCAGGCGCTCGGTCTTTGTTTACTCGGTCTGTCTTATGGCCAAGTTATTCAAAATGCAAAATAATTACCAACAAATTATTCAATAACACTAAGTATTCATCGATCGACACTTGCAAACGCTTTTTATTTCCTCTTTTCTTTAATGTAATTTTTATACGATTAAATATGGTGACACTGGTAACGGCAATAAAAATACCACAGAAGATAGACAGAGAAAACTAAGTGTATAACATATGTATGTCTACTCATATGTATCGTATATACTATGTCTCTTATCATAGATTTGTTTTGCTGTGGCTTCAAAAAATTCTCTTTTTTATTTGTTCAAGAAAGAATTAACCGTAGCCTCAGGCTAGAATTAAAGCAATGATATTTAAAACACAGAGGAAAGAAATCTTAATGATTAGTTTCGGTTGTACGATTTCAGGTCCCAAAGCAACCTGTCAAAAGCTCAAAACTTTCAACTTGCGCTGCTTTTATGCACACCAGACTACAAATTCTTTCAAACAGGTGCCCTACCAAATGAGCTAACATAATATTATTATGCTAAATATGATATTATGAAATCGTCAATGGAGTTTAAAGTTTGAAAGTTTTAACGAACGTCTGCAGAATTAATTTGGTTAAATGAATACATTAGAGATTATTAGCATGAATTAATTAATACATTAAAGATGGGTTAACGTGGGTTAAACGAGAAAATTAGAAAATACAAAAAATCTAAATTAATAAATTGCTCGGATTTAGTTAAAAAACTAGTTTACCTCTGCCCTTATGGTCACTAGTTGGTGTTTATATTTTTACACTATCATATTATTTTACACGAAAAACGTTACATACGTTTCATAATTTTTAGCTTTTAGCCTCTGAAGACAAAACTTTCACTTATGGTTAAAAAAAAATTAACTTAATTTTTTAAAATATGTATTACCAATGGCCCAGGTTTTACTTGGCCACTTTTGCGTTTTTATATGAATTCAAAATTTTTAAAAATGTTTGGATATTCATATTTTTATATAACCACGATTTAAATATTTAATTTCTGTTTTGTTTTGGTCTCTTAAGAACTGTCACGTCAGAAAGTGACGGACCATTTTGGTGTTTTCCAAACGAATCCAATCAATCTAAAACAGAATCAACTCGACTACTCCATAAAAACGAGATAATTAACTTGGGTAAAGTTGGACTCGATTGTTGTTGTTGTTGTTGCTGATACTTTCAACTTAATTAACTGTCAATATGACAGCGGCGTTACTAGATCGCAACAAGTATGGCCGGGCATGGGCAATAATTGATTCTCACACGATGATAAATGTACACTACTTGACAGATTTATATCACAATATGGACAATTTGACAATAAATAAAAACATTTTTAGTTTTTCTAATCAGGCGAGAAATACATACGTCGTCGTGCCTGTCGTATCTGTCACCTTCGCAATATTACGTATCGTTGTCGCAAAATTGTAGATTTCTTCGTTTTTTGATTTTGCTATTATTGATTATTAAACAACAACAAATTATTCTGAGATTCTAACTGATTAATATCAATTTCTCAATATCTTATTTGGCTCTTGTTATGTTGTAAATGCGTTGTATTTGTCCAACACCACGACTTCTAGCAATTTATGGCATTTGGTGCCACACACAATTGGTCTTACGTTGTAAAAAGTTGTATGTTTTTAGAAACCCATTTCTTGATTGTTGTTGGTTGGAACTGAAAGACACAGAAGTAATAAAAAAATTGTGAAGATTTAAAAATGTTGTGAGCTAAAGTGTACAAGTTATTCATTACAAACGAACATTTTTGGTCATTTCGGAGAATGACGATACGATGATTTATTGCTGGTTTTTCGACTAATTTGACCAAGACATTTTATTGACGTAACAAATTTGTCATTTGATCAATTTGGAAACACAAGTAGGTAAGTAATAACGATTTTCATGACGTTTGCTCAACTGAATTTTATTAAAAATCGTTATTGGTGTATAATTTTAAGAATACTAACGCAGTTCAAAAGAGTTCAACACAATTCACAAGCACTTTCTGGCTATAGTGAAATTATTAAATGGGAATTTTTTAAATTTTTTAACTTTAACCTCTCAATTATGATATATTTGTAACTACACCGGAAACACTGTAGAGCGTTAAACTGCTTGCAACCTTTCTGGAAATATTCGAGTTCTTGGAATGCGTGCAAAGAAGAAGTCAAAAGCATTAAAAACGCCCCTTCGTGAAGAATAACGAACGCATTTCGTTAGCCTTTTCGTTAGCATAACTTTTACAAAGTTTTATTTGAGAATAAAAACGAAAAAGAATTTAATTTGAGCATGTTGAAAGATTGATTGATTTCCGCACAAAAAGCGAGAGTGAGTACATGAAGACCGCGCAGCTTTTGTTGTTTCAACGAAAACCAACAGCTGCCGCCGAAACGTCATTGTAAAATGTATGCTAAAAATAAAACAATAGAAATACTTACTCGTAGGAAACGAGAAGTAAGGGGTTGTCAAAGGAACAGGGGGTAAAGAGAAGGGGGGAGGTAAAGAGAAGAGTTATATACAAATTTTGTACACACACATATATACGTTAGTCTGTATTTAGAGACATGTGCTGAATTAAAATATCGAATTTCATTAAAAAAAATCGCGGATTGTGACAAAAAATTGCTGAGTTTTCGAATTTATTGCGCCTTTTTTATGTATTGTAGGTAAGCATTGCCCTTTTTATTATTACGCTTTATATTCTTTGGCAGAAGTTTATTTAAAGGATTTCCAAATAATTTAAATTTAAAATAAAAAAAGTTAAAATATACAAATAATCAAATAATAATAAAAATAAATACGTCCATTTCTTTATTTGTATTTAATTACTTCCAGAGTGTGCGCGAAAATTTTTTTTTTTAAAGTTTAGTTATAAATATATCGTCATAAAAAAAGGTATAAGAATAACAAAGTAAGTAAAAATTTTACGGTTTAGGTTTTATAATATTTTTCGACAAGATCTGACATTTGAAATTATTAAAATCGTATTATTTATGGAAAATTTGAATTTTTGAAAAAATTTTAATTCAATTTTTTTTTAATTTCAAACAATATTATTCTTTTTAAATTATTTGAAATCATATATTAAAAATCGTATAATATAATATTTTGATATTATAAATTTATATGAAAATTTCTCCTTTTTTTAATCTAGAAAAAAATTCAATAGAGCATGGCAAACATTACCACCTTTGCCACTGAATATTATGTAAATAACCATGGGTTTCTGATTCTGCAGAACCTTCTGCACCACTAACCGTATCAACAACATTTGCGCCTGGCGCCTTTTGCTGGACAAGGTCCACTACATTCCCAAAGGTTCGTTTTTTTCCATTCAATTCTATTCAGTAAAAGCCGCACCTCTATCAGTTGTGTTTTACTGTTTATTCTCTGGCCACTGCTTAGAAACAAAATGATTGATTATTTGTCAATCAAAAAAGCCGCCGGCAAGCAACACGTTTTTCCAATCAAACACGGCTCACTGACACACCATAATTTTTATTCTTAAGTGCGATAAATTTGTATTCTTATGGAGAAAAAAAACGAAATGGAAAAGGTAATAATAATATTATACAATATAATTATATAATTAGTATTTGATAATGATTTGGATAATGTATTATTTAATACATACATACAATATAAACATAACTAACAAGAAGTTACAAGAAAATATAATTAATAACGATAAAAATAGTTAATAACGAATCAGAAAAAGTCTCTTCAGGAGAAATGAAAATTTTTACAAAAAATTTAACCCTATAGTACTCAGCAATCCTAATTTAAACTGCGTATTCAAATCGTAAGCAAATATTCTTAATTAAATTAAAGACTTAAAAAAGTCTACCGACTTGTATTGAGAAAGAGAAATCAAAAGTTTTTTTTAACAACTCTCAGATTTTGTCTGGTAGTGAAATATTCTTTCGCACTTGTTGACAAAAGAAATGTCTACAATTGATTTACAAGACAGATAATTGATCTTGTAAGGCGCACATAATAAAGTAATTTAATAGAATTAATGGATGTATGCATATACGATACGTCCACATTTGTACATACAGGCAGACGTCTGGTTTCAGAGGCACTGCATAAGAATGATCATTCAAGCGTCTGTCTCGGAAGGAATGTACATATACCGAATAATACGAGTACAACATGAAAGCGACGACCAACAAGCAGATGACACTTAAGTACTGAAGTTTAGTTTGCAGAGCTCATATAATGCTGGCAGTTATTACATATTGATTGCTTGTAATTTAATAAGCATTAATTGAAATATTTTATTAAAATCAAACAATTTACGATCAAAATGATTCACGTTTAAGGTTTTTATAAAGCCAGAGAAAAAAATAACGTAATTTCCATTAAAAATCATTTCTTAACTTGAAAGCTCACGAACAGTTTAAATTTATTAGAAGACTCTCGTATATACAGGGTGCGCCATATACATACCGACATAAAAGATGGCGCACTCTTATCGCAAACTAGTTTCTAGACTGAACTCATTTATTGCCTGAACTTTGTTAGATCAATGACTAAATTAGCTTTTAATCAATCAAACAGAAATTGCGTAAAAAACTAATTTGATTATTTGATTTGTAGTTTCCTCTGCAAAGGTTAGATCACATACGAGCTCAATACTTTTATTATGGGCATGACTGCATTGAAGCATGATGAGATCATTTTCCACAGAGGCGTCTAACATTCTGAAAAGGTGTTTTTCTTCTCACTTCTGTTGCTCTCCGTTTCTTTGCCGCACATTTTATAAATCTTCGCCGTAAAGATTTTATTCAATTATCATCTCATCTTCGATAGTTAAAATCTTCGCCTTTATAGCATATTAATAAAAAAACTTTGTTTGTTTTTTGTAACTGTACCTATTCATTGTTTTCAAGGTTATCTCATTGAGCAATTGTTTGTAACTTTTGCTTGTAAATATTGCTAAGACGAAAGTGTTGTTGTGATTTTAAGGTGTAAATACTTAACACTTTGGTGTTACACACCTTTTTTACCCAATTTTGTAAATTAACCCTCACAACGTCAGTATTTACCCACGTAAATATCGCTTATTTAAAATTGACCTATTTTGCGAATGATTTTTTTAACATTATTTCCTTAGTAAACAATTTTTTGTTTTTTAATAAATATTTGGAAACAAATATTTTAAAATATTTTTTTTAAATATGAATTTTTTAGGATTTTGAAATGAACCGAACGTGTGAGGGTTAAAATATTTATATTTTTCTTGTTTCCAGCATCTTAATTTAGCATCATTATTTTAGCGTAATGATATTTTCCATCATCATTGCAATAGTTATTTATTTTGCGTATAAAATTTGGATTAAGCGTTTCGAAATTACAAGCTTTTTAACTCAGAATTTTCATTATGAAGAAAATCGCAATAGTTATTGCATTTTCGTTGGCCATCATTGGATTATCCGGTAGTATTTGGCGTAGAAGAAGACCGCAAAGTTGGAAACTTAAGACTATGATTTGCTAATTTTCATATCATGGTTCATTTATGGCACATCATCGGCTACAGCAAATCCACAGTCACTTGAAAAATACATGCCTTGCATTGGATTTGAATTTAATTTCAGCGAAGATGTTCAGCCGAGACTAATCGTTTTATATAATTAAATCGGAATGTCATGCATAAAAGATCTAATGACGTCTTGACGTCGATCGCGATGTTCCAAAGCATTTGCAATCGCAATTTATAGACGCGAATTGCATGCGAGAAAAGCTGCCAGCTTGCGATCAGAGCAATCAATAAAAGCTACAGATACGCGCAGAGAAAAACGAATAAACAATTGCCGTAAAATTCTTGTAATGTTTTTGCTAATGAATGAAAAATAATTAAGATAAATGCATACACTCGTCGGAGCGCGCGCACACACACACACATGCGCACTCTATACATGAACATTTGCTAATTTATTCGTGTATTATGAAAGTTTTGTGGCGATTTTCGAATAACAGTGCTGTTGGATTAATCCCATCAACTCTTGAGTGGCAGCATCTGAGAAGGTAATTTCATAGGAATTACCGGTAGCAGTCGGTAATAGTGGTAACGTTTTATGCACCAGTCTCACGCTGTTACGGTACATACGAGTACATATGTACATATGTGTGTCCGTTTTTGCTTTCAAAGTCACGAAGTTACTTTAATTAATGTTTAAAGGGTTGCGTTCTAAATTTTCGATCAACGCAAAGACTAAGCAAAATCGCAATATTATGGCTATAAATAAATGCAGTCTCATTTCAAAATCTATTATTTAATTATGAGCTAAAAAAGCAACTGTACACAGCAAGAGAAAGCTGTGGAGACAGAGACCGCTGGCGAGATAGAGAGAATTTTAATTATCAATAATGTGTTCTCAAAGAGAATCACATTAAATGAATTGATTTAATGAATGACAGATCATTAAAATTTCAAATTTACCTGACAATATTTAATGAATTTTCATAAATTCTCAAATTGCTAATAATAATGATGACGTGAGAACATGTTTATTTGAAAGAATGAAATTGAATATTTTGTTAAACCTGCGAAAAATTTCTCATCTCACGAAAAACTTCACCAAAAGAAAACTTTTCAGCACACAGCCAAATTATTTCATAAAATAGCATTCATCATTTATCATTCATAAATAAATCTAAAGAAATTTACCCACAAACTGATATAATAATAAATATGATAAAAATCAAGCTCGTCTATGAGATTTTTCTCGTTTATGAGATTATGAATGAAGACTGGTTATGTACTTATTGTACTCATGCTGCTGTCAATGCCTTGAAGTGATTGATTGATAATGAAGAAAATCTTAATCATAAAAAACAATTCAATACACTTTTTCTCAGACCACAAAAAAATCTCTAACCAACAACGGATTTTAACCGCAACTACGATTATAAGAATTTCACAAAAAGAACAACTGGCGCAAGTAAAATACGTACAATAAAAAAAACCAGAAACAGAAACTGCGTTATCAATGAGTTTTCATTATTTCATTCATCAATAGTTTTTTGTTTAATAGTAACAGTTTGCTGCAGCTGCTGTTGCTGCTGATGACGATGACGATGACGATGACTGCGGTCATAACTTTTTCACATCAGTGTCATGTGAAAATGGCAAAAACAAAACACATACATAAACAAGAACAGGCGGCAGCAAGAGTAAGAACAAAGGATGGAATAAGAAAATACGATTATATTAAATAATTTGTCATTTCATTAGAAAATGTGTCGGTTTTAGCGACACAATTGAATGGCTTTGAGTTATGGGTTGTGGTTACTGTTGTTGTTGTTGTTGTTGTTGTTGTTGTTTTTGCCGCCGCAGTCGTCGTCATCGTCGTCGTCGTTGTTGTTGTTGTTGTAGTTGTTGTTGCTATCGGTCTTATTCTTTTCATTATTATTTGTTTTTATATAAATCGCGGTCATTATACCAACAGGTTGCATGAACGTAATTGTTTCCGGTACTTTTATGTGTTTTTTTTTTTTTGCATTGCGTTCGCAAAAAAAAAAATAGTGGACCTTCGAGATTATCCTCCAGATTCTCCGAACCGAATCTGGTAAACCTAGAGCGTTTTCACGAGCGTTTCCAGCTTCGTTTTTTTCCTCAAAAAACGCAACAACCAACAAACCGTAAGTTGTTGATTTAATTCATCGAACTATGAGCCAAGTACTTCGCGTCTCTTCGCAGACACACACACTCTCGGTCTATCGTTGTGATAAAATTATGTCAGCAGAATTGTTTTGTTCTGTTGCATGCATCGTCAATGGTTCATGATTGCCTTCGTCGTCGTCGTCGTCGTCACTACGTTCTTCGCCAGACGTATTGTTCGTTACTTAAAATGCACTTAAACGAATTTAATTTAATTATTGCTGCAGCTTTTGGTTTTTATTGTTCAATCGACATTTGTTGTTGTGGCCACATTTTCCATTAATTGCTTGATTTATTTTGTCAATTGCTTGTCAATAGGTCTCATAAGCTTTTGTGTGTGCGTGTGTGTGTGGAATTTTATAATTTTCTTTTCTCCAAAAAAAGACTTGTTTTTCAATTCTGACTACTCAGTTTTGTTTTTACCTTAAAAAAATGCTCTGCTCTGGGTCTTGCGTTTTTAATTCTTCAAAGTGTTTAATTTCCAAAAAATCATTTTTCTTTTTACACGGTACTTGGGTGATCGTTTTAAATCAAACTATAAAACGATCACCCAAATTCTAAGAAAATAAAAGTAAAAATTTTCGAGAATTATGTACGTCCTTTTGCGGTAAGATAAAAGATTTTAGGTTTGTTTTTTTTTTTTTTTTTTTTTTTTTTTGTAAATTATGCGTAAGCTAAGCTTCTTTTTGAATATTTATTAATAATAAACTAAACTATAACTTTATAAGCATATTCTATTTCATCGACACACACACCCACACCCCTTCTCTCGCACCTACCCACATTGACCTCGCCGTCGCTGAGAGGCGTCGGGTTAGTAACTTGATTGAAACCATAAAAAAACATGGTTTTATTTTACTTCATCACGGTTTTGTGTTGTACTCTTATAATGTTTATTACTTGCTTCCGTGACTGTTAGGTATTTATTAAAAGTTGTTTATACTTTATACTGTATTTTTCTATTCTCTTCTGTTCACTTCTCACACCCTGTTCTTACCGCTTCATTATCTTTGTCGTCGTCGTCGTTCTACCCTCGACGCAATTTCATTATCTCGCTCTATACTCTAAAGACTGCTGCTGGTTGAATGGTTTCTGGCTCTGGTTCTGGCATTGTGGCATTGTGGCACCTTGAGAAAATTGTCTCAGACACTAAAGAGAAAAACCTTTCTAGCACCTTCGTGACTTTTGCCCTCCTTCTTGTACTTTATTCAATTTCATTTTTCTTTTTCTTTTTACTCTCGATTACAACAACTACTATATGTACTTTAATAACAGGCATCAGTGGCTTCACGGAACGGACCGCCGACTCTTTCTCTGTTCTTATTCTGCTTTTTCTGCTCCGTCTTCTTCTGCTTCTTCTTCTTCTTTTGTTCCTCTCTAACCTCTTAGGTTTAATAAAATAGCGAGTAAGTGCAAGTAGTTAATGGATAACTTCCTTCCGTATTCTTGCAGTTTGTTTGTGGTCTGAGAAGTGATCATAATGTTCTTGTAATTATTGTTGTTGTTGTTGTTGTTGTTTTTTGTGGAAAAGAACTCAGTTGTATCAATGTAATTATTTCCTATTTCAATTTATTTGCTTGAAAAAATTGACTTTTTCAGAGTAAATAATTAGCACTTTTTCTAATTTTTTATTGAAACAAAACTTCTGAATTAAAAATAAAAATCAATATTATTTGAGTTAATAATAGAATTTCGTATTTCTTGTATTTCATTTGAAAAATTCTATTTAAGCCCTTTGCAGACTATTCATTAGTCGGCAGCATTACTACTTTATACTTCTTCATTGGCTTCTTCTCTTTTTTTTATGGCTTTACCTTCTAATCGATAGATCCAGTAACTGCTCTAGTGACGTAGTATATAGATACGTAGCATTTTTTCTCATATCCTCTCATGCCATGAAAACCTAGAATGTTATGAATGAAAATTTTGTGAGAAGTCTGACGGTTAAACACTTTTCTCACGCATGTCTTGAGGATATGCTCGACTTAATTTGCAGTCATGAGTATAAAACTCGTAGGAATTGTTGGTGGTACTCAAGTAGCCGTAACTGCAAAATAATAAGAAGCGGAGGAAGAATTCTTATTAAGAAGAAGAAGGGCAAGAAACAAAAGGCAAGGCAAAAGGACGACGCTTAACTATTACGTACAGCTGAAAAAATAATATGCATTCATGGCATTACTGCTATGATCATTAATTACTCGGAATTTTTCTACTCAAGGGAAGAGAATCTCTAGCGACAGCATACTCTAACGACAGAGTATTCAAAAAATCGTTTGCCATTAAGCAATTAAATCTGTCAATCAAGCTCTCATTCCAAAACTCTACGCAACGACAGTATCGTGTCTATACGATAGTATCGTGTCTATACGACTGTAGACATAATTCTCAAAAGCAGTACAATATTAAACATTTTCAATATGTTTAATCGCTCGCTAGTTTTTTCATTTTGTATCGTAAGGATAAGAGAAATTCACAGTGCTTAACGATATTTATTTTCCTGTTTATTTAATAACAAGATATCGAATAAATATGACAATAAAATAATCAAAGAGTTATTCCACTCCGGTGGTCTTGATCTGATTTGATTTGGTCTGGTCTAGTGTGGTCTGGTCGAATGAATGAAAAAGGAAAACGGGAAGGAACGGTGGTGTTGGTTGGTTGAATGGACATATAAATAGAGTCGGTAACCACTGCGGCCGCGACGACGACGACGGTGACGATGACGGTGCATACAATATTTATTAAGTGCCTCCAGCTGCAGCTGACGGTGGAGCCAGGACGCTGACGGTGATTGACCTCAAAAAATTTTGTCCAATTGTTTCACTTTAAAGTGGAGCGAACACTTGTCTACGAGTATATGCTATCACTAAACCGGTCGGTGTTGTTGTCTATTGTTTTTGTAGTAGTTTTTTTTTTGTTGCTTATTTGTTGCCGTTGTTTTGTTTATCCGTTTCACATTGTTTTTGTGTGTCGGTCTCTTTGTACAAAATATTATCGATAAAGTGACAAAATAAAGTCTCGCTGTCGGTCTGTTGTTATAGTTTTTGCTCATGGACTGCTCATATAACATACTCTATGCTTTGTGTTGATATTTTAAGTACAAAATACAGATACATATTTTAATTTTATTGTTTAACATCGAGTTTTAAGATTTAGACAAGTTGTCATTTCAGTTCATCACATTATCAATCTTAAAAAGAGTCTGACAAAAATTATCTGTCATTAACAGATTTTTATGCACTTTATATTTTAGTTTTTAACACATAACACATTACACATTATAATAATTCTAAAAATAAATAAATGAAAAAATTAAAAAACCTTGAGAATATAAATATAAGGAAATATTACAATTTACTTTTTGTTTCGTATTACTCTTTGCGTCATAAAAATAACGATAAAAATAAAAATAACAATCTCAATCTTAATCAATAATTAGCTTCTCCTTAACATCGCTGGTTGTTGTTTGGGCTGATGATGATGGCGATGGTTGGTATATTTGCTAAAGTGTATGCTCCTTGGTATCACGGCATCAGTTAACTGCTTGACCTTAACTTGGTCCTGTCTTTTTAGCACTTAAAGGAAGCGACTACACAATCATTTTGAATCAAGGGCAGGCCTATGCTTGGCTAGGTTTAAAAGGGTTAAGTGAAAGAAGTTTGAGCAATATTTATTAAAATTAACCCTGAGGTTAATAAAAGTGTTTAATTTATCATCTGATTTGCTTCATTAAAAAAAAACTATAATAACAAAAATTACAATTTGTGTTAATAATAGAACTTATAATCTTGAAATTACTTTAAAAAAGTGACAGTCAAAAGTTCTGTCTTATTCTTTGATTAAAGTCGACCAAAACTCTTAAGAAGTTATTTTCTTCTTAATTTAATAAAATCAAAATTTTCTCATGTGCTTTTCTGTAAATTAAATTTAATATATTCGTTTTTTTTTTACAGAAACAACAATCGTCCATTCGAATACGAATGAGGAAAAAATTCAAAAGGAACTCGAAACGATTAATTATATTGAAAAGTGAGTATATAAAAACTAACAACAATATTAGTGCTCTCCTCAAAAAAAACAGCCTTCGCAAAACTATATATATTAGTGGTATGGTTATAATCTGAACAGCTTCCAGTTACTTAAATTTGTGCCACGGTATAACTTTTCAGTTAAGGCTTGGAAATTGTTTAACAACAAGCATTTTTGCCAGATACCAACAACAAGAGCACCCACAACGTTGCAAAAGCAAAGCACGCCCCTGCTGCCAAAATTATGCAGTAATTTTTTAATTGTTTTATCACTTACGGTCATGGCAGTGTTGTACGATAGGTTTTTGTTGTTGTTTTTTTTCTCTTTGACTGTGCAATCAAACGATTTTCAAAGATTGCAAGTAGATATTGTACATTGTACGAGTATATTGCACAATTTTGGGCAAGAGAGAAAGAGGGAGAAACAAACCTACCTTCTGTTTCACATTATTTTTCGTTTATGCTCAGGTGTTTTTAGGTGAGTTTTTTCTTATTGTATTTTGCTCACTTTTTGTGGTTTGGTTTTTTGTTTTTTTTGCTTTTTGTATCATTTCCTGATGCCTTTAATTTTTTGCAACAGTTCAAGAGTTAATCACTGAAAAATTGTGGTTGTAATGATTTGTGCATTTTGTGGCTTCAATTGTTGCTGCTGCTGCTGCCGCAATCGAGTGTTCGTTCGGTTGGTGTTGGTGGTTGCTGTTATTGCTCCATTTTAGCTTCCAGTATTTTGCATTGTCTCTCAGTATGTTTTTGGTTTTACATATTTTTCTCAAGGTGTCAGGTTTTCACATTTACATTTCTACACATCGTTGTTACTTTTTTTTTTGGTGTATTAACCATTTTTCATTTTCTTTTACCGTTTTGCCGTAACCTGATTTATTACAAAATCGTCACCAACTTTCCATACAATTTGATACGTTTAACTTTTGTGTGTCGCACAGTGTAATCGATAGTTAACTCTGTTGGCGTAAGAGTGTAGATTGGGCGCAATGGCATTATACAATTATAATTCGATTGAGGAAGTGGATTACATTCGTAGACACTTTCTCTGCCGTAATTATTATACAAAACGAAAGACTTAGAGGAACAATGAATTTCTCTAAACTCATTAGTAAGTGCACAAACCAGCGAGATTAAATTAATCGTATTCTGTGAAACTTTATTTAATTTCATTTTACTTAGTTCGCCTCAATTTATTATTTACTAATAAGTAAATAAATAAATAAAACACATACGAAAGAAACACTGATATTTGCTATAAATGAATTTAGCAGAGACGCCAACCATGGATATCTTTTATTGGTTATTTTAACGTTAATTTATTCTTAATTTAATTTATTTTATTACTCGCTTTAATTTATTACTCGCTGGCATTCATATATTATTTCATATAATTTTTTCTGTAAATTTATTTAGCAAAAAATTAAATCCAAAACGCTTATTTTAATTTAATTTTATTTAATTTATTGTGTCTTGTTTTAGAAATTTTTTTAACAATTTTATTCACTTCGCAGCGTAACGCAATTTCTTTATTTCTTTATTTCATTCATGACCTCCTCATAAAACACGCTTTTTCAAGTTTTTAACCTTTTCCGTGCATACATTTAATTAATGTAGAGAAAATGCATAATATTAAAATAAATTGTTATTTTAAAAAAAAAAAAGAGGTTGTAAAAAATGTTGTTATTCAGTAAGAGCAAACATGTTTTTTCCTTCCAGACTTTCGGTCCAGCGGCACCACTGGACATACCCGTTTCGTAGGCGTGTTGTGTTGCGGTTATTATTGTTTGTTGTGGTTATTGCTGTGGTTGTTGCTTTTGCTGTTGTTGTTGTTAAAGTTGTTGTTCCTTGCGATCTTATCATAATGAATGCTTAATTCCATGAAGATGCTTTACAAACAATACTGTTATGCAGTAACCAGAAACAACACTTCCTGTTTAATACTCTTCTTCGTCCACTTCTTCATTGTGGAGTTGTACATTTATGCATAAGTTGAAGTTAATGCAAATAAAGACCTTAATAAATTATAGCTACAGATTTCATTAACTCGATTGTAATTGTAGAAATCCATTTTGGAAAATTATTTTGTGTGTGCTTCAAGGCATGCTTCTGCTTCTGTGTGTGTGTTTACTCTTTATTACCAAAATTGTTTTACTTTCTCTCGCGATGCAAAACCATTTAAATTTCTCTTTAGCGCCTTCCTCAATCTCTTTTGAAAGATATCTTTTTCTTTGTAGTTTTTAATATTCATTTTAAACGTATTTCAATTAAGAGCTCAAAATGTCATGCAGTTTTACCTTTATTAAAGTCAAATTTCTTTTTTATAAATTAATTAAAATTTTATAACACGAAACAGATCATCAATTTTGTTTACATAGATCAGCTTTCGGAAAGGACTACTTTTGTAAAAATTAATAAATCATTGTTTGTGGAATTCGTGTTTATTTTCGTGTGTGTTTTATTTTCGTATATAATTTACCTGTGAAGTTTAAAGCTTAGACGCTTTCAACATTGACTTTTGAAAAAAAACAATGATATGTGCAAGATGTAGGTTCTCGTAGGATAACTACAGTTTGATAGCCCGTTGATCTCGTTGGATAAGACAGTTTAATCTCATCCTGCTTAATAAACCATAGTTAAACAAAAGACTTAAGTAACAAACTTGATTCTTCTCACGGATAAGAATAATTTAAACTGTCGTTCTTTCTCCCAATAGAACAAAAAACAAAAACGAATTAAAAGTAACCGCGAATTAAGAAAAGAAACCATTGAACCTAAAAAATAAACTAAAACCTTTCCTTTCGTTTTGCGGTGAATTTTTGTTGAAACTGAAGAAAACAAAGTTAATAGTTTTTCGGTGTACATACGTTGCTTTAAAAAATTTGCTAATACGTTAATGTGCATGAACCTACATAATTATACTATAAATGCAGACACGCACACATACTGAATAGGTACATGTTATTGCAAACGCTGCTGGCTTAAATTAAAGAAACTAATCACGTCACGTTTGTTTGTCTGTTTGTTTGTTTTAAGGAGAAGTCATGTACATACACAAACGAGTATAAAAATACCTTTTTTGATATAATCAACACACCCATACACCTACAAACATGCTTAAACATATCCATATGTCCATTTGTTCATTTACATAAAGTCAGAGTTGTTTTTTTTCGAAACTTTACCACGTACAAACACTGTAAACCGTTCAACAACAATAAAAACAGAAACATTTTTTAACATTTGAGTTAAGGCATCGCATGCAAAATAAGAATGCAATATAAAAGTGAGTCGAGGAGAGCGAGAGAGGCAGAGATAGATTTAGCAACAGTAAAAGTAGTCGTAAAAGATTTAAAAAGTTTTGATTTTTATCCCAAATCAAACAATTTATTCAGCCAACTCCTGCAAAAGTCTGCAAACCCTTCTAATGAACTCTTGCAAATTTTTGCTCTTGCAAAACTGCCATACGGAGCAAAAATATTGCCGAAAATTATTCGTCGTTCTTTGTTCGTTAATTATCCGGCCTTAAATGTTAAGAGAAGCAAAAATTCGACTGCGCCTGAAAACTCTAAAAATCTGAAAAAACAAATGATGAGAAGAGAACTCATTTAAAGTTAAAGTGAATTTTTAAAGTTAAAACAATTCTCTGCAAAAACAGAGTGACGACATGAAGGATTTTTATTTAAAACATTCAAATTATTTTTTAGTGTAAGCACGTAATGGAAAAATATTAAAAAACCTAGAAATTTATGCCTCTCTCATTTACTCGATTAATTTCCGTAAAAAAATCATCAGTATATTTCGTAGCAAACTCGTACTAACATACATATATATAGACTATAGGGCAGCTGCACCGCTCATAAAGACCCGAAACTGTTTGTTTGTGTGTTTGTTGTGCAGGAAAGCCCAAAACCGAAAACTCAAAACGTGGTGCGAAACAAATAAAATTGAAAATTGATTGGACCAGTTAGTTCTCTTACGCTGGACTTTATAGCAATTACAACAACAATAACTTCGGCAGCAGCAGCAACAACAACAACAACCACATCTGTGTAACAAACGAAAGCAACAACACTAACAGCAATAACCGTAAAAAATTGAAAAATAAGGCTTTTGAGGTTAATGTAAAACGTACCCCAAAAACAAAATAAAAGTCACTTACTCACAATAAAGAATAACAAAAGTGGGGTTGTTTTTGTTGTTGTTTATTGGTCTCGTTGTCTTAACCGCCTTTTGAGTCGGCGTGTATGAGTCACCTTTGCTTGAGGCCAAAAATTGCATGGCGTGTGCGCTGGCCCAGCTCAATTCGTTACTATTATTATTGTGTTACTGTTAATGTTCTCTTGCTCTGTTATGAGTTCTGTTATGAGTCCTGTTAATATTGCAGTCCTTTCGATATAGTTCTGAAAAGCACAAAATTTTGTTTTTCTTTTGTTGCAGATGATCTTAACATAGTCGTAATTAGTTTATAACAATAACAATTAATATAACAGTAACAACAACAATGCTAACATTAACCTGTTATTCAGCTGTAATTCAGTACCATGGATTTTAAAACCAAACACGGATAATAACAGAAAAATTTCATTATAAATAGTGAGGAATGGAGTTGAGCAGATCCCAACAAAGTATTTAATAATAATGGTAGTAAATTTACCAGCATACAGCAGACTCTAGAGTAACAGACCAACCAACAACGAACTAATAAACAACCGACTAAAAATGCATCTAAGACATGATGAATTAGGCCAAGAGTTCAGTTTGGTCAGGTTTGATTTAACCTGACACGTTTCAATTCCGTCTTTTATTGTTGTTGTTGCTATTGCTGTTGCTGTTGCAAGTTGTAGTTGTTATTGTTGTTGTATCAAAAGCACTAGCGTAACATTTCATAAAAATTTTATGGTACAACCAATTAAATTTTATAACCATTTCGCGAACTGTTCATCAAAGAAAACTCAATGCGAAAGTATGAGTTAGCCTCTTACATACTCGTTATGGATAAGCTCTACCATGAACCAGTATAATATACATATTTTGTATATTGTACATAACAGTATAATACAGTATGACATTATGACATACCCATATCCATAGCTTAACATAACCATTAAATTTACTTGTAACATTATTAACATTTGGAATAAGGAACAGCGCCTTTCTGGCGAAATATTTTATACACTTTGATAATGTAATAATTATAATAATGTAATAATTATTAAAACACGTTCAGTATTTCTGAGATTATCGTGAACAAACAAACGAATTAACAACCTTTAAGCTTTCGGTTTTCGAGATATCGTTGAATATTTCAAACAAAGAATATATTTCAAATAATAATAATATTTCAAATAAAGAAACATTCAACTATAATATTAGATTGGATTACAAATTTCCTAATCCTAAAAAATCAGTTACTTAACAGTTACTTCAAGGAGCTGTATTAAAATACATTTTCATTTATATAACTATCAACGTTTGCGAAAGTTTCAATACCTAAAAATCTCTAAATTTGAATTTGTTTGAGATTTTTCTTACTCTTACTCTTTGGAGAAAGAACCATTTCAAAAAATATGTTTTAAAACGTATTAAGAGCTCAGAAAATACTTTAGACTTTTTCAATTATTTTGTTTTCAGTGGAAAAAAATTATACACATCTTAAATAAATCAAACGCTTAAAAAATTTTTATATCGCTTTTTTTAAAATGAATTATTTAGTTTTTTTTTATTCGGCGCGATTTCAATAAAATAACTGTGAAAAAATACTCGATGTAGTTAAGACTAACGCATTGGCTTTGGTTCAACTTTTTGTTCGTACCTCTATCATTTCATGGTCACTTTGTGCAATATTATATTTAAAAATAAATTGTGCATTTATTAAAGTTTTGTGGTTAATAGAATCGGGGCCAAGTCAACGAATGCGAGTGTTAAGCTTTAAAAGCGACCTTTGAGGTAACTTAAGTGAAAAAAAATTAACTCTGATCTATTTTTTATAAATTTTGTTTGTAAAAATAAATTTTCTTGAATGTTATATTTCATGCTGGGCTTATTAAAGATATGTTCTGTAGATGGTATTCGTGAGCGGGCAAGCGACTCTTTTCTGTCCCCAAGAACCGTTTTTGAGAAAGTCCAGCTGTTTCAACTTGATCCCGCTCGATACCGGTTCTCTCGCGGTACCTGGCGTTGCTGACTGTTCGTTACGTTCAAGTGTCATGGCGGTCAAAGTCTACGTGTTATATTTGTCTTATTGAAGGGTTGGAGGAATGGTTGATAGATCGCAAACCACAGCGAAAATGTCAATTAACCTTAAGACTGTAAGAATGGTCTAGTTGTTTTTGTTGTTAAAGTTCTTGAGATTTGTATATGTTGTCATTGCGCAACTTACCACAGTTTATTAAGAAAAATCTGAATTAAAAGCAATTGATGCAAAAATAAGCGAAAAATATTTGAGAACTTTTAAAGATCAGAGAAATAATTTTTATCTCTGGGTCAAGTTTTTATGCCGCGATGTCAAGAAAGCAGGTCACGGATAATATCGTATGATTGAGTGGACCATTTGCGCGATATAATGTCGAACATAAACTCTTATCGGTCACTTTGGCATCAGTTATGAGTTGTGCCATTTACCACGAATAATTTATACGATCGATACGATTGTAATTTTTCTATTTGCGCCATAGCGTTACACCGACGCAAATACGCGTCCATAAAAGAAAATCAAAAAAGTTGCCGACCCACACGACAACCAACAACAACAAACAAACAAACACACCAACAAATTGACATCGCACCGATTGAAATAGAGAGAGAAAAAAATAATAAAATAATATGAATTCTTTTCAATCACTTTTCATTCTTCAGTGCTCCAGATGTTCGCTGAAAGACAGCAACAAAAATACGTGCATTAACATTCCAGCGAGCGGCGAGCGACGAGCTGTTGCGAACGCAAAGAGAACTCAGCTGCTGATGGTGGCATTGACAGAGTTGCCATCAAGTCTAGAAGGTTTACGTTAGTTGTTTTCATGTGTTGTGTTGGCGCTATAGTTAGTGATAATAACGAAACACAATTATGATGATAGTTAAATAAGAATACAATCATGATGTATGGAATAAGACGCTGAGCTCAGCGCACTCTTGAATAATGTCAATAATTGTTATAAACCGAATGAAAATCACGATTATGATGAATAAAAACAATTGTGACGAATTAAATGAAAATGCAATCCTGATGAATTGAACGAAAACACAATCATGATGAATCGAATGAAGATGGATGGATATGAGCTGTACGAAATGTGTTTAAGAAAGTTCTAAAATTGTGACTTCTTAATGTATTTTAACTAATTTAAAGTTTAAAAAAGAGTTAATTTATTTCGCTTAATTGTAGAAGTTTACAAAGTGCCACTGAACTATAGTACTGTATTAGTTCTTGTTGGACAACCCTTAAAAAAATTTCATCGAATTTTGTCGCTAAACTCTAGTCTAGCCTTGCATAAAAACCTGGTACTCTAAAAAAAGTTCCTAAAATATACAAGAATTATTCATTATTAATGAAGAAGAATAAGTATGTACGTACTCATTATTAATAAAGAAAAAAAGAGTGAAAGTCGTAGGCTGGCCCGTATAATTTTTATGAAGTTTTGAACTCTGTGCGCCGGCAACGATGGTAATGATGGAAATGATGTGAATGGTGATGCAATGGTGATGGCAACACTGATTTAATTACGACTGTTAATGCTGTCATATACGGCGGCGGCGACATTGCTTATGCCGGTCGGAGCAGTGCCTGTATTTATATGTTTTGTATACGTTTTTCGGTGCAATTAAGACGGTGCATGCATCATAAAAGTAAAAATAATGAAGAATTATGCCACCGAAATACGTTGCTGGGTTTGAGCTACATAAAAATGGCATCCATTTTCGTGCGAGGGCAAAGGGGAAGGTCTTACAGGGTTGTACGCACAGCACGTGTTAAAGAAATGCTGAATGTGCTGAAATGCTTTTAGCTACATCGAAAGAGTTTGTATGTAAGCAGGAGTCGACAGTAATTAAACTGATGGCTTGTTGTGCATTTAAAATTATTTATAGAGTGACACAGAAATCATACAATTTTAAGGGACGGCGGAAAATCTTTAAGATTTTTTATTTATTTATTGTATTTATCTTTTTTTATAGGTCGATTGTGTTAATTTTAGAAATAGGCGCTTGTTCTAATTCTCTATTCTCAATTCTTGTGACGTTGGCAAGCTTGCGGCTTCTCCTGGGCTAACTTTCGGAAGTCTCTGATGAGACGACGACTTTTCCTGGCTGTGGAATCAACGAAGCATACGCCAAATTTATTTTGCTTTGGCGTTGTTTTTGTTTTTGTGTTTCTCTCTCCCGTGACATTTTCTTCTAGTTGTTGCTCTGCGCCATCCATTGCCGTCCATCTCTGCCCATTCCGCTCGACGGAGGCCCGAAATGTGTATGTTCAATTACGTTTTAGGCAGTGACGATGCGGTCGCTGCCGCAACGCGATGCTGGTAGTCTTTGGCGCATGTCAGCAGCGGCAGCAGCAGCCGTCGTCTGAAGATTTGTCGGCACTTTTCCGCGTGGATTTTGTTGTTGTTCTTTTTCTCTTGGGCTTGCCTCTTGCGCATTTATTGCCTGAATGCTTTATATTTTCGTCAATTATTCATTTACATTTTTTTTGATTTTCTGTTTCGGCAACGCTTTTTGTTGGTGTGTCCGCAACCGTTTTGCAGTTAGTGAAATGCTCCCGGTCAGAGCACTGTCATCATCCGGACAGCAGCTTCGTCGAGTCTCCTAAACTAATCGAGATTTTTTTTTATGGCGCGCGGGCGAGTTTCCCGAGAATCGCACGCGTTCTCGGTTTTGGAAAGCTATTTTCTGGGCAATTCTTTTGGCGACATAAAAGGAGGACTGGAAAATTTGTGCTATTATTTGTGTTCGAGAATGAGAAAAAGAACTCGTGCGTGAATAATGAAAAAAAATGTCTTTAATTCGATTGTAAAGATCAGTGATGATATTTGTATTCATCCACTTTTTTTATTTCTTTCGAAATTTGAATATGTATTTTTTCTAAAAATAACTATAGAGTCAGTCAGTTTTGTTGTTGTCTGTGTTAAAAGATCAATTGGAGGTGCAAGAATTTTCATTCAATATAACTTAAAAATTGAATCTTTTTTGTTTTGTTTCGCAATAACTTTAACCGAACTCAGTCCTCTGCCTTTCCTTATTTTCATCATTAGTCGCTTTATAGCTCTTTTCCTTTTATGCTGCTTGCGCTTTTTTTAATTATTTCCTTTTTCCTTGTTGCCACACCTGTACCTCCAGCTCTACCTCTACCTCTACCCTTAACCCTTTCTCCCTTTTCTCTACTTTATCTGCGAAACCATTTCCTTATTATTTCTATGTACATCCGGGTATTTTTATCCCCTTTTTAGATGCCGTTATCATTATTCCGCTTTTCTAAGTACAGTTCATTCAATTCCCCCCCCCCCCCCCCCCGTCCTGCCCCTTTACTCCTGTCAACCCTCGTCGTCGTTCACCTTAACCATTAATCATTCATATTCATCTTTAATTGCTATGAAACGTCATAACTGAGAGACTTTATTGTTTGGTTGGTTTGTTGGTTGGTCGCTTAATCGTTTGGTCTGGTGCTTGTTGTTGTTCAAGCCAACTGTGACAGTGACACCCCGCAATTTTCCCTTTTCATGTTTCAAGTCTGGAGATGTTCGGTTAAAGAATCATCTCTCAATATCGGCGTCACACTTAAAGTCGTGTTTGTCTTCTTTGAAGACTAGGCAAAAGAAACCCCGACAATTAGTTGCTTCTGTCTAGCAATTCATAAACAGGGTCAAACAGTCAGTATACGAGTAACCCTTGACTCTGGATAAAGCAGTATTATATAGAAGAAAGTGTATGATGAAATGTCTCAGAAATGAAGGAAGTTTCTGGAGGAAAGGGTCAGTAGGACGGCGTTGCAAAGTGCCCCCTCCCCATCACCCTTCCTCCACCGCTTTCTATCATATTACTCTCTCTATTCTATCACTCTCCAATCAGTCTATATTGGACAAGACTAGTTAGCTCTTTGCCAAAATACTTTCTCTTGAAGATCTCTTTTTATAAACATCTCTTCTCTACACTCCCTCTTTATGCGTCACCTAACTTCACCCCAACGAATCCACATTTTTAAAAATTCTCCAATAATTTCGACTCGATTTGAATTTTTGTTGCGTCAAGAAGAAAAATAGGAAAATGATTCATAGGAAAATTTCTATAAATGCTTAAGTTAAATGACTAAGAATCATCGGAAAAATTATGACAATGGAAAATACGCCAAAGAGTGATCTCATTCATATACCATTTTGATAAAATCGTTGAATAATATCGTATACGAATTAAATAAAACAATAAAATAAATCAAACACCAAAATGTTTCAAATCGATTATCAGCCTCATAATTTTACTTGTTATACCGTACCCGAGTGTTGGAGTGATGAAGATGCCGGTGAAAAACCGTGTCGCCGTGACTTATCTCACAACGCCCCCTTTTCCGTCTCATCCTCGACCGGCACTGTGTCCAGCACCTCATCAACATCATCATCATCAGCAGCAGCAGCAGCATCATCCTCTATGGCATATAATAATAGGACTTTGCGTCGAAAGAGTATCCCAAAAAGAGTCCAACCTTCGCAGCATACAAAACATCGAATGTCGATGCCGATCGTGACGTTACCATTACGTGAGGCAACACCACCGGCTGGTGTCCTCCTGCCTCAGTTGGGCCCCTGCTATCACGATCGTTATCTGGGCGGTTCGCCCCGTTGGGGTTATCTGGTGCCCTTGGCACCGAACTGTTTCCTCAGCCCGCCACTGACAAGGAAGATCATTCGGTAATCTCTTACTTCGCGGCAACAAATCATAAAAATAAATTAAAATTAAAATTAAAGTTAAAATATTGAAAAACACAAACATAAAAAAACTTTCTGCAAGTTAATGAAGTTATTAAAATTAATGGAATATACTAACTTAACTTTCATATCTCTTTTTACTTTCAGAGAAAAAGAAAATGATCGCAATCGTCGTGCTGTCAGTTACGGTGGTGCTACCACGCCCACCTCTGCCACAAACAACTCCTCTTTGCCACGTGCTGCTCCACGTCGTGTCTCACTAATGAAAGAGCCGCCACCACCGCCACCGCCCAAGCCCGCGCTCTCCCAACAATCCTCGATCCAGTCCACCGCTAGCGCCGCCAGCTCCGCCGCCTCGACCATTCCCAGCAAATACCCACAGTCGGACTACAACCTCATCCAGAAGATCGATTCGGTGAGCACTCTGACAGCGCCGGCACAATACCAACCGCAGAACTTCTACGCCAACACGCCGACTCTTGCCCCGAGCTCGGGCAATAATTATTCATCGCTACTGTGTCATGCCGGCTCAGCGTCGAGTCCACAAGCGGTGCGAAAGCGAGAAAAGTTATTGCATCGTTTCAGTGATGCCGCCACGTTGGGTCGTAAGCTGAAGAAGAAGAAGAACACGAATCGAACATGCCGCTCGATGACCGAAGCCATTGAGATGCTGGCCGATCCGGTGATCGAGGATGAATTTTTTGTAAGTAAAGTAGCTAAGAACAGTTGTTTGTTTCCATGTAGGTACGATAGATGTTATTTATATTGATTGATTGACGGATGGATTGATTGATGGGGCATCAAAATGGTTCGCATATTTGCTAAAGAATTTTATTTCATATTCACCAAATGTTTGATAGAAACTGAGCGAAATACACGGAAGAAACTATTTGTCAAAAACCGTGTTTTTCGCACATAAAGAGCAAAATTCTCAAAAAGAGAAGAAGTTTTATCAATGTATTATAGATTGTATTTATAATGATTGATTGACGGATGGATTGATTGATGTTGCGTCAAAATGGTTTGCATATTTGCTAAAAAATCTTATTTCATATTCACTAAATGTTTGATAGAAACTGAGCGAAATACACGGAAGAAACTATTTGTCAAAAACCGTGTTTTTCGCACATAAAGAGCAAAATTCTCAAAAAGAGAAGAAGTTTTATCAATGTATTATAGATTGTATTTATAATGATTGATTGACGGATGGATTGATTGATGTTGCGTCAAAATGGTTTGCATATTTGCTAAAAAATCTTATTTCATATTCACTAAATGTTTGATAGAAACTGAGCGAAATACACGGAAGAAACTATTTGTCAAAAACCGTGTTTTTCGCACATAAAGAGCAAAATTCACAAAAAGAGAAGAAGTTTTATCAATGTTTTATAGATTGTATTTATAATGTTGGTTGACGGATGGATTAATTGATGTTGCGTCAAAATGGTTCGCATATTTGCTAAAAAATCTTATTTCATATTCACCAAATGTTTGATAGAAACTGAGCAAAATACACGAAAGAAACTATTTGTCAAAAACCAAAAAACAAGAAAAAAACAAAATTGTCTTTCGCACATAAAAAGCAAAATTCACTAAAAGAGAAGAAATTTAGTCAATTTTAGTATGAGAATGTCATAAATACCAATAACAATTGATAGAATTTTCTTTAAAAATTGACTATTTGTCATGGTTTTCTCTCCTTTATTGTTGACACGAGTTTAGACCGTTTTTGAATGTTTTTAATAAGAGATTACTTATTAAAACGCCCCTATATTCCAAATAAAATGTTGTTGTTTGTTGCTGTTGTTGTTGTTTTTGAGACATGACTGAAGGTCTCCTGATAGTTAAAAGTTAAATCATTTTCAATTGTTCGAACACAAAAAGGGCGAAGCAAAGGAGAAGAAACGCCCCCTAAAAACAAGCAACAATGTGCAAATGTCCATGTTCTATACAGAAATAACGTAACGTCGCATCGACATATTGACGGATGCACAAGTTATAGAAGTAACAGCAGTTAAAAAAACGGCGGCAACATTTTCGCAAAGTAAAAAAGTAATAAATTAACACTTCACAGTCTTCACTTCAGCTTAAAAGGTATTCTCTTCTCTTCGCTTGTGCTCGTCTTTACTATTTTCTATATTTTGCTATTCTGCTTCTGTTTGCTGTTTGTTTTGCCTGAAGTTTAACTAGTTTTGGCTTCGGCTTCGGCTTCGGCTTCGGTTTCGATTTTTGCTGTTCTTTTGTGAGATCTTTTCGTCTTTGTTAGAGGTTTTTTAGGGGTGTTTATGGACGACAGAGTTGCCACCCTTGCAGTTAGAGCCATTGACAAGAACACAACCACTTGACCCAACAACCAATTACCAATACCAACCAACCAACACATTGACTGCCACTACGGCCGGCGACACAAATAAGCTCGGTCTTTTTGGTCATTGCCGGTGGAGGATATCATCGTCATATCTCATGTAGTATCAGCGTATTTGTTTTTTTTTTTTTGCTCTTTAGTAGATTATTTTAAAGGTTTTTTCACTGTTTTACGACCAACATGGTTGGGCGTAAATTTGTATGAGTGCGCCTTGCGTGCGCCTCTTCCGTTGATGTAGAGCATGCATGTTCTTTTTGGTGTCAATTTCCAATCGAAAATCATTGGTTTTCAGTATTTAATCGTCGGTCGCGTAACGTACAACAAGTACAAGTCTATGGTGCAAAATCGCTTTATCAATAAAAAATTATTCTGAAAGTGTAAGAAAGTGTTGTTTTTTTTTTTGGGAAAAAAATTTGTATTGAAATTGTGAACAATTATTATGTTCATAAGGCTTCAATATGTCGAGAAGGATTAAAGTGCAGCTCTGTATTTTTCTCTAAAGCTCTTTACGATTTCTATATAGATTTTAGTAAAAAAGTCTTTGAGATTGAGATTGTTGCAAAGCTTGGAAAATATCGTGTATCGCCTCTAGATTTCATACAGAATTTTGAGTATGATGCCAATAATTTTTTCGATTAACTCTACTAACTCTTTTATAGAGAAAATTTATTGGCCACTCATAATTTCTAGTGCCACGAAATGAAACCTTAGATCGTCAATAGCTTCCTGAAATTATATACCTTTTAAATACTCGCATTTCATTTAGAGATATTTTCAATATATTATCTTTTACTTAATTTAAATCGTCGATTTAAATCCTAGGAAAGTATTAACTCCCGAAAGTACTCGTATTTAATTTATTTTACAAAGAATAAAATAAATCTAAAATATTTGCCAACAAAAACTGAAAAAGGCTGCATCCGAAACCTGCAAATAATAGATACTAAATGGCACGTATCGGACGGCTTAAAGGAGATGATCGCATTAATGCCGCAATTGATGTCACTCAAGTCGGGCAGGTAACAACGTAACCTGTTGACTTGTCAGCTTACCTCGACCAGCGTATTGCAGCTAACAACTTACCGTGTAGCGAAATGATACACAACAGCAGAGCGACTAAAATAAAACTAATTGGATTATTCCTCTCTAATTCTTTCTTTTCATTGAGAATAAATGTTTCGAATAAGTGAAAGTATTCAATAACGCTTAAGAAAAGAAAAGTGTGTGTGGATTGACATCGTTTATTGTGTTCCAATTAAAATATTGATTTTTTAAAAGCAAAAAAAAATTGAAACGAAATTGAACGTTAAATGAAATATTAAAAAAAAAAAAACCAAATACGAAGATAGAAATTATTTACAGTGTACCAAAAAAATTTAAACAATTTTGAGCTTAACTTTTCCAATGGATCTCACCACCAACCTGTTCTTCTTCGTCCTCTTCAAACCAATTACAAATTTGTCCAAAACCGTTGCATACTTTTAGGAACTCTTTAAAAATAGTATCGTCGGTGAATTTCGTATTTTTTACCACTAACAACACTCACCCTGTGAGTTGCGATCATCACAACAACAAGTCATCATGAAATTAATGAAGTATACTTCGCGGCGACGCAGTTTCAAAGCAAAACATAAAACAGTGCTGCCCACGCAATCGACCTCGAGTTTACGCCGCAGTGGCATCTTCAGTCCTACCAATGCTCAGGCGCGTTTTATTCGAGCCGGCTACATTCCGACAGCTCTAATACGTAATGGCATCATCGGTGCGGGCCAAGGTCCCGGCGCCAATGGGCTCTACCAAATCGACGATCGCATCTATACGACGACAAAAATGTTTCTACGCGATGGTTACATGTACCCACGGCAGCCGGGTCAAGCAATGGACCCTCGTTTTCCCTACGAATTGCACGAGTTTCCCGACCAGGCGGGCACCGCTGGCCTTCAGCTGGTTTCCACACCCAAAGTGCACATTTCGGGCGAATATTTGGCTAATGGTAATGGTAGCGCTACTGCTGCACCAGACCCGGCTACGCTACGTCGCAATGCGAAACGAGCAGCCGCTGCCGCAGAAATCAGTCTAGCAAATGAGCAAATTTATTGGCTGCAGAAAAAAGGTCTCAATGCAGCAGCAGCCGGAATCGATTCGATCGATCAAAAACAGCGCAGCAATAGTTTGGGGGCGCTAAAAACCACAACGACGACAGCGGCATCTTCTGACCGCGCTTACATTCGCAATGTCGATGACTTGCTGCATTCGCTCGGTAAGACGTCAGCTAATGCGGCGGCAGCAGCTGCAGAGGTGATCGGCCGCTGTGGCACACCGCATTCAACGTCCTCGCACAGACGGCGAAAGAAGGTGAGTTTGTGTGGGCATGTGGGTTGTTTGGATTGTACGAGTATAAAACCAGTTGCAGGGTTCGCTGTCAAGCCGCTTCAAGCCATCTTGTTGTCTTGCTTGCTCGTCATCATGCGCTATGAAGTAGCCGCTGTTTTTGTTGCTGGAACTGTTTTGTGTGTACGAAATGCGGTTCGTTCGAGAACAAATCAACAAATTTTATTTATTTTTTTTGTTACTTCCTCATATTTTTAGAGAATATTTATTGTGGCGGTTGTTGTTGTTGTTATTTTTGTTTGATTCGTTTCTACCGCCCTTTTCAGAGTCATTCCTTTTCAAATTAAATTCGTTGTGCCTCCAGGGCACGGCTTTCCAATTAGTCTGGTGTACAGATTCGAGTCTGTCATCCATCCATCCATCCTTTCATCCATTTTTAGCTAATTTTCTGTCATTCACTGTGACTCGGAGGCTGGATTTGAGAAGAGAAATTCATTATTCAATTCAATTGTGATTTTGAAATTAAATTCGGAATGGAAAGTAAAAATGAATAAAATTCATTTATAAATTTTTAATTAGTTTTATCAAAAAATGTGCTCGTTGTTTGTTTATTGGTGGTTATTTTAGTAATTTATAATATATTGTATTTTATCGAAAAATATTTGGCTCTTTTCGAAATGAAATTGGGCCCTTTTTATTTAAAGATTTTTGCTAAGGCTTTAACAAAATAGTTTATGTTACTCACAAGCAACAATTATGGATTTAATGTTCCGTTTGCTCTCTCTTAAGAAACTCAAAATTAAGATTCTGTTAAGCATCATAATCAGGCTCTAAAATGGCAAGATAAATTAAAGGAATGTAATCAGAATGGAATTTTCTGGTGATTGCTTTTTGCGAATAATGATTTCATCACTAACTTATTGAGACCAGAACTGCAACTGCATTCTTGCAGTCCAAATCGGATTGCTGCTGGTGAATCATGATGTAAGAAAATGTGTACTGAAAGCAGAGGTAATCCATCAAAACTGCCAACTTCATACGGCCGTCTCGAATTTAACAATACATACTCGTATTCATTGAACTTACCGAGAAGAATGTGTGGCTTCTAAGTGATCATTCGAGAGCTATGCTGGAATGCGATTAGATAGAACAGAACTCACTTCAAAGCTCAATCAATATCGTACAAGCGTACCTCTCTCATTGCTTGTAAAAAATTAACTATTTAACGAACGTTTGAAAAACGGTTGATTGAAAAATGTTATCAAACGATAATATCTTTATCTCAATCGAGGCTCAGAAGGAACAACAAAATTGCTGAATGCGATAAAATAAATGCAAAATAATGGCACTAAAAACACCCTAAAGCACAAGGAGCCAATTGCAGAAAACGGACCGAACCGTGTTAAAAACTGCAATTAACAAATAAAAAGTGCATTTAAAGTCGCATGAAGAGCAATGAACAGCAGGAACAATAATTAAATTCCACTAACAATTGCATTAACAATTCATGGCGTTTGCACTTCCGGTTTATGCAGAGCAAGCAAAAAACAAGACCAAGCAGCAGCGGACTGTGAATGAACAATAAGTCGTCCAGGCAAGCGCTGACAAAAACATAGTAACAAAAAAAAAAGTAAAAAAAAAAATTATTAAAAGAAAAAAAAATATTAAAAGAAAAAAAAATATATAAAAGAAAAAAAAAATATATAAAAGAAAAAAGAAAGCACATAAAAACGCAAACACAAAAGATCTTTCCTGCAAATACATATTTTTTTTAAATCAGTGCAAAACGAACGCAACGAATGAAGTAGAAGAATGAGCAGAGGAACAAGCAAAAGCGGCAGCTGAAACTACTTACGAAAAGCACAAAATGCACCTGTTCGCAGCACCGAAAAATTGCTTATTCCTACCTTCTTTTCCTGCTTCCTTCATTCCTTCCTTTCTTCCTTCCTTCCTCCCCAACGGTCCACTTTACTTCTTCCTTTTTTCAATATCATCCCATTTAAATAATTCAATTTCTGACGCAGGTACGAAATCCATTTTCCCCTTCCATCATGCAATCAATTTTAACTTCTTTGCCATCTACCAATCTACCATCTCTCCTGTGGTGCCACCTACCCCCCACACTCTCCCCGACGAGGAGGCAGTGCTGTGCCCTTGGCAAATTTCAAACCAAAAACCTAAGACGCTTTATTTCTTTTTCTTGTACTCGTATCTGTTTATGGCCAAGACAAGAAAGCCTCTAGCAAATGTAGTTGACTTGACGACAGATTCAGTGACGGACTGACTGACTGCGTGAACAGGTGAGTGATTCACCCACAACCTTGCGATTCCAGAAACAGCCAAGAGGTAGGACGAAAAGTAAAGACCACAGTAGCTTTTTTTCTGGGCCTTCTTCTTAGTTTCTTTCCTTCGTAGTTCCCGAAAGACGGTGAAGACTTTGTTGTTTTTCATTATATTTCTATCATCTGACCGCAGAGGAATTGTTCTTCGCATGCGGGGAGGAAGGAAAGTCAAGGTAGATGTGCCGGACTACCTGCTTGCCGCAGGCGGAAGATGAAATCGTGCTTGGACTTTTAGCAGTCGAATAATATTCTAGTAACGGTGGAAAAGACTGCAGAAACTCTTTGAAAAATTATAATTGTGTACGAAAAGTCTTAAGAAAAAATGAAATTTATTAAAAGTTGGTCACATTTCGGTATGCTATTATAATACTCGTACTATAATAAGAGAACACAATAGACCTACACGAAGATAAAGCGGTTTTATATCTATTCAAAAAGCAACGAAATAAGAAAATCTCGGTTATCTCGACAATAAATAAAAGGAAATCTTTTCCGCGAAAAACTTTACACCATACTTTAGATGGTATGTCCATCTTGCTAAATCGACAAGAATTTTGCTATTCTGGTATATTTAGTCACGGCCAGACTAAAATACCGCACAGCCCGGACAAAAAAAAACCTTTTAAATTTCACTCTTAATCAATAGCTATGATCGCTGACATTTAAACAGACCCAACTTCCGTTTTGCGAATACCTTTTTACCATCAGGAGCATATTGAAGGTCCGTTGAGACCTTAAAGAGTTGTTAAGAATCAAGAGAGATCAGAGATTTTAGTAAAGAAATTAATCTGCCTGTCAAAGGAAGAAAGAAAAGAAAGCTTAAACGAAATATCGAGTGGCAAAGATTAAGATTTACTTTGACTCAGAGAAAACGGGACCCAGAGCAGACGAGATCCGCCTTTCAGAGAAAGAATGGCTGACTGGCATGCAACATTGTGGCAACGCTAAGAATTTTAAGTGTGTCTTAAATATGCAGCGATAAATTCTCATTTTATTGTACGAGTATAGTTCCCAACGCACATGATATACGACTATAAAGAACAGAGGCGTATTCAGAGGGGGAGTGGTCCACAGGTCCGTTCCCTTCCTACAAGAAGAAATGGAAAGCAAAAGTTCAGGGTTTCATAAAAATATTGTCACTTTCTTGCTTCTTTTACTAAATTTTTCTTACATATTCATTCTTTTTGGCATTTATTTCTTTTAATTACACAAAAATAAAAGATTTTTTCCTATAAATTGACTTTGCCGCCCCCCTAAAATAATTTGGACCCCCCCAAAAGCACAACCTATATACGCCACTGATGTAGAAAACTGTATACACAGCATAAAATACAATACTTGGTGTCTGGAATCTATAGCAGAAGCCTTTTTGAAATTTCTCCAAAAGAAAGTGGGCAACAAGCACAATCTCTTTCGTTCTTCGAAGCTACCTCCCCTTCACCCCCTCGCCACCCTTCATCAATATGTCACCCCCTCTTCGGCAACAACAACGAATTATTATTCCCTGTAATTTGAATAGAAGTCACGTGCCAAAAAATGCTGAGCGCTGCACCGACAGACACTTCATTAAAAATGCATTTCGCATTCGACTGCCGGCGCAATAAAGCACCACCAACAAACAGAGCCAACAAATTCCATAAAAGGTCAGAAAACAACAAGAAAAAATTGCATTCGTAAATCGTTAATGCGCCTACTGGCAGGGTTAAGAAGAAGAACAAGAAGAAGAAGGTGTATTTATTAAAGGCGAGAAGGACTCTGTGATGCATATGGGTACACTCTGTTGGCAAATCGGTTTTTGATGTTGTTGTTGTTGGTGCTGATTGTAGTTTGGTGAAGCATAAAAATCGAGGTCATCACGTGATTTGTACACATTTCGGTAAATTCGTACAAATTTTTTTCGTACACTAAGAAGAAAAAAAGGAAGGAGAGTAACGCTAAATGCTTGAAAGAGGAATAAATAAAGATACAGATTTATTGGCATGCATCTATTATAAACAAAAGATTGAAGAGGCAACCTTAGTCATTTAATAGGCCAACACACCAACTAACTTGGACCATTTAAAGTCAAATCAAATCAAAAGCGCGATAAGAAGACAACGTTACGACGATACTTAGAACCTCTTGTAAAATTTATAAGAACACATTATTACACGTGCGCACCTTGAGAATGTGGAGTGGACGGCCTCTCGAGCGATAATGGCCTCTCTGACGAGGGAGAAGGGTGAGCTGAGCATACAGATTAAAAGCGAGACTGGTTTTAATGCGATTGGCAACAGCACGATCGCCTGATGCCATTGTTATTAACGTAGCTGAAAACGAGTCTTCAGATGATGATGATGATGATGGTTGGCGTCGCTAAACAGTAGCGATCTCAACAGTTTTTTCAAAGTCCAGATTCAATCTAATTGAGCAACTACAGATATTATACTATACACTTAGAGATAGTACACTCAGAGAGAATTCAAACATGAGCAATAAGCCGATAACTTTACGATTACTTCGACGCATGTCGTCATTAAAAGGAGTTGAAGGTTTATTGCAAAATATTGGACGATATAAAAAATGTTCAATGAAGGATGAAAGATCATAACTTGTTGATCAATTGAACGTCTTTGTTGAATAGAATTACGAAAATATAAGACTTGTGTTGTGCAAAATGTCATCAGATTTAACCAACCTGTCTACGAAAACCTCTGGTGAAGAATTCTAACATCTGCAGAAAGACCTTGAATTCCTTCAAATGAACGTTTGCTTTCTCTAGAACATTCTATCCGCGATTATATTTCGGTGAAGAGAAGAAAATATCAGGAGAGCAAACAGATTTCTCTCTCAGTAATTAATTGTAATCTTTGTTTAAAAATCACCAGCAAGAAATACCTTCTGACTAACCTTCATAACTAACTTTCGTGCTAGTTTATTCAACGATAGTTCTTTGATTTTGTAACAAAGTGTAATGATTGAGCAATAGTTTCTATGGTCATTGTCATCAATCTTTTATGAGTTTTAACTCAATTCTTTTGCTGGTGAGAGAATGCGCAGGAATTTCAGTTGAGAAAGAGTACTTTATTGAGTGAAATAGCGATCGGAAGGTTACCAGCGAGATCATTAGTTGTTGAAATCAAGTTTATTTTAATTGAATTCCACACTTTATGAATACATTTTTCTGTTTATTAAAAAAGATTTATTGTTTATTTTATTGTAGTTGCTGTAGTTGTAAATCATAAAGGTCATGATTAATTTATAAATTCTTAAACAAGATATTTTTTGATATGGCAGGAGAGATACGAGTATTTGTAGTAGTTTTTGTTCCTTTTCTAATGGTGTGTGTATAACTTTGCAGACCTTCAAAAAATTTTAAATATTTTACGGAATCCTCAACGTTTGTCCATCGTTCGAGCTGCTCTTTGCTCTGAAAATGAGAAATATCATATGTATATATGTATTTTTATATACGATATTATGTATTGTACAATATTGTGTGTAATAAGAATAGAATGATCTCTATGAAGGTCCAGGAAATGCGAGAATGTCAACCCCTGTGATTTTCTTTGAGTATAATGCTACTTGCTGGTACAAATCGTAACCGACTAGAGTAAGGTAAAGCAAAAGAAACCGACCAGCCGTCTCTCACTCTTGTTTGCGCCTCTCTCTCTTATCCCGAAAACTCTAAGTGGCGCGTTTAGTAAACCCAACTTATTATGGTTTTCCTTGATTTCTTCTTTTCCTTGATATGCCACTGCGCCGTCCTTTCTTATGACTGCTGTAAAGATTTTGTTCCTTTTCTTTTCTGTAGTTTTTTTTTAGGCAGTTTGAAATGTTGCTTGCTCCTCGCTTGATTTTTGTAGTTTTGTCGGCGAGGAGTCCACGTACGAGTCGAGCCGTACCTCTAAGGTGTATCGCACTATTCGCGGATTTATTTCGTTCCCGGCGGCGGCTCATGTTGCTGAACTCGTGTTCAATGCGAGAAAAGTGGTTGGGCAACATTTTGTTGGCCTATTGCTGTAGCTGCTGCCTGCTGCCTGCTGCCTGCTGCCTGCTGCCAGCGCTGATGTTGTTAGTATTAGTGTTGTTGCTGCCAGTTTTCGCTTGAGAGTCTTTTGCGGTTGACTCGAGTCTACCTGAAACCAGTGTAACCCTTCGGGTTTCGACCAAATCACTCGAACGGCTCGAGCATCGCTTTCACAAGAGTTCGGCGTTTCGCGGCGAGTGGTTGAGATTCAGACTAACGAACGGATAAAGTTTCGAAGCAGCGCGCGACGACGGCTGGCGGATTTTGCTCGTTTTCGTTTTGTTGGCCGTTGTTGCTGGCATGTTGTTGTGTTGGTAGTCTGTACTTTTCGGCTACGGTTGCCAGCAAGGAGTGGCAACAACAAAAAGTGTTGTTTGGTATGCAGGCTTGTGGAATTGAAAGAGGAAGAAGAAGAAGAAGAAGTTAGTCAGTGTAAAGGACGACTGATTTGTTAAAGAATTACCATAAGCGTTGAAAAAGTGTTTGTGAAAGGAAAATTTTGTGCTTTCTTTAAATGTTCAACAGACAGAGTTTTCTAAAACTGGCCTTAATTTAGGCACGCATAAAATGTTACACAGAG
This sequence comes from Conops quadrifasciatus, assembly GCA_949752815.1. Taxonomy (NCBI): domain Eukaryota; kingdom Metazoa; phylum Arthropoda; class Insecta; order Diptera; family Conopidae; genus Conops; species Conops quadrifasciatus. The sequence goes on from OX457078.1 coordinate 2,843,175, forward strand.
AGAGAGAGAGAGAGAGAAAGTATTTTTGAAGAAAAACAATCAAATAAATTGCATTTTTTAATAAAATATTTCAAAAAATCCTCCAGCTTCTTCTAATACAACGAAACAATACCTGTTTTCGTGTATCATAACGAATACCTGTTGATTGTGTTGGCTTCTAGTCGCACACAGGCGTTTGCACACAATACAATGTGTGAGAAAAACTCACATATACAATCACAAATCACTCATTTCGATCATTTCGGTAACTCTTGCTAGCTGTGGTGAACCTTTAGAAACTCTACAAAAACTCATTCGTAACCTACAACGCGAGAGCGCCGACGTACCGTCGTCCTTCCATCAAGGCATCAAAACAATCTTTCTTTTCCTAAACCCTTACGATTCTCTCGTTCCCTTTTTTACCTCGACCTTTAATGATTCTTTTACTCGTTACTGACAAAACTTTTTATTTGTGATCGATCTCGTTACATTTGTAATCTCGTGCGGGAAACGGGAAGAGAGAGAGAGAGAGAGATTGAGAGAGAGGACAGTGAATATTTGTGTTCTTGTGAAGAAAGTTGAAGATTGGTTTAAAAATCGTTACTTTTTTGACGCATTGAGAATAAAACTGAGAATCTTCATCAGCATAATGAACAAACACCATCACCGTCGCCGTCACCAACACCACCACCACCTTCCGAACGTTTGTTTTTTTATGGACACTTAAGCTTTTCGATTGGCTTACTTAAGTCTGAAGTTTGGTTTAAAAGCTACACTACCATAAAATGGATATTATTGGCGGACCAGCATCGAATCAATTGGTAATGCCGAATAATCATTTTCGTCATGATTCGCAACAGGTAATATGAATTGCAATAATGAGAGTACTCGGTACATGTTTTTTAAATCTTTAATGGATTGAGATATTTTCATTGTTTGTACATCAATAAATCAAGCTGTTTTTGGTTGGTTTACAAAGCGGCGGTATTTTTGTTACAAATCTTTAACATAATAATGAAAATACTAATGAAGCAACTACTAAGTTGTTGTTGTTGTTGTTGTTTAAATTAGAGACTGGTTTTTCTCCCAGACAAATTGACATAAGTTGAGCAAAAAATATCATTTTCCTTTCTTAGCTGTTAAAAGAATCCGATTACTTAATTGTAAGTTTCTTGAAGAACATTTTTTTCGAATATCAAGAAGCAACATTTCCATTTTCCTTTCTTAAGAAAAATCTAGGTCAACCTCAATACAGAAAACATGAAAAGTCTTAATGTATAGAAAGTGGCAAGCAGTAGCAGCCAGCTGCCATCATGGCATCATCAGTAATATTGACTAAGTATTATTGACACCTACTCAACACTTAATGTAGTCGTCGTCCATGTCCATGCTCGTGATCATGAGCATAAATACAAAGAAAAAACTGGCAAAGAGGAGAAAATGATTTCACCGCAATGAAACCATTAAATGCTCTTAAGTTTTTTCTATCTCATTACAAACTATAAACACATGAATTTATGTACATATTCATGCATTTATACATTTATTATTCATAATATGTCATAATATTATCACAAGTTTGCTGCACGTTGTATCGTTTGTATCTGAAGAGCATTTTTCTAATCAATTATATTCAAGTTAATGGAGAAGATTTTATTACTTTTGGTTGAAGTGTTAATTTTTTAACTTTGTTTTCAACTTTATTTGGGTTGGAATATTCCTTAATTTCGTTAACAACTATTGAGTTTAAATCGTTAACAGAAAAGCGTGAAACTTCAACTTCGAATGAAAATCCTCGTCCTCTTTAAAGTTGGAAATGAGTAAAGAAGGTTGAAGATATCAACTTTTCGGTTAGGATGTATATGATAACCTGCTAAGTTGAAAAATTAACCAAAATTTTTGACCGTGTTCGTAATGTCGAAACGGTGTATTCAATGGGTCTTAATTTGATCTATAAAATTTTATTACGACAAAGCAGCAACAGACAACAGCAAGAAATGCACCGGGCGATACATTTTTTCACCAAAAGAGCGACGATCATGTTCAGAAATGCAAAAACCTTTCTTCGTGGAAATATACGATTATTTTCTGATCATTAATCAAAAACTTGTAATTATAGTAATTGTCAGCGTTCGTTGCTTTGGCATCGTTTTTTTAGCATTTTATTATAATGCCTTTTTTTATCATACGATCCATCTTTTGATTGAGCCAACAACCATATTTGAAATACAAATGTACCTATTTTATGCCGTTGTTGGAAGACAAGGTTATAAATGATCCTCGGTTTAATCAGAAATTGGCTTTGATTAGAAATTGCTTCGTTCAATAGGAAAAAAAAATTGCAAGAAACTTGTACGTACATATTTTCCTTTTAGGATGTCAGTTGCCATCGTTTTAATAAATTACTATGGATCGGAGAAAATGTGAAAGTGGTTTCAAACTAATTTGGTCTTGTTGTAAATAAACAAGATCGTCGCAATTTTCAGCGAATGTACGCATGTAGACTGCGTTTCAATGAACTCTACAGTAACTTTTAAATAGGTATGAATATTCGGATTGAAAGTATTCTATATATCGTTATCAGTATTGGCCAAACAGCCTTTTATCCTCGTAATCCGGTCTCCATTCTTGATTTTTTTTGGACTTTCGTACTCTCGTACCAACCTGATCAGCCAAAGCATCTTATAATTGAAAGCGAATTAAATCTAGTTTCTGCAGTAGCCGGCGAAGTACGTTGCTAAAGAACTTATTTCTGGTTTTTTTTTTTATTGTATATGATACAAAAGCATCCGGCGTCCCCTGACTTGATGCCAAAGAATCAACCAGTTCTTGCTCGTTGATTGGACTGGTTTCAAATGTTGTTTGCCACTTTTATCATTTACTACATTTTATGACATGTTTGCTTTTAGAATAACAAATCTTTAGTGCAATAGTTTGATTCCAAAGTAGTTTTTTTACCATTAAGACTTTATTGGTGATAAACAAAAGTTTATGAGAGCAAACAAACTCAGTTTCAAAGCTATAAAATTGTTGGGGAAAAAAGCAACAGCATCCAATTTAATTGAATACATACACTTTTTATACAGTATTAAGAGTCTCTTCCGGGAAGATCGTCATTTTAAAGTTTAGCAAAACCATTACTTTATTCCTTCGAAAAGTCCAGAGAGAAATTTTAAACTCTGAAAGTATGTTTTCATTCTTTCAATATATGTACGACATAACCATATCATTCTTGTTATATTTCAACTATGAGTTCATGATTCTAACTATCAGAAAAGTGATTACAATCTTCGTGTATGCATGCACTCTCTACAATTAATGTGTCCTCTACTAAGGAAAAAAAAAAACCGAAAATGATATCCAAATCATTTGCGTACAATGGTAACAAACATCGTGGTTTATCCGCGGACCACAGAACCAAGGACTGAACCCGAATGCGAAAACTGGTTTCGAATCTAGAGAGTTCACCAGAGACCACAACCACAAGTTGCCGTCTCACCCGTGCATACACCAAGTTTAGAGTTACCTTCGTTAACATTTGCACACTTATTTATGTATATATAGATACTTACACTCATACCTCAAAAAAACAGCAGCACCAACAGTATTAAAAATGCCAACAACAACAACAACAACAACGAATCATAATACGTAGCTCCAATAGTCACAAAATGACATTGTATCGTTTTGTAGCATAAAAAGAAAACGTTGAAGGAGAGTGAAAACGTAAACGTACTCATAAGAAAATCGTATATCAATAATCTTTGTGATTTTGAAATCACTCAATTTGAGTGGAGTTGATTCAGAGTCAATCCGTACTCAATTCGCAATTTGCAATTTGTATACTAAATATTCGTAAAGAAAAAAGGTTGCTTTTAAGAATCGAAACTTGTTGAACAGGTTTCTTTGTTGTTGTTGTAGAAGTTTATTATCATCATTGTATGCTCAAAAAGGGCCACAGCAGATTCTCTTCACTTGAGTTTGATTCAGCCTTGGTAGGTGCTTGTGGTCTGGCCATTAAATCAGGCATATCAACTTAGAACAACGAGAAGTTCTCTTAAGTACGAGTATCTCTTAAACTGTGATTCATTTGATACATTCTTAACACTCGAAAGGCGGAAAGTGTAAATATTTTTGAGGTGATAGATTATAGACGCTAAGGCTTATCGTACCTTATAGTCTGTATATATCACGGAATAATACATTTTAAGTAAGACTTTGACAAAAAATGGGTTCTCAGAATAAATGGAAAATATTCGCAAGCATTTTCTTAATGTTTTTTTTTCAAAATTTATGTGCCCCTTGGTAGAATGTGCACAAATAAAACCGTGTACATTCTTTTTGATATTAACCCATACCATCCGTGTCATCTTAAGATGAAAATTTCGAGTATTTCATTGAAAGGGTCGAAACACAATGCTAGGGGTTGTTTTGAAGTGTTAAGTAAATTTGTAACTCCGCATCAAATTGTTTTTTTCTATGTTTGTTGTCGAAGGAATTGTTTTTTTCTAACAAAAAAGGGGTTGATCGCAACTCAAGAACTTGAAAGAGGAAAATCTCATTATTTATTAACGTGCCTCACGAGAGAAATCAAGGAGAGGTTTACTTTTTTGACAGCAAAAAGAAGAGGTAAAAGCAACAATTACTGAAAAACCTATTAGACATCGTGAACAATTTGTATCTAAAAAATGTCATGCAATTGAAGAGTGAGTGTCTACAATTTGTGAGTGTAAGCTTAATGATATTTTTTACTTTCCACCTCAAATTTTGGATGATGAAGAAGTTGATAAAATTTTTACCGATGTCATGTTTGTCACCATTTTGTCATTCTTATAATTGACACTGCAATAATTCTTCTCTATTCCTTTCCTTTCGTTACTCGAGTTGTAACAAAATAAAATTATGAAATTATAAAAATGCTTAATTTTGCTAAACGAAATTTATTTCGAAGGTAACTTCGCTCTAAGCGAAAATATTTAGTCATTATTTGCTTAAAATTCAAATTTTATTTCCTTTTTTATGGTTCGAAGTAACAAGAAAAATTAAAAACAATGTCTGTGAAGTCGAAGCCAACGATGTCAATAAACCAGGTCACAACGAAAAAGTGTCATCAACGGTTTGGAATGTTGTGACTGAAGGAGCTTAAGACTAAATCGCAAACAAATAAACGTAACAGAAAGAAAAAGAAGATTTCGCATAACGGTTAAAAATATTTGTTGCGAATTTCTTTTGTCAATTTTACTTGCTTTCACTGGATTTGACGTAGATAATCGGCATGGAAATGACTAATGGTATGTCGCTTTGACAGCAGCTTTCGCAGTGTAACGACTTAAGAATTGAAAGAGATATTCTCTTAACCCATTAGAGAACTAAAGGCATAACCTCGGTTAATTTGAGACATTTTTATTTTATTCCATAATATATTTGCGCCATTATAATGCGTCTAAACATTAGTCGCGACTTAAGTCTTAGGTCTTAAATAAAACTGAACGATGAGCAACGGAAAAGCTACTACTAGTCAACGATTAACAACGAATTAAAGTCATTTCAAAGAATTTCAAAGAAACCAACACGACGGACGCCGGACGCCGGACGCCGGACGCCGACACGCTTTCTGCACACGATGACAAAAGCAACAACTTTTCTTCTGTGTATAAATCTCAAAACCATTTAAAAAAAAAAACATTATATTAGCTGGAGACGGACAGATTGGCCGACAGGCAGACAGATGTATAAAATCGCGCAGACAAGACAGCAAATAATATCGACTGACAGACTTCGGAATTTTAAGATTTTTACTTTGGCGGCAGACGATCAACGTCGGTCAACATCATCGTAAGACGTTTGCTTAAGAAATTTTTCAGTCATTAAAAATAATTTTAATTCATCGTTTGCGCTTTATTTCCAACTTATTGGACGTGATGAGATATTCCCAAAAGAAAAAACATGTTTCTAATACTTTATAATACCACCAAATTTTTTATCTATTATCAAATATTTTTCTTGTTTGAGAACTAAATGGAACATTTTTCAATTAATTTAAAAATAAAGGAAGAAAGAAAGAAAATCTTATCAAAAGTTTTTGATGTACCAAAGGAGTTTTTCATTTAAAAAAATATACGTTTTGTTTATAATTGAAACCTTTAATTTTCATATAGCTTTCCATTTCTCAAAAAATTGCACGCATGCAAACAATAAATCACGCAATTAATATAAAAATAAAGTAATCTTATACGGACACAGTCCAATGCTTCTTTTACTTCATTTGCTTTACTTTTCACTTTTTTTATTTTTCTGTTTTTTCAAGTGCTTGAATGGTTTTTTTTTGTGGCTCGTTAACTTTGTTAGCATGCGCGTCGACATGCGTCGACAGCAAAAAACTCCTTTCAGAAATCGAAATAAATAAATTTTTTTACAAAAAATGGGGGAGGCTTTAATAGCTATAAAATAATAAAATATAAAAAAAAAATTAATAATTAAATTGCATTTAATAAAGACAATTGCTAGAAGAAAGATTCTAAATGCGATATAATATTGGAAATAAAATAAAATGCTGGCAATATTTTCAGGAATGCGTTTGGCTATAAAGATTTAGTTAGCTGTTAAGAATAATAATACCAACACTAAGAATAAGCCAAAGACTGTGCTTGGAATTTATAATTCAATAAAAATATCTCTTTATTATACCGAACTTTTTCAACTTTAAATATTTTCACGCATTTCACGCAGAGCATATACTCAAAAGAGCGTCAAAAGATAACAAAAGATTGTTAAGTCTAAAAGATTCACTCGAAGCGGTTTGAGCAAGCATTCGAATGAGTTTTGTTGAATTTTGAAAGTACTATTTTATATTTCTAGAATGGTAATTATCCCATTTCCCTTTTGTCACTCCTTCAAACTACGATTTTAATAATAACCAACAAAGGAAGAAGCAACTATTTCGGCCAGATTAAAAGACAACCCATTAACGTAATAGGTTTTCGTTAAGATAAAATCACAGACATTTTGGGACCTTTCAAAAGGTAAAAAAATTTTATTGATGAGCGCTGGTCGTACTGGTTGGTCCATTGCTCATTATCGATCGATAATGTGCTTAAGAAAAATTTTAGTACATTTTAATACAGTTTGCTAATAAATTATGCAATATTCCAATAAATGTTATTAATTTCAGAACAGCTTTTACCCACTGACCGAAAGCATCTTGAAAGAGCAATCATTACCTCTTTTAGTTGCAGCGTAATTGTTTATAAAAAACTTTTCTCTGTAAACCTAAAATCGCTAAAAATTATACACCACAAGATTATCTTAAATGATATTTTGTAACTTTTCCAATACGGAAATGTGACTCTTATTATGAATGTGTCAGTTCAGCAAAACTACAGTCCACACCATAGAATTTTATCTACGAGTATGTTCATACAATAGATACGAACTTCCAGGCATTCGTTGTGGATACAATACTTTTTCACTGAGATGCATTCATTCGTTTAATTGAATTTGATTATGCTGCTAAGCGCTCAATGTGATAACAATAACACACAAAATATAGCATGAATCGCTGCCAAAGCAACAACAAATAACAACAACAACAATAACGATGTTGTTGCCTGCTGACAATGGCAATCATAACAATAACAATTTTTTCAACAATGTCTGAAGTTTAAAACTGATTTGAACTTTGTTCAAATCGCAGGCAGGATGAAGTGGAAAGATGAATACGTGTATGTTGTTGGAGTAGGTGTGGCATAACATTAATTCCAAACTCTATAGACATACAGTCAGTCAGTCACAGCGAACACATGCAGAGGCAGCTGGCATTTTCCATATGCTTACCGATGCTCATGTGTGTGTGTGTGTGTGTGTCGTTCATATGGTATTATGAAAGCATACGACTTCAGAAATTTTGCAGACCAAGCAACAACCCAACAACAACAACAGAAATTTGAAATTCACCAACATCAAAAATCTGCTGATGTTGCGGAAAAATTTAATTGTTACTTTTGTGAGATTGGTTTATGTGCTATTGTTAAAATTATCCAGAGTTCGGACATTAGAAATACCGAAAAGCGCGCACACGTCCATACATACATATGTATGTATATGTATAGCAACAACAATAACATTATTAACAAAGAAACGTTAGTATGGATGCTTTTAAAGGAAGGAAGCTTCTCCAAATTTCTATAAAATTTTTACGAGTACAAGAGAAAAAATAAAACGACTGGAAAAACAACAAAATATCAAAACTTTAAGTCCGTTCAGAGGTTCCAGGTTTATTCTGTTTGAAAGGTTGATAATTAATTATAATTAAAGGCTAATTGTTGTACGAATACATACTTAAAAAAATTGAACTTTCATTTTCATTTTAACTTTAAATAAAAGCAATAGTTTCCGGGAGAAAGTTAGTCGATACAGTCTTCGTCGTAGTCTTAAATTATAAGAGTATAAAAGGTTAAGATAAAGGGGTTAAGGTTAAATAAGTAAATAAATAAATAAATAAAATAAAGAGGAATTTAGGAAAATAGAAGAGAAAATAAATTGATAAAAGTATTGCATAAAGATTGACTTATTCAATATATTTTAAAAAAATATAGAAAAAGATATTTAGAGTAAATGTCTTAGTACGAGTATAAACAGAATTTTAATAAAATAAGGTCTAATTATATAATAGGAGCTATTAGTTTGAATTGATTTCGTGATCGATCCTACGAGCTAATTGTATCCTGCAATTAAGATAAGAACCTTGATAAGAACAAGGTAAACTTTAGAACTAACGTGATAGCTCTTGTAGTAGTGACAATATTATAGATTAATAGAAAAACTATTATAGGTTAATAATTCTTATTATTTTAATGATAATAAAAACTTGTAATGATATTATTAACTTTTTTGACAGTTTATTATGCCGTTTTTTCATAGACATCTATGTATAGCATCATTGAAGGACAGATAGATAATGAATGATGGATGGGCGGATAGATATATGAATGAGTTGATAGAGAAAAGGATGTTGGCTAGATGCTGGATGAAATAGAAATACTCGTATATCCATTTTTGCTTTCTTCTATATCTTCTGTGTTCAATTTATCAACGCGACTTACTTTCCTCACCCCTTTCTTACTCATTTCCCTCCCCCCCCCCTCCAACAACTACCCCTAACCATCTTCCAGTTCTTCATTCACCAGCATCAGCATCAATTCAACTATTCAGCGTGCATGACAGACAGGCTTGCTTCCTCACAAGTTGTCTAAATGACGTGTTGCTTTGCTGCAGTTGCTTCCTCTTCTTCTTTCTTTTCTTATTCCTTCACTGCTTCGTGTTTTCTTTCATCCACGTACACTGACTGGTACCAGTACCAGTTCGCCTTGTGTTGCACGCCTTGCTATTTATTGGCCGTGCAATTTGTTGTTCTAGTCAGACTGGACTACTATATTGAATATATACATACATATGTTTGTATATATATAGTCGTCCATATTTCCGGAGAGGATACGTGCATATAGAGCGTTTGTGCGTGCATGCGTCTGTCAGTGTTGGACATTATTAAAATGTTGCTGATTACTGATGACTGCTTGCATATCATTAAACTTTTTGAGATGAACATCGTTGCATCTTCTTCCTGTTCTTGATATAGTTATGCTATAAAGTTATTCGATGATTATTGTATTTACAAAAACACTAAATTGTCTAGAGATTACGTCTCTATTTTGAAGACGTTATAATAAAAAGTAATTATTAATTAAGAGCAACAAAAAAAAATATACTACTATGAAATATTTCTCAGGAATTTCACATTCAGCAAATTCCTTTCAATACGAAAACCGAACTCAATATTTGTGGAGCATTTGTTTTCTTGTTCTTGAGCAAGCTATACCTAAATCCTCTTTCCATATATCGACTGACTCTCTCTGACTGACTGCGGGTGAGTACAAGTGAGTGTCATTTGAGACGATTTTCAACTAAAGGTTTTTGCAAGCTGAAAATGCAGTAAATGCAATAAATTATTTTTCTTTTTTTTATAGAATTAAAAGAACATAGAATGAATAACTAGTTTAATGAATGGATGAAGGAATGCGATTCTCTTCTGCCTTCACGTTGCAAAAATACTATGGAGCATTTCGTCGATACAGGTTTATAAAAACTGTCAGCTGAGAAAAAGGAGAATGTAACCAGAAACTTATGCAACGATTTTCCAAAGAAAAATGAGCAATAAGAAATAATGCTACGATAGAATAAAAATTTTAATGGCTCACTTGAAGCCATAGCCCTTCCCCCCAGCGCTGTGGGTGTGGTGGCGAGGGTAAAAAAAGGCGTTATGTAAACATATGGATTACTATGTAAACCAATGTGGATGTCATGCCAATGATTGTAAAACGCATCAAGTAATCGGATTTTCTGAGAATTTCGGTGTGTGGCCTGTAAACTAGATTCAGATTTAGATTTGACCGAATGTAATTGGATTTCTGTAGACCAAGAAGTAAATAAAGAAAGAAAAAATTAATTTAACTCAATTTTCTCATATTGATTATAGCGATTTTATACAATAGATTGACTCGCAGAATTTTTTTTTTTTTTTATAAAAACTTCATATTCATTTTTTAAAAGCCCTCAATAAGAAAATATGGTTTATATTACGATATTATGCGAACCCATAATTATTATATTCATTCTCGGTTTCGTTTCTAACCTGAAAATTATGTGAAAAGAAATCCTAAACGACATTTTCCGAAAGGAATCCTAAAAAAATCCTTTAAAGTCTTTATGATCAGTTACAAATTTTGTGCGAATAATATTCAAATTCTTCTATGTAAAAAAACTGCCCAATGAATTTTTGAAACAACCAAAAAAACGCAAGCACTATATAACACATTGTCCGTGGTCACTGAGTGACAACTCACACGATCGAACCGTACACGATCGCTCCACTCAAGAATTTTTGCCGTTTTTACCTTTACCCATACCCAACTTGAAACGTACAAAAGAAATCACAGAAAGTGAGAGAGAAAAATGCACGATGAGTCATCGCCATTGTGAAGATATCTTCTACCTGAACTGAGATCAGTACTAGTCGCACAAACAATGAACCTCCTCAAATAGATTCCACAAATTACTTCAAGGCAATTCCAAACGATCGTTTTCATTTATGCTGAATTATTTTTGCTTTCGTCTGGAATCTGGAATTTTTTAATGTTACATTTTAATTAATTTTCAAATTAGAATTCAAGCCAAACCGTTGAAGGTTTCGCAGCCATACCGTGCTCTGCTAACTTGGTTGAAAGTGTTCTTATGCATCAATTAAAATGCATTCAAAGTGTTTAAACCTCGTTAGTAATTTTACTAACAGAGTTGTTTTTGTTGCTGAGTTGTTGAATGTTATTAGAATGCCAAAGTATTTAGTCAGAGTTGCCACTTTGCTGGAAAACTCATGGTTAGACGAATACAATATTTATGGTTTATGAAAGAAGAAAAATAAGATCAATTCATTCAAAAATCTTTTCTCATTTATTCAATAGTTAAGACAAAAAGGGTGTTATGTAAAAAGTCGTCAAATTGTTACTACAATGAATGATAAGTTGGACTCTGTTATGAAATCAGGAGCGTTTACAAAAGTCTTGTTAGTCCATTCAATCACTGAGATCAGTTCATTGAAAGCCTTAAAAATTGTGATCTTAATTAAAAAGGTTTCGTCAAATACTCAAAGTAAAGCAAATACTCTTGTAAAGATTAAAAAGGATATTCAATGATATTTTGAGAAGCACGAAGAAAATATACTCGTATGTAACTTTTATTATAAAGGTACATTCCTAGAAAATTCAGTCTTCAACTCTATTTGCACTATTATCGCGCCCACTTCACGCTGCAACAACCTTCCCCCTCCCGCCATTGAACGACCCATGATCCACCAGCCTTCTTAACCATATTCCTTCAATTCATCACTGTTTATTTTGTGATATCGAAAACAGTGGCAACGCCCTCGCTCTCTGAGAATATTGTTCTGACTCCACGGATTCTTTTCTTCTGCGTACATTGTGTTTTTTTCTCTTTTTTTGCTACTCTTGTTTATTCGTTTTAAGTCGGATGGTTGTTGTTGTTGTGGTTTTTGTTCATAATGTCACTTCCATTTGTATGTCGTCTCTCTAGTCTTTACTAAAGCATTTACTAACTTCACGCTCCATCTTCTTCCTCTTTCCTACACAACTTCATCCGCTGCTGTTCATCGCATTCATTTATTTATATTTTCTTACTTTTTCTCATTCTTCTTTTGGTTCAAACTACGAGAGAGAGCATTTAGCTGAATAGTTTTCAAGCGAGTTTCAAGCTGAGCGCGTGTGTTTGGAATCAGTGGCGCTGTCGCTTCGGTCGCCGCATGCCGACCGTAGATATTCAATGGATAGTTAGCTCGTTTACGTGAACGTTTTTATAACAAACAAAATATGAAAAAAAACAAATAAATTGTTAGTTAAAAATATCAAGAATTATTAGGCTGTAACTGACTGATTATTGCAACGACTAAACTGAAGAATGAACGATGGTGAAATCTAATGTAACAAATGTTCTTTCCGTTCTGTGCTATCCTTCAGATATGCTTCTACCTACCTAGTGCCGTACACTCGCAGTTGTTTGTGTATCTAGTATGGTTGTTCTTGTTGTTGTTGCTGTTGTGGTTCACTTTGAAAAGCGACTAACTGGTTTGAAATCAAAGGAAACTATGTGCGAGTCGCGTTGAGTGAGCATTAGATCGTTACTGAAGTTGAACGCAACCAAGCGCAGCCACTGCTGCGGCGACGGATTCTCTACTAATCACACTTCACTTTCATTTCATCCAGCAGATACACAGCTACACACGTATTTTCAGTTTGAAGTTTATCTAACACTTACCGCCCTTAGAAAGAAACTATATAACTTGGCTTGACTTTCGTTAGCTGTTCGAACTCTTGGAATGAAACAAACCGGAGTTACATTTATAAACTATTGGTCTCCATTTTATCGAAATATCTGGAATTATGCCATCTAACGCATCTAGCATCAGCACAACGACCGCCATGATCTCAAACAATGCATTGCCTTTGTCAACAACTGCGTTCATTGTTGCTGCTTTGTTTTGATCTTCTCGTCGAAGAGTCTCTGTTCTACCATCCGCCACTCACAAAGATTCAGCATCCAGCAACGTTGCATGTGATTTGTATCTTTTAGAGGCACAAAGTACAGAGCACAAATTCCGAAGCCATGAGATGGTCGCCATGAAAAGCGCGCCAAAAATAATCAATTTTAAAGATTTCAGCTTTAGAGATATTTGTGTGTATAAAAAAGTAGTGCAACAGTTTGCATGGATAAATTTCAACAAATACAAATCTATTTGTATTTAAAAACAATTTGAGCACAATGAACAGTCTAGTGCGCGTTTTAGGCGCTTAACAGGCATCAAGTCATCATCACCGGGCTGCACACATGGATACACACAAGCTACGAGTAAAATTAATAATAAATTCCATGCTAATCCTTCGCGTTTGTGATGAAATAATTAAATAATTTTGAACTGTTGATCAGTTGAGAAGTGGTCAAGCACGATTTGTGACAACAGCACAGCACAGCAGCCGAGCCGGCTCTAGTGTTTGTCGGTTTATTTAAAAATAACCTCCAAAGAATTTCATTGCAGTGTGAACAATAAAAACAAATAAGCTTCGTCGATTTATTACACACAAAACTTTAGTTACTGACTGCATTTTTGTCAATTTCCTTGAGTTTCTTTGAGATTTAAATTAATTTCATTTGAAAGGCCATTTAATTTTTAACAACTCACCAGCAATTCTTCTTTTATTTATTTTGAATTTTTTCAAAATGTGTTTTTTTATTTGTTGATTTTTGAAAAAAAAAATCTCACAACATTTGCGTTGCGTTGACATCATTCGTTATGAATTTTCGCTTGATCAACATTTGTTTAACAAAAAAAAAAAAAAAAGTATTTAAGTCAAGTTTTTGAGAAGTACGAACGAGCGCGAATATTGAGGACGTATAACTTCAACGCGTGTGTGTGTGTGTGTCTGTCTCTGTTACTTAATAATATGAAAATATTTTAATTTTTTTTTTTTTTTTGAAAAAGAATGTAGACCGTTTTGGAACTAATTTCATTAAAACTGAACCTATTCGTAAGAATAACTGAGTCAAGAGTTTCTTGGCCAAGTCGCCAATTTTATGAACGTGTTTCTGTTGTTGTTTTCGTAACTGGACAAACAAGTTGCGAAAATTTAGGAAAAAACAGCTAAATCATTCGCCATGAAGTTTCCGGATTATCTGCCAAATAATATTGTGGTAATATTTGCTAAAGCTTTTCAAAATATCACAGCACTTAAGTAATTCATAATTCATGTATTGCATTATGATACATTAATAAACAATATTGCAAACTGCCTTCAACACTTCTTAACATTATATTAGTAACTTATTGAATGGTGTGGGCCAGCTCAACCCATCTCAAACAAACCCAATCTAATCTTAACCAGCGTCAAAACTTGTGTTGAAATGCATTTATTAATTTTTTCATTTGAACATTTTGAATATTCAAAAAGTGAAGGGAATCTCCTCGCCTCCTCACTCTTTTGCACCTACGTACAAATGTATGTCAATTCAACGTCATACGCCTTCTAAAGTTGAGATAATTTTATCGTCTTCTTTCGCATTTTATTGTACAATAAAAGAATTATTTTGTGTCAATAGTTAAAAGGCACATTATTCAATACACACTTGTTAAACCAAATAAATACACACGATGCATTGATTATTTAACCGTATAAATACGAGAAAGTGTGTGTGTGTGTTTACCTAGTTTTGATTTCAATGAAAACCTGTTTGTTAATTCCAAAAATCAGAAAAAAATCTAAACAAAAATTACTCTGGCGATAAAAACAACAGACATATACAATACTTTAAGCAAGTGTTCATTTGAAGCTTGAGTAAAACACTTGACGCTCCCAAAATTTCTATGAACCGAGTCATCATCTACGACTCGATCTACAATATACAATACTTATAAGAGTAGTCAGTTAAAGGCGTATAAAAGATACAATTTTTTATCAGAGCGGTTATGCCCAAGTAATGGGAAGAATAAATAAAGGAAAAAAAGGGTACTACATTTTTGTTCTGGTGACCCAGTTGAGTTGATACACGAAAAATATGTATATAAAAAAATCCATCTGCTCAAACAATAAATACTGACTGTTTTCCACTTATATATTTTCGAGCCATCTTAGATTTTTCTGGGGCCCATGAAACCTACCTTCGTTACGTCTAAACTAAAAACTTTCTTAAGAAGCTTTAAATTTCTACTTTATTTTTCCTCTTTTAACTTTTTTTACATATTTACTATATGTACTTATGTATATTTAGGAATAAAACTAAAAAAATCATGTCTGCTATTATTGATAAGGAAAATACTCTGCTGCAGCAGATGTTTCGGACTTCCTGTTTATGCTGAGGATTTTATTTTGTGTCTTTAATTTAATAATAACACCAAAAGAAAACAAAAATTATCAGGATTTGTAGAATACTAACAAGTAAAAATTAAAATGCATTTAACGGAAGCAATACGAGTACAACATACTTCCGGTCATGCGGCAAACATTTGTGTATCGTATGTATACACACTCTTAGGCACCTTAAAAAATATACATACATATTTTCTTTATTGAATTTTAGTGATGTTCATTTGAGTACTCTACAAGTGAAATTATGTTTTCTTTAATTTTATAATTATTAATTTTTATTTTAAACATTTCTTTTCTTTTACAGGGTGATCGCACAACATGGGAGTTCCATACGGTGTCTGTGACACGCGTTCCCGGTTATGGATTCGGCATAGCCGTTTCCGGGGGACGTGACAATCCGCATTTCGCTAATGGTGACCCATCGATTGCTGTCAGTGATGTGCTAAAAGGTGGCCCAGCCGAGGATCGTTTACAGTAAGTGTCGTAAAGTGTTATAATGATACTAATAATAATGATGCCTCAAGCTTTTCTTCTCCTTACGTTCTTTGGTATTTATTAATAACTTTTTCGAAATATGTAACGATATGTAACGAATATGTTAATAAATATAATAACGATAGTTTAGATTAAATAATAATAGATTATTATATTAGTTATAGACAATTATCGATAGTTAATGTATAGTTAGTGTAATTATAATGTTGATGTCAGTCAGGCCTGCTTTAAGTGTCCTTAGAAAAACCGCCTCTCTCTGTAGAAAAACGCAAAACTAATGAACTCATGCTCAACCCGCTCATTTCAGAGTCAACGATCGCATTATCTCGGTAAATGGAGTCTCTCTGGAAAACGTTGAGTATGCCACAGCCGTGCAGGTACTGCGAGATAGCGGTAACACAGTTACTCTAGTGGTAAAGAGACGAGTTCCATTGAACGCCGGCGCCCAGCATCAGCATTCGCACAGCATGAGCTCTGTGGGACTGGCCACGGCCCAAAACAGCAACGGCTTGGCCCTACAGCAGTCCGGAGTCGGCAGTCTGGCGAACATGAGTCAACCCAATTCGCTCAATTCGTCCGTAATGAACAATTTGGGCGTGGCTCCGGCACAACCCATTAAAGTGACTTTGACCAAAGCTGGCAAGAAGGAAGATTTCGGCATTGTTCTCGGCTGCCGACTCTTCGTGAAGGAGATATCGACGAAGGCGCGTGATCAGCTGGCCGCCAATGGATACTCCCTGCAAGAAGGCGACACTCTGACACGCATACACAACACCAACTGCGGCGATACCATGAGCCTCAAAGAGGCCAAGAAGATCATCGATGGTTGCAAGGAACGCCTGAATCTGGTGGTTCTGCGCGACATAACGAACCAGGCGGCGGCAGCTGCGATGGCCAACCAGCTGAACAATTCCACGGCGCAATCGAATCTCTATGCCAGTCACCAGGCACAGATCTCGAATTGCAGCAACAACCTCGACGATCCGTATTTGGGGGGAAGAGGTGTTGGTGGTGGTGTTGGTGGTGGCGAAGGTTACTCCTCACAGAATCTCTATGTTCAACCACCCACCCGTTCCTCTGCCGCCGGAGTGTTGCCAAATGGTTTGAACGACGAGAAGAGCAATTTGACACCAAGAGGCCGATCTCGGGGTCCTCTGATGGACGGTGGCGTTTCCCTTTCACAACTGGATCGCCCGGTTACGCCTCCGAATGGCGCGAGCTCCAGAATTCGTAGTGATGAGCCGCCGCGCCCACCACCACCGCGCGGCAGCAGCGTGGCCAACAACGCCAACGAGGATTTCTACAGTTCCAGACGTCAAATCTATGAGGACGACTCACTGTTGCGCTCGCGTCAATCGACTGAGCCGCGCTTCATCTCATTCCAAAAGGAAGGCAGCGTCGGCATACGCCTGACCGGCGGCAACGAGGCAGGCATCTTCGTCACAGCCGTTCAGCCCGGATCGCCCGCCTCGCTGCAAGGCCTCACGCCAGGCGACAAGATTCTCAAAGTAAACGACATGGACATGCTGGGCGTCACACGCGAGGAGGCGGTGCTCTTCCTGCTCAGCTTGCAGGACCGCATTGATTTGATCGTGCAGTACTGCAAGGAGGAGTACGACGAAGTGGTGACGAACCAGCGCGGCGACTCGTTCCACATCAAAACGCACTTCCACTGCGATAATCCCTCCAAGGGCGAAATGGCTTTTAAAGCCGGCGATGTATTCCGTGTGATCGACACTCTGCACAACGGCGTGGTGGGTTCGTGGCAGGTGCTGAAGATCGGCCGAGGCCATCAGGAAATGCAACGCGGTGTTATACCGAACAAGTCGAGGGCGGAAGAACTGGCGACCGCTCAATTCAATGCCACCAAAAAGGAGATGAATGCCAATGAATCCAGAGGAAACTTCTTCAGAAGAAGACGGTAAGTAAGACTGATTCTCTCAGCCTCGCAGATCGATGTTTCTTATCTACTCTCTCCGATTTCTTCCATTAATATAATGACAAATTCGCAGCTCTACACATCGACGTTCGAAGAGCCTGAACCGCGAGAACTGGGACGATGTGGTTTTCTCGGATAGCATTTCCAAATTTCCCGCCTACGAACGGGTTGTGTTGCGCCATCCGGGCTTTGTGCGTCCCGTTGTGCTCTTCGGGCCGGTGTCCGATGTAGCTCGCGAAAAGCTCATCAAAGATTTTCCCGACAAATACACGGCTCCGCTGCAAGACGACGACAAGACCAATTCGAAATGCCGCATCGTGCGCCTGTCGAATATACGCGACATCATGGACCGCGGCAAGCATGCCCTCCTGGACATCACTCCCAATGCGGTCGATCGGCTGAATTATGCTCAATTCTATCCGATAGTGATTTTCCTAAAGACGGACAACAAGCACGTCATCAAGCAGCTGCGCCACGGCTTGCCGAAATCGGCACACAAAAGCTCGAAAAAACTGCTCGATCAATGTCAGAAATTGGATCGCGTCTGGTCGCACGTGTTCAGCTCGCAGATTGTGCTGAATGACCAGGAGGCCTGGTACAGGAAACTGCGCGAAGCAATCGATTTGCAGCAAAGCGGCGCGGTGTGGATGTCGGAATCGAAGGTAAGTACGATTCATAGGACGACATACGAGTACATATTTTCGCAGGCTAAGAAGATAAAGATTAGTTGACCGAAACGGAAAATTTGTTCGTTTTTTTCAATAATATCTACATTTGTCGTGTGGTGTTGGTACAAAAATAGTCTTCACAAATTAGTAACTTATTCGATAAGCTTTAAAAATGATTAAGTTAAGTTGTTTAGTTTATTTATTTTATTGTCCGTGGCAGAGACTAAGGTTTCCATGATTGCCATTTTTATTAGTTTTAAACAACGCAAATTAACTAAATCTGAAAAAGGAACTGAAGCTTTATAGATATTTAATCGCGAATACTGTCTTTAGTCTTGTAGCAAGTGCAGTATTCTATCGTATGGTTTGTGTCTTTGCTTATTTCATGGTTATGCGTTTTCGTTCGTGGTGTGTTAAAGTCATTATTTCAAAAATGCTCATGAGAGACAAATCTCTTAACATACTGGCCTGAGGTTTCGCAGCAATCCTAATTGCAGAGAATCAGTAAAAAGAATGATTGTCGTAACATTAACCATTTGATGTTGTAATAACGACGTATAGTTCTTAAGACAATTAATAAGCAACATTTAAGCACAATTAGTGGCGACATTTGCCGCAAAATATTACTGAATAATACGATTTTTATACAATATTAAAATATTCTAATAGCTCTTTATGATCTTATTGTAGTGTTACTTTTTTGAAATACGTTATTATTAGTAAAAAAATACGATATTTTGGTGAAAGGTTTTTATAATTTTTTTTTAACTTTCAAACTATCCATACCTCACCGTCCTTCAAAATCCTCACCGAAACGCTCTTCCCAACAGCTTCCCGATTCACCCACCGAAATGATCTTCCCTCCGTACATAGCTCCCCCTTGCAATTATCCCTGCTGCTACCTCACATCAAGCTCTGTGCCCCGTTGCGCCCCCGGCCAGCGCAGTTCATTTTCACTTCTTCCCCTTGAACGCCCGCTGACCCCGCCACGCCACTCCCTGGCGGCCCACAACTACGAACAGCCAGCTTATAATACCATAGCAAATGGCGACCACACAGCGGTACCACACCATCTGACCACACCATACAAAACGAACGCGGTATCAATCAACCGCGGTATTAAACCGGCTTCATCAATGCCGGTGGGTTTGGCCACCAGCAGAAGACCACCTTCTTCGCTGCTAGCCTCTCCCGACGACAGTGTCATCGACAATAACGAGGTATTGTCGCAATATCACGGCTCTCAGCCTAATCTGCTGACCACTGATTATCGCGCTGGCCGCAGTTCGATGCCGAAGCACGACAGTCTGTCAATATCGAATCTGACAACGACGACGGCACTGGCCTCTTCCACAACGCAGTCGAGCCTAACGCTCAACAGTGGGTACGGCGGCGCTGGTGGTGGTGGTGGTGGTGCTGCTGCTGCAGGAGCGCTGGGAGAGGCTCTGACTGGTAGTGGCAGCAGTAGAGGTGCCTCAACCGAGAGACGCACCACACCATACTACTATAATGAACTCTTTCAAAAGCCCAATGTTTTCGATTCAAACTTAAATCTACTCAATGCGGACGACTGCACGCCGAAAGCGACTTTGAGTGGCTCTACGGTTGAGTCTAGCCTGATAGATGGCAGTCACAGAGCAGCAATGCCGAAGCCACACCAGCGTCAGCACAGTAGCAGTGCCCGATTAGTCGCTTCAACAACGAACCTGAGAGCAACAACAATCGACTCGGCTACAAATTGGCAAACTGGTGGTAGTGTTGGCGACGCCGGTGGGGGTGGTGGTGGCTGTGACGGTGTTGATGAAGTTGTGAACGATACGACTGGCTGTCGTACCGGAAGTGGTGATGGTGGCGTTGGTGGCGTCGGCTACTCTACTGGTTTCTCATCGGCCATTGATTTGGTTGATAAAGGAAACAGCAGCAGCGCCGGTACGCTAATCAACGAGAATGGGTTCGGCCCAGTAGCGGCGGCCAGAAACTTAGCCGTCATCTCGAACTCCAATCATTCTAACAACAATCAAAATGAGTTTGCATGAGAATCGACGTTGATTTAGTTGAAGTGATGAAAGTAGGTACGTAACGGAGTGGACGAAAGAACGGTGACGGTGACGATGACGGAAGTGGTCGAAGTAGCCGAAGTGCCAGAACAAAAGATCTCAGTGGAGAGGGAGAGGGAGAATTTCAACGAAACTGAAAACATTTCAATTCGAAAGTTGAACAATAAAATTAGAAGAAAAAGCAAAATCACTTAAGAAAATTAAAAACTCATAAAAATGCTAACTCGTAGCGCTTTAGTAAACATAGTAGGTCTTAATGGTTCTTCTCCAAAAATAATTTCGCTTAAATAATTTCCAAAATTATATTTTTATGACAGAAAGTGCAAAAATTTATAAAAAAGAGACTCAATTATGGGTCACTTCAAAGAGAAATCAATTGTAAGAATTATTATAAATAGAATTTTGGAGATACTCCGCTCCGCTTTTAGGTAAAGGTTTGTAAGTCGCGAGGTGTCCAGATAAACGAAGCCACGTGTTGGTGTGTTCTTGCTTCTGTCGGTCTGGTTGTGGCGCTCTAATGTGGTCACCGATACACTCCATCATCTCTGCACTCAACTGAATCAACGTAGTAGTCTTTGCATGTGTGGCTTCTTTAAAATCCGTTAATGTTTTTTTTTTATGTTAATAATGTGGTTTGTTGGTGGTTGCTGCCGCCACTACGGCTCGTTTTCCATAACAATATATTACAGTTAGTTAGAAATATATACATACGTATTTGCATGCTTCAGAAATCACCATCACTCACTTCTCATCACAACAAACACACTCCATCACATACACATACTTTCTTTACATTATTGTAAAATCCTACTATTAAGGCTTTATGTAGACATAGTCGTTCTTATATACTTACTGTCATATTGTAAGAATACCTGGAAACGGTAAAGCGGGTGGAGGAAGCGGTTATATTCTGTAAACCATAAATTATCAGTATGTTCTACGATTTTATTAAAGTACTCGTAGCTTAAGTTACTTGAGTTTCCATGTATTTTTACTGAATCTAGAATACGCCTGAATCTAGAATGCTAAATTCCATTCAAACTATTTACAACGTTGTTGCTAACCTAATGTTTTTTGTGTTTCTTTATTCCTTCTTCCTTTTTGCTACGAACTTGATTGACTTGTTTGTGATGTAACAATATTGTATTGCAATGTCACAATTTAATTGTCAATATCGACTCAAATCATGGTCATTTCCCTGCTTCTTGCCTTATCATAACATCATCATCATCATCATACCCGTCCCGTATTTGCTGTCCTCTGCCCCAAAATACTAAAACCGTTTTGTGCATCATCCCACAAAACTTCTTTGTCTTCTTCCGTCTTCCAAAACTATCAACCGCGAAATGTTTTTTATATAATCTCTTAATTCATTATTTTATAATATTTATGTTATTGTTTTGTCTTTGTTTCTGTTTCTGTTTCCGTTTCTGTTTTCACTTAATTCTCCACTATTCGGAAATTTTCCTAATTCCTTAAAAATGAAAATGCTTCTTCTTTTCTACGCTATGAATCAATCCAATCATATTCACTGTATCTTTTCCCAACAAAAAAAAACATTTTTCCTTAACATCATTAACACTTTGAACCTATTAATTACTTATTCCTTCTGCTGCCTTACCTTCCTTGCCCTATCCCTCTGCCTCCCTTGCTCCCTCTCTCTCCCCGTCTTTCTTCATGTTTGACTTCTACTAATAACCAAAGCCCGTTGAATCCTTATCCGACGATTTCCTCTTCCCTATGACCACCTCCCGTTTATCGTATGCATCAAGTCCTGAATCCGATTTGGAATTAAGTCCCGGCCCGTCAGCATCATTATCACTTGGCAATTTACCACAATTGGTTAAATCGAGCTCCGATCCATCGATCGCCACTAATCAGGATAACCTGGATAGGGATAGAGACATAATTGGTGAAGGACTACCACCTCCGTATACGGTAAGAGGCAAATTGTTACTACAAAACTACACCAACAACAACACCAAATACTTAATAATTTATAAAATGTTTTTAACATCTGATAACAATACAAATACGATATAATAACGACGTACATACATTCCATAACCTTGCAATAATCTTGTATAAAACGAGCTCTTGTTACATTCATAACTTCATAATTATCATAGAGAGCCATTGAGAGAGCAATACATCTTCATTAATAACTAAAATCTAACTTCACGCATGTCTTGCTGCAGCAGAGATCCCATTTTTAACCCATTGAAACCATTTAATTTGAAGAATATTAAGTCTATAGAAGTTAAGACTTAATCAGGAAGTTAACTTAACCTGCTATTAAAACAATTTAATTATGAATTTCATTATAACCACTAAAAGTATGTAAATTCTAGCGATCTGCCGCTTTGTTCCGTCGCCTTATGACGAAGCTTACATTATCCCACCAGAACTATCTGACCCTAATCTAAATCGTTCGATCGGTCCTTATAATTTCGTTTCACATTTTAAAGAATCCTTACGATCATACCATCAATCCGCCACATAATCGTCGCCAAACCATGGAGTCCAGCAAATACAGCATCTACGCTTCCGGGTCGCACATCATGAGCGGGGCGGGGGCACCTTCGGATCCATCGACGCCCTCGACTCGTCCGCAATCTCTCTACGGCATAAACGCACCCGATCTACCGCCACGCATCGATCGCCATTCCAAGCCAGGACCGGGCGAAATGGTGGCACCGCCGTCAGCACGAACGAACAGCTCGGGAGGCACTGTCGGCCGTACGGCACAAGAGCGTCTCTTCGGCAAACCATCGGCCACCATCGCCCACGATGACCTACAAGCGGAATATATTACACGCAATGCCACCGATTCGATGGATCGTCAACAGCAGGCGTCGTTGGAACGGCAGGCGCGTATGAATGCAGCTGCCGCGAAACAGTCAGCCATGGGTGGGCATGTCGGTGGCGGTGGCGGTGGTGGAGGCATGATGCTACCGCCTTCAGGTGTTGTTCAGCAAACAAACGGCTCTTACGACAGCGTCTCCAGCTATGACTCCTACAATGCAGCTCAACTAACGATGCAAAATCTCGGCCGACTCGGGCCGAATGCACCCGACGATCTTAAGTCAGTACCGAATGCAAAGTATGTGTTGCTCTAGATTAGGTTCAACGGGAACGCATTTACTCAGAAATTAACTAATCTGTTTTCTTCTTCTTCTTCTTCTTTGCATTTTACAGTGTCGGTCGTCCGCTGCCCGCCGTGTTGGGCATGAACTCCGGAAATGCTCCGGAATACGCACGCAGTACACACGATCATCATGCCCGAAACTTTGCGGGAGCAAACGATTTGAATCGTCAGAGCAGCCCGGGCCGACCGCAGTACCAAGATATAAATTCTGCCAGAAATATCGGTGAGCGTAATAGTGCCGAACGGTGAGAGTGCAGAGATACTTACTTTATACTTTGATCTTGCAGATCCGCGCAATGGACCTCCTCAACGTCCCTCAAACCTAGGACTCGACGGCAGTCCGCGCAAACAAATTGTCGAGACCAAGACCGATTATGGAAAGTACAGGTAGGCATTTCAAAGGCAACTATCACTTCATACTAAGAGTATAGTATACTATATATACTTAATGAGCATAACATGCTCACAATCTCATCTTAATGTAGCTAAGACAAAAAGATACTACTACTAAGTTTTCTGTAAATACAAATTTAAGCTTATTTAACACTTTCCCCCTTTTCTTTTTCCTCTTAATCTTCTTGTTCATTTAAAAAAAAAAACAAAAATTGAAACTATCTGCATGCATAAAAACAAAAAAAAACTCCACCCTGTATTTGAATATTGCACATTAACCCTTAACGACCTCGCATTGTTGGCATCATTATAGCAAACAAACCAACTATTTTCCTTCAACCTTGTGTCAGTACAGATGCTTCGCTGCACCACCTTGTGCTTTTGTGCCCCTCACAGCCCCTGCCCACGCCCACGCCCACGCCCACGCCCACACTAACATCACTGCAGGGTTCCAATGCAAAACGGGCTACCTTGTCCGCGCTGTGCTCCAGCCTCCGTTCAGATCATCCGTTCTCGTAGCGAATACCAGCGCCGCCTACGATACGTTGGTCTGAGTCGATGTCTCTTGGCTTTCGCACAACGTGTCTCCATCCAGATCGCTCATCAACGATTATTCTGTGCATTTGTAATGCTTTTGTACTGGTTTTTCGACAAAAGTGCTTTCGAAAGTTGGCGTTTTTGCGCATTGCATTCAATAAATGTTTCATAAACTGTCTTCTTTTACTCGAACTTACTCAGCTATTGTTTATTTATTCATTTACTTCATTGTACTCGTATACGTAGTTGTTTATCCACATTTCTTTCGACCTCTTATTCCATTTGGCATTATCATTTATTTTCGTTTCTTTGACGTCCTCTGTCCAAATTCATTTCAAATAAATGTTGCGTCGTCGCTACCATGCACACCACCACAACGCCTACATCTCCACACACGCCCACATCAGCCGCAACAACTCCGCCTCTCAAGCCGATTACAACAAGTTGTCGAAAAATCCGCACGCAGTTGTACCGCCGCCGAATATCAACGGAAGCGGCGGCGGCGGCGGCGGCGGCATCAACAGCACTCCGAGCACTAACGGCAGCGGCGCCCCCTTTAAGCCGGTACCACCGCCGAAGCCGAAGAATTACCGGCCACCCATACAGGGTGGGCCCGGACAATGGGAAAATGGCGTAAGTAATTCTGGACGCAACCACTGAAATGTCTCAAGTAAAAACGAAACTTTAAATTTAAATTTAATTACAGGATTCTGGTTCTCCTCGCTCGCCGAATGGTTTTTACTATCCTCCTTCCGCAGCACATCATCATTACTCACAGCAAACGACACCCGCGTCTCCGCATCATGGACCCAGCACCAGTAGCAGCGGCAGTATGCAGCAACCGCCGTACGGTGGCAGTGGGAGCGGTAACGTCGGAGTCAACGCTGGTGCCTACGGTCCGCAACAGCCACCACACTATCCTCCAGCGAACGGCTACGGCAGCGGCGGCAGTAGTCATCACTACAACGGTGGCAGCGGTACTGGACCGTACATAGCACCACATCGCGGCATGCCACCGCCAATCGGTAAGAGAAAAAGAATGCAAGTGATCAATTTCTTAAAAGAGACCTACGAAATCATATATGTACACTTTAGAGAGCACTTAAGTTAGAGAGCGGCCAAGTTCGGTGAACATAAAAAATAGAGTAAGCGGCTAACTTGACTCTCATTCCTACAGAGGCTTAGTTTTGAAAGCTTTCATAAAGAGAAGAGAGAAACCATACATAACCTAACTTCGTTAAAGTGGTAGAGAGAGTTAATATCTGTGTTTTGTGGAGATTATTTCTCTTCAACCACTTCATAGTGTGGCTGTCTGTCAAAATTGCCAGAGAAATCAACTATTATGAAACTTTTATTATGTTATTTCTAGAATAAATAACTGGTTAAATTAATAAACGGTTTAAATGGTTAAGGATAATTGTTTCAAATAAACATTTAAATTTATGCTTACACGAAAAAGTGTACCTTAATTTTAAATCGCCGTTTTCTTCTCGCTTATGAGATTTATGTCATATGAATTATAATTTTTGTATGTTTTAATTTCATGTAGGAAACCTGCCACCGCACACTCCTGAACGTCACGCACTTGATCTCGCTGGCAGCCGTGAACAACGTGGATCGGCCTTCGAACTGTATCGTAAACCTCAAGTTGGCGCGGCCGGACACCATCATAACATGAGGTAAGCCTACTCATTTCCATTTCCATTTCGCCCTTTCCCTTCCTGTAAAACCCATACGATTTTAGTGTCATGAAAACATAAACATTTCTACTAAAGTTTTACAACTTAAATTCTCTGGAGTAAATCTTAAACCTTTACTATTCAGCTACTCAGCTACTACAGCATGCCCACCCAAAAACCAGGTCCTGAGAAAACTTGAGCTGTATCTTCTGTATTTAACTGTATTTTCTGCAAGGAAAAAGAAAAACTGTTTTAACGAAAAATGTTTTAATTTTTGTTATTGTTATTGTTATTAATAAAACACATTCATATAATTGTTGTCATTGTTGTCAGTGTACAATAATCTTTTAGTACGATTGTATCATAATGCAAACCAAACCATCATTCTATCAACATTTATTTGATGATGTTGTTGCTTTATGACATAGAATTCATTTCATTCGGATATCGGCCATTTTCTCATTTTCAGCAGACAAGAAAAAATGGTTCTCTAATTCGACTCGCACTCACTATACGCACTCAGACGCACAAAATCTCAATTTTCGTATATACTATGTTGAAATTGTAAAATCTTGTTATAGTACAGCAGCTATTATTTTTGCAATAACCAAAAAAAAAAAAAACTAGTACAATTTTTCATAATATTTTTACGAGAGTAAAAAAAGCCAAAAAAAACGAAAATAAAACATTTTTCGGAATAACAAAATAATTATTCGATTTGTTCTTCCTTCGCTTTACCATTTTACCATTTAATTGTTGTTTTAATGCTCTATCTGATTTACAAATTTAATACCTATTTACATTCGTATAACTTATATTTGTTATTTTTCAAATCTTAATATAAATAAATCTTTGTTGCAGAAGCGAGAAGAAATTCTTGCTTATATACAAATTAACAATAGTTTATAACAAACAATAATGGTAAGGGTTGAACAACGTTCCTTAAAAATGGTTAACTAATCGTACCTCATTATAATCATCATGAAGCTAGCTTTCATTTATTATGGTTAAATGATAAACGTCCATTCAAACCTATCCAAATCTTCTTTTTATGGTGGCAGTCATTACGTACCTACATACATACATATATAGATAGTATCGTATATCGATTTTTTTGGTATAGACCAAAAAATTCTAAAACTGTTAAAAATTGGTATTTGCAAAAAACAACTAAAAATCCTTAGGTTAAAAGGAATTTTAATAGATATACAAATTGAGAATGTGTGCGTGCGTGTGTGTGATTGTCTGTATTTAGCGTATGCAAAGAATAAACCATAAGTATACAGCGCTAAGTATCATTATTGCAGTAATATTTTTCAATTTAATGCGGTAAAATATTGGAATAAGTTTGAGTATTTCTTACTATGTCTCTTCTTTTGAAGTTCTTTAAAAATGTAAAGAGCAAGGTCGTTTGGATACTCTTTACAGAAGTCAAATCAATCAAGAAACTTTCCATTATATCAGTTTTACGCTTGGTTGGTAAAATTTGTGCCCTTTACTCAGTTCAAAACTGAGTTCATTTTATACTCATTCGACACCTCATGCTTCCTTCCTTCATCAGCGATTTTTTTTGTCATATTTTGAAAGTATGAGAAATCTCTAGAACCTCACTCTTGTCTTAGGCCGATATTCGAAAGGTTTGGAATGTGCATAAATTTACTTTGTGGACCACAGACTCCCTCCATCTCCCGCCAAGTAATGACCACATCATTGGCGAAACCCTTCCAGCCATTCGTGTCTTCTATTCCTTTGATATGTTTATGAAATGTTTTCGTATAGTCTCGGAACCTTGTTCGGAACCTCCTCTATTACTTTAAGAAGATTTGAAATCTTGTCTATATTTTTTTTTTTTATTCGAAAATTTTCCATCAATCAATCAATTCGTACAACAAAACCGCATTAAACTCGGTAGCGAAATGGAGTCGTACAACAATAGCAACAACAACAAAGGTTACAGTAACTATTACGCAACGTCACCACAAGTAGATGTACCTGTGGGTGGCCCCCACAGAACTCGTCCCTCCGCCCGGGATACAAACTATCATAATTATCAGGTGCAGCAGCAGCAGCAACTGTTGCAACAACAACACAACCAGCGACAACAACAGTATTACAATGAAAGAGTAATGATGCAGCAGCAAGAACAGCAGCAGCTTCAAGCACCACCGCCACCATCACCACCGCCTCCACCGCCACCGCATAAAGCGAAAAAGAAGTCCGTACTCAAAAGTCCTCTGACGGCTATTAAAAATGCTTTCATGAAAACGACACGCCCCCTAAGGCGTATGAACAGCATGGTTGAGCCGGAAAGAAAGCCAAAGTCCATCATTAAGCGTCAGCGTTCCATGTTGGAGAGGAACATGCAGCGTCCGTATTATCCAGATGAATATCCAACATATCCGGCCGGATTCGAGGGGAAGTGGTACCCCGGCATGGCTGCGGACGAGGTAATGACGCCGCGGGAGGCCCTATACTACCAACAGTCCCAACAACACTCGAACTATGCAGCGCAGGATCTCCTGAATAGTACATACCAGAACCTGGAAACCGAAGATATCTATGGCAATGTTGAAACAGTGCCACGAATGCACAGCAGAAGTGGGTACGGCATGGCTGCGGTAGAGCAAAGTGGCTACGAACATGACAATCTGTATGCAAACAGAGCTTTAATAGACTTGGAACGACGCCAAGCCATGGCAGCAGTGGCCGCCGCCGGTAGAAATGGACGTAAGATCGTACGCAGACATAGTTCGACCACAGCCGACCACGTTGGCGACCGCCGAAGAGGCTTAGCCGCGAGGGCCCAGGAGCCGGGCCCCGAAGAATATGCGCAGGATGACGTCTATCAGACGCGCCACAGCGTTTACATGATGAATGCCCAACAACGCCGAGCTCCCAGTTCGGAGGTTATGACGCGTCGACGATTTTATCCGGGAGCCGCAAGTGAGCTGTACGACCAGAGAGACGGCCTCTACCAGACGAGGCGTGAGGTGCAGCGCGAAATGCAAAGAAATCATTTGTATCAGTCCAAGAAGGAGATGCAGGAACGCATCGCGCAGGGCAAGAAAGAAATCCAGCGCGAGTTCAGTCCGCAGCACAGCAGCCAGTCGGAGCGCGACGACAAGTCGGAACGCGACCCGATCTACCAGTCGAGGCGAGAGCTCAAAGAAAACGGCATGAAGGCGCGTGCTCAGCTGCGCGAGCAAATCTATCAGACGCGCCGAGAGGCTCTGGAGACAATGGCGGAGCCGACGTACGTGTCGAAACGGGACATCGGCAGACCCGAGCCCATCTACGAAACGAAGGAAGAGAGCATTTTGCACCATCGCGAGAATGAGACGGATGAAACCAAGGAGGAGAAAACCGAGGTGATGGCGGTCGCCGAGATAAACCAGAGTGAAGAGACGACCCTAAGTCGCTCTGATTTACAGAGGTCCACTGACACCGTGATCGAGGCTGCCAGCTGCGTTGTACCGGCACCAACAAATGGCCCAATGGCGTGCATTGAGAAGGAGCTAACTGCTGAGCTCAGAGAGGAATACTCTGAACAGGATTCCATTATGATGGTGGACCAGACCACAGGCATTGAAAATGACACACTTAATCGGGCTATGATGGAATGCACGATAATAGAAAACGGCAGCTGCGACCTGTCGGCGGATAACCTTCGCGATTCCGCCAGCAGCAGTGCCACCACAGTGGAGGCTCCCGCTGCGAGCCTACCTATACCGCCCCTATCACCACCACCAGCAGCCGCCGCACGGTCTCCATTCCACATTTCCAACATTCTAAAGCGTACTGGGCCACCAGTCGCGACAACCGTCAGCAATAGCCGCACCTCTATGGAGACCCAATATACCTCACAAGCTAGCTTACCCGTCGAGCCGCCGAATGCCACCAGCACGCCCTACCCGAGCAATATGTCGCTACCGATTGCCGGCCCGGTACCGACCAGTGCTCCGGCTGCTGCCAGCATTCCAGGCCCAGGCTCATTTCCGGCCACGGCGCGCGAACCGACCACGACTCGCGGTGTTTTCGATAGCACCGGCGGCACCTTGTCCGACAATGTCTGGAACGTGTCGCTGCAGATACCGCCAGGCGCCATACCGCAGGGCGTACGACAAGAGATCTATTTCACAGTCAGCGATCCCCGCCTGGGTCAAGCCGTGGGCGGACCGCCTCTGGACATGGAAAATGGTTTGTTGTTGTTGTAATACTTAAAGAGTTATTTTCTTTAAAAAAAAAATATTTTAGAGAATACTTTTTCTCTCTCCTTTTTGCATCTTCCACTTAGCAAAACTCACTTTTAGTAAATACTTCATTTTGGTTTATGAATGCTATTTTCATTACCTTGGTTTGATTGTGTGTGTGTGTGTTTTTGTTTATATAGTTGTAAGTGTTCTTTGGCTGCATGGTATTAGATAATAATTAGCTAATGATTTTATTATACAATATTATCCTTCATTAATACTGCATGATGTTTGCTTGGCCTGGTAATAATGGTTTGCTTGTAGTAATGCGAAATGGTTAAGATAATATTACCGTACTCGGTATGCGGTCTCCTGCCTTAGAAGAGTTAAGAAGTTATCTGTCTATAAGAAAGAGAAAATGCGATATAGATACTCAGGTTCGCCGGTACAGGCTTTTTTAATCAAGACAAGGCAATGTTTTTTATTCATGTCGTGATGCCGAGACAAGAAAGGGTTTTTTAGTCTAGATGAGATACGGAGACTTAGATAAGATTTTTCAGGCGAGACGACATAGCGAAACGGAATACTTTTCTTAGTGTACCCCAAGCTTTTCATAGAATCCTTTTGCCATCGGAAAATTCATGGTTACAACACGAGACAGCCTTCTTTAGCTTATCCCACAACGAGACAAAACTTCTCCGTTGAGAGGAGACGAGACGCGTTGCTGCGGGGCCACACACACTTTTTAGTCCAGGCAAAATCTGAGAATGAGCTCGGTCAAACATCGGAAGATCTCACACTGTGCGTCCATACTTGCATATCTGCCTATACTGAAGGTATCTAATTTCTATGGTACTTTTCGTAACGTGATGATCTCTGTATGATAAAGATTAAGATTAGAGATTAGGAATGGTAAAGATTAGTAATAAAGGAGATTTTATGATTAGTAAACTCTTTCTTTAAAAGACGAAAGCGTTTTGATGGCAGAAGGAAAATCTCAATAGATTTTATAGGTTATGTTAGGTTAGGTTATGTTTCCGGCATGCTAACGAAAAGTGGAAAGTATTTAATAATTCAAGGGCGAGCGGTCACAGTGGGCTGAACACAGGGCAAGATTTCTTAACTCACTTCGTTACAAATTCAAGGAAAGTATAACTGCATGAGGCTTGTTTAGCAAAGCGTTCGTTGCGCTTTGAGCGGAAGTGATTCTGTATTTGATTCTAGAGAAGAGCATGACGACTAACCTTTTTTATTCGAATTATGTATGGTACATATTTTATTTTATTTTTCGTAGTAATGACAATTTCTTTAAAACTTACTGCGTTTCTTAATGATTTCTTTAACTTAAACAATATACTCTATACTCTCTCTCTCACACACACACACACGTTTCTTTTTTTTTCTGTTTTGAAAATCAATTATGTACTTACACAAAAAAAAATTATTTGTATTTTATTAGACTTTTCTCACACTGAGATCAAGGAATTTCATCCATATCATCATTATTTTGCAGGTGAAACGATGCTCTCGCCTCTCGTCATGTGTGGCCCACAGGGACTTGAATTCCTTGTGCCGGTCACGCTCAACATACCGCACTGTGCCGGACGTACAGCCTCACTGGGCCTAGCGCTGAAGGCCACTGATAGCGAGAAGAATTTGCATACCGAATGGGACAATATCGATTTGCCGAGCAATGCAGCGGCGCACACAGTCTCTGTGAAAGTGGACCATTTTTAAACGGGACCATAGCCCTCTAGTGTTTATGGATAGTTCGTAAGAGTATTCGTGAGAATATAGAATTTTTTCTTCCTCTTTTTGTAAATACGTATAATATGAAAATATTAAAAAGCTAGAAATTAGTTGGTTTTGTAAAACGAATCTGTTTACTATTATTATTATTACCATATTATAGGATATACGATATATAGGATATATATTTAAACATTATCAAGTTGTGCGTAGGTACATATATTTCGTGCCTTTAGGTAATAAAGTGTATTTATTATAGGCCAAGAAAAACGAACGATTAATATTTTCTAAAATTATAACAATCGATTATATACATTTTATACATCGTATATGATAGAAGGCAAAGAAAAAACAATGAAAAACTCGAATTATAAAAAATACTTACATATTATACAATTTATAAAAATTGCCGGCATTGCTTTGTAGTGTTGATCAAATATACTCGTAGTAGAAAAATATTGTTAAATATTTACAAAATTAACATACATACATACATATATCCTTAATAAAACGATAAAGTCAAATTCTCTGAGTTTATGAAATGTGAATAAATTTATACCGAGTTCATATATATTCCACATGGACACTATTCACTCTATCAACAATTGAATAATTTTGCGCATATATAATAATAATATATTATTTCTAATTTATTTGTCATACAATTATTACTATAAATTAACGAATCCAAACCTTTTCATTATTGAATCC
Organism: Conops quadrifasciatus; assembly: GCA_949752815.1. Classification (NCBI taxonomy): domain Eukaryota; kingdom Metazoa; phylum Arthropoda; class Insecta; order Diptera; family Conopidae; genus Conops; species Conops quadrifasciatus. Next base: position 2,876,202 of record OX457078.1, read on the forward strand.
ATGTACTATATATGTACATACATATACAGGAATTTATATAACTATAAGAACTTATTAGAGTCTCGTAAAATTTATATAAACCCGAAAATCAGGCGATTATGTTATAATTTTACAAATAAATTGTTATTGTCTTAATGATTTGTTGATATTTTTCAGCGTATTCAACAAACCACCAAATCAGACATACATTAGCTAAAGTGATTATCACAATTGCAAATCGAGTGCCCATAAACAAAGTTTCAATTAATTCTATTAAACACTTCAGCTAATGCATGACTGTGGCATCGGTGTATTTATTATCATATAGAAAACGTATCTCTTATGCATAAATCTTTTATAGTATATGATTACAAATATATAAAATGTACACATGTATTTTATAATAACAATTTACACAAGGTTGATTGAATAAATAAAAATTTCAATAAAAAAATACATTAGCTATTCAAAGAGTATTTTATTGAATTATGGAGTATAAGAAAACTTTCTCTCCAAAATGTCACATCAATTTATGTAGATCTGGAAAGCTGTAGAAAAAAAATGTAGAAAAAATAAGCTTTCATAGCAAGAAAGAACGATCCAAATGTAAGGGATACTAATGGTCACTAGCAAACCCTTAAAGATGACAGCTCTTGTATATAATTGAATATAATTTATATTTTCCCTAAAGAAATACACAAAAATATAAATAGGCAAGTCCTCCCTCTCAAGGCTTCAGCTCAAAAAACATAAAATGCACCGCCATAAGAGTTAATTGAATTTTTATGTGTAATAAAAATAGCTTTATTTACGTAATATTTTCATTTAGAGTAATGACTTCGCATTAATACGATAATACAATAAACGTTTTATTTAAATAAAATAATCTTAACTTTTTAAAGTAATGTTAATACAATTTCAGTTTTTTTCTAAATAGTTTGCATTTATTCCTTGTTTACCATTTAAAATATACAATATATTTTGTATAAGCTAAGCAAATGCATGTCATATTTTTTTAATAAGAAAATAAGTCTAGTATAAATGATGAAAATATTGCAGAAGAGCATTATTTATTCTAAACATAGTCAACAGACAAAAAAAACTTGAGCTCGACTAAGCTATAGCGGTCTCAGCAAAAATAGGCAGCATTTATTTTTAAGCGGTCGACGATGTAGTCGAAGATAACATGATTTCCTGCTCCGGTATGGCGGAGACAGCTTCCTTTACATAGCCGTAGATATGTTTTCTTGTATCGACAATAACATCGCGCACCATCGACTTAAAGAAGGCGGTATGGCGTGGTGCCTCAGAGTAACGTTCGTAATGATCGAGCGAGTCCTGCAGTTTTAAAGTAAGATCATAATTCTTACGCACCACGTCAAGGATTTGCTCTTCAGTCGGTGTCGATAGTCCTTGCTCTGCCAACCATTCCTTGATTTTGTTTTGAAAATGTTTAACAATAGCTAAGATATTGACCAGAGCATTCAGTAATTTGATGACATCCTCCTTGTATTCACAATCCAGCATAGTTGTATAACGCAAAACTGAACGAAATAAATTGGTGAAGTGAAGAAGAAGTAGCAATATGTATTTCGTATAAATTTTACCCATAGAATGAATTTCGGAAAAAACTTTCTCCTCACGATTCAGCTCATAGTAAAGTTCGTCATAACTATTTGTAGTGGCCAGAAAAGTGTCACCATAAGTAATAAATAAATTAAAAATATTAACAACCTACAAGAAAGTGTTTTAGAAATATTATTTTCATTCTGTAAAAATTTCTAAATCCGAACCTGCAACGACAAATAGAAAATGTTGCATTTTTTAACCAAGTTCTGTTCTTGATTAACAAGAAAACGCAATAGACCAATTAAAGCCGACCACAGCTCCTTCCAAGGATAATTGAGACGCACACGGCAACGCTTCTGATAGCAGAGAATACGATGAATGATACCGATGCAGAGAAGGTACAACTCCATGGGGAACTTTTTCATGAGATGTGACACTATGAATTCGACCAACAAATCCAACAGCGTAGCAGCGAGCGGTTGAGATTTACCGACGCGATCGACATGCAGCTTGCGGTGACGCATTTGCGCACGGTGCAGCATCACTTTAAAAGTGAGATTGCTGTCGTGCATCATCGAGTTCGCGTATTGATCCTCTGAAATGCAGGTTAGTATAAGGAAACACAATTTCAAGTTGGCAATACTCGATTCATTCTTATTGTCCTGCATTACAATCGAGCTAGAAGAAGAAAGCAGAGCTTCAGCACCCAAGGAATGCGAAATTCGCCATTTTACCAATATTGAAAAACTGCCACAAGCAGGTTTGTTGGGTACTGTGTGATGTCGATTATGGGCGCATTCGCCAAATCTGGTACAGGTTGCGTTAGACTCAGAGTATTACTTGGTGATGGCGGCGCACTAGATTCAGCCTGTGTATGTGCCAAAGTTGTGATGAAATTGCGGTTGAGGTGCACTGCTTCGTAGAGAGCTAAAAGTAGACCATTGTTGGCCTTAATCTGCTGGACGCGCTCGCAGCCTTCATCCGACACGAACATATTGCCGACAATATTGGACAACGACGAGAACCAGGAAGAGGACTGAACGTTGGATAGACTTTGCATATACTGGCGGCAGAAATCGATGAGAGATTGTGATATCATCTGACCATAACTTCAGGGAGAAGAAACAAAATTTCATTAAGAAGTCATTTAGGGGCAGAGGCATATAATTCACCCGTTTAACGCCAGCTCATCAGCAAGAATCGACAACTGTACTATATAAGGATTATTAGCTTCATATTTGCGGTAGTTCACCAGAATCGTTAACAATATTACGATGTCATGTCCGTGTTGTGTTCGAAGCAAGGGATCGCTGAGCAGTCGCACGAAGGCGTCAAATAATGAATTCATCATAATATATTCAAGCAGAACATTCTGACTCACATTATCAGTGCCGGTGACCAAGACGAGCAGTAACTTTAAGCACATAAAGCGTGCATTTTCGGTGACGTCACCGGCTGAAAATTGTGCGAATTAGAAAATCATTAGCAAACCAAAGACAACAACTCACCCAGCAAAAGCTGACTGCAGTTCTCCATCAACTGCCTCAGCCATTTGTCCATTTGATCGTAACCAAATATTTCATTTATTATATCGAAAGCGGTGTCCGCAGATGATTTCTTGAATATCGCATAAAATAAGGAGCACAACGTCTGCAGACTGTTGCATAGACGCTTTGGATGATCTAGAAATTACACAACACATTTCAAATTAATACTATCGATGGGAAGATGTTACTTATCTCTTGGCTACTCACCAGTGTCTAAGGTGTCTATACACTTCTGGAAAATCAAGTTAAGATTGGACTTGACCATCGGAAATTGCTCTGCAGTGATTTTGGACACTTCACTCTCCAACGACTCCACATTCGGCTGAAGTAGAAAGAACTCATTCCAGAACTCTGCGCTGTCTCCAGTCGGATCCTCACCACGGAAGAAAAGTTCGTATATGTAAACAACCTTCTCTTTGGGCCGCTTTGAAGAGCCACTGCCACTACGTTTGCGAGAGGTCATCGCGGAACTACAATTACGTTTGGTTGGTGTTTCCACTTTGTTAATGATGATTTTAACACTTATCTATAGAAGAATTTGAAGTTTATAAAATATAAAACGTAGGCAGAATAAAGGAAAATTGAAATTATTATATATCTTTCTTGTGAATTTCTGAACAACTTTCCATGTTTACCTGGAAGCCGTAATTTTCAACAAATATTCTAATTATTTAGGATAAAACTAGAGATAACGATATTTGAGTACCGGTGACTTTGTCACTGTTACTCTAAAGTCACTGGTCACTGTAGCGACAGAATAATATTTTTACCAGTGACAGTGACAGTGACTGCCGCCTTCGTTCCAAAATATTCACACACAAATAGTCGTTGCTGTCACTGACTTGTTTCAAGCTATTCACACACAAAAATTCGTTTCTGTCACTGACTTCTTCCCGTCGCCGTGAATTCGCTTGCGTATTTTTTTTCACGTACATATTGTACAAGAATCTAGAGTTGCAATAATTTATAATTATCTGTGCAGTTTAAAAACCTGCTATAAAATACGTAATCGGTTATGAGACCTTTTTATTTGATCGTATATATTATTCTTATTAATTATTATTATTAATTAATACACCATTATTGGGAACAGATTGAGCACAGTACAAGCTCTCCAAATTTGTTATTGTTTTTGTAGTTGTTGTTGGCGCTGATCCCAACAAAATTTTTGGTCGCTCTCGTCTGGTTTAGGAGCTTTAGCCCTTTAAAGTTTGAAAATTTATTGTCTATACCTCCTAAATGTCTTGAGTAATCGAGAACAAAAATTTAGACCTACTCGCTAATATATAGTCGTACTCTCAATATAATGACAAAAATATAATAACTAATTAGAAACTATTTTAATAATTAAGTTAATAGTTATTGTTTAATAAGAATTCAGTATACAAATTATTTTATATTTTGGAATAAATGGAAAATAACTGATTGATTTTGATGTTACTTTCTTTTTCAAGAGATTTATCTCCGTATGTACATTTTAAAATAATAATTAATGTAGGCTTGTTCAGGGTGAGATCAATTTAAATTAAATAAATATGTTTACAATACCTAGAAGGGATAATTATGATGACCTGTGTCTACCAGAGAAATAGGGTCCACATTAATCTGTTTGTATTTGTTTTTATTTACTATTGTATTTAGCAGATTTTACTCTCAACTCGAGCTAATTTAAGTGAGAGCTTTAAACTAAATTGTAACAACAGCGAGAATACAAAGCTTTAAGCTACTAAAGCGTATCGGTCACGCGTTTCTTTGTATTTATACTGCTTTGCATTTTCATTTTACCTTTTCTTAATAAATGATTGTTTTTTTAATATAGTATACTCGTATATAAATCACTTAATTGAGTATCTCCAATCTCCACCACTGACTATATAAAGACCATACGCTTCTACTGCTGGAAAATAGTACGATTTTGTCATTCGCCGATAGCTTAGTTTCCTCAGTGCAGAACGGATTTCGTATTTATATTATATTAAATTAACAGCAGTGTACAAAATGCGTTTTACTGTGTTTATTTTACTTGGTAAAATTATATTTAGTGATAAGTAAATTGAAATAAAATGTGAATAATTATTTAAACCTATATACACATAACATATACACATAACTATATGTATGTACAAAATTTGAAGAAGAAGAGTATTCACAATTCCCATCAAAAACAAATCAGCAGTGGTTAATTATCATTCATTAAGAAATCAAGAAATAATTTTGAAATAATTCATTTTCGTTTTGAAAAAAAAAATCTACTTTGCTAAAAATTTTGTTAGCTTTTGTATCGTGTTTAATACCATGTGTATAAATTTAATTCTACCTACAATTTAAATAATGATTATAAACTTTATTTACTGCATAGTATTAAAATCTTTTATGAAAGTATTTTGTAATATTACTTTTCATTTCTAGCCTTTTGCCTGCTTGCGTTAAGTGGGGTGAAGGCTTCACCAGCTAAGAAGCAGACTCCAGCTAATGCCTGCTCCCGCGACTGTGGCGATAAATACGAGCCCCTCTGCGCTAAAGCCAAGAACAGTAGCAAGGAACGACTAATTACTTTCGGTAGCGAATGCGTCATGGCTAACTATAACTGTGCACACGCAGACGATCGTAAGCGAATCTGTAACATAAAATCTAGCAATCCTTTCATAAGCTCTTTTCTCCTTACAGAATTTGAAACGAAATCGAAAGGCGAATGTGGTGGTAATGTCAGTGTACGCCTTTCCTAAAAACATTGTCGGAAGATGGAGTTGACGAATCTTATTCAATCGTAGATAACTTTCAAATAAAAAATAAACAAAATTCTTTAAACAACTTGCTTTTATTTCTAATAGATATATTTATCCAAACATTCTTCAAGCAATACTATACATTTCTTAAACTTTCACTAGAATTTTATTCATCCATCCATCTTAACCAGTACAAAACCTACTTAAGGAAAGCTCTGGGCGCATACAAATTGTATTTGTTTTCTATAACTATATAATATTTCATTTTTAATTAAAGAACGATTAGTTTGGTAATTTTAATTTTTATATGCGTTGATCGAAGCCAGTCGTAAGCTGAAAGAGAAAGGACGAGTTTTCCTTTTATATTTTTTCCACATTAATTAATTATGTTTCTTAGTAATAAATATAAAATTTTAAATAAACGACAACGGCCTACCTACGATTGGGGCTTACCATTTTTTTTTTTACTTTATAGTGTATATAGATCACCATTTTCGGTTACTACAAACTACGTTGATGCTGTAAGATCTCAATATTTTAGTTCGAATCTTTCTGCTGCTTAATTTTATAGTCAGCTAAAGCGGCTTTGATAGCATCCTCGGCTAACATGGAGCAATGAAGCTTGACAGGCGGTAGACGTAATTCCTTGGCAATATCAGTATTTTTCAACTTGCCGGCCTCATCAATAGTCTTGCCCTTTACCCACTCAGTAGCCAGAGAACTGCTGGCAATAGCAGAGCCGCAACCGAATGTTTTAAATTTAGCATCGATTATTTTACCATTTTCATCGACTTTTATTTGTAACTTCATGACATCACCACAAGCTGGTGCGCCCACCAAACCAGTGCCCACACTGCTGTCCTTCTTGTCCAAGGAACCGACATTGCGTGGATTCTCGTAGTGCTCAACAACCTAACAAAGGTAGACAAAAATATATGCCCATTGCCAAAGCGTTAGCAATAGTTATAAGTAGAAAATCATAAATTAATATTTAAAAATAAACTTGTAGACAGACTGATACTTACGTTTTCATGGTAAAGTGCCGCAGGAACACTCTGCACACGTCGTATTTGCGATTGGAACAGACGGGACACTCTGGTCAGAGACATTTTTAAATCAAATGTCGTTGTGAAATTCGTCTAATGCACCTAGGATTTTCTCGTATTTCGCCAAAAGTTCAACTATACTGCGTGCTATCTTTTGTGTTTATGCAACTTTGACAATTCCTGATTATCGAGCAAAAGAATCGACTGGAATCTAGCAGCTGATTTCGTTAGCGATTTTAAAAGGTTTGTGTCTGTGCTAAATACTTGAGAACACACACTTTTTGGTTCTTAAAGGTGGAGTTTATATATCCTAGCCGTGTTGTTTTTTTACAGACCTTAATATATAATTTGGGACCCATTTCATCTAGCAGGGTGTTTAGTTTGACTTCATTATTTCATTATTTTATCAAACGCGTTATTGAGATATAAGCAGAATATAAAAGAATCAAATTACTTTCTATCAACCATCAATTTCCCAACGAATATCGCTTCACATTTTAACACCTTCCAACACTGTATCTTTACCACCAAATCCACTTTTTCCGAAAATAGAGATCTAATTATGACTAATTATGTTATCTTAGATCTAATTATAGATATAAAATATCTATTAAACTAATTTTCATTAATTTTGAATTAAGCATTTTTCCCTGTATGATGAACCATAAAGAATAATAAGTTTTGCGTACATATAAGTAAAGCTTATCTTTATCAAAATTGTAACTTGGCCTAATCCGTTTTTGGTTCATACTGTACCCCTACTTCCAGGCTACACATAATTTCCAACAAATTTTACTTGTGTTCTGTTCTCTGTCAAATATTGTTGTGTGGAGAAGTATTAATTTGCACGTGCCGAAAATTAGACAAGTTTTAGAAATAAAAAACTCAATCCAGTTAAACAAAATCAATTAATTGATTAAGAATGCAAGGTCAAACGCAATATGGTGGAACTACATTCGTACCAACAAAAGACTGGCAAGAGATTCAAGAAGGTATTTGAAGGCCTCAAATGGTATTATATTTGATAAATATTACTGAATTTTTTAATATTAGTATTTATTTTAATTTTTTTAATCTACACCAGGTCAAGCGATACCAGCTGGTCTTCATATACGGATAAATTTGCAGACCGGAAAGAAGGAGGCGAAGCTTTTGGACAAAAGTGAGCAACAGTGTTCCACTGCAGTAGCTGTATACACACCAACAGAGGCCCCTTCAAAGGAAGAACGTCCAAAAGAGGAATAGGTACCGCTTATTTAGAAGTATAGGTAGAGGAAAGAATATTTGGACCTAGTTCTGCAGAAAGCAACCAACCAACACTGCACAAAATTTTGAGCTAACGTAACTTTTCGACTGCTCCTAGCTATTCATTTTTAACTATCTGCTTGGCATATGTAAATGTGTATAAAACAGGTTAAAAGCAGTAAAAAATGACGCCCGAATTTGTCTAAAATGTGGGTTAGTTGCTCCTTGGTTAACTGGGTTCAATTGCAATCGCAAGTTTCATAATCATTGATCTTATTATCTACAGCATATCAGTGCCGGCCAATATTAAGTAGACGTAGATAATTCCAAACTAGTATTCCAGTGTTGATGCAACGCTACTGGGGAAAATGTATCATGCAATACATGTTGCACCTTAGCAGTCCATATTCCGTTGGCTTAGAATAAAATAAACCTTCTATTCAGTAAATAATAGGATTTAGATAAATATCGAATAAATATTATATTAATATTAGATACTTTAATATAAATATTTGTGTTGACAATTAATACATATTTAAATAAAGTGTGTTTTACGTTAAATAAGAATTTTATTTACTCAACTCTGTTTTCCGTACCGTACATAGCTTTTCTATGTTACTGTACTCAATGAAACAGAAAAACTCGTGGGACATAGAATGCCTGCTGTTTACTTTCTTTAAAATTTAATGGGGAAGTTAATTTTTTACTTTATATTAATTAAAAATAAAGTGCTTTGAAATAAGTTTGAGGTTTTTAATAGAGACAAAAGAATACAAAATGCGGATCTGGATTTTAATGACAATCATGCTGAGCATTAGTCGGTTATCTTTCGCTGAGAACAACACTTTTATACCCACAAAGGAATGGCAAGAGATAAAAGAAGGTAAACAACGTCTTCAAATTTTTGCGAGAGCAACATTCAAATATTTACTTGCAGGGCAAGGAATCCCTGCTGGTTTGCATGTACGTATTAACCTGCAAACTGGAAAAAAGGAAGCTAAACTAATAGAGGAATCGGAAGAAGAGGAAAAGGATTCTGCCTTATCTACGCTACCGGCGAATTCAGATGAAACGTCGACTAAAGGCAATGCAAAACATAACCTTAAAATAAGCAGAACCTTGGAGGAGGCATTGAAAAATCTTCCCAAGGGACAAATGGCATTGGATTACACTCCGGAGAGATTTGACCGAAGCAAACGAGGCTACAAATCTTATAAAGATTTGAAGACATCTTATGAGGAGATGAAGCGCAATTTCAAGAGCGATGCTGAAATTATAACCCTTCTGCTGCATGAATACGTAAACGTCAGTAAAGCGGAGAGACATAAAGGCGGCCTCTTTGACGACGGAAAAACCCACAAACATTTGATGCGCGTTTTGGACAACTTGAAATATCTGTCGCATCAGATCGACAACGCCTTGTGGTTCATCGATGAGGGTGGACTTGATGTGATGTTGCTTCCGATGATAGTCAACGAAACGAATGTGGATTTGCGAGTGCAAGCAATGCGAATCCTTGGTGCTCTGACACAAAATAACCCAAAAGCACAAATCAAAGTATTTGAAAAGAATTTTGGCTCCCATCTCGCGCAGATTCTTATTACATCTACACACACTGATGAGCTCTCGACGGCTTTGTACGCATTCGGAAGTCTATTGCGCAAGTTTCCGCTGGCGCAACAGCGCATACTTTCCAAGTTCGGCACCCAGGCTCTTGTGGCTACTATTTCCAAAGAATGTGAGTTGAAAATCAAAGCTAAAGCGGTGACATTAATTAGTGATCTTATTGTCGAAAAAGAGTCTGTACTCTCCCAATTAAAAAACGAAGGAGGTGATACCCTTGCAGCGGCTCAGTATGCTGATTTAAACTTGCCAGAATGGTTAATATCAAATGGCTTTTGTGACACTTTGGATTTAGTTATTTCCTCTAAATTGTATGAATTTCTTGAGCACCCCGATCTAACTGAATACTTTGTTCATGCATTGGCAAATACACAATCCTTCTGTTCTGAACGTTGGTCTCAGAGCCCGCAGCTACGTCATACACTGCTCACATTAATTAATCGTTTCGTTCGCAGTGCGGACGAGTACCGTATAGAGCTTGCTGATAGCATTAAAGTGTTGGTGAGAGACTTATATAAGGAAAATTTAAATAGGGATGAATTGTAATTTGCAATATAGAAAGAATCAAAACGACTGAATATAGATTTAATTTTACATTTTCCCCGATTACATGATTCCTAAGTGATTGTGTCTAATTAAATGAAAGATTCCAAGTAAATGTATATGTATTTATTAAAATTATTCCTTTGAATAAGTGTTTTCAAAATTATTAATCGGTATAAAATTACTATAGAGAAATAAACATTGCAAAATTTCGGGAAAGAATTTGTAGTTCTATTTTTGCATTAATATTAAAAAGTAAAATTTTTTTTTGTTCAATTTACAATACTTCATTAAAAACAAAAATATAGAGTTCTAACGAAACGAAGGGTGTGTCAAGGCGAATTTAAATATTGAAATGGTAAAAATTGGTCGCATGTCCTTTTCCAAATGAATAAAAACGGAAGATTTGCTTAGACTAGCAACTGCTGTCAACACAAAGCAACTTTTTCCGAATACCACAAAAACTGAATGTTGGGAAGTAAGAAAAGAAATAAAGGCACCCACAAAGGGTGAGTGCTGCCAAAAGCGAACGGTCAAGCGAACGGACGTTATGGCTCCTAAATCTCGGTCCAGCTGTTGATCCCACAATTAGGGTGCCATTCAACCATAGCTGACCTTACGACAACTATCTAGTATCGCTTGTCAAACCTTTTATTGAAGAGTTTATGATATACATAATTGTGTAGTTTCTTAAATCAAAAAATCTTATACTTTTCTATTGACGGTAAAAGGTCATATGACTGACAAACCAAAAATGCAGAAGCTGAGGTTCTCAGGTCAAGAACATAATGTCAAAAAGAGGAGAGAAAGAGAGACAGAGAAGAAGAAAAGTAACGTACTTCGGCATAGTATCCAGTCTTCATACAACAATTTATAAACATACAATATTTCAATAAACTCTGAAGCAAAATCGAACAATTCTGATCTCTAAGGACAATTATAAGATTTACGTTTTAGAATCGTTGCTTGCTTGCTGATCTTTAAGGAGTTTTTGTTGTTGCTGATGTATCGCTTTTGGCTCTTCTACTGCTTGTAGATGAGATCTCAAATGCTCATTTAACACATATGAGCATACCGTTTGCCATCATTAACCTCATCATCGGTAGCATATTTATAAAATTTTGCGTTTCTCTAGTGAACCTCAGATGAACCTCGGCTACTTTGCCGAACTAGATCTAGTCTGCAGCAGGGCACTTTTCCAACAATGGACACAGCAGCTTGCTGCCGGATCTTGGCGCGTTGTCGAGTTTCGTAGCTTATTTGATTTACATTTCTTCATTTACATCGACTATACTGGCATGTTCTTTCTGAAATAAGAACATAACGCAAGATCCGGATTTTGTTTAGTAAGCTGACAACAACAGAGACAGACGACTATTGGCCAGCCGGCTATTGTGTGTTCTCTTTATAATTGTCACAAAAAAGCATAATTTCTGCTGAATGCGAGTAACTCTGTACAAAGTGTAGGTGAGAAGACCGCGTGTGTGTGTATGTGCGAATAAAAAGGACATCAGAGAATTGCTATTATGTCATAAACACCAAACCGATCACCAGGGGTTCCTTCGTGCGGAGACCGATGGCCGTATGGAGGAAGAAAATAAGACTTATTGAATTGAAATCAACTGGAGCAGAAAAGATGCAAGATATTTCCGTTGTTCGAGCTCTACGACAAAACATCTTTACCACAATTTCCTGGTAGTATCAAATTCGGCATTTTTTAAGCTGTGTTGATATCTTTATCAAAAATACATATACCTGTTTGTCTATACTTGGTATGATTTTGCAGCCGTTTTTGGCGTTATTGTTTTTTTTTTAAGGTCGTATAATAATCAGAAGTATTTAAATGATTTTATTTTTGGTTTCCTGGCTTATCCATACCCTTCTAGGTACACTTTTAACCCTATTTCAATTAAATTAATCAATAAAAAACCAGTATAAAATACAAAACTTAAAAGAAATTTAGGACTTGTACGTATATACATATGTATAAACACCTTTGAAATGGCAAATTATGAATTGGAAAGGAAACTCATAAACGAACACCTTGACTTTCTATTTTTAAACCCTTACAGAAACAGGACCGCCGCCACTCTCTTGACTTTGACGCATTTCTTAAGGATCGACAGCTCATAACAATATGTTGTAACATCTGCAATAACAAGTTGAGGCCCATTTATATTTGTTTCTAGTTAAGAACATCGTATATCGAACACCGCGACAACACTGCATCATTGTTCTTGGGTGGAGACGACGGCGGCAACAGACGACGACGGAATCCATTCATTAACACGTGTTACATGAGCCCAGTGAGGCCAAGTAGTCCCTCTTGGAATGCACTGAAGCAGTAGGTGTTTCGGTAGGTCGACCTAAAACATGCAGTTATTCTTTTTTTGACAATTTAATAATTTATCGCATACGAAATCGATAATTTTAGTAAGATTTATTATCATCGCATACGAAATCGAAATATACATATAATTTTTTCGAAGTAATAAATTGAAATTTTCAAATTATGTGTTTTAAAGTTTAGTAGATATTATTATTAAGGTTTTTATTAATTGAACTTTCATTGCAAAAAAGATATAATTTCAGTTTTAAAATGCTATGTACACACGTACAATAAGTTGTTAAGAAGTTGTAATCGAATTTAAAGTTTTAAATTTGGACGTCCAGGGTTCCTTGATCGGTGCCCACAAACCATCGATTCCGCAACGATGAGCAGCTGTTATTTCTAGATCGAGAGAGTCCAAAAAAAAAAATGTAAAATAAATAACATCCTTGACAAATCGTAGGTAACATTAAACATGTCATTTATCCGGAGCCACCGGGCACCGGGCACCCGCCACCGGCCTGTTCTCCCCGATAGCATATTAACACATGAAAATAAGCAAAAAAGTTACACGCACAAACGCAAGCGTCAATTATGAAAAATTGCCCCAGCCGCCGCCAGTGCTGTGCGCAGGCAGTAGCATCATCCTCCGGCGCAGAGGTCGCGCGCGCCATTTGACACAGATTTTCACAAATTTGTGACCCAACAAAGAAGCCAGAACGGAACTCAACACACACACAACTGTTAGAAGAAAATTCCGGCGATTACTCTTTGCTTGGTAATTCAATACCGATCCTTGATTATGCAGCAGCGACTACTCATTTAAATTTCACTTTCTGGCACTCTTGGAAAACTAAGTATGTATGTCCTCTTCCTTTGAGCCGTTGTCCGTTGTAGTCTCGATTCATCGATGAATAAAATGTCGCGACCCTCGAACTCTCAACAACAACAACAACAACGTTTCTATTTTCTTCGTGAGGAGCCTCGTCCGCCTGAACTCTGTGTCACCAACATGGGTCGAGGTGAAGGAGACGAGCCGGCCAGCCGTAAGTGGCATTTTCTTCTCTGTCGTAACATTATGAAAGGTCCCAACAGTTCAGCATCGTGCTTCTTCTTAAGGTCACAGGTTCAGCAAAGCTGAAAAACGCGCGCGTCATCGAGGGTGACGGAAGTCGTCGGCTCGCTCGAGAGAATTTTAGAAACGGCGCGAGTTTTCTACTACATACTTCAAGACGCTCCCCTCCGCGTGTTTTAGAATCTTTTTTGAGCAATTTTATTTCTTTATTGTTATTAGGTTTTTCTTTTGGTGTCTTTGCTGTTGTTGTTGTGTATTCGTTGTTTTTGTAGCTGATCTTTATGGAGTTTAAGTATTTGTTCGTATAACGAACATTTTAATAGTGAAAATATTTAATGATAGCGCGTGCAGGACACACTTTTTCGGACCCTTCTATCGGTCCACACCATGGGTTTGTGTGCGTGTTTGTATTTTTCCTATTTTGATTATTTTTTGTTCCTTTGGGTTTATTTCAGATCATTTGTGTTCTATTGTTATTGATTCTCAGTCTGCAGATTATAATCTTGAAGAAAGATTTTGTGGTATCGAAAAGATTGTGGGAAACATTTTGGTTTGGAAACGGTTTTTCGAGTTTTCTGATTTAAAATTGAGCGATTTTAATTTTTAACAATGATTAAGCACTTTTTCAAAAATGTTCTACAGAAGCTACAGCAGAAGAAGAAAAAGAAAAAGAAAGGTAACAGAATTTATAATTTCAAATATGTTCTGATAAAAAGACAAGGTTTTTGTGAATTTTTTGTGAATTTTTTAAACCATTTTAAAAACTTTTATTTTTAATTATGTCTTTATATTATTAGATGTCTTTAAAAGTTTCTGTTTGAGTTTTAGCCTTCAAAATGGACTAATTTATACGCATCTTGTATAAAGATTGGTAGCAATCTCGTTCTGGATAAATTCCTTTTAGTAAAAAATTACAATTTCATGGCAATTTCACGTGACCATAATTGCGAAACCGATGCCGAGAAGGGCTCGTGGCTCATGGCTAAAAAAACACAATGTCTTTTTTTATAATAATTTTACGCCTGTCAAGATTAGAAGTTAGAAAATAAGACATAAAATGTCAAATCTTCTCCTCGATTGATTCTGCTCTCGATAGCATTGAAATATTCTCAATTGATTGCTGTCGCAAAGAGAGCGATCGAATGTTGCTGCTCTTGGCACAAAAGAAGAACGATCATACTCGTCTCATTTGACGACATCGGCAGACGACATCGAGTGCTCCAGCTACTTAAAAAGATTTTAATCCTGTCAGCCGTGCGATTGGCTTGCAGGCTCGAGGTCATACAACGTTAAGCAGACTCTACACAGCAAACAATGTGCGCATGCGGTCGTCAGCGTCGATGTTGAGGCAGGTTATGGCGGTGACCGGTGATTTTAATCTCTGTGTGAATGGCCCGTAAATGTATACTCGTAACATAGATGAAAATTGCTATCGTCAGTTTCTAACATCAGCAGCATGATGATGATCAGTGTATGAATGAAAATGTCACGCTCGTCGCAAGCATCATGGCTGATTTGCTAAAGGACGCTGATGGTTCGCTGAATGCTTTCCGGGATGCGGAATTCATAATGCTGGCACGATTCTGGCACCAAAGAAAAAAGAAGGCGGGTGCTCTTCGTATTGCGCGGGCAGGGAATGCCCCGAATGTTTTGTTAAAATACGTTACAGGACAGGATATGAGTTTGGTTGCTGAGTTTGTTGTTGTAGGTGCTACCGTTGAGGGTTCCGTATGGCGTTGGTGGCGGTGCTGGTGGTGCTGGTGATGTTAACGGACTCTGGGCTCTGCATAATTCG
This sequence comes from Conops quadrifasciatus, assembly GCA_949752815.1. Lineage (NCBI taxonomy): Eukaryota > Metazoa > Arthropoda > Insecta > Diptera > Conopidae > Conops > Conops quadrifasciatus. Next base: position 2,891,679 of record OX457078.1, read on the forward strand.
CTTGTCCTCCGGCCTGATGAACTCTATACAAAAATGTCACAAAGGAAATGAAAAGAATATACGAAATAAATTAATTAGAATCGAGGATTTTTTGATGAAATTGTTTATATTATCATTTTATATAAACGAAAGAATATTCCTATACATTTTTTCGTTATTACCGGAAAAAAAAATTAGCTACAATATTTTTAATTAAAGGCCTCTCGACGCGTGCCTCGAAATACGAACATTTTTATTATTTCTAAAAATATGTACATAATACTCGTACTAAACCCGTGAAAAAGATGGAATATCATTCACCAGCACAGAATCGATCTTCGACTTTAGGCGACAAAAAAAAAAACAATAAAGGGAGAAAAAATGGTGGCCATCAGATATTTTCGAAAAGCTGACAAAATATCAGAGGGATGGAAGGAAAAAAAAGGCAAAAGAAAGGGAGTTTCCAAAGAGTTGACTGCATATTTAAAGATTACCATCATGCCATGCCCTGAAAGGGTCCCTGAAATACTCAACATTGTCGAATGAGAGTGTTAGTTAAGGGCGTACGTGCAAGGGTTAGTGTGTGCGTCTGACATAACGATCTCGCCTCGTAGTATTATTGTTCAAGTGTCTATTGTGAAGAGGTTCTCTCGACGTAATATTATTCTTTTACAGGCGTCGCACGAAGGAGATCGTGCGCTTCTTTTTACACTCACACAACAAATGCGAACCATTAAAAACTCATTTAACACTTTTTCATCTTCACGATCGCTTCACCATCGCTTCTGTATACCTTTTTTTCTCCGCTCTATTTCGGAACTCTTACAAAATCGACATTTTGTTAATTTTCATTTTTCCAAAACCATTTGAAAAGCAAGCGCTCGCTCTCCCCTTTCAACACTTTTTCTAAACCATTATTTGCTTTATTTAACAACCCTAAAAATAAAGCCACTCAACACTATTCTTTATGCTGTAGGACTTGTTGCGTCATTGCTACCAGATCGCTGACATTCCAATTCAACAAGTAAACTAAAAAGGCCGCCGCCGCGTATAAAAAATTAACCCTCATTTCATTTAAAAAATAACTACTTCCGTTTTTTTCGGGTGCCCCTCGGCAGCGGATCGGACGTTTTTGATTGCCCAATTACGTAATCGTATACGTGAAAACACCCTTAAGTGGCGCCACTTACAAGGGCACGGATCACTTTTTAACCCTCGTTGTTGGAGGACGGACGGACGGATCACGATATACTCGTAATACGGTATGACGGCAACGGCGGGGGTATTTTTTACACGCTTATGTAAAAAATGCGCTTAACAAAAAAAGGTCAAATGCGATCGTGATCGTGTTGTCGTCATCCAATAATTCTGTGGCATGATGGCTTGATTAACCCCACTTGATCTTTTTGGAAGGAGGGTTTGCCGTTGTTGTTGTTGTTGTTGTTATTTTTTTAGCCTCATGAGGCGGTACTAATGCGGTTTCAATTACAGTCGGCTGGGAGTTTTCTGGTGGTTTTTTTATCAGGGGTAGTGCAATGTTTTTTGTATTCAGATATAAAAAAAGTTATGACAGGAAAGAGATTATTATCAGACCTCATGGATATTTTATAGAGGGAGAAATGTTAAAAAAATGTGGAATGATGGGAAATATTAAAATTTTGGGTTGTACGTATATACGTTGTATGTTGTAATGTGATTTTAATGAGTTTTATAGAATTTTTTTATAGGATTTTTATAGAATTTTCGGCGTAGCGCAACTCAGTCCGTCTTTGCGTTTTTGTTCAGTTTAGTGAGAAATTTTCTAAAATTTTGTTCTTATAAATTATTATTATTCTGCTAATGTTGTCAAAAAATATGCCCAATTTTTGAATAATTTAAAAAACAAATTCTTGTTAGACTTTATCGTTCATGAGTGCCGTTTTTTTGTTAGTGCGGAATTATTTTTAGAACTCTCGAGAAAAGTTGACAAATCGTCTCAGACAAAAAACGAATTTTCGGAATTTATACAGTAGTTTAGTCAAAATCTTTGCGATATAGAACTTTTTTATTCTCTCCACGTTCTTGACTGTGGCACAGTGTAATTATTTGGTCAACAAGGTCGAGAGATTTATCAAGATGAAAACACCTAAAACCAAAGTATTTCACATAATTAACAAATATTAATGCATAAATAAATACTTAAGAAAAGAAATACGTTTCTCAATTCAACAAATAGACAAATAGTCTTCTGAAAATGCTTACTCTTTCTTTTCACCGCTTTTATACAACAACATGCTGTATATCATTGCACACATGTCGCCATTCCAGTCATTATCAATGAATAAAAGGTTTTCGATTTCTCGTATCTCCGCAGAATATTTTCATTTTACAAATGCAGCAGATGGAAAGAATCCTTTCCGGGCAGTAGTTCGGTAGTTTTTATTTGAATAACCACCGCAAAGTGAAAAGAAAGAAAACGAAAGGATACACTCAAACAATGCCGGAAAATCCTTGTTAGTTTTCTACAAAAAATTCAACGAAATTCAATATAGACGACTGACTGACTGACTGACTTGCTTACGAGTTGCAAATAAATATTTGTCCGCCATTTTCATGGAAATGAAAAACGAAAAGTACTGTGTATGAGCCTGAGAGCTGAATACATTTCAATCAAAGGGCGTTAATGACTCCCATGACAGGGCACTTCATTGACAAACACTGTCTACAATCGGCAGCCGCCAGCCGCCAGTCGCCAGCTGTAAAAATATGAGCGATTTTGTGGTGACCTGTACCCCTATCGTTTGTGTCAAGGGTTCAAAATCCTTTGGTTTGAAAATCGTTCGAAAAGGAAGTGAGATTCGAGAAGAGAAAAAAAGAGACAAATTTTGCATCTTGCGGGCTTTTGTAGGCAAAATTGATGAATGCCTCTTCTGCGCTGGCGAAGTACGAATACTCGACAATTGTGGGTTTTGCAATCGAATTCGGTCGGTATTGCTGCAATTGAGGATATCGCACCTGCGGCGGCCTAAAAGAATTGTTGCCGTTCGTTGAATTTAGCCATGAAACCAGGTGAAAGAGAACAATACAAAATACAAAAAGGAGACATAGTATGTATTCGTACCGAACAACTTGAAAGGATTTGTTGGTGTCGAAAAATGTGAAATGTTGAATGAATTTAAAATGTTGCAAAATTGCATGGAAAGTGCACATTGCATTGAATAATGTGTGCCTTTCAATATGTGTATGAGGCCATGCTGAACCCATATGAACTATTTATAGCAAGAGAGAGAGGTAAGGTTTTTCGATGAATTTTCATGAATTGTCACGATACTTTTTCGCAGAAAAACACTTGGGAACTGTTATTAATCTATATCTGTATTACGACACGCCGCTTGTGCCCATCACCGCATCACCAGAGACAGCAGCTGATTTCTTAAAATGCACATTTTGATGAGGTCACGTGCTTCAAAGTTCGTTATCGTTCGTTAATCACCCATTTTTTGAGATTTTCTGAAAGATGATATACTCGTAGTATAAGTTCCTTTAGGAGATTTATTTTTATTTGCGGCTCAAACATTTCAAAAGTCTAAGCAATTTTGGTAAGGCCACAAAAAAAAAAAAACAATTATTTTCGATAACGTACCACCCTGCCTCCCCGCCTTGAAAAAAAGTCCCATTTGGGTCACTGAGGCGTATTTTTCCACCCTGGTTGCCTTCTTCCAATGTCACCACGATCACGTCTTAATCTCCGTCTTGAAATCGAACACATTGACATCGATAACAAAAACCGCATCCGGTTATCAAATAGCAGCATTCGAAGGTTGACATTAAAACCTCAAACTATATGTACCGAATGTTTGGTCTGGTGTAATATCCATTTGCTCAGTGTCAAAATCCATGGTACAAATTTTTGCCTACACAACAAAAACCAAATTTATTTAAAAAAAATGCAGCCGCTAAAAACTGCATAGAGAGGCAAATAATCCACACCTGTTTTTCCAAAGTTGTCCCAAAAAATAGCTCAGGTTACTTACTCTAGAACCCAAACAAATACCGCGAAAAAAACAACAACCCAAAAAAAGTAACTCTACAAACAACAACAACAACAACAACAACAACAACATCTATTGATACAAAATTCAGCTCCGGCTAAAAACTGAAATCAAACTACGAGTATTTTTTCTTAAAGAGTCTGTATTTTGTATTTGGAGTCGGCTTCTTTGGACTCTGTGGGGCATGTGTTTCTGCAAATGATGATGATGATGATGATGTCGATGATGATGACTATCGTAGTGTTACCTGTTTTTTACCTGTTTCCTTTCTGCAAAACATTATAAGGATTAACTTTTCTTTTTTATCCACCTTTCCATTTAATAATATTCTTTCACTTTCAGTATTTTTTAAAATAGCAGAAATTCCTCTTAGCTATATAGACTGAATGTACGAGTATGTATGTATGTATCATATTCACCACCAGGGTAAAAAAAATTTTTTTTTCTTTATATTGTACAGTATGTATGTATATACTCGTATAATACTGTATATACATAGACCGTATTTGTAGTGTTTCAAATTCGTAGACCCAACAATTTTTTGTCATGTTTTTCGATAACAAAATATCAGGGGTTGTTTTTCAGCAAACCCTGATAAGAATTCAGATTTTTTTGCAAAGCCCTGCTTTTTGCTGTATCATACATTTTTCACTCTTTGAAAATTAGGGGTTGCTTACGGTTGCTTTTCTCCCTTGCAAATTTACCGCCACTGCCTTTTTTATAAATATATAAAACCAATTTTTTGTGGTGATTTTTTATTGGGCAATCCACAATCACGTAATCTCATTTTTCGCTTGTTAATTTTTGAAGGGCCACAAAAAATCGTACGTCGCAGGACAAAAAAATCCGTTTTTGACTTTTGATTGTACGTTTTTAGATTAATTGATTGGTTAATGGAGTTGTAGCACAAAAAAAAAACAAATGGATTTTTTTTAAAATGCCGGGTCAGGGATTGTTGCGTTTGCGTTGCTTTATAAAATGGATTAGTTGCAGCTTTTTTTATTTGCTAATTCATTTAATGCAACAACTTTTTTAGGGTTTTAATAAAAATTAGAAATAAAAATGTTTGATAATATTATAAAATATTAATAATAATGTGAAATATAGTTAATAGTATAACATAATATAATTAATATTATTTGTTAACAAAGCATGTTATCTTTTCTAATACAACGACGACAAATTTATTATCTGAGTATGTATGTAAAATCTATGTTAGGCTTAGCTTAGCCCAAAGTCCTTTCAATAAATATTATACTGAATTTGGCTTTTTGAAAAAAAATCCTATATAAATTCATGAATTATGTATACTTTCTTGGTCCTATAAAGGACCAGCTGATGCTTCAATATAGTAGAATGTTTGTTTGTTGTTTTTTTTTTGTTTTTTTCCAAAATACGGCGTGTGTTCTGTTAGTGCTGGAAAAGCATTTTTGCATCTGTGTTTCATGGACCAACCGACCAACCGACCAACCAGCCAACCAACGAACCCACGAACCAACGCTCTGCAACCCCATTTTCTGATGCCACTGGACTCGTCAATAACAACAATAACTACGTAGAACTCTTGCACATCGCTTTTTTTTTTTTTTGGGCCTACGAGTATTTTGTGTAACTAAAGTGCCATCACGAGCAGATGTTTTTTTCCTTTGATTTTTCAGAGTTTTTCCGTATTTTTTTTTCAATTTTTTGCTCTTTTTCTATTTTAATGTTGGAGTAGAGAACGTTATATGTCTCTGAGACTACGATAAATAGCTACCACCACCGCCACCACTGACCGCTGTTGCCGCTATCGCAACGCTATGATCACGCATGGGTTCGTGGAGGACTAGTCTACATCAACGCTGTCTATTTTTAATAGAATTTTTGTAAACGCGCTGGAAACCATGTAAATTATTTCTGTGCGAAACATTGTGTCTTTTTTGTTTATTTCATTGTAGACTAAAGATTAGTTACACCGCCGCCATATTTTTCCCTTTTCTCTTACATAAGTTTGGCCGACGCGTCATTTCGATGATTCACAAGGAGGCATTTGGAGGAGAATAATTGCAATCGTATACGAGTATACGATTAGAGACTATTCTGAATTTGAGCGAATAAAGACTTCCTTCTGCTTGTAATTTTCTAAAGTGTGCTTCTTCTTTTTCAATATTAAATTTTTATGCTAAGTTCGCTATGAATTGCGACAGGAAGTTGGCTTGTGCCTGAAGTATGTAGTCTAAAAGTCTCTAAGTCTCTTAAGGTCTCCAAACTCAATTCTTTTGTTCTTTCTTGCCGCCGACAACAACAATAGTGGCTCGCTCTGGTTGTCATTACCAAAAAGATGTTAATCAGAACTCACAACAATTGAACCCGGAAGAGCAGCAGCAGAAAGACCAAGATGCCAACGTTAAGGAACCCAGCTGATATAGGTTTGGTACGACGACGACGACGACGACGACGACGACGACGACGACGACGACGACGACAAAAAGGTTGTTGCGTTTTTTCTTTGGTCACTTTTGTATAGAGCTGACTGTAGTTGGTCTTCTACTTATCTCGGCTTGTGGATTGTTTTTAAGGGATTGTCTGCTCAGGCCTCATTGTTTGCCTCATGCCAACAAGAGTGTCCAACAAAAAAACGAAATAAATAAAAACGCAAGCCAGACCTTAACTGGCCAATTTTTAGCAAGAAAATCCAATAGAAAACAAGACAATTATTCGAGAAATGAGGTATAAAAAAAAAGAAACCTCTGAAAGGTGTAATTTTGGGTTACAATGAATGCTCATTTCTGGTATGGGATGGTGCGCTTGCGATCTTCAAACAGTACCCATAATGAATTTAACAGCTGTGATCAGGATATTTATTACTTTTTTTATTTCGCATAAAACAAAAACACAAAACGATGGGGGAGAGAGAAGAAAAGATTGCACCTTTAGCAATTTCTGTACGCTTAGCAGTTTGTAACCGAGTATTGACCGATTGTAACCGATTTTCTTGCACTGTCGTTCATCCTTGAGGTCAATTTTAATTGATATACATATGTATATCATATGTTTAGATGTATATTTTGATGATATTTTGATACGAGCCATCAGGGCTGATCAGTATTTAAAGTGCTAAAGTAAATAGGAGGCAATGTAAAAATTATAAGTTGGGGAGAAATCCGGGAATAAATAGGACTAGAAATTGATCTCTAGTAATTATTCCAAGCGAATTCGGTAATTAAGGAAAGAACCTTCTTTAATCAATTTTTGTATAAGCTTTTATAGTTTTTATGCTATTAAGAAAACGCTATTGTATATAAGTTTTGGCCATTTACTAATTTTGATTTGTGGCAGGTATTTGGGGGCGGATTTATTTTATCCTAAACATTAAGGTCACAACAGGATATCGTACAGTAACCAAGTGTTGTTAACCGAAGCGACCGCTTCCACTTAAACCGCCCCCAACAAACATTTAGGCAAATGTTATGAATAAAAACGCCATATTGACAATGATTTTCTATTTAGTCAACATAAAGACAAAACAGAGAAAACAAAAAAAACTGTTTCTGTATTTGGCAACATTTTAGAAACAAAGCAGCAGAAGGGTGATGACATGAATTTTCCATTTTCTCTAACCGCCGTCGGTTTTTCATGCCATACTCTCTCATCATTTGGCTATCGCTGAATAGTGAGCCACTGTCACTACATTACAAACATCAGAGAAAGAAGGAGAGGAAAAACTTATTAAAAGAGCGCAGTATTAGCAGGATATTTTGTTTGAAGGGTGGCGGCGGCGGTAGTTCGTCCTAAAACCGCAGGATAATATTGAAAGCACATTTTGCTAAGTACCGACGAGTACTTTTTACCCTGTATGCTCGCGACCCCGTTTGGGATTTTCTCGGCAACACAACCGTCGTCGTCAGGGAGTATTTAATGCTCGATGATGACTAGTTTTACTTTCAACATAATGCCGTTGCACGGTTTTTTCTCGTTTTTTGAGTCCGGTAGAGACAGACTCTTCTGAGTGACCATCTGAGCTGTTGCTTCGTTGCTTCGAAAGAATATAAAAGAAATAATTTTTACATTTTTTTCACGACGTATTTTTCCACAACTTCATGCTCGTTAATTAGAAGTGGTTTGTGGTCGAATAGCGGAGAAGGAGTTGGCAACCCTGCTGCTGACGTAACATGTGCGCCTTTGATATGAAGCCGATCTTCTTGTATTTTCAATTATCTCTGGGCCATGTCTGCCAAACATTTTTGACAGATCTGGCAGGTAACGCGTGGGTAGAGGGATCGGGCAGGTCCTGCACGTGAACCTTTTTTCTTCATTTAACATTCCTCTATTGACCTTGGGCCAGTCGTGTGAACATTTAATCCTCCATAACGTCATGTGCCACCACCACAATGCGATCGAGGCTGCTGCTGGATGGCGCTATACGATTTGTCTGTGAAAAATTTTGCTCATTTTAACTTCAAAAGATAATTTATTTCCACAAACACGAGAAAACGGAGCATTTAAGTTGTTGTTGCTGCCGTCGAGAAGCAACCAACTGACTGTCTGGAAAATGCTCCTTTAAAAAGGCGTGTCAAATCATTAAGTGGACTATACTATTAATCTTGCGTTGACTTAATCGCTGCTGACAACCGAAGAGTGCGAACAAGATACGTTATTTCCTCTAAGCTCCCAACTTTTTCTTGATCTTTGTTGTTACGAATTATTTCTTTTTTCATCAAACCAGAAACGGTTATTTTATCGTGTATACCTACCTGTAAACGTTTGCTATCCGAATCGAATGAAAATATCAGGTGATTTCTGATATTTAATGACGTAATATTTGCTGGCAATTCAGCTGTTGATAAAAAACCCAGTCTCTTCCAAAAGGTGAGCAGATAATACATCAGAAAACACTGACGCTTTGTTCGTTTTTCTAACTTATCTACTGATTACCAGCTTACCATTATTTTTGATATTTTAAATTATAAAAAAATTTAAAAGAAAATACGTACATATATCTCTTCTGATTCCGAAATGAAAGAAAACGTCAAAGAAAGAAAAGTCTTAATGTGAGTTTACAAGCATTCTTTAACACCAAATTAGCATACGTGTTGTATTATATTTACCATTTATTTACTTATCAAGAGAGCACAAATATGTAAAAAGCAAAATTAATTTTAAACTGTAATCAATGTTAATAATTCGAATTTTATTTATATATTCCGCAGCATGTTGATTAGAAAACATGCATTTCTAATCTAATCTATGATAGTCTAAAAATCGCTTAAAAAAATATAATCGCTTGTAGAAATTTAATGGCGTTTCCGGTGTGGAATTCCTTGGCGGATAGTACTCCCATGGTAATGCGAAACAGATTCTCCTCATAAACGGGAACAGGCAATATGGAAAAGCTGATAATACATCAGCAAACACTGCCACTAAAACCAAGAGCAAAATCAGACGCATGTTTTTGCTCAGAAGAGTTCTGCTTTGTTGGCTGTTGATAAAAAGTCCCGAGTATACCACTTCGCGACCGGTTCGAAAATTAAACTTTAGAGATATTTAAAAATTACAAAAAGGTTCCGGGTTTTTATACTCTTTTCACTCGTATTCCTAGAAGAGACAGAAACTTTCCAGTCTTTGTTTTTGTATCTATTTATTTTTACACGTAGTCAGTTTCCAGCATAGGAATAAAACGTGGATAAACGAGGTACACATATATGCATATTTTCCAATTCGTTTTGGGTTTTTAAATTTTATAATAGTCCCTGGAATCGAAACTAGATTTTGTTGATATATTTTTAATCAAATCGAGTCATCTTTGTAGAAGCTCAGAAGAAGTTTAAATGTTGAGAAAGATTTGATTCCTCTTCTGATTTCGAAATGAAAGAAAGTGAAAAAGAAATAAAAGGCTTAATGCGTGCTTACAAATTTCCTTTAACACGAAAGTAGCATACGTGTTGTATTATATTTACCATTTATTTGTTTATAAAGTGAGCACAAATATGTAGAAAACAAAAATTCATTTTAAACTAGTAATTTATGTTAATAATTCGAATTTATTTCTATTTTACGCAGCATATTGATGCTGATTAGAATCGGATTATACGATACAATTTTTCGTTGACATTTAATGGCGTTTGCCGTGTGGAATCTTCTGACGGGTAGTCCCATGGTAAAGCGAAACAAAAATTCCTTAATCCCGGTAGCAGACAAAGCGGGAAAGCTGATAATACGTCAGCGACCACTATTACTAAAACCAAGAGCAAAATCAGACGCATGTTTTTTTCTTCTGCTTTGTTGGCTGTCGATAAAAATCACGAGTATAAAAATCACTTTGCGAACAGTTTGAAAATTAAACTTTAGATATATGTATTCAGAAATTACAAAAAAGTAGAAGTGTACAAGACTTAAGTGCGAATGGTTTCAATTTACAAGTTTTCTAGGTTTTATACTCTTTTCACTCGTATTCCTGGAAGAGATAGATGGTATTTATAGAACAGGTAGATGGGCGGGGCCGTAATTTATTGGGCGCAAGTTTATTAAGTTACTTACCAGTCTTTGTGTTCGTCTCTGTTTATTTTTACACGTAGTCAGCTTCCAGCATAGGAATATAACGTGGATAACAAGGTACCTACATATGTATACTTTCCAAGTCACTTTTTGTTTTTACATTTTATAATAGTCATTGGAATCTAAATTAGAAGTCGATGTATTTTTAACCAAATCGAGTCGCTTCCCTTAGACGATGAGAAACGGTTACTACCGGAGATGGGAGGACATAATAAGAGGTAATTAAATATGGATAGGTTCATGGAAGGTGGAAAATATTCAAATGGTGAGAAAGCTTTGATTCATCTTCCGATACCTCTTCTGATACCGAAAATAAAGGTAACCAAAGGTAGTAAAAAGGCCTAATGTGAGTTTACAATTTTGTTTAACGCCAAAATTCGTGTTGCACTATATACTCGTACTATATAATTACCATTTATTTATCTGTAAACTGAGCACAAATATGTATGTAGGTAGAAAACAAAAATTCTTTCAATTTATTTTTATAATTCGAATTTTATACCCATAAAAATGTAAGGATAGATTTCCTCCAAATGTAAGAATGAGCATCTTCATGTTCATCCGAATCGTAAAAGTTCGTGAGCGTCTAATCTTTTTCTTGAATCCAGTGCGGGATCTTCTGGCCAAATGTCCTCCCATGGTAATGCGAAACATATTCTCCTCATAAACGGGAACAGACAATATGGAAAAGCCAATAATGTATCAGCAAACACTGCCACTAAAACCAAGAGTAAAATAAGACGCATGATTTGGCTCAGAAGAGTTCTGCTTTGTTGGCTGTCGATAAAAAGTCCCGAGTATACCACTTCGTAACTGTGGTTTGAAAATCAAACTTTAGAAATAATTAAAAAATACAAAAAGGTTGCGGAGTTTTATACTCTTTTCATCTGTATTTCTAGAAGAGATTCCTAGATGGGCGTGTCCGTAATTTATTGGCCGCAAATTTATTAAGTTACTTTCCAATATTTTTCTTTGTCTATATTTCTTTTTTAACGCGTAGTCAGTTTCCAGCATAGGAATATAACGTGGGTAAAAGAAGTACAGCATATTTTCTAATTCGATTTGGGTTTTTAAATTTTATAATAGTTCCCCTCGCTCCGGACATACAGCGACGCAGCGAGGGGGGAGCGGGGAAAAAATTAACAGTACAAAAACATTTATTCAGTAATTTTCAAGTAGAAATGGAAATATTGGGTGTGTTTTTGAAACCGATAGAGCTTCATATTGTGAAAAATAACACAAAAAATTCATTTTAGTTAAATTCCATTTTTTATCTGAAAGACTAAAACACCCCTTCTTCTTTCGCTAGCTACGCCACTGCATACATACATACATAAGTGTATATGTATCTCTCTCCTCAACTAAACTTGAAAATTAGTTTGTTTGTCGTATAGACTTGTTTACGTACCAGATCTGTTTTTGGTATACGACAAAACAAACCAATGACGTCCGACGTTTCCATCCGTTTCCATCAAAAATAGGCCTTGAGAATTAAGGTTTTTGCGCAGCTGTTTTTAAGGAGTTCACCACATCAATCGCTTTCTGATATTTTCCTTGAACGTGTTCACTTTTCGTATAATTTTCGGAAACTTGAGTTAAATTCGTTTTTAAGCAGCGCAAATAAGACGCGTTCCTCCCCGCCTCTTTCTTGTCATCAACATGAAAAGACCTTGAATTTTTCCGGCCTATAAATTGAGAATCGTATAGTTACGAAGTCATATGTAATATTTTTGTTAAACTGGAAAAGAGTAATGCGATAAGTAAAAATACTAAAATAATAACATTTTTTTTATACTTTTTGGACGTCTAATAGATGATTTAAAGAAGAAAAAGAGCGAAACGAGAAAAAAATTTTTTAAATTAATTTGAAATTTGATCTACTCCTGTTGGTTTTTTCAATCTCATCAATCGGTAATTATGTTATGTCGTTCTATAATTCAAAAAGCTACTTATGCGGTATATCCTTTATAAATATAAATGAATACTGTTTTCAGGTCTCCTCGTTTCCATTAAAAGGCGCCATAAAATACGCATTGCATAATAATTTAATAAGATTTTCATTTCCTCTTTCTTTGCTCGCGCGTTTTTTTTATGCTTCTAACAAGTCAACCCAAGCAGTTTTCCGCTTGTCGCCTTCCGCCTTCATTCAGATGAATTAAACGGCCTACAACAGAAAACAAACAAACAAACAAACAAACGTGATGTGACGTGATCCTTCGAAATCCCAAGAAAGTCAAGAAACAAAAAACAAACTCCTTAAAATTCGCCCTGGTGCTTGGCCAAACTAAGAGCAAGCATATGCTGGGCATCAGGGCCAGCTTCAGGCATCATATCCGATGAGATGATGTTTTAATGTCAACAGCAGCATAGACAAGTTTAATGATTTATTACATTTGCAGACGTAAGGAGCATTGGTGCGCTCCCAAGACACAAACAGACAGACCGACAGACCGACAGACAGACGAATTCATACAGGCGAATGAAATTGCAATCAATAAATAATATTGTTTCGCTCGAATCGAATGAAAGCTGCTCCATCATTTGCTAATCTGAGGACCGCTGCGGGTTGCGTCAATTTGTGCGCATGCGCAGCAAACCTCATACCATAAAGAAATAATATGAAAAAAGATGGATAATCGGATAAAAATACCGAAAATGACGCCACGCATGACGTGGCCGATGCACGTAACCGCCGGTTATAATTCAATTGTTGGCAACAAATTTGATGGATGAAGGCGAAAGAAATTAGACGAAAGAGAGAGAGGAAGGGAGAGATTGTGTGTGTGCGCGTGTGAGAACTCTGGAAGGGCGGTCGTTTCTTCCAGCTGAAAATGTATGAAAAATGAAAATGTTTGTATTCCTTCAAAGAAACCAAACCAAATTCAATATATGTATGTATTTTTCCAAAATAAACAAATATTCTTTTCGAAATAAACCACGATGCGATGGTTGAGTTCGTGTATTGAAGCAAGCGTCAAAGGAACGCCTCTCCATACATGTACTCGCATGTACTAGTATGTGCCACGAGCATCGATCATTTGCACATTTTTCTTTCCTGCCTTCGAATTGGTTGGTCGGGCTCCTCTTCCGTCCGGACCTTGAGTTTCTTTTGTGTTTTCCATCCTTCAAGATGCTGTGAAAATGCATTATTATTATTCTTGATTCCTGTCGCATCATGCGGTAATGTTACGCATGCGCCAGGCACACTTCATTTCTTCTGTGGCTCTCTTTTCACTTCTTTTTCTTTTTCTGCTGGTTCTTATTATTCTTCTTCTTCTTCTTTTTGGGATAACACGTATTGTGAGACCAATGCTCAAAAATAAAAGGGAAAGAAAAAAAAAATTACTAAGCGCGCGATCTTTTTATATTATATATAGACTATATATGTACATCTGCAGCTACTCTAGTGTTCCTATATTTAAATATGATATGGGATAATATATCCCGAGCGCTTCCCCTTTAGTGAATTTCCAACTCCTTTCCTGATTGGCTGCAATTTGGGAGTTAGCTTGGCAGTTTTGGGGGAGACTTTTCGTATTGAATTCTATTTTTGAATATTGAATATACATATGTATCTTGAAAATAACACCATACGCTTAGACATCTGATGGTAATCGTAACACCTTATTAAAATACTATCATTCCTAAAAGTAATCCATCATAAAAAAGTATGAAATTGATATAGAAATTCCTTCCTTCGTAGACTTATCTCTAAATACTCTCAAAACTCCCGGTTTTTAGAAAACTATTGTACATTCTGTAGAACTAATCGATTTAATATAAATTTTTATTTATTTTCCTTAACAAAATTTAAAACTTTAATAACTTTTAATAAAGTCTTAACTTTAATTGTAGCTGTACAATTTGTAAGAGTTAAATTTCAGATTAAATTTTCCCCTTTTAATAATGATGCATTACGCTATTTTGAAATATACTATATATATTATAGATATTTCGATATATACTATCTCCAATCGTGATCAATGCATATCAATAATTTTGATTTTATTGCTCCAAAAGCATCATCTTTCAATGAAGTATAAGATTTGTATAGCTCTTTGTTATAGCTTTCCTTCTTTAAAGTTATTTGTACTCTTGTATGTATTGTCAAGATTTTCAAAACAAAAAAAATGCCAATATGTACTCAAAAAATTAAATTTTAAAAAAAGAAGAAACTAAACTTTAGAAGAAACTAAACCACATTGACCAAAAAATATTGAATTCCAAAAAATAAAAAAATTAATTTCTGTCATGCTCAGAAGAATAATTTATTTAAAAAAGAAAATGTTTTCATCCGTTTAAAGTTTCCACAGATACAATTTAAAAAATACTGCCAGCTAACGCTTATTAAAATAATACAGTTTTAAACTCTAAAGAGTAGAAAATTTTTACTTTTTTGGTATAAGATAATAATAGTATTTTTTTAAGAATTTTTATATAAATTAATGCTAAATTCAGTGAAACTTGGTAAATATTTAAATCTTACGAGTTTAACCTTTTAAAAAAAAGGTTTACTTTTTAAAAATTAGTTAAGATTAGAGTAAATTATTTGTTCGTTTGTTCGTTTGCTTGTTTGTTTGTTTTGCTTCGTCTATATACTTAAGCTAAATACTTTATAAAATTTGACATAACTTAATAACTATTTTGACTTATTCTCCGCAACATCCTCGTTTTCAAACTTTAAAAAGGAAACTTACATTTTTTAATAGATCTTATGTATTTATTTATGATATCATTTGAGATATCCTTATATTATGACTGCTGGCACTACTGCATATTGCTACTGCTACCATTACTGCTACCATTACTGCTACTACTACAATACAATCCTAAAATTACTGACTCTTATACTATATTCGTCTTATTATATGTACAATTTCCAAGAAAGGCCCTTCCCTAGCGCCAATTCCACGCAATTGGGTGTGGCAGAAAAGGCCCTTGTTGAAGTAATCTATATACAATTCAGCGCAACAATCTGTAGTAAAGATCTAGCGTATAATGAATATGACTATTTACAATTCATTGGAACGGAACAAAGGACGTGGCACACTATTTGCAACTTCCAAGTTATTTACAATTCAACTTAACGGCGGTGCTGCCTCTGCGCCGGAAATGGTCATGTTTTTCACAGCGACAAGTGTGGCCTTAGGAGTGAGCATTACGCGCCATGTGCACGAACAGGCCCACCGGTCCATCGCACTTCTCGCCGCACATGTTGCACTTGAAGACGTCGTCGCAGCTGTGGTAACCCATGTGGATGGTGTATAGAACGGCATCCTTGAAGAATATATCACAGTACTTGCATTCGTAAATGGCGCCCAATGGATTGAGGGCAGCATTGTTTTTAGCGGTAGCGGTGGCGGTGGCGGTGGTGGTGGTCTCCGTGCTGGAGCCATTCGAGCTGTTGCCTGACGAAGAAGCAGTTGAACTGGCGCTGGTGTTGGCGGTGGCGGTGGCGGTGGCGGTGGCGGTGGGTGGTGTGGAGGTCGCTGCAGGAACCACGCTTACTGTCTCCATTGACTCGTCGGCCGCACAAGAGTGCACCTCACTTGCCTGTGCCTCAGGTGAGGCATAGGGTGCACCGCCCGTCGAGGTTTCCAGTTTCAACACGCGTCCTTTACGACGCGTTGAAGGAGCATTGCTTATCAGAGGCGTCTCGTTGTTGGCACCAACAACCTCCTCTGATAGTTTCAGATTCATCACTACATCGGGCGTCTGGAGCGGCCGCTGCTCCTCCTCCTCCTCCGCCGCCTTGGTGGGTGTGCCTTGCGAGAGATCCATAGCTGAGTCGACCGAATGGCGATCGTCTTCTTCTTCGTTCTCGCCCTCTTCGGAGTGACGCTCTTCCGCTTCGGAGTGTTGTACTTGAAGATGTTGAATGGCGGCGTCGCGCATGCCTGGCGAGAGTTGGGCGAGCACCGCGGCTTGTTGTTGGGCTGCGAGCATCTGAAGATTGAGGTTCCAATAAGGAAAGAAGGCCATGTTGCGATTCTGCTGCATTATTGTTGCCAGAGGATTGAGGATATTCTGCATTTGTGTAGGCGCTGCTTGCTGCTGATGTGACTGCTTCTGTGGCTGTTTGTTGTGATCTTGCTGCTGCTGGTGCTGAGCAGTCTTTTCTGAGGTGCTGGAGCTGGTGCTTTTCGCTGGTGAGGCGGGCATCTGATGTTGTGGCACCAGAGGAAAGCCCTGCAAAGCAGCAGACAACTGAGAAGCGTTGTTGGGCAGAGCAGCAGCTACTTTGGCGACGTTGCTGTGTCGCTCGGCACTGCTGCTGCTGCTACTGGCATGGCGCTTCAAGGAGCTGCCGCCCGCTGCGCCGGACTTGGACTTGGGGCCGCGCCGTGTGCCGTAGACATCAATGATAATCGAAGGGTTGGGCATGCCCTCCTCGTCCAGCACCATGCCGGGCTTGTGGTCGTACTTGCGCAAGTGCAGCTTGAACGAGTGGCAGTATTTGGTGGCGTAGTCGCAGTCGGCACAGCGGTACTGGTACACCGACGAGTGCGACTTGCGGTGCGAGTTCAGCATGGACTTGTTGACGCACGAGTACGAGCACTTGTCGCACTGGAATGGCTTCAGGTTTTTGTGCTTGCGGATGTGGTACTCCAGGTGGTGCTTCAGCTCGGTGACGAAGGGGCACTTGGGGCACTGCAGGATCTTGTCCGGCTTCATGTGCGAGCGCGCGTGCTCCCAGAAGGCGACCTTGGTGATGGCGACCAGGCCGCAGCTCTTGCACTTGTAGTTCTTCATCTTGCCGTGAGAGTTGTAGATCGGCATGCGGATGGACTCGTCGTCCTCCGACTCGACCATGTACTTCATGTCCTCGCTGGAGTTCGACATGACGTCCGGGTCCTTCTCCTGCTCCGAGGGCAGAGTGGCGAGTGATTTGGGCGACTTGGGCGGCGTGATGTCCATGGGCGGCGTGCTGCGGGGCGTCAGAGCTGCTTGGATTTTATCGCTGCTGTCGCACAGCGTTTGAGCCAACTGCGACTGCGCAGTGGGACTGAGCGGCGTGAGGGTCTGTGGGTTCGGGCGCACGCTCGAGTGGTTCGAATAGAAGTGCGGCATGGGCGGCAGCACGGCCGTGGGCAGACCCGGCGGCGTCAGTGGATTGAAGCCCAAGGGCATCGTAGCGCTTTGGTTTTGGGCAGCGGCCTGTTGAGCCGCCTGAAATTGCTGCTGATAGTGCTGATGCTGCTGCTGCTGTTGGGGGCTCTGGTGCTGTTGCAGGAATTGCTGCTGCAAGTTGGACTCGTAGAAGTGCTGCATCGAGGTTTCATGGTTGCTGTTGCCAGGAGGAGAGGGCGACAAGGCATTCAGGGCACTCATGGAATCCAAAACGGTTTGTTGCTGGTGGTGCTGATGCTGCTGCTGCTGCTGCTGCTTCAGATTCAGATAGTGTTCCAGCTGAGAGGTGGCAGACGCAGCCGTGAGTGGTGGCGACGGTGTAGTGCCCGGTTCCGTTTTGATCTGAGCGGCGAACATGCTGTTGTACCAGTTGTTGTGTTGGTCGTAGTTGGCGGTCGGCTGCATGGCTTCCCAGCTCTGCATTTCGCGCAGGAAGGGGTCGAAATCGTCAGCGGCGAGGTCTGCAAAGAAGCGAAAGAGCGAAAATCGTGAAAAAATGGCAGGCACAAGAGTAAAATACGAGCTACGAAGTTAGGGCACACTTAGAGCGCACGCGCGGTATTTTTATGACGAGAATTTCGAAGCGTTAACCACCCTTAAATTTGCAGGGATACGCTATAACAATGGCCACCTTGACGTCAGCACGCTTTGTGTGCACACAAAACACATTTAGAGAGAGGCAGAGACAGAGACAGAGGCAGGCGAACGATAAGAGCGGACTTACAATAGACGAAGGCTTTAAATCGAAGTCGAGGCTTACTAAATTCTAGAGCCCGAGCGTGGGGGAAGTATTTTTCGATATACTGTAAAAACTGTAAAAAATCACCCTCTAAACCGCCCTCGTAACGAAACGCAACGTAACGCAGCAAGCACGTAAGCTGCTTATGTGTGTTCAGAAGTAGGGTAGTTTCAGCGTGTTTTGGGGTGCTGTAAAGTGTAATTTTTTAAGTGCTTTTTAGCGCTATTACGGCCACCCTAAAGCTGATTGGTTGAGTTGGAAGAACAAAAAATGGCGTAGCTACCTTTTTAGTATGTCTTTTCTTGATGCTTGTTGTGCGACACGCGTTTACCACATAAACCATTTGTGATCACTGCGCCGCTACCAAGTTACTCGTTCTTTCTCTTCGATGTTGACTCTATTGGCTTCGGGATTAAACTAGCGACAACTCACTCCAGACTCCTGGTATTTATACAACCGGCAGCGCAGAGAAAGCAGACTTTTTTCACATTTTCAAAGGACTCAATCCGTAAAGAACTCATACTTGTTCATCCATGTAGTTCGATTTTATGACCCGGATTAAGCAAACATTAAAAACCAACGATCATTAACTCCAGGGACAGACACTAATTTTATAGCCCGGATTAACGGATTGTAAAACTATCACTTTTTACTAAGAATTCGTGGCAGGATAAAGCAAATACTAAACCCACGCGTACTAAGTAGAGCAAGCAGTTGCTACTAAGGGAGAAGGTAGAAGGGAGGACAGCGATCGAGCGGTCGGTCGGTCATGCAGCAGGTACATGCAGGACAATTTTTTTCGGTACTCTGTGAACATACTCGCACGAAAAGGCAAATGCATGCAGGTTTAGTTAAAGTGACTAAATCGTTTTTCCGTCGCAAGTAAAATTTAAACATTTTTGTTTTTGTAATGCAGTGCTAATGAAGAATACGGTAGTGTCGGTAGCTGTGAAGACGTCGTCAGTGAACGGAGGCGGGGTAAAGAAGCGAAAAACAATTTTAGAAAATTTTCCTCTACTTAGTTAACAATCCTTAAAGTTTAAAGAGAAGACGAGAAGACGGTCATGCGAAAATTTATGCTTTTTTACTTAAGATTTTTAGCCTTTTTCCCTTTAATTTAATCGGGTCAACCCCGATTTAATCAGTACAAATTCCACATTTTCTTATGAAAAATCGATTGAGTCGAAATTCTAATCATTTCAAGACAGTCTTAAGCTTTCGTGGCAATAGATGGCAATTATTTCCTGTACTAAATAGTTCTAGACTTAAGCTAAAATAACGGAGAAAGACCTTAATCGATCGTTGGCCAGCAATCGACCAGAAAATAAGTATGTACGATACATGGTAGCTGCTAGTATCAACCATTATAATCCCAAACTATGATAATACGGAAATGCCATTTATGTCAATTTATTAAAACATTTTGCGTTCTTTGCTTTTCTTTTCTCTTTATTCGATTTTCTTTTAATCCAACAAAAAATTACAGAAACCTCCGAAATTTATTCAAATGAATTTTGTTAAAATTTTCAAAACTAATTACAACTCAAGATATATTGGCACATAGATATGTAGGTATGACCATATGTACCTACATATGTACAATATGCAAGATGCACATATATAAACATATGTACACACGCTTTACTTGTAAGTATCTGTATCTGTATCTGGTGGAGCAAATAGTGGCACTTCTTACTACTAAAATTCAACAAAAATCGCGCGTCTATTTTTAATTTTTGAAATTTCTCCCAAGAAACACAAAGATTGAAAGTCGTTGAGAGTGGTTGGAAGGAAGTGAGTGTGTTTTAACAAAACCCATCAAATAAAATCATGGCACACCAAAAACAAAAAACCACAAAATTTTGTAAAACCATCAAATTTTGTTAAAACACAGAAAGCCGCCGTTTGAGGCGAGAGGACTTACTTACTGAACTGCGGAGCCGTGTTGGCAGGTGGCGAATAGTAGACGGGCGGACGGATGGACGGCCGGACGGACAACAAAATTAATACCATAATTTTGCACTCACGGGCAAAGAAAATCTCAGTTGAAGGCAGCGAATGTGAAAAAGCTTTGCGGAAAATAATTTTTACAAATTATTAATTGTTTATAATTAACTGAAATAATAACAAATTACTAAAAAAAATCAACACAATAATAAATAACGCTGTCGATGACGTCCTTATACGTCTAAGCAATGGCAGCGAACAAGAAGAAGCTGCAGTGGCAGAAGTACACACATACTGTTTAAAGAGAATGCGAATGTAGTTGTTGTTGCCAATGAAATCAAACTCTAGCCCACCAGAAAGATATTCTGGTGCTGTGAGACAGCATTCCACACACAACAACCAACCCACCAACCCACCCGGCAGTCACCTGATGACTCCGCCAGTCAGCCCGTCTGAGAAAAATGCATCGGAACTGCTCACAAAAATATCAACAAATATGCAAAAAAAAATGTATAAGAAAACGAACGGAGGCGCGCAAAAAACGAAAAACTGCTAAAAATCTTTTGGGGAAAAATCGCACGAAAGGCCAAGTTTAAAATTAATATTACAGGGTGTGTATGTAGCATGAATGCAATGCAATGTATGTACATAAGTGACGACTGTTTGAAAAAGAGACGAGAAGGAGTAGGCAGGAGAAGAGTAAGAGGGGGAGGGTTTGTCTAACCAACAAACAAATGGCATGTGCATAGCATTCGTAAAAAAATCTGTGCAGTCATATCAGAAAATTTCTAAATAAATGCACGCGTGAAAAAATAGCTCAAGTAGAAGCAAAAAAAAAAAAAAGCTATAGCAAAGAAAAGCATCATGCAACGTGAGGAAAGAAAGGCTGATCAAGCTTTAACTGACAGATCTGCGAGAAAAAGAATGACGGCGAAGGGAGAAGGGACAAAAAGAACAACAAGCAGGAATGAGAAAAGGGATAAAGGCGTTGGAAGAGGGGGGAGGGGCGAGTGTTCTGTCCATGCTGATTAGCTGCAAAATATTCGAAAGCAATAAAACAAATTAGGCACAAAAACAACTTGTTGTTTACAATTTATGTATAATATTTCAGAATTTCAGAAAAGGAATTTTAACAGAAAAGGGCGAAATTTACAACATTAACCACAACAACATCGAGTGTGGCTGTAGCTTGGAAAATTGACTGCCGGAGGCAAAGGATTTTTGGAAGCCTTCGAAATAAACATAAAGCAAACACTACAAAGGTACAGACAAATCAACACGATGGTGCTCGCCCTTCGGTGCAGCAGTAATGATTGCCAAAAAATGCTTTACAACAACTGCAAGGCACCAAGGCACCAACAACAACAAGAAAAAAATACATAAATCGAAAAACTAGTTGCATGCCGAAGACCTTTTTGTTTCTTAACGACAATTAAACATACATATCTACCGTATAACGTTCGAATGTGCCGACACACATACATATTTTTTTTAAAATTTTGCCTCAACCAAAAAAAAAAATTAAAAAATTGCTCTTATGACTTTGAATTATTGTAAAGGCTGAAATGGAAAAAAAAAGATTTTTTTTCTTGCTGCACTTTTGTAAATTTTTTTCTATTCTTGCGCGCGCAGAGCTGTTCAAAAGTGAAGAATAATTTATATTAATTATAAAAAGCACTAGACAGTTAAATAGACAGCCGAATAGACAGCCCGATAGACGGACCGACAGTTATAACGATAGACACTGAGCGAATTTTTATAGCTGTCTTTTTGCACAACATTTGATGACTAATACAATAAACAAACATCAAACATCTCGAAGCAAAAAACCTGACAAATTTGAATTATTTGCAAAATTTCTTAATATTTTGAAATTCAATTTTTATTTTGAAATAAAATTTTTAAGGTGCAGGATTAAAAGAAATAGAGAAAATAAAAAAGATAAAAAAATAAAAAAAAATTGAAGGTCAATAAATGGCATGAGAAAAGCAAGGCAGCAGCAGAAGAACTAGATATTTTTAATGTTTTCTTTCTTGAGAGCATCAAAAACCACAAAGTGTATCCTTGATACAGCCCGAAGGTTTTTTTAGGATTTAAAAAAGATCTCTCAAGGGCTAGATAAAATTTAGATAAAACCCAAATAAGCATTAAAAATTTATAAGAAATCTGTTTAAGCCATAGAAATAGAGATTTCAGTTTTATTTACTATTAATAAAAAAAATAATTATTCATAAAAAAGTTGTTTTCTTGCCTTTTGACTTAATACGCAAAGGATTTTGGCGTGCTCGTCGTGCTGTGCTCATGTGATATTTGTAAATTGTATATAATCGTATATTTTTTCAGAAATTTTACTATAATTTAGTTGGCTGCTTTATTTCTGAATTTTCGCCTCATCTCTCTCTGCCTTTGCCTATTGTTTGACGTAAAACGAACGAGAAAATGTATTGTATTTTTAAGTTTTTTATGTATTTCTGTAATACTTGTACGTTTGAAGGTTGTTGCATTTTTGCGTTTAGTTAAAAATTCTGAAATATTGTATTTTTAGTGCAGATCGCACTAATCTGAAATGAAGTCAATAGATTTGAAAGAGAATTTTCGCTTTGATTATTGGAAAAAAAAGAAGATTTTTTTCGGTTAAAATGGTGTATGGAGGTAACTAATTACAAATGTAAGTACTTAACCGAAAAACATTTCTCATTATTTCCATAAAAGGTTCAGAAGCAAAGCAACTTACAACCAAACAAATGGACAATTTTTACAGATTTTAACTCTTATGAAGAAAAACTAATCCAATTTGGATGAATTTCACGTCAAGGACTTATAGAGAAAAGATATTACCAGGTCTCAATCAGAAAAGTGGAGCTTTTTTATTAAAAACCGTTTGCAAAAGTAACCAAAAGAAGACTTAAACGATCCATCGGAGTTAATTCTCGGCAAAGTTAAGAACATGTCAAAGAGTTGAGGAAATGAAAGGGAACGAAATGTGTTAGATTAAAGAGAAAAGAAAAAAGTAATCGCGATGGATCGATCAAATCTCAAGCATATCCTAATCATAAAGTTGAAAAAAATGTTCAATGTATAGTTTTTAAGAATCTCTAATAAGAATCAAATTTGAGGAGACACTAAAAATTAATAATAACAATAATATTAAATATGTGTATGTGTTAAAAAGTAGCCTCTTTACCTCTTGTCTTAAAAATCTTTTCGATTTGCTTTCCTGATGATAATCATGCGCCCAGCTCGTTGATGAAAAGACTTAAGTGTGCGATGCTCAAGCCTTTTTTTGTGGTTGTTATTATTATTGTTTTTAATTATTATTATTAATTTAAATTGCAAAAATTAAAGACTTAGATTAAACTTTAAAGAAAATTTAATTGTCAATCCGATTTAATTTTGCACGGTCCACTTTTTTACAGCGCCCGAAAAATCGGACTTTTGTTCTTCCTTGCTGCTTGCTGAAGCTCTTTCTTTCAGTTGCTTTTACACTTTGAATACTGTTAGGTTTTTTGTGTACTTCTCTTTGTTTTTATATCACAAAATTTGTCTTCTAAAACCAATCCTTTCGTTTTTATCACAGCAGCGTCTGCTTTTCTCACCGCAGTTGAAAATGTTAAATTTGTTTTTTAATGAATTTAGTTTAATCCTTTTATTTTTTTTTCTATTCTCTCAGGAATACAAAAGTATTTTGTAATAATTTTTTATGAAAACATTACTGTTTTTTTCAACTTCTTGGTTTTGGTTTCTGCTTCTTCTAGCTAATGTTTGTTGATTTGTGCGCACATCCTTTGCTTTTTGAGATTCTGAGCACGACTGACTGGATTCTGTGCTCTGTTCGTCTAGTCATAGAAATTTTGAAACGTCAAAACTATGCTGCTGCTTCTTCTTGCATGCGCTTCTAGTACATTTCAACTGCTTTCAGGTAGTTTTTTTCATCATTTTTGAAAATCATTTGGTGGTGCTCTAATATTTTGAAATACGTTTTTCTGCTCGCATCGAAAATGCAATCAAAACGAAAATGCGTTCAATGCTCTCACTTTCTCTTTCTCTCTCTCTCGCTCTCCGAGAGTCTGTTGGAAAGGAAGAAGACTCTTGCTCCTTTCGAGGTCCATCATTTAGGTATGTTTTTTGTCTTCTCTCTTCTTCGATGATAATTATGTTGGTGGTGTGGTGGTGGTGGTGGATAGTGATGATGATGATGATGATGATGATACAATGTGTTCTTATTTACTATCTCTTTTTTTTACATTCTTTTACATTTACCAACTAACTAATCTGCTTTACTATATTTGTTTTTTATGATATAATCATTATAATTTTTTATGACTTGAGTTTCCATAAAGGAATCTGTCGGTATTAAAGAAATGTATACCATTAAAATATGCTGTATATACACATATTAAGTTGTCTGTTCTCTCTTTTTCTTTCTCTTTCTAGTCTTCTACACTAAAACCTCACCTAACTATCCTTTTCTTCTCCTTTTACAGCTCCCGGTATTTAGAAGATGCCATTCTCTTTTCGGTTGTTTAATTTATTTATTGTTTTTTTTATTATGTGTTTTATTTTCTGTTATTGTTATCAAAGCAATCTAAAAAATCCTTTAGTTTTTAATTTCTTCTAGGTTCAGGAATCTCAGAAGGTTTACGAAGAATTTACAGAAGAATATCAAAAACGTGGTAAAAATTTGCGCGAAAAACTCTTTCGTTTTTATATTTTAATAAATCTTTTTGGAATATAAGAAACAGTAATGAAGTAACAAAGTTCGCTAACTTTTATATTAAACAGGATTAAGACGCTATTAGTTTACATTGTACAATACACAGTGTATAATTTTAGCACTCTTCTCCATTTTTGTTAGTTAATTAGTTTGTTAAGAAAATTATACATAAAGTAACATATGGATAGATAAGGATCCATCAGTTTGAACCATAAATTTGTGTAGGCTTTTCTGATAAACCATAGCTAAGTTGCCATCAAAAGTTCGAAAAGTGTATGAAATTTTAACTTTATTTCGAACTTTCGGACGCTTTAAAGTTGGTTAAAACATGATTTTTTACCTAACTATTATACTTGTTCGGACAATTAAATGCATCAGAGCTGTCCGACATAAAGCTAGAAAAGTACCCAAACACAAGCGATAAATCTTCATTAATTTATATAGTATTATTTATTTAATTTATTTTCAATTATTTATAAGAAATTTTTATTTACATATTCATTTGGCAAAATCAGATATTTGAATTATAAATAGCTTATTATTATTATTATTATGTTCATTAAATACTTCTTCTTAACTATTCTACAGCATTAAACCATCCAAATAAATATACGAAAAGTTAAGAAGTTTCTGTTAAATTCTGTTTAACAATCATCTCGTTAGTTGTCAGAGAGTCGGAAGAAGTAGGGAGAGGATGAGGCGGGCAAATGGGTATACTAAGCGAGATAATAATTTAGATGAAATTATTTGTTTGTTTTAGGCATTCTTTGTACTCACTGCCCAACATCTGTTCAACACTCTCTTTTCTTTCACTCTCTTTCCCTCACTTTAGTCTGCATGTGAGTCTCTCTAGCTCTCCGATACTCTCTCATCATTCTTCCTATATCCTTTTCTTTCTCTTCCGTTACAATTGATTGTTGTTGTACGGACGTAGGTACGAGTATCATACGAATGCTTACCTGTAGAGAGTAACATTTTCAAATATCTCAATGTGCACTAATCCTCGCTGTAAAATTATATAACGGCGATTTAATTTAATCCTTCCTATTTTCTTAATTTAGTAGAGACAGTTTTCCAGAAATTTTGAAAAATTATTGAGAAAATTTAAAGGGCCAAAGAAAAGACAAATTTATTAGAACGTACAAAAATTACTATACCGAAAATGTTAACAAAAAAAAAAGTCTCTGAAAACTGCATAAATTAAAAATGTCTTATCATTTTCTTGCTGCAATTTCAATTTCTTGCCACGCTTTTGACCCGCTTCACGAGCTCTAATTTTATCACACAATTCTCATTATTTATTAAATGAATTGATCTGAGATAAAAAATCTCCATCTTCAGTGTAAAGAATATGTACCTTTATCATTGATCAATTCGGAATATCTAAAGTAATAGGACCAGAGGATTAAGGTCACGGGTCGGAAAGGGAAGACGTACAATTCATTCTTGACGATTCTGCTTTATCGAATCTTATGCATATAAAATAAAGAATTATTTTGACGTGTGCCCTGCCACTCTCTTGACCTATACTCCTCATGGTACTGAATGGTACTTCAGAATTGTTTAGACTGACCCTTACGATGATCTCTTACAAAATGTGTACGTATCTCTGTGCCTCACCCAAAGGCAAAAGTGTATATAATCATCGTTATGCAAATTCAACGTAGCGTACACAGATCCTCTTTCGATTTCTGTACAGCAAATGTCCTTAAAACATCTTCATTTTGTTCTTCTTCTTCTTCTTCTTCTGCCCTCCAGTTTGTAGCTGATCAGTGTCGTTGCTGGGTTGGTGGGTTGATCCGCCTGTCAGTAGGCGGCAGTGATAGATACTGAATAAAAATGCAAATTTTCTTTTTTATTTTCTTATACCTGATGTTTTTTTGCGTCCTCCTTATCCTTAAGCTGATTTTACGCTTTGGTTAGTTTTTTCAAAAGGCTTCTTCCGTTTTTTGGCCATGCTGTGGCCTAAGGAGCCAAGAACATCCTCATTCTTTCGTTATTTTATCTCACTTCATGGTTATCTTAATTTTGCTAACAAGCCAAAACAGAACAAAACAGAACAGAACAAGCGAAGCGATAGGATTATTTAATATATTTGGGTTTTTTGGTTTTTTTTAATACGATTTTTTTGTTGAATTTATTTTCTTTGTGTTATTAGCTTTTGTAATATTTGTGGTGGAAGGAACAAAATCGAGATAACCGATCGGGTTCTTTTTGAAAAAATCAGAGATATTTTCGTGATCTGGGCGTCTCAATTATGAGGTAGATTACTTTTAAATATGAAACGGCTTTAACTCGAATTTTAATCTCTATTCTTTTTTCCTGTCTCTGCTCCTTTTTGCACTTTTTCATACGTTTATCCTAATTTTAACATTGTAATAACTTCTTCCGCCGTTTTTTAAGGAAACATTATAATTTCTAAGCTTTCTAAAAAACTAAATCTGGGTTGACTTTCATGTTTTCTCAAAAATTTTGTTAGATCAATATTGAAATATTTTGAAAAATTTTGTTGAAAAATTTTGTTAGATCAATATTGAGTTAATACTCGTATTGACTGATTATATCTCAGCTAATAAGAGATTAAAAAAAACTTCTGAAGGTTGTAAGACAGACCGACGAAAAGGTTTATGATTATGGAATTGATAAATTTGTTATGAAGAAAATTCTTATCAGTTTTTGTAAAGAGTCTTTGAGATTTGAACAAAGTCCCTAAAGATTCTAGAATTAAAATTTTTACACGTAATAGCGTTATTAAGACAAAATTTCTTTAATTTACTTTAATTTACTTTAATTTAAAATATACTTTTTTTTTAGCTTTTAAAAATCTGTACGTAATTTATGAATAGACAAATAACGCCTTTTATGATCAATATTATATTGCCCTTTTATTATTATTGACTTTCTAACGACCTTTACGATTTCTTCTTCGACTGAAATTTTTCCATAATCAATTTTTTTCACTTCTGGATTTATTTGTTTTTCTCTAAAAACCAAAAACTTCTTCTTCTTCAGGTGTAGTAAGGTTAAAAGTCAAAGAAATCTTTTGTTATGCATTAAAAATTTTAGAATCATACTGCTCTAGTTTTCATTGTTTGTTTAATTGTGGGCTCTACCTATCTACGAGAACCTTAAGCGGATCTTCATATTACGGAGTACTCGTATGTCCAAGGACATCAGCGTCACCATCAGCGGCTGCTAAAGGCAGCATGGCTTTTCACAGGCATGACGTATCTGTGCGTAATTCTTCTCACGCACCGTTGATGAAACCTTTAAAATGTTTGCCGTCTTATGGTACATGTTCGATGGTCGAATGGTCGAATGGTAGCTGCTTGTTCTTTGCTGGTATGTGAAATATTTGCACAAAGCAAGTATGTACGAGTATGTCTGTCTGTATTGTACATCCGTAAAGAAACAAACAGGTAACTCTTGCACGCCAGAAGGCGTAACGGATTTTGATTAACAAAGAAATGCTTGGAAAAAGTATTTTTAATTTGGTTCAGTCGCTGAAATCTTATGTCCAGAAGTATCGTATGTAAGTCCAGCGACCAGCGTTCAATAGAAAAGGGATTAAAAAACGCTCAAACACGCACAAGAAAGGCATCACTGGGAAGAATGGTGATGGTGGGTGCTTCATTCCCTTCTCGGGAATGTAAAAAAAAACAAAAACAAAAAACGGCCTTCGAACTGCGAAACTGCGGAATTTGAATATCCTTTTATGACGGACGTAGATGGTCAACTAATCCGTCTGTACTAATCCTTGCACTAATTTTCGCTGCCTTTTCTCTGCCGGCGTTTTAGTGCGATTTTTGTATGTTTTTCTTTCTTATCCCATTGTTCGTGTTTGTGTTTGTGTGTGTGTGTGTGTGTGCACATACCCATGCACTATGTGTCTCGATGAGTAGTACTTTTCGCGCTTAGATTTGAAAACAGATTTAGCCTGGACCGGCAGACCTGGTTGGTAGACCGTCATAAAATCTCAACTGCGACCAGGTTGTGAAATAAAAGGGACAGCAATATGAACGAAATAACACTTAATGTTCTATTTGCAATTATTATTTAATGCAAACAAGCTCCTTCCGAATAAAGGACTTGCTCTAAATCCTAAAATTTTGTCTTTTTTATGCTTATTTACGACTCACCGCGCTGTACGCGACTGCCGTCCTCCAAGCAAGTTTTTCTTACCGCCTTCCTTACCGAAAATCTTCTGCGCATCTCGGCCTTTCCTACAATATTGTCCAGTCCGGCCGTTCGAGCTGTTCGAGCCGTTAACGGCGGCGACCAGAGGACTCTTTTTCTTTTTCTGTTTGTTTTTCAATACTTTTTTGTCTTTGAAAATTTAATTATTTCCTTGAATTTCTAGGTACAAACTGAGGTGTTTGTTGTTGTTGTTGTTGTTGCTACCTGCTTTATACATGTTGTTTCTAGTTCAGACCTCACAAAAAGGAAATAATTTTTTTACAACGGCCAAAGAAGCAGAAATTATTTTAAAGCAATATTATTTTTTATCATTCTTGGTTATTGTCTGAACACAACTTGTATACTTCAAGGTTACATTTTTATTTAACCCTTTCGCTACCTCTAGTATTGATGGTAATGTGTCCTTGAAGTGTTAATGGCGTAGCGAGTACACTGTAATGCTTTAAATATTGTGTGTCTCTTTTTTAGCAGCACAAAGTTTTGCACAATAGTTTCCTTCTTTCTCTCTCTCTCTCTTTCGTTGCTTTTTTTATGGTTTTCTTCTTTTATGATTTGCTTCGGCATTCATGTGTCATTTATGGCCACGTCGTTGTTGTGTGCAACGTCGTTTGAACCTGAGCTGTGTTAACCCTTTGGTGAAACACATGAAGAACGGGTTAGACGTTTTACGACGTTTGGTCTGCTTTGTTGTTATTGTTTTTTATTAATAATTTTATGCTCTATTTTGAAATTGGTTTCTTTAGAAATATTTAGAATTAGTTCTTGAGATTTCAATTTGTTCGGGTTCGGGAAAAAGTAATAAATTTTTTAGAAATTTGAAATACCAAGGTTGTTGTTTTAACCCTTTGCTTTCATAAGCAGCGTTCCAATATTTCTTAGAAGTTGAAAATTTTGCATGTTTTATGAATTCTCCTTTAAAATTAGAAATAATTACTCAAAAGAAATGCTGGAAAAAAATAAAAATTAAATCCTTGAGTATTTTTCAAGGAATTTGTTGCTGTTTAGAAAATTACTTATTCCTTTCAATGGAACTACAATATATAAAAATATACGAAATGTAATGTGAAGGCTTGAAGGAGGTCATAAGTCCCCCCCAAAACCGTCTGGCGTGCGATATAGACCATTTTGGGAATGACTGATTTAGATGCTTAAAAGGGGCCTTTTCTGATATAGAGATTATGTATTATTCCATAAATTCTTTTTCACCCCCTTTTCTTCAGGCAACAATAAGCAAGAGAGAGATAGAGAAAAAGAGAGAGAAATATACAGAAATCAGCAAAAAGAATTAAAAAAATTACTTTTTTAACCACGTACAGAAAGTTCAAACTTATGTTGCCGGGGGCTTTCCTTCCCTTAACATGCGCCATCATTGTGGAATAGAAGGAGGAGAAGACGAAAAAACCAAACGAAAAAATGGACATCAAAGGACATCGGGCATAAGAGTATTACAGAGGAGTAGTGGGAGTATGATGTGGATAAAAATAAAGAAAATAGCGATAAAAGGTATAGTGAGTTCGAGGAGTCAGCAGCCGAATATTCTAAAGGGTGATGATAGTACATATCGTAGTTCCGGTGGCAGAATTTTTATTACGATATATTTTTGGGCGAAATAAAGCGTAAAGGTTTCCTTTGTCGTTCGGTATATATTTTCCTTAAACGCAAAAAATTTGTTAAAAAAAAACTACGGAAATTATTCCCAAATTTTACCGAGCCCCATTTAGTACTAATACTAACATACATACATACTCGTCAATGCAGAAGGCCAACCAGAAATACAAGCAAATACCAACAAATACATACACACATTCATGCTAACATATACTCGCTCAAGTACGAGTATAATAATATTCGCTACTAAACAACAAAAAGTAAAAGAATTCTCCACGACGACAAAGAATTAATTTATTGTCGTGGAAAAGGGGCAGCAGCGAGGACGAAGAAGCAAAATAAAAATGGAAAAAAGCAGCGAAGGGTAATCGGTAAAGAGAGAGAGAGAGAGAGAGAGAAGGTGGTGTGGGAAGAGCGTCGTAAAAATATAAGGCCTCGTTATTATAATACGAAAATAAATGACAGCTACGCTACTGCGATAGTAAACACTATAGCGCTATGTATGCGTATGTATGTATGTATGTATGTACATATAAAATATTTTACAATGCCTCTCTCATACACCCACACACTACCGCTTCACTTCGTGAGGAAAAGCCACCCTCAAGCGAGGGCGTCAAATAAGCGCCCGTCACCCCTACGCTACCGCCTAACCCGCAATGGATGCTGTATATTCTCTTTTTTTATTGTTCTCTTTTATTTCTCATTTATTCTTTTACATGATTTCTCCCTATTCTTTATTTCTTTTTGCTCTGTGTTGTACATACTTCACAGAACAATGAAAAAACTCAACTCTCCCTTTCGGTTACCGCCTATTACCGTCCTGCCTATTCCATTTTTCTCACCCACCCACCCACCACCATGCCTGTGCCACCAACATCAGATTGTCAAATATTTATCTTTTTCTCTCTCTTCTCTATGCTCTTTTATACCTTCCATTTTTTGGTGCGCGTTATTTTTTGCCATTTGTTGGGAGTTTTTTTAATAACTCTACCATGACGTTGTGTGCGTGTGTGTGTGGGTGTAGAGGGAGGGTTATGTACACCAGAGTCAAGTTGAAGCAAACAAGTTCGACCAACTCAACGACTCCAGCTGCCGCTCCCCAAAGCTCTCCCCCTTTGGGCTCTCAGCCCTTGTATTGCTTTTGTATACTGACTTGAAATAAATTGAAGCTCGAATGTCCTTCGTCGCAATAACAGGACTTTTATTGTGTGTTTTTTTTCGGGCAATTTTTTTTTACCCTTAAAAGAATTGCCATCAAGAAATATTTCGCTTTTTCATGGTTTTCAGCTGAATGGGTGCACAGTGGCACAAATTTAGAATTGTTTTAGAGAAAAAGAGCACAAATTGTGCAATATATAGTAATTTTTTGACTCGGGCGATATACTACGAGTACTTTTTGTTGCTTACTTCAGCTTTAAAGACAGAAAGAAATGTAGTAAAGCCAAGAATTGATTTGATTGAAAATGTCAACAGAAACCTGGTAATATTATTACTATGTACTCGTACATATACATACTAATTTCTAATATTGAATATTCGAAAAAGTGTTAAGCTTTTTGCAACAAAAAGTGGCAGATATTTTTCTTATAACAAATAAAAACTTAAATTGTCTACTGATGCATGCGAAAGGGCCCATTGTTGGTACATTCATGCAATCTACATAGAATGGTTACTACGACTAATGGTAAAAGCATAAATTTCGACAGAACAGACGACGCTGGAGAAAACGCGCATAGAAGAAAAATTGCCAACTGAACAAAATCGAATTCCACCCTCGATTTTGGTGGTCGTGAAGCCGATTTTTATGCGATATACTACCCCCCACCACTCCCCCACCATCTTACGTACTCGCAAATAAAGAAAATTCGTGGTGAATGCCTTTCGTTGGCGTGATAGTTTGAAAGGGAGTAAAAAATAGTAGCTCTGTTGAAAGAAAGGGGATGATGTTACGGGAAAAAGGCCGTTCTAGACGGTTAAGAATGCGCTGGGAAGGGGCAGGTGGTGGAGAGACACAAGCAGAACTGAACTGCGGCCTGCTGTGCTAAAAAGAAAGCACAGACGCGCGACGTCCATTAAAGCGTTGTGTAGGGCTGAATGAGATTGTACGGTTATTTTTTGTTTCTGTTGAAGTAAAGTTCCATTTTCTTAACAGCACACACACACACACACACACACACTCGTGCACCCTTACGGCTGCCTTTTTCAGCTTCTGTTTTAGTGAAAACAAGAAACAGAAAAGAGAAACGGAAAAAAATGATAAAATTATTATTGAGCTTTCTTTTCGAACATTTTTTCTTCGTCGTCTTCGTTCTTCTTTGACGGCTTCTTTTTTCATTCTCCAGCCCTCCGTTTTTCGCTCCTGCCGCCATCACTCCTGCCGCTCATCGTTCTTCGTCCTCATTCGTCTTCTGGTTGGCTTCGTTTGTAATTTTGTTGAATGCTTTTTATGATGCTTTTTATGAAATAACGGTATTATTAATAATGCAAGAGCATAACGCATATGTATACATATATGTATAAGCATAAAGAAAGAGAAAGATGAAGAAAGACGCCATTTTAGTTTTAGATCTACTAACGCACACATACACACGTATGAGCCCTCGCAACAGACCGTAAGGTTTTGGTTCTTTCTGGGCTGCATTCGTGCTACTGCTTCACTCCTTCTTCTTCTTCTTCTTCTTATTCTGCTTCTGATGAATTTTATTTAATATTCCAAAATCTCCTTGAAACGTCTTGGCTTTCTACTTTTTCTTCTTCTTCTTCGCTTCCATAATAAAAATGCTGATTTCTTTTATCAAGCATTTATTTATTTCAGTTTTATTATTTCGCTTGATTTTTTTCTGTTATTTTTGCTGTATGTATTTGTTTTTGTTGGATTGTGGGTGCCCCCTGCAGGGGACTTACTAACTGTTCTTCTTCGTCTATATTATACAATTTTTATTCGCTGTTTGTTTGTTTTTGTTGTTTTTCTGCTTTCTTTGAATATCACTTTTCTAATCTATTGCTGAGTTTTTTCTTCCTTCGATGGTCTGGTCTTTATCTTTTATATTAGTCTGAAGCAATATTATTTATTCCCTTTCAATATCCTTTCGTCATGCGTCTTTATGGTTTTTGATATTGCTGCATTGTTATTGTTGTTATTTTCCTAGAGATCTGATTTTCATTTTCGGTATTTCCGTTGAGCATTAGTTAATGCGTCTGCTGCATAAATATTGTAGTATTATTATTATTTATTGTAGTATGATTACTTACTATATTTAATATACTCGTAGTATCGAAGGATCTTCAGTTCAGCGAAGAGAAAAATTTTCATAATCGGAGAACACTCTTTTACGCTGAATAAAATTATACAGGCCGTCATATATTCACTTCTCTTCTAAACCTGTCTGCTTTTTACTGTATTTTATCTGACTTTTATTTTATATATGAGTTGATTTCTGAGGCGCTAGACCTGGAGCTTCTTTATGAGCGACCCCGAAGCCTGATGGGAACAGATTAAAATTACGATGTAATATAACTTCTTGCAGCAAAAAAACCTGTTTTAGCCACAAAAAGGTCTAAAACATCTCGAAAACTTAAAGTAATAAAAAAATTCAGAAGTCGCATTGAGACTTAACGCGTACAAAAATGTGGGTATAGGTATATGTAGCTTAGTTTCTGGTTTATAATTTTGTCGGACGGTAACACTATTTGATATAAATTATTTTATTTACTCCTATAATAATTATAAACAAAGTTAATAAAAAATTAATTAACTCCCAAAAAAATGAATTAACTCCCAAAAAAAATGAATTAACTTCTCAAAAAAAATATAAATTAACTCCCAACTTTTTCAGAAAATTCAGAAAATTCCCAAAAATATAAAAGAACTCAAAAAAATGAATTAACTCCCAACTTTTTCCCAATAAGAATTAACTTCCCAAAAAAAAAAATTAAATATATAACTCCCAAAAGAAATTGTATGGATGAATTTGGGAGTTATTTAATTTTATGATTTGTGACATAATTCATTGGAAGTTATATAAATTTCTTGAAATAAGGCTTGTCTTTATTAGCATAATAGATTTTTATTCTGATGCCTTAATTTTATGTATTGATAGCAATTCGATTCGTTTAATAATTTGTTTCTTTGAGTCAGTCACGTGACCATCCCCGATCGATATACAATATTTACGTAATGGTTTTATTTTCTCACTCAATCAATTCAAGGGACTACTCCTTCCTTTAATAGATATGATAATTTTTCTATGATGTAGCCCAATCTCGGCATTGGCCGAGAGGACTAAGAAGAAGAACGACGAATGATTCCCTGCAATAATGCTTAATTGCGTATTTCCGCTTATTTCTATTATTGTAAATAATACAATAAAATTGCAATTAATATTCAAAGCAAATGGTCTTTTGTTTGTCAACATTTTTTATAAAAAAATGCAAAGATTAATTAATCGGATAAGAATTAATTACATTTTATAATTTTTTCATTGAATCATGCCCGTACAGTTTTTATCAATTATTTTGTTAATTAAAACTAATTGTAATCACGACAAATAAAGTACAACAACTATATAGTTACTGAAATTATATATCATATATTCGTGTGCTCTGTCGTTAGGTGTTGTAAGCGGAAGTAATAATGCTTGACCTTTAACCTTTAGACCATAAACACGATGGTAATACTTTCAACGCATCCACCGTGTTTGGGGTTCTTACGTTAATGATCATGTAAATTGAAATAATCGCCATTAATTTGCCGAAAGAAATTGGAATGCACAGAATCCAACGCATTTTAACGAATTTATTATACCATTTACTATGGCGAGCTCACTGATCCATGGACAGAATGAAATCTGCATTCGTGAATGTGGCTTTAAGCAATCGAATACAATACAATTGCAACCAAAGGATCTCAAATCTCGCAAAACCAAATCGATAATTCTGGAAGTTCGTGCTGTTTTTGTCATTGTACGCATGTAATCTGGAGCTTAAGCTCTGCAGAATGAAACGTAGCATTCGTTATTATAATTCATTAAATGCGAAATCAGAAAATTTTAAATCTTTCACACTTTCAGCAACAGACGATGATTTTATGTAATTGAAGCACATAATGGGTAACCGTGCTTAATGTAGACCGGGCGGCATGAGGTGACAGATGCGGCGCGCCGATTCGAAGGAAGATTCTAATGCCGTCAGCCGCCTGCCGCCCCTTCGTAATGAAAGGAATCAGTAAAATCGGCGGGAATCGAAAACTGTGAAGCGAATCAGCGTCAAGCCACAACCGAAGTGACACCGCCGAAGCTGGCGGTGATTTTGGTCAAGGGGGAAGGGAGGGAGGAAGGGAGATAGAAGGTCAGCGCCGACGTTTTCACACTTTTACTTGACCCCTGCGGTTCGAAACTGTTGCAAATTTTTAAAATTCACAAAGCCCGAAACAATAAAAGAAATCAATTTTTTGTTGTTGCTTTTGTCAAACGGTAAACGGTAAAATTGTGAAGGGCTGCGATTCCAGCGACTGACCAAAAATAATGCAAAAACCTTAATCGTCGCCTCTCAACGCACGACGCGTCGGGGTCAGCAGTAAGAAACGCCCTTGCAAAGCATTCGATTGGTCACTCAATCATTGATCGCATGACCTCGGGCTAATGCTGAAGCAATAACAACAATAATAATAATAACATTAATAACAATAATAACAACAACAACAACAACAACAACAACAACAGGAAGAACAATTAAAACAATAACGATGCGAACGTTTCTTTAAATTCGTGTCGATGCTTTCACCAAAAACTAGTTCAAAAATGACCAGAAAAACTCTAAAAACCTTAAATTTTTTTTCTAGCTTAAATTTTGTATGTGCGACCACACATACTTGTACAAACATACAGTACGTCCATAGATGTATATACATGTGCACGCACGCACATGAGGAAAAAAAGAGAACCAGGACCATCCAAATTCGCAGGGGTCAAGCATAAGAAAGGGCCAAGAAGTTTTCGCACATTCCGGGGTGAAAATGAGCGGCGACAGCGACGACGACAACGGCAACGACAACGTCGGCCTCTATATGTACTGCAGATGTTGGACGATGGTGGTCGTAGAGCCTGGCGCTTGATTGGTAATTTATTGCCATTCATTCAATACGCTCCAAAAACAATAAACAACAATGAAACAGAGCAAATACACTGTGTGTGTGTGTGTGTGTGTACGATCA
The DNA here is from genome assembly GCA_949752815.1 of Conops quadrifasciatus. NCBI lineage: Eukaryota > Metazoa > Arthropoda > Insecta > Diptera > Conopidae > Conops > Conops quadrifasciatus. Next base: position 2,928,773 of record OX457078.1, read on the forward strand.
TTGCTATGAAAAATCTTTGGAAGTAATGCAAAATTTTAATCGAACCGAACGGTTTTCCGATAAAAAGGATAAATTTAATTGTATCGTATATACATATGTATGTGCATGTGCATGTGTGTGTGTGTGTGTTTATATGCATGCAAAGGATTTAAAGGTGGTGTTGATTTTTGTTGTCGTTATTGCTCTTGCTGTTGCTTTTACACACTCGCGGGTCACAGAATTTTACAAAATTTTTGACATTTTTGACCCCTGCCCATTTCGACCCGTGTCTGTCACTCACTGGACATTAGTATCTTGCGCGTTTCTATGTGTTTGTGTGTTGGTACAATTTGTGACCTTTTTCCCTTTTTTCTTTCTTATTTTTCAACGGACCAAAAACGTTGGATGGCATTTAAATTTTTGACTGCTTTGAAAAATGACGCTTCAGAAACCGGAACAATCGAAAAATTTTCATAAATCTTTCAGATTTTCAAATTTCACACCATTTGATTGGTTTTAGGCTCGATCAAAGTTCAGATCGAAGGATAATGGTCAGTCTTTCGGTCGATCGACTGCTCCCTTTTTCATTATTCTTTTATGTTTTGCAAATTCTTAACGGTTGACCTTTTCTCTCTCCTCGCATCACCTCCTCCCAATTTTAATGGGTTTCCTGTTTTAATATGTAGTCTCTTCGTATCGTTGTTAAGTTTTCCCCCCTAAAATTTTAACGTATTTTGATTTAACGATTTTTGGACTTTTTTTGTTTTGTATCAGAAGATTTTATATACATATATTAATTTTCCTTGCATTCAAGCCAATTTTATTAACAAAATAATAAAAATAGTCGCAAATTAAGCAAGAGATATAATTTATAATAAATATTTATTTTTAATTGTTTCTCGATATTCGTTAAGCTTTCCGACAGGGTTGGATATCGATGAGTTTTATAACGAATTTCAGAACGAAAAAAGACTCTGAAGATGGCCTAACATCGCCGAAAACGGTTTGTCTCCAAAACCAAAATTGACAAAGGAAATTTTATTTCAAAACTCATTATTTTTTAATTGTTATCTATTAAATTTCATTATAACTATCGTATTCTTTGAATCCTCTTTTTTATATCACTAAAATTATTTTATTAGAATTTATTCTAAAATTTTAATAAAAATTTCGAACTTAATAAAATTAAAGTCATATTTTAACTTTTACGATATAACTATGTTTTTTTATATGATATAAATATAAAAAACCCTTTTTCAACCAAGATACAAAATTTTTAATTTATGCTTGAGAAACATTTCGGAATATAGTATGTACATATTTAGAATATGTATTTATTTAGAATATATATATATTTATTTAATATTTTAATATAATTCTTTGTTTGATTTTTTCTCTGCGACTGTTTTATTACTGTAAACTGTATCATTATGTAAAAAAACACATACAAAAAGATTACTGTTAGTGTTTTTATTTGAAAACGTTCTATATGTTAAATGGTTACAAATCGTCGTCTGGTATTCAGAGGAATTTTTATTGTTTAGAGAATTTTAAAAAGAAAACTAAAACAACTCATAACATTCCTGATTAAATTTATCAGTTTAAAATATTTGGTATTTTGGGATAATAATGCACATATTCTCTTGCTCGTAGTAAAGATTAAAGTCTTAAACGCTATTTAACACCGCCCGAATTACATTTGGAAAACGAAAAAAACTCCAAATGTCAATATTTGTCAAAAGTTCGTTGCTACGAATGCATATGCACGTTAGTTACGGCTGCTGCTACATTTGGTCTGTCGAACTGCTATTCAATAATACTAATAACAATAACAATAACAATATCAATTGTTCATACTGTTTACTTTTTATTGCCAGCGAGTAGTTGATAACAGTTTTTAGCTAAAACAAAAAAAAAGTATGGAAAAATAAATAGAAATTAAAAGAAAAAAAATCATTATCGCAGAAAATCATTATCAGAAATATAAGCCTCTTTTCGTCAATTCAAAGGCAGAAGATTTAGATCAATATTAAGCAAATTTTAGAGAAAAAAAACACTAACCTTTTCCATTTGTTTATCCCGAAATAAGAGAAATTTTATAAAAAAAAACCAGCAATTATTGCTATTAGTGGATACTGAGACGATTAGTCAAGAACATATTCCGATTTCCATATTTGCAGCTACTTTTCATATTCTAAAGCTAAAGCTAAAAATTTTTATATTCTTTTAACTTAATTAAAATAAAAACCCTTGATATGTTAAAGAAAGTAATAAATCTATAATGTAAAACCTATAATATATAACAAATAATTCGATTATAATTATTGTATTGATTTGACGAAATCGATTCGTTTTTAATCGATTCGATTCGATTTGGTCCATCCCTGTTTTTAATCGACTCTTTTCAGTCGATTTCAGTCGAGAAACATTTCAAATTCGAACGAAATCATCGGCTCCACAAGCAACCAATAAAGTAGGCTAGCAAGAAATACTCGTTGTAAAGAGTGCTCGATGTGTTTAAAACTTTCAGTGTTTAGCTCATGCACAAACCTCACATCCTACTTTGAAGTTGGATGGGTTTAGTGCTTACTACGTTTGTCAGCGCGTATTTTGCACTGTTTGGTGTATTGGCTACGTTTTTATTATTTAGTTGACTCTAAAGAAATAAAAGTCATAGAAATTGTTCAGAAAGTTGGAATTATTTCCGGAAGCCATCGACTTTGGAACGGAAGTCGGATTCTAAAATAATCGGATGTTCTTAATTTTAAAATTATGTGGTTATATTTTCACCTATCACATCTTATTGAATCAGTTAGAAGAGTTCATTTTAAAAGAAAATTTTATTTTAAACATATGTATATAGGCCGTTAATATTAATAATTTAAATATGTATAACTATATAAATATAAGTATTAAATATATAATTAAACTATAACTATATAAATATTAATAAATATAAATAAATAAATATTAATATAACTATATAAATATTTAATTATATTTTAATTTATGCATAGCTTCTGGACTAAATAGAAGAGAAAGAGAACAAATTCAAATTTAAATTTAAAAGACATTATATTCAAATTGATAAATATTCCAATATACTCGTATATAGAAATTTTTAATGCAAAAATATTTTTCCCCCAAAATCAAGCATTACCCATTTAAAACAGTATACTATCAATCAAGCATTACCCATTTAAAACACAACTAAAAAATACAAAGTAACGAATTTTAGAATTAAGCAGTTCATTCAGGATTTTCTGCTTTCACTTCTCTGGATGAATGCCAGAAGTGTTAGCTAAAAAGGAAACAAAAAGGACCCAAATGCTCAAACAATGCCCGAAATAAGCGTCAGAATTTCTTTATGCAAACAGGTAGCAAAGTTAAGTAATATGTATAATAATTCAAGAACTTCATCGTCTTTCCTAATGACGTAAATTTTGGGATAAAAAGGGTGAATTGGTGGGTTAGAGCGGAGAAGCGGAAGAGGTACGAGTAATGTAACGTAAAACGTAACTCACAAATGCAATACATAAACATTTTCTGTTGCACGCAAGTATTTTTCTACTTTCATTCTGTTTCTTCCTGTATTCTTTTTTTTCCTTACCAGGTTACCTCTCTTTCGCTACAATACGCTGGTTGCTTGGCAAACAACGAAGCACAAACAAAGAATACTAAAGAGTCCTGAAGGAATCGTCATGTGGTTCACTCACAGCCAACCGTCACCTCTCCACGTTCGAACTCGACGGAAAGAGCATAATCTGATCCAATCATTGTATGTACTTTTCCACACCACAAATTATGAAGAGTTTTTCATCAACTAAGCACCGTTAGTTTACGCAATTTTTTGTTTGGAATAAAGTTAGGAAATCGTAAGAATTTTTTAGCTTTTGTCTTCTGCCCTCCAGCAAGACAATGGTTCTATTTTCGGTGCACACGGCTGTAGTGCGGTGTCAAAAACAAAGCCGTCGAAATTTTAAGAAGCTAAAGTGAAGTAAATGCGCGCGTGCGCTAGAGCAAGATATCGGCTTACAACCACTGACTCTTCTTCTTCTTCTTTTTCCATCGCGTCTGTTACTGCTTCTGATGGTGCTCGTGCTTCGCTAAAATTCGTTCGTAAATAAAACGCTTGACGAGTGATGTGGAAACTTTTTCATAACAAAACATGCAACAACTCAAGCAACAACAAAAAAAGGAGGAAAAATAAAACCAATGTAGTTTAAACTCTTGGCGCGGTTTAAAAGGCTTAGTCGTCGTCACTTACTCTACCCGTTTCGATTAATTTTTGGTGGTGTATTCTTTGTTGTTCTTCTGCTTCTTGTCATTGTTGTTGTGCTCGCATTTGGGTTTTGTTGTTATGTTTGGCGTCTTCACTTCTCCATCGGCTTGTTAACATTGGAGCGAACACTGTTGCTTGGCGAGACATCATCGAGCACTCAGTCAATGTTTTGATCGCGAAGGAGCAACAATACATATAAAAATGTCGTCTTGATAAATATGAGATTATAACAATTAAAGAACCACCAAAAAGCTGACAATTAGAACACACATAAAGTGGAAGAAATAAAAGTAATATTAATTTCGAATAAAGTGAAACTTTTAGTAAAAATTAAAAAAGGTAACGAAGTGATTTCGAACTCGCGGCGTTCATCCCTCATTCACCTCATTATTCAACACCCCCTCAGTGGTAGCCGCCTTGTCAAAGCAATGCACTCGAAAGTGAGGGTTGCCTGCAAGAGCGTCGTCGGCCGGTAATCGACCTTTTCGAGTCGACAAATGAAGTTCTTAAAAGAAAAACTGTAGACTGGCGAACGACGACGATACAGCCAAAGGACTGAACGTATACTTAGCACGGCGACGTTCCAGGTGAATGACTTTCCTGAATACTTTCAACTTCCGGTCAAACATGCACTTTATGTTCGTATTTAGTTACCTCTCGTTAGCGATTAAGCAACAGCAACAACAACAGCAATAACTACAACAAAAATACAACAATTTGACGAAGAAAGAAAACTAAAAGAAAAGCCATTTCAGAATGTGACGAAATCAAACTAAGAAAAATATCGCTGTAACGAACCGTTGTTTGTTTATATCAACGAAACAAAGCCGCAAAAAATACATGCCGTAAATAAATAGTTAAACGGCTTGAAGAGGTTCTAACAATCATTAGAATTTCTAATGGCATCATGACATACAGCGAGTGCATTTCGAGGTACATTCCGCCTGCTTGACTTTTTAGGTTAAACATTTTAAGAAGTTCTCAATTACAATTTGTGCATCTTTAACCCAAACGAAAACATACTCGTGCCAGCGCAATTATTGTAAAAAGCTGGCAACCATTATTTAGGTTGGTCTTCAGAATTTATTGCTCATCTTTAACCCACTTTAAAAGAGCCGGAGAACGTGTAGCGCTGGCCGGATTATGAGTCTATTTAGCTGCATCAAATTGATGTCGACACAAAAACAGAACGTTAACCAAAGTGTTTTTCCGGTCGGCATCGGCATCGAGTTACACACACAAAGAAGGCAGGTAGCTCCTCCACATGCCAAGTAATCGCATGCAAGCCTCAGCCTTATGAAAAAAGACTGACTCTATTGTGGTCGTGGTTCTTTCTCTACGTGAGTGTAGCAAAAAAAAAAACACTATAAACGTTCGTACGTTCGTATTTATAAAATATAACAAATAATAAACTTTGTTTCCGGGTAACGCATCTTTCGAATGTGTGGGTGTGGGTGTGGGTGTGCGTGTGTATGTGGAAAATTGTTTTATACAAAATTCATAAAAAAGTTGTTCTGTGCAAAATCGTATCAAGTGTGAATACTTTACAACAGTGACGACGCTAACGTGGTTTTTCACATTTCACAATAATGCAACCGACTGAAGATATAACTTCTAATTCTAATGACGAATATAATTATTTTCTTAAAACATTCACCAACTCTTGACCTTAAGATTGATTGACTTTTTAAAATAAAAGTTGATAAATACATAATAAGCTTTCTGTGTAAGAAACCAGCATGTGCTTTAAATACCATTGGATTGGAGTGTTGATTGGCATCATTTACTTGATCCTTCAAATTAATGGTGGTAAGTAATAGCAATAAAAATTCTAATACAACCTACATTTCGCTTTGAGAGTCAATCAAAAAGTCTGTCAGCGATATCTAAATACGAGCCTTCATTTAAAATTATTAAAAAATTCAGACTGTCTCCGAAAAATTGTCATATTTTCATTTCATTCCTGAAATTAAAATTATAAGATTACTTACTAATGGTAATTTAGTTAATAAATGAATAAAAAAATTCATAAAAAAGGATTAAAAAAATAATTGTTTTTCAAAAAATGTCATTTGCATATTTAGAATATTGTATTGGTATTTAAAACACTCTCTTTTGCCATTAGTAAAGTTCCGTTTTTATTTAAACGGAAAGAATTAAGGATTTTAAAGTTTCTTTTGAGGCTAATACAAGAACAATAAACTTTTAGGGACAGGAAAATAAAAAAGGCTCTATTCATTTCAACATAAATTAAATAAGTGTTGTCGAATATTATCTGCAATGATGATATCGTGTAATGATGATAGTAATGATAATGTATAGTAACGATAGTAATGTAAAAATTGACAAAATATTAATACTTTCAGTAACTCGTATGTAAATAATAAAAATCGTATACTAATTTATCCGAAAGACAAATTAATGGAAAACTTTAAAAAAGTAGGTCTTTAACATAATAATAACAACAACAACAACAAGAACATGTGTATGTATATCACGTAGAAGTAGTGTCTTTTTATGGAGTTATATATATTAGCGACAAAGAAACGCAATAAAGCTTGAGGGAACAAAAGTCGGTGGGTCGTAACGACTTAACGTCGTCATTGTTAAAACTACATAATCTTCGCAATAACCCAAACGTAGTCATGTATACGCACATACATATTTACCTACACATCTACACATATGTATGTATATTAATACATGCAACTCTGTGAAATCTTATGTCATATAAGAATAGGACACCTTTCGACCGTAACGTAATGAAAGAGGAGAAAGACAATGAAGACAATTTTGAAATAATTTTATGTAAAAAAAACGAAGAACAGAACAGAAAAGAAAAGAGAAGAAAATAAAGAATAAATTCTTTTCACAATTCATCTATTTATTCGTGAAATTAAAATTTAAATCATTCGGATAATTAATTAACCAAAGCCAACCACAAAAACTTCATTGTGGAACAAATTTTAATATACTTACCCAAAATTTTACCGTAATCTTGACTTATTACCCAGCTTTTTTTGGAACTTATGACAAGTATGTATTCCAGAGTCTTAGATTTTTTGTTTTAAACGCATAATGCGTTTGATTTTCTGCACTCAAAATATTAAATCAACAAATTTTTCGACCTCATCTTCATTTTTCATTGAACCTACTACGGAATACGTAAGTATATTTCTTACATACGATACATATATCATGATATATCTGCATGTACATGTTCATGTTCCTCCAAGTGTTCCACTTCAATCGTTGCACATATTTAAAAAAAGATAAATGTTGTCGGTGTTGTTGTTTTAAATACCAAAAGCGAAAGAGAAAATAGTAAAAATGAAAAAAAATCCAAGAAATCATTGGGCTGAACGAAGGTACGCGGTACATTTTATGTATGTTGAATTGCGAAATTTATTTTTTTTTTTATCATTTTATTTGGGACGAAGTTTGTTTTCATTCAAATGAAATTCACTTTCTATTCAGTTTCGAGTTTTTCGTTCTCTTCTTTTTTATTACCCGGAAACCGGGGCTCTTTCTTTCAAATCCTATCGAAACCCTTTCAAATTTAGCTTCAAATCAAACACTTTCATTGCTATAACAAAATGATGAATGAAAGTTGATACTTCTTCATTTTTGCAATTTTGTTAAATGTTTATAGTTCTCAATTTTCACTTTTTAATAGCTCTAAAATCTTAAACTTTAAAAGACAAACGATTACTCATTCATCCATTCCATCCGTTTGTGGATTAAAATGAAAGTACACAATGACCAACAATGTTAGAACTATAAAAAATGATCTCTCTCGCATGCGATTTCTCAACATACTCGAGTCGAGATGATCACGTCACGTCGACTTTACAAGATCTTTCGTAGCGTTTTTTTTCTCAAATATGTTGGTTGCACTCATTCACGCAAGAAACCACTTTAAGCATAATTAAATTAAAAAACATATATAATAAAAAGAAAAGTTGCAGGCCATAAAATGAAAACAAGCCACACAAATAAGAGAAAAACAGAAAATAAAAAAGAATCGTTTAAGAAGATTGCCAGTAAGAACCGTACCGGTTAAAAAGAGTGTTGAGGTCATCAAAAACCTAACAAACCGAACCTGTAAAGTATAGCATACTTTACAACTTGTGTGTACACGAACAGATTTCGTTTTAATAACTGTCAGAAAAGTAACCACTTTTACAGTAAAAATGTTGCTTGCGTAATAGTTCATATGTATTACAGTAACTGTACAGTATTACTTAAGAATAAAAAAAAAAATGCCAAAAAGTTTTCAAACTTGTGTTTTAAACAAACAAGACAAGTTTGCAATAATTGCATATATTTCATTTTCAGTTCAATTCAGTGAATTGTTCTTCCTCTTATTAAAGTCCGTATATTTGAAATTTTCATTAGTTCAGGTTATTATTTTATGATCAGTTTAATAAAACACCATAAAATATTCAACTAAATATGTTTAATTATCATTATATAACAACATAACTGCAACAGGTACTCGTCTTATTAAACGGTGAATGAATAGTTTCCAAACCATTTTGGTTTTATCTTGGTTTTTTGAGTAAAAAAAAATTTTTTTTCCGATATACAGATAAATATTCTGAATTTTTTTTTCTACCTATGTAATTGTTGCGATTTTTCTTTCTTTAAGATGATTTATTAAAATTTAAGAGCAGCAAAAAAAGTAAGCTAAAACTACTAAACGAGCAAAAGAAATAAATACAGCAACAAAAGCAATAAATAAGAGTCATGAATCATGATCAAAGAATGCTTTTTTCTTAAATGTAAGTAAATAAAACTGGTTGCTAAAATGAGAAGATGCGTTAGCTTTACGTTTAGCGGAAACTTAGTAGAGCGTGTAAAAGCAATAGAGATGATGGAGATTTAAGGAGCGAAGAATTCATATAACTACATACAATATTTAGTAGAAAGATTGACAAAATTGGGTTGCATACGTTTATCGTAAAAAAAAATTTTGGAGCTTTATCAGAAATAAGATCCAACGCCAATACTTCATCAATAATTGAAATATGTCGAAAAGTCAGTGAACAAATTGAGTCTTGAACAAAAATTTTTTAAAAATGGTGGACCTTATGAGTGGAAAAGAGTAGCTAAACTTTTGCAATTAGCCATGCAGAAGTCTCTCAATTAGTCTTGAGCTAAAATGGTCTCTGGTGGCTTGTGAGACAAGATAAGAACGAGATAAGAGTGATAATGGTCTGTATTTGAAAAACATAATGAACCCATGTTTACGTCTCTGGCTGAAAGCGTACATTCGGCCATAAATCAATACTTATTGCGAGAAAAACTATTTTTAATAATTTTCGGTTAATAACAATAAACCAGACGATGCGTTACGAATCACTTCCAAACACGAAAATAATTACGTTCGACACGCTGACCACCGCTGAAACCATCTGATCTGATGATAATCAACACAACTTTCTAACCAATTTTCGTGGCATTTGTTTTTTCTTTCATTTCATCTTCTTTGCAGCTGTGGAAAGTGCTATCCTCGATTCACGTTGCTACCTCGAAGGCGGTGGATCCGCAGAAAGTTTCTTGGCCAATGAGGATCTTGAGGTCGGGGCCGTGATCGGTAGTCTGCGCATCAATGGCGATCCGGAGATAGATATTCACTTATCGCTGCGTGAAAAGGAAGCGCCTGTCAGAATTGTGACAGGCACCAAGGAGCTGGCTCTGGCTACGGAACTGGATAAAGAAGGCTTGCGAGGTCCTTCGTCAATTTATGTTAATGTCATTTGCATGCGAAGGCATTCAACAGATCCGGTAAGAATACGAGTTAGTTAAATAAGTATTATGTATATCATGATCGTAAGCGAAGAAGAAGAAGAAGAAGTTTTGGTTATTAAAACTCAAACACCAAGGAAAATCTCTGCCTTAATAGTACATCCTTGTGTCCTTCCTTATCCTCGACGAATTCATTTATTACGATACACAAAATTTTTATTGAATTGTTTGAAATTGGCAATATTCTATTGTTTTAAAATAATATTAAAAAAATGTTTAATTTTAACGCCATAAAATTAAACATGCCGCACCATGTTAATGTCAAGAATCTATCAGAGCTTTTCACAAATATTTTTCTTTCAAAATATACCCAAAAACACGCAAGTACCAAATGCTTCTCTTGAAACAAATAAAATAGGCCCCCTCGCTCGTCGAAGCCACCATAAATTGACCATCAAAATAACCACCGAGAAGCTTATTTGTTTGCAGTGCAGAGCAAGCAAACTCTTCAAGGGTAGGCAGAAAACCGTGGGAGGAATGCGAAGCAAGCAAAGTCAAGTCAAATTTGAGCCTGCAATGTTTGCCGAGTTGTCCACTTCTTCATTGATTTTTGCAACATATCGTAATGGTCAGCTCCGTCAGGGACGGACAGTGGATAGTGGAAGGGGGTGGTCGGCACAGCCGAGCCCAAGCTGATACCTATACTTAAGAAACAAAGGAGTGTATAAATTGTCGGTTTCTTAAGGACTTTGAACTTTGGAGTTTGTGGGTCAATGAACAAAATGAAAATATATGTATATTTATGTACAATAGTTATTGTTGTTTTACAAACCGTTTGGCAGCTGGACAAAATTTTCTTAAAAACTATTGCAAATTTTCAGGCTTAGAACCATTTTAGAAGGATAAAGAGTAATAATTATTTCAGTCTTGAGACTTTGTGACTTTATTTATTGATAAATTTGTCTTTTTTCTTAATAATAATAAGAAACAAAATGGCCCCATAATTAAAAACCATTCATTATTACAGAAATTAGGTTTGATTAGAAAATAAAAAAAATGTTTAAATATTGAACCCTTTTATTTTATTATTTATTTAAATTGCCCTCGTAAAAATAAGAGCCCGACAAACATACCACAATGGTTTAAAAAATTTATTCTTTTTCCAGAGCTTCGTGATACCTGTCAATGTCCGTGTAACCGATGTCAACGACAATGCCCCAAAATGGATCGGCACGCCGTACACGTTGACGCTCTCCGAAGTCACTGTGCCCGGGACACGCATCCTCCAAGGAGCCCACGCCGAAGATGCCGACCAGCAAGGTCCCTTCTCGACCGTGGAATATCAAGTTCTTCCTGGCCCTTATTCCGAGTACGTTCAGTTTCTGAATCCTCTCGAAGGCACTCTGGTCCTGAAACAGCCTCTCGACTACGAAGCATTGCAAAACTTCACTGTCAAACTGCGCGCCCAAGACCAAGCAACTCCTCCCAAATTCTCCGACACATTATTGCGCGTTATTATCACAGATGCCGATGATCAGAATCCGAAGTTCCTGCGAGAATCATACGCCGCTGAATTGCCGTCCGATGGGCGCACCGGTGAGCTGCGCATACGACCCGAACCTCTAAAGGCCCTCGATCAAGATGAAGGTCTTTGCGCGCCCATTCAGTACTCGATTGTGCAGTCGCAAGACGCCAAATACTTTCGCATACACCCGCACAACGGAGTCATCACGTTGTTGACACCGCTCGTGTACTCTGATGTGATGAATGGCGTCACGCTGGTGATAAAGGGCACTCAGGTGGATAATCCCGATCGATATGCGCTCACCACAGTCACCCTCGCACGCGCTGGCACGCACAGCGAAATGACCATCTTGTCCTTTGTCCAGAAGAAGTTCTTCATGCGCGTGCGAGAGGATACGGCCGTGGGCAATCGCATATTGGCCCTGCCCACCAATAAGCCCGGCAAGCATTTGACCTACACCATTCCGGACCCCGTGAATTCACAATTCTTCAGTGTCGGCTCGTTGGGTGAACTGATACTGATGAAAGCGTTGGACTATGAGAAGATGACGCGCCATGACTTTCAAGTTGTGGTCACAGACGGCGTCACGAATTCAAGTGCGGAGGTAACGTTGGAGGTGACGGACGTCAACGACTGGGAGCCACGATTTCGGGAGACGCACTACGAATTTATGGTGCCGAAGAGCGTAAGTGCGCCGATTACACATTTTGTAACTTTCCTCACTTTGAGTGCGTATTTGCAGGCAGCTTTCAACGCACGTGTTGACTCCTTCGAGGGCGTCATGATCGGCAAGGTCGAAGCAGCGGACGGCGATCGCAACGATCGTCTTGAACTCGCTCTGCGCGGCCATCATGCCGGTCTCTTCGAAATCGACGCCAGCGGCAATATTTACATGCGCCCAGAGCAAATGCAGTTTCTGAATGAGTCCACAATTCACCTGGTAGCGACTGCCACCGATTCGGGGGTGCCCCCACGCAGCACTTCTGTGCCAATCTCCGTCACTATGGAGGGCTTGTCAATGGCTCAGGCTTCGTGGACGTCGAGCCTTTGGAGTATGTTCGGCATGGTTGTGGGCGTGTTTCTGCTCATCATCCTGGCGCTAACGTGTGTCATAGCACACTCAAAGGAAATACGCAAGCAACGCAAAAGTCCCAAGCTGGGACGCAACCGTGTACACAATCACACACACAGCACTGTTTCTTCAGGCAACCTCATGACACACGAAAAGGTGGCAGGCAATGGCAAGCTTTCCAGCGCTCTCAGCAGTGGCAGTCGTGCTGGTAGTGTCGGTGGTGTGGGCCCTCTCTCCCACGGCGGTGGCGGTGGCGTTGGCGTTGGTGGCGCTGGCGTTGGCGGCGTCTCGGTGCTGCACTCTCGCATGAAAAACGCCAGCAACGTTAAAATATCAAATCCAATGACCAACGGGGTACACTTGAATGGGTCTGGTTCCAGCCTGAGCGCGGGGGCATCCACCATATTGGCGGCCAGCTTGGAACGAGAAGCTCAACGGGAGCGGGAACGGGAAAACTATGCAGCCACCGTAAGAAGTAAGCAGAAAATACTGCTCCGGCGGAAAGCGTATGGAAAACTCAATTTAAAATAGTTTATCTTCCAGGCATTGTTTCACGTGCGTCAGCGAATGGCCAGCTTTACGATGACGACGATAACCACATCGAGCACGGCCCGCTGTCCGGACACATACCAGCGGACACCACGATGGCGGAGGTCAACAATCGCAAAAGCGCATGGGTGGCAGGTGGCCACTCGCACTCACACGTCGCCGCCGTTGGAGTGTCGGCGAGCGGTATGACATTTGGCAATATGCTCACAGCATCCGCAGAAGATGTGACCTCATCAGAGAACAATTTAACAGTATACTTTTAAGAGAGCTAACCTGAAGTTGTGGCCGGAAAGAAGACTTTAACGGAAAGATATTTAAGCTGTAGCGCCGTAGTTATTTATAAAACCTGATAAAAAAAGTATGTGTAAATATTGTAAGGCTGAAATGATATGACGACAAGAACAAGTTAGAATGTAAGTTAGTCTATCTACGTTTATTTAAATTCGTTTAGATTTTGATACGCTTCGTTAAGTAAATTTCTTCAATGTATGTACATGTTTGCTTCCAATAATAGATATGTACGACATGTACATATGTACATTCTCGTATTATGTAAAATAAAAAGCTTTTTTAGGCTTTTGGTTTATTTTAAATAATTTTCTTTGGTGTTTTAATGTTAAATTGAAGTCATTTTTTATTTCAATTTCTTGGCTCAAAGTGGGCGTGGATGGTTAATTTATGGTTGATGTTGCCTTGTCATCCAGTTCAAAACTATGGTTCAAATTTCGAGCTTCTAGCTCGCCAGGAGTTAGTTAAATTAGTAGCTCGCCGGGAGTTAGTTAAACATGAATTCCAAAATTTGTAGCAAAATTAAAGAAAGAAACGTGCTATGACACACGAACGAAATCGACCTAATAAAAACGTTTTAAAAAATTGAAAAAAATTTTATTTCTTAAAAAAGGTTGTAGTAAGAGTTTTGGGTACATTAAAGTTCGTCTTACACTTATTTTTTCTATTATTTGTTGTACAAAAATTATAGGTAACAATATAAAAAGTTCATTTAAACTTGACTACAGATAAAACATTGCTCTGTTATAACAAAAACTAGACTGACATAAATTAATCAATGTGCGACTAAATATATTATTTGAACGGACGAATATACTCGTATATTATAAACCGTTCAGTTTGAGTCGTTGTGGCCGATTTGCTTTAAAACCATTTACGAGTGAGTGCACCACTTTGTTTATATAAAACTTATAAAAAATAACGGGTAGCAATAAATATCATTATAAATATTAACTCTCCTTATTTAGGAATTCAAGTTTAAACATTGGTTTTGTAAGCTTCTGTTACTATTGCGATTAGATATATACTAATCCTTTACAAATATTTGACGGCACATACACTTTTAAAACATTACCATAATGTAACAATCATCCACTTAAAAAAGTCACTTCAGTTGTAATCCTTAACTAGTCCTAAGCGTTTCAATTTTTTCCGTTTCAACAAATTAAAGCTCCCATACGTTATACGGTTATCCGTCAGGAATGGTATATAAAAAGCTCTGAGAAGTTTATTTGATTTCTCTTGTATTAAGAATGGCAAACTCTTCACAATTGTCCATTCCTTGGTGCGCCGTGAATAGTTCGGCTCCAAGGCACTGTACTTGCCCGCATCAAAGTCTATTATAAAATCGCATTGCTGATAATCGAAGTACATGTGTTCGTCCTCCTGGTTCTTGTCATTGAAATACGGATGCACCAGGCGAGTTGCATTCGCTCCCTCTGCATAGTAGGCCGGTAGCATTCCCCGAAACTCCGATTTCAGAAAACGCAAACGGAAATTCGGGGCAGGAAGGAAAAAGCTGCCGGGAAAACGATACCAATCCTTGCCAATACACACATTATAAGTTTGTTCTGAGCGATATTGAGGACTCGTTTTGAAATTATTCAGCTCTATCATAAGGTCCATAGGTGCCTGATAATTCCGATACAGCGAGAAAACACGAGACAAACCCAGAACAGTGCTCACCAACATGATCGCAATCGCAATAAACGTTGTACTATCCAAATAATGAACGGCAGAGTTGGAGACCGATAGGAATTTCTGCACTAGAGTTTTCAGGCGGAAGAATACACGTTGAAAGACATCCACAGAGATTGCGCCACACAGAGAAATCAACGGATAGACAGGAAACAGGAAACGCTCCTCCTTGTGTGGTTGCATGAAGAAGACCAAAAGCCATAAATAGAAGGACGCCAGCGACAGGTAATGGGGAAAATTCAAGGTACTCTTTGACTTGGCCGGAACAATTAAGTAATCAATAATCAACATCAAAGGAGTGATCAAAGAAAGAAGCTATAAAAATACAATAAAAAGTATAGATAAATGCACACATAGGCAGGTACATATCTCTTCCTACTTATCGTATAAGATAAATTCACTCACCCAAATAATATTAAAATTCAGAAATCCGTTTATAATGTAATAACTCAATGGTTCAGTTCCAAATATATTCGGCCCATGATCAGTAAAAACGTTGTACAGCACGATGTTCAATGGCGCAAATGTCAGCTTCCCGAAGTAACTGGTGTCAATGATAGTCATTGGAATGGCAATTGTGGCTGCGGAAATACACACCCACACAGCAAACGCTTTCCACATGCGTTGACGTACCAACATATCGAATGCGAGAGGGATGCCCATCAACGCTGCAAAAGGCCAGCCGAGGAGCGCCGAAATGGCTACGAAAAATACAGCCAAATTGTATCTCTGTTGCCACCACGCAGCCAAAGCGGCGTTTCCAAAGTACATGGCAAACGAGGATGGTAGCAGTGCAGTGCTGGAGATAAACATTCCGGCACTAAAGAGCTGGAATATAAACCACATCCGTCCAATGTGTATGCCGAACTCCTGACAAATGGCCCTGCGAAACAATTAGCGAATAACTTCCGTTCGTATATTTTAGCAACTTTTTGCAGGCACTTACTTATACATATAACGTTCCATTACTGCACAGCCAAACCCAAGAATGCAACGCACCATATAGAATATCAAAATCGGACTGGGATGAAATATCTGTTGATAAATCCATCCAGGGACGCCTTGTAGCAACAAGTACGCATACGAACGCAACGCGAACTGCGGACTGTACTCCCAGGTTTGCAGGCCGTGTCCGTTGATGATGTAGTGTAAAGGTTCCCAATAATTAAAGGTTTCATCGCAATCCGAAATATACGCCCAAATGGCGTTGCACAGTCTTGCACTAACAAACGTCTTGAAGGCGGTATCGACGCCAGGAATAATTGTATTGGTTTTGGATACTGTCTTAGCACCGGCAGCCGTTACCACAGTAGAATTTGTTGTCCTAAAAGCGTGTTAGAGTTAGCTACGAAATTGATGAACTCTGACTGCACCGGTGGTGGACTTACGACCGCTTAGATTCCTTTCTACTGCTGGCGGCACTATTGCTATGTTTCTTTGGTAGTTTTTTGTTGAAAATTGAATTGTTATCTGATTTGTTGGCATTATAGCGAAGCCTCGCTGCCGGCGGAGGCATCCTTAATTCAATAATAAACCAAAGCTCTAGAATATCTTGGGCATACTGTGACATCTGGAATAAAAACCAGAAGCAACTGACAAGTTGCTCTGTTGCAATTGTACTGGAACTACTTTACGGTTGCAGTCTTCACTAAATTTGTAATAGATAGCAAACAACACGCAAGCCGAACCAATTTTCAGTGCTTTTTAACATATTTTTGCGCTGATCAAAAAATTTCGGGAATCTGTGGCGAAAAAATTGTAGGGTCAACCATCCATCCCAGTATTTGTATATAAATAAACATTGTTGAAAATAATGGATAAACATTGAATTAACATAAAAAAATTGGACAAAAAGTTTATGTATGTGTTTAAGTTTAGATATGTACTATTTCATCGTCTTATTCCAAAATACGATGATATCGTTTCGATTTTTGGGGTTTTTTTTTCGAAACGATATGGACTCTTGGAATAAGGGTGTCAATGTTTATCCATGGACCTATTATCGCCCCCCCCCCCCCCCCCCCCTTTCTTATGCCGTTGTATACATACAACACAATCTAATCTTCTATCTGCTCTTCTCTGATTTTATAACCTTTAAAAAGAAAGTAGAGAAGAAACTCTTTCACTTGATCAGTTCATTACCGAACGTGACTGACTGTGAAACGGCCAAAACGCTTTCAAATAAGCCAAAATGCTTAGCGCGTGGCATTCAGATTTCGTTTTAACAATTCTTTTGTGTATGATGACATGTATTGTACGCTTTCGTGGAGGATGTGAATAAGAAGGTCGATAGTTGTACTTCACAGGCAATTTAAATTTTACAAAAAACGAAAATTTGACCCGCTTTATTCGTCTGTAGAATTAAATAGACAGATAGCTAAAGCATCACCCATACTATTAGAAGAATTTTTTAGAATGGAACTATTCACATGCTATTCACATGATCTTATTAAATGCAATCATTGCTCAGATGTACACTGCATTTAGCTGTTAGTTTTGGTGAAGGGTGGCTTAAGGGGGTTGTCGCAAAACACTTCTGAAGTTTTAATATTATACTGAGGAGTCCTTTACACTTTCCTTTGTTTTCTAATTGAAATGATTTTATTTTGTGGAAGGTGGTTTATATGTATTGATATATACGACTGCATATAATTCCTTTTATATAGTATTTAAATTCAATTAATAACGATCTTATAGCATCTTGTTTTTTTGGTTCGAGTAAGTAAAGTTTAAACAGATTCCTGTTTGGATGTGTACATACATACATATAAGCCAACCAAACGGTCAACAACAGCAACAACAAACGTCTCTGCATATTTATCACTCTGCAGTAGTAGCTTCAGTCCGAACGGACAACGATGTTAGTCATGGGGTTAATACGTCACTCTTGCCAGCAACGAGCGCATGAATCTTGATTTAAATGAAGAGGTCCTCACTGCTGACCGACAACGTAGTTTGGATGCCTCAAAGCAAGTGCAACAGCTCGTAACATCAAAGCTAACCTAACACGACCGCAAGCAATAAGGATCTAAGAAGGACGCTCCAGCAGCCATCTCGACCTCAACCGACTGCAAGCAACCTGGACGGAAGGAGACCGAATGGCAACAACAATGACAACTGCACAATCCAAAGCGATACCATCATTTGCACCGAAACAAAACAGCAGACAACACACAACACACAACAGACAACAGAGCAGCAAAGCACAAAACAAAACTCAACAAAACTAAACTAATCCTTTAAATGCTTTCGCTATCCTCATTTACGGAATGAGGTATGAGTGTGTTGCTGACCACGACAAACGCTTGCAATGCATTAGCAAATTCACAGGATCAGCGGGCGAGGCTGTCGTTGCCACGGAGCACGCAGTCCTCAGGACCGATTCGAGATATCATCTTCAAGCCGAGAAACAATTGGATGCCGACTGCTGGACGTTAATGAAGAGCGGTAAGTAAGACAGGCGGCGTAGCGTTCGTTGGCGGTGGTGGTGGTGGTGGCAGTGGCGGCGGTTTTCGACAGCTACGAATTTGCTATCGATGTCCATCTCGATGCCGCTGTCACTGTCACTGACCGTTGCTGTCGCTGCTGGTGCTCCTGCCACTTCAGTGCACATTGCTTTCGGTTGATG
Source organism: Conops quadrifasciatus (assembly GCA_949752815.1). Lineage (NCBI taxonomy): Eukaryota > Metazoa > Arthropoda > Insecta > Diptera > Conopidae > Conops > Conops quadrifasciatus. The sequence goes on from OX457078.1 coordinate 2,947,545, forward strand.
CTGTCTGTCTGTCAGGCGGATTGGGCCGGAGCGGACAGATAGTTTGTTGGTAAATAGTTGAATTTATCTGTAATTCACATTTAGATTGTGTGACCATCGGTCTGTCTTTCTTCGATTACTTTGCACAATAGTAAATACATACTATCAAAATACTATATAGTCTGGTTAAGAAGATAAATGTACGTACATGTTATTGTGGTCTTCGGGTACAATCAATCGGCAAAGAAAAGCAACTTTGTTTTTTCCATTCCAAACGAAGTTGGTTCGGTTTATCTTTCTTAGATAATAAATAAAAGATGAAGATTCGATTTTGTTTGTTTCTCGAAAACCAGGAATAATGAGCATTTGGCGAGCTTGGGTTAACACTCGTAGCAATCAACAGCTAGAAACAGATTTAAATATTTACGCTAGAATTTTGTCGTTAAAAAGAGAAGGCGTCCGTCCGGCTGAAGTTTTCGATTCAGCCTCGGAGGCGGATGCTGTTATCACAGGCGTGGATGATACCGCTTGTAAGCAGCTTAAAAGTAACTCTTAAATATAAATTTCATCGTTTTCGGGAGAATAAATGGTTTCTGTTTTCCTTGCTCATTCGCTTATTTAATGTAAACGGCTTTTTCACTATCCACCACCTGCTCCTCCATCATCATCATCCATCCCTCCAATCACTCATTTTGCATTTCAAGCGGCTCTTCCTTTTGCTCATTTTCCATTCATTCTACGAAATCATGAAAAGTGCGAACATGATTTGCATCAGCGAACAGCAGTGCTGCCAAAAATCTGTTAAAGCACTTTCATCATGATTACTATCAACATCAGCGTGGGCATTATCATCAGCAACAGCATCATAATAATGATGCGTCCGAATCAACTTCAGCATCGGCATTATTACCGGCTGCATGGTCTGGTCATCCACATGCAAACACTTGCAAAGCTTAAACACCATCACTATTAGCACCACAAGAGTAGTCATCATCATCATCGTCATAATCACCATCTATATCTTTATCTGGCGTACCGTGCTGCGCCGTGCCGCGCCGTGCCGTGCCACCATTCCTCTCGCCATCGTCATGCAAATACCATTTAAGGAAAGACAGCAGCAAAAAAATTGCAACAGCAGCACTAGCGGTTGTCTTACCGGCAGTAACGGTCCATGCAAAATCGAATACTGTCGAAACGAATTCAATGGTGCACGGCTACCGAATTTGTTTTACCGCTGCGCCAGAATGCTAAGCCTCTGAAAAATTCAGCCAACCAACCGACGCACGAACTCCGCTTCGTCCAGACCAAACGGACCCATCTATATGGATTCGCCCAACACCGCCTTTACCTTCAGTATCTCAGTCATTGCCATCGTCGTCACTGCGTCGTCTTCATCTGCGAGTACACCATAGCCCTATTTCTTCCCTTTGCATGTGCCTTGCATGGATGAACGAACGTACGAACGAACGAACGCTCGAATGCGTGGTTGGCCCGGGCCCGGCCGGGCCGGACCGACTGCCTGGTGGTGGTCGGTCGGTCGCTCTGAGGCAAAATGCCGTTGTTGAGGAAGGAACAATGGCGGCGTGCGGAAGCTGCGCGCACAGTGTAAATTCGCCATGATAACAAAACATTCAAAGAAAAAACACTCTTCTGCACTGCCCGCCATCCTCCCTTCTTTCTTTTCATCATCACTATGGCGGTACAGCTCGCGTTTCTTCCTGACATCACCAACGTGGCGAAAAATTCAATAAAAAATTCAGGCACAGCAAAATAAGAACATCGCTTCGCGTAGCTCTTACAAATGGCAACAAGCGCAAAAAAGTCCAACAAAAATAAACAGGAAATTATTTATGAATATCTTTGCGGGGCTTTTAAACTTAAGAGGATCCGACATCGAATACTGTCTGTCGGTGTAATTTGCAGTTGCGTTGTGCTCTCAAGGCAGAACTCATATTTCTTCTTTCGTCGAATGACGCAGACAGCGGAAGCGGGGGAACAGCCGCTTGGATGCCAAGAGAGAGTTTCGAGAGTAAATCATCTAATAATTCGTAACTACAGCCAGATTCTGGTTGCCGTCAAAGAAATAGTACGATGATTGGTGTGATCAGAAGTGACGACTTCTCCACAAAAAATTCACTTTCTTTTTAGATTAATAGCATCGTGGTCCTGTCCGGGGACCTGAGTCGAGCAATAGCTTAATATATGCCGCAGGAAAGACGTACTATGCAAAAGGCTGTAGCCACATTCGCGAAGGAATGGCAGTATCTCCATTGACTGAACAGCAGCAACAACATTAATAAAGAACACATTGCGACCTTATCGAAGTACTATCTATCTTTCTTCTTTCGAAATCCATTTGATTTCAATCGTTTAAACATCATTCATATCATCACGTCGTTGATAGAGACAAATTCCGTTACAGCGCGTCGACAATTTTTAGAAGAAAACACAATGCTTTCTGGTTTACAAGATAGGACAAATGCTGTAGGTTTAGTTAATGATGCTACTCAGATGATTAGTCGCAGGGTTGAACACGTTATGACTAGAAGGGTGCATTTTGGAAAGCCTAAAAAGGAAGAAATATATATTATAATCAAGCTTTAAAAGGTTGCATTGTTTTGGCCACATCAATTTTTCCAAGAGACCATTTCTATAAACGCTTTCTAAACTTTACTATCGTTGAATATTCGTAAACAGAAATATTGTTTATCCAGAAAAAAGAGAAAATTTGTTATTTATCCGAATTTTAGTTGAGCTATTTTGAGCTCTACGTAACACGGCGAGCTCCTATGGCAAGGAGGCTTAGATTATGAGCCGCCTCGCATGCAACTGGCCACGTTGTTGGAATGTCATATTTACTTGTGCACGAGAATCCACCCTCGCCCTTCCAAAGTGAAGCTCAATTTTTTGATGTTATGGTGGAAAACATGTTTACTCCAAATGCCATGAAATGTAAAAGGAAACGAAATCTTTTTCTTTTAGTTTTAAAGTTAAATAGATTTGGTTTAAATTTTGGATTTTGGAATAAATGGATTTTGATTTAAAGTTAACCAATAAATTATCATATTTTTTAGAGGAATTTTGAAGAGAAATTTCGATGCTTTGCCTTAAAATTGAAATGATATCGCAATAAAAAAATCTAACGCGTGCAACACATGACTTCCTGCCTAAAATTCTATAAAACCTTTTAAGAAAAGTGCCTCTTCGCCACAACCAATTATAACCAAAATCGGTGGTACACACTTAGAGGTTATAACAGTATATACTTCCGCTGAAATTTGGAATTTAAAATTTTTCGCGATTGCAATACTTTCCTTCTTTTCGTACAAGAAAGTAAAAACGCAATCTCATAAAAACTAAAAGCGAGAAACCAGAAGAATTTTCTCCTAACGATAATTTGTAACAGTTGACTTGGTTAAATCGTCATAACTTTTACGATATGATTGAGTAAAGTAAAACTGAATTAAATTTCTATAGCAAAAATTACTGGACGATTATCTGAGGGTTAAATGAAAAGTCAGTGGATGCGCAAAATGTAACAAAACCAAACCACACAACTCAACTCATTTCAGTTTGTGTGCTGCAGCAGACGAATCAATGAGCAACCAACCACTGAGCAAAATTCAGCTCGTAAGCTTTTCTTTCAAAATTTTATACTCTTCGTCGTCTACGCCCGACCTCTCGATTACAAATTTTGTGCAAAATACCACACTTCCGCCCTTGAAGTCATGAGTGGAAGGTATGTACATATATGTATGTACGAGTATGTGTGAGTGTATATATCTATATATACGGATATATAACCCAATTGGTTGAAGTTTGTTGATTTCTTCTCTCGTATTTCCGGTTTCCTGTTTGCTGTATTATGTACATAAATAACTGTTATCTTTCTTGTTTCTAGATGATTGCTTTATATTTTCACGAGATTTAACATCTAAGGAAGTGATTTATTTTGCCAAATAAATGTTTGCCCTTTTTTATCATCGCCCAACTCTTCTCCTCACGTTGGTACGCTCGCCGGCACAAGCCGCAAAAGCATTGCGACGAGCAGCGTCTTCTTTTCCGCTCGCAGCGCAGACAGCGCGCACGAACAACTCTAAACGTTTCCGCTTGCCAAACGACTTTAATGACAACGTTTCCGGATCTTTATTAATTGGAATATTTCCAGTGAACTACATTCATACATACATACATATATCCATACGTATAGTTGCTAGTAGTAGTAGTGGTGGTAATACGGTTTTAAAAACTTTCCATGTTATTCAACGGATTGAAATATGTTTTCATGTAGGCTTCGAAGTAAAAAGAAATGACAGCTTTTGGGTTCGTGCTTTCATTGCCAAGCCGGCCGGCTATTGAATTGTAGTCATATTTATTTAATTTACGTTTCCTGCTCTATTCCTGTTTAAATTGAGGAAAACCAGGTTTTCGCTTAAGTCTTTTAGCTATTGTTTTTGTTTGTCATTTCCTAAGTTCCTTTATCTTATTCTTCTTCTACTGCTACTACTTCCACATTTTGTATCGAATTAGATCGCATGGAACTAGTGTGTGTGTGTGTGTGTCTCTATTTTATTTTTTTTAAGATTCCATGCGAAAAGCTATAAACTACTTTTAGCCATAAAATAATGTTTTGTAGAAAAAATATTCCGCAAACAATTAACAGCACAACCGACTCGAAAGACATAAAATAACATCAAGATACTCTGATGTATTTTACTGCGGCGCGCTGCAACAATGACAAGATTCGAAACACAAAAGCTGTCAACAAAAAGCTATTCGAATTTCTCCACTCGAGATTGGGATCACACCCAGCGTTTTAGTGTCACATTCTATGGTCACTTGAGCGAAGTGCCTTCCTTCCAGAGCCAACGGATGAGATCTCTCAGAGATAATATGAAATCACAGAGAGCAGAGAGCAGGGAAGAGTGTTTATTATGTGCTCTCTATTTGTGTTTGTCTATGCTTCTTCCCAGTGTATTCCCTTCACACGCATGCAATCCACCGGCGATAGCGATGAAAAACTTGAAACGACATGGCCGGTCAGAGAAGGTTACGAAAACAGCATCAATCAATTCAATTTTAATGCTAAACTCTACCGGTCGTTATCAGAGTTAAATCCCGCCGGACCAATACTTCTACGTCTTTTAATCAACAACATTTTATCATAATACGTTCTGCATGTAATTTTGAACATTAATCTTATATCAAAAAAAACAACAAATTTATTTGCAACAAATTAAGTCTTAACCTATTAAGCTTGTATGGTCTCAACCCATTAAGACGTAACGGCACGTAATGGAGAGAGCCCAAATTTCAATAGGTTTTTACGGAATGTGACGTTACGATTAACGTCATTATTAAATAATAACCGATTATAAAAAAAAAAATATACGTATGTTTTATTTATTTTTGCTTGATAAGTCTGATAGGCCTTTCTCACCGTCATGTCCTGTCACGTTACATCTAAACTAATTATACCTTGGATATAAGTCTTGGATAGAAAAATATATACCGATTCAATTGTCAAGTCTGTACAAAAAATAATTCCTTTTCTTTTGAAAGCTTATATAAATTGATTAATCAGTGATTAGTTCTCGCTATCTCACTCATTTAAAATCTAAAAACGTTTATTAAAATCCTAAAAAACTACTAATTATGCAGCATATATGGTTTATTGGTTTCTACAATTTTTATTAACATTATTTTATAAAAATTCGTTTGAAAGATTCGTATAATTTATATAATATATTGTATACATAAAGTTCTTTATTTTAAAAATAATATATTTCATTTAAAAATAATATATTCCTATGATGGAACAAGAAACATAAGCCTGAAAGAGATTAATTGAGAATAAATAACGATATTTTCGTTAGAACCGAGGACATTATTAACAACGTCAATTTTTACATAATTGTCATAAATTTTACAAGTAAAAAAACACCATTGTTATGTTCGAAAAGAGCCTGCGCAACGAACTTTTTACGAAAATACGAGTATTTATAATTGAATCAGAAAACTTTCCGGCTATTTTGCTTGATCCTTCCAAATTTTGGCGAATTGGTAACCAGCGCTTCTGCGTATGGTTTCAGAGGAGTCCGAATACGTGAGGAACCATTTATGGCCGGTTGATTACGTGCCCTACGAGGCGAGTTTACAGCAATATGCTTGCGAGTCTTGGGAGTTTTAGGACTTGCCGTTTTTCCTTTATTGTGGTTAACTATATTTTGTATATTCTTGACTGTATTTATTTTGCGAGGTTGAATTAAGCGCTCATCGGTTGCGATGGTTTCCAATACTTGCTTATCCGGATATGTTGTACCTAAAGCTAATCGCTGACGCTTCTGTACATAACCGGGGCTCTTAACTGTTGCAATTTTCCTTCGTTGGGTGTTCGGTGTTGCCATTAGACAAGGCGCTTCTTTAAATAAACGCTGCTGCTTCTCCCGATCCATCAAATTAGCACTCGAACAAGGAGCCTCTAATTCGTTAGAGTTCTTTTTGTTCCGACTGGTAATGGAGCTAGTTGCTTGCTCCGCTGATGGCTGCTTTTCAATGTTGCAACTATAAGTAACACCAAGTGTGTCGAACAGCTTGGCTTTGGCCATAACCATGCCGGCATTTTGAGCGCGCAAGCGAGCAATTGACGCTCGGCCATTAAGTTCCTTATCATTTGGAGTTGAAGCATTCAGTCCATCAATTACTGTAGGCCTGGCGGCAGAATTGTGTTGACTTCTGCTGGCCGACACTTTACGGGGTACTGATCTGGGAGGTAGCATGGGCGTTTTTACGTTATCAAAATTATGTCCCATTTCAATCCGTTTCATTGGCGTGCTCGGTGTATTGTCGTCAAACGGATGAAGAGGCGGTCTGGGCTTGTCGACCGACTGATTTGTAGCAACCAAGCACTTCGGCTGAATAACCACCGCAGGTGAAGGGAAATTATCATTAAAAAAGACGTTACCATCGGTCCACTTATCGCCAGAGGAATTTAATTCGTTTGTCGGGGTTAATGGATAGTTTAACCGTTCACTTAACGGTTTGCCGTGTAAACCAGTGTTTATGGTATTCGGGCGACCTCGTTTCAAATGACTCTTCCCATAGAAGATACTCTGTGACACGGAAGAAGGCACAGCCTGCTTGCTGGGAGTGTCCGACGCCTTGTTTGCAGTCGAACTTATGTGCCACGTTTGATTGCGAGACAGACGTACTTTTTCTTGGGAGCGCCTACGTATTGTTCCGATTTTTCGTGCGCTTGGCGAACGCATGACCCGGCGCTCACAGCTGCGCCGAATCTTTAATCCGCGGCTCAATTGCTGGGCTAATTGCTCGGTCGTGGGTGAGGTGAGAGCTTCAGTGTCCTCAACCACTCTTTGATATCTGCTTATTACACGCTCTGGGCCACTGAGTTCGTCGTCCAGGTCTTCTTTTGGTGAAGCGATCGAGTCGCGTGAGAGGGCATTGAATTCTTGCGAGATACGCGTTTCAATGGCAGCTACACGTTCCTTGATTGCCTCATATTCGTTTTTCGATATGCGTACATAATCCGAACTGCAATCAGTGATCGAGGCATTATCCTCAGAATCAATATTATCCACAATTATATCATCAGCTTGCGGTGGGCATATTATCGGCAACACCGGTGCTGAAGCCACCGAAGGAATATACTTAGTGGGTAAGGGGCCGACGACAGCTGGTGTCTTTTCTGCACTGTTGCAATGCCTTTTCAGTTCACTTGAGTCCTTGGATTTGTTCTTTGACCAGCCTGACCCGACAATGCTCCAACGTCGCTCCATTGATGAGATCACGGGATTATTAGCAATGTTTTTCATGTGACGGCGCCCTCCTAAGCTAAGTCGGCTCTTCTTCGATTCCCTTCGTGATTAGTAATGTTTACAAGAAACCATTTCAATTATTTAAAGTATTAAATTGAAATTAAATTGATATATGTAGTGCATGCCAAATAAAATATCACAAATTTTTCGTATTTTTATAATCATAAAGAAAAGCGCATTCATAATGAGATAAATGAAACTTAATTCTCCTTTGGACTTTTGAGAAAATATTATATAAGAGTTCCGACTTACTTTATCTGTGGAGTGTTTGGCAATAATCCACCGCTGTTGTTTGGAAGTAGGGCAAGTAAATCTTTCCTGCAAGAAAATAAATTCAACGCGCCTTTAGCTATTCAGTTCGAGAGATATGTAGGTATATTCATTTGTGTGCAAGCGCGTTGTGTAGTTACTCGTACTTTTTCTTGGCACTGAATGCGCAGACTGGCTCGGTGAACTTCCGTTTCATTGTTGTCTTTAGCAAGCATGGAGTGGCGACAACAGGAGGCTGCTGTTCTTGTTGTAGATTGTTGACGGCAGGCGGCATTGCGTAGGAGGTCGTGGGTTTGTTCTCAGGCGTACTCTCCAGATTTTCCGAGCTACCTTTCGCGGAGCCGACCATTTTCCGAAGCCCGTTGAACATTTCTGCAAAATAAGCAAACAAAAGTTTTCGGTTGAATTACTACGTGTCGAATTTAACACATTACGAGTTAGCGAACCGCTGCGTCTTTTCTTCTTTTTCTTCTGCGTGACTTGTAGAGCTTCGAAGGATCGAGATTTCGAGGGTGTGTTTGAGATAACTTCATGTATTTGTAATTTGTCGATTATACAGTCGGGAATGGTTCCAAGTGCGTGAGCGCTTTCAATTAGGAGCTGTACAACTTTTACATGGTTGGTGAAACGGTGGCTATTGATGTCTGAGAAAGGCATGAGCCCAGGCGTAAAAATGATGGCCAAATTCTCCGTTGTCATTTTATTCAAATGCGAATTTAGTGCTACTGTATGGAGGAACTGCATAAAGAATGTCAACGTGTTGAGGGTAAGTGGCGGTAGCAGAAGACATGTCAAATGTATGGCTTTTATATAGTTTTCACCAATTAGCAAACCACGAAGTAGGGTTTCTTGCATTGATGGTGGTATCAGCGGATCTGGAAGTTCTCGGAAAAATGACTTCACAACGTTAGCTACGTCTATGACATGATGGGACTTTCCAAGCGGCAACCCGGCCTCCAGACTAATCTGTTGAAAGCGAATAGGTATAAAATTATTTTAATCTTGCACTGACTATGAAAGTTTATGAATTTAACTATAATTGTGAACAGTTTTTGCATATTTAATATTAATGGAAGACACTGGAACTTCTAAGTTAACTGAAAAGTTTCTGGTACTACAAACCCGAATTTCTTTCTGTCGAAGCGAGGAGCCAGCTTTGCGAAAGATCCCTTCCGTTTCAACCTGTTCCAAAATCCGGTTACACGCGTCAGCTACAAATTTCGGTATTTCCACCACTCCGCCGCTCGCAAGGATTACATCCGTAAGTTCCAAAAGATGCAAATGAGTTCGAAATATACGTTTCCGACACTGTTTCTCCTTAAATATTGATATGAAAATGTTGCCTCAGTCGCCGGCCTTCAGAAGTCAAAGTGAGTGCAAATTGGCTCACCTGAATAATTTTGCATTTCTTATCCTTGCGATATTTAACACCAATGTCTTTGAGCTCATTAATAATTAAGCCGGAGAGTTCGTCTTTGTTGCTGATTTCGCTGATTTGCAGCTTCATTGTTCTGCAGTGCGCACCGGGCTGAATAATATTATTACAAATATAATTATAGTGAACTTCTCGAATTGTTGGCTAAAAACCGCAAAGGAAATTCATTTGGAAAAGTATCATTAATTAAAACCCAGGAGAAGAATTTGCGTTTGCGCCACAGGCGATCGTTAAAAATTTTCAACAAATCTGCGAGACTCGAAAACATTTCGAGATAAATTTCAGAGTTACCAACGTTCTGAAATGGCTGGGGGTAAAATTATCTAACTAAATCCTATCAAATTCTTTTACAATGAATGATGTATAATGTCTTTGGTATGTCAATATTAAATAAAGTAGCACTTATTTTGAAATACATGATTGGCTTTTATTTAAATAATTTTAACATAATAAAAAAGTGAAAATGCAGATTATTCTTTTTATTTCTTTTCTTTGCAAAATAAAATTCTCTCCTGTCTCCTCTCCTGATATAAAATATACGCTACTAGTCCGCCATGCGAATTATCTCTGCTTTTTAACGTATATGAGGGAAGTTTTTGGGAAATATAAACAAAAAAAAAAAATATATACATATGTCAGAAGAATATTGCAAAGTCCTTTATATATGTAGATATTTTTCGCTAAAGTCGAATTCCGAGGTAATGCCGAAAATTATAGTAAATTTGTATGCACAATTTTAGTAAAAATACATAAGTATTTTTCATCCTTTTCATTTTTGAAGTTTCAACATTTCGGAACTATGTTTGTAGATTATTTCATGAGCTCTCGATTTCGAATTTTCAGGAAATTTTCAGAACCAATCTCTTCGCAGGATTTCGCAATTGCAAGGCTTGGTAAATGCCATCACGTACATTTTCGCACACAAACACACGCACATACATTTATTTATGTATGCCTCTTCAGATACATTGCACACGTAGTGCATAATTTGTAGGAACCTAATTTGAAATTCCCTCAAACTTAAATGCATGTACAATGTACATACGAACGAACTGTCGATGCCTCCGAAGGCAAGTTATGAAATTGCAAATTATGATCGGTCCAGCCCGCATCGAGCGTTCACTATGTTTTGCATATTTAGCTGTTATTATGGTCGCAAAGTCTGCGGCTGGCTGCTGCTGTGGTGGCAGTGGCGAAATTTCAGGCGTAAGTTACATTATCAGTAGTTATTTCGGTATTTTGTGCGGTGAATTCTGTTGGCGTTGTCCGCGTTTGCTGCTTTGCTTCTCTAGCAATTTTCATAGTGTAGAGATAATCAAATCAAAATCGATTAATCGACAAAAGCTAACGTTTTGTGCACGCACACATGCAATGACACCAATTCGTTTTCATTTAACGATTACAAAAGCAGAAAAGGCTTTTGTGATCTTTTTCATTAAACATCATCCAATTAATGAATTTTCTCCTTTTTAGAACCTTTGAGAAAGAGATTCTTAAAATTACGAGTATGTATATTTATTCCTCCCTCCCTGAAATGTTGTTGGAAGAATTGATGGGAGACAGTTTCGTTTAACTTCTACAGTAAGTAAGTAATTGCTAACTTAATAACATACGCAACTTCCGCTTTCGATAATTTTAAGTGTTTCTTGATGTTCGTTAAGTTTCCGACAGGGCTGGATGATGATGATGTGTTTCATGATTTTTAGTAAGGAAAAAAAAAAAAATTTTGGTACTTTATTATGTCATCTTTTCTGTTTATACAATAGAAAGAGCGAAGGAAAGAAGAAATGCGTTCTGCGAAACATACAAAATAAATAAATTTTTGTAATAAAAATCTTTATGAAGTTTGACAAGTTTATTTGAGAACAAAAAGTAAAATTAGTTTTCTATGTAATAAAAGTCTATACAAATCTTAAATATAATAAAAAGTTATTTAATAAAAGAAAACCAAAATGTATTTAAATATTTATTTAGATTTTAAAACAATTATACTGAACTTACGAATATTAAATAATCCTGTACTAAACAGGACTATTCTTAATATAATCATAAGAATAATAATGCGGACAATTTCAGAATCAGAATCAGAATAATGCGGATGTTTTTCAGAATCAGATTTAAAAGCAGAAGAGAATCAGATTTGATGTAAATTTTATTTTGTACTTTATAAAAATGATGAAACCGACAACGCCTGTCAAAATCAAAAAATCCAAAATATGTCCGGTCAGCGATGGTGTATGTGTGTTTGTATGTGTTAAAAGGGCATTAAATTGAATTAAATTGTGTTGAATCGCATCGAATAACCTGTTTGTTCTTTTTTTTAAACTCATTTTCTCTTTTCTCCATTCAAAATAGAGCTACTATATACCCTCGTATATCACAATATACTAACTAATACACCGCAAAAAATTCAATATTAAAAAAATAACACAAAACAAAAAAAACACCACATTTCGCGGCCATATACCATTTCTCCAAACTGCGCGCAACGCGATGTAATGCTTTTGACATTGAGCACATAAACGAAAAATTTATGTCCACACTTTCAGATACCGTCGCGACCACGCAAATCCAATTCATGGATGGACGCTAGAACGTACATACATGCATACTCGTACAAACATACGTACGTACATATGTATGTACGTACGATCGATACGTTCCCGAAAAACAAAAGTAGTTGTAGGCCACACGAGTATGTCTGTATGCATTTGTGAAGGTATGCATAGAATGCATGAATGTTTTTCGCCATTTCTATATGTCTGTCGGTCCGTTGGTCTGGTTGTTCGCAGCACAAATGGAGCATTGCAGCTTAGCCAGTTCTGGCAATAAATATAGAATCGTAGATTTCGGCTGAAATAGTAAATAATGGATTGCTTTTGATCTTCAAGATACATACACATATAGCTGGATGCTGTAACATACATACATACATACATACCTACGTTACACACTCGTACATCAAGTAACCTAAGATAAGTCTACACCGACTAGAGAGACCTTGGCCAAAACTATTGGGCAGTGAAATTATAAAAAAATATTGAAGGAATTACAATGATTAAATGATTAAATTATTTAAATAATATATGTATAATATTAAAAAAAGAAATATTTTTAAAATGTTGCATTAAAAATCCTTACGAAACTTGCTTTTTTTCCCGCAAAAAAAACGTTTTTTGCGTCCAAAAAGTGCAAAAACTGCCATCAGGTGTACGCAAAAAGTGTTTTCTGGAAAAAAGTACGATAAGTTTCGTAATTTCCAATTTTCTCAAGAACTATAAGACCTATTTTCTTTCTATTTAAAGCATTTTTTTTTTTAATTTATAAGAGAATTTTAGGTTCAGAGTTCAGTTTAAAAAAAACCGAAATGATCTAGGTTTGTCCCGTTTTCGGAATTTTTTTCCGTTTTTAAGTCGTGTTTTTACATAAATCCTACTAACGCCTAAACGGGGGAAGATTGACCCCTCCCATACGATTTTTTTCTTGTCTCAACTCAACCTGCACGCCCCAACCCTCTTGATGCAACTTAGGCGGAACACCCTGTATATGCAAATAGAGATATATTTTCATTATTATTATTATTAAATGAGTGCTAATTTCTGTGGCGATTTGTAGCCACATCTACGACTTTTTAAAAAAATTTCATATAATGTTAATGACATATACTCGCTTGTACCATCGCATATGCTTTCGAAAGATGAACTCTCTCTAAGAGTTATCGAGAAGTGGCGCCCCTTTAGTGATTCATACTAGTACATATATGCAAATTCCATCCGATCGGATATTCAACTGCAGATATTCGAGAAATGCGTACGTATGCAGAATGGAATTGAGCCGTTGCCAAGTGGTTTTGCGAGAAGGGAAAGCGGGAAAGGGGGGGGGGGGGGGGTGGGCGACGGGGTGGGCGGTGCACACACACACCGCAGAACTGAATGCATACTTAAATTTTACATAAAACATCGGTCGGTCGGGCGGGTCCGTCCACACGTGTACAATGTCTACCCACATGACAAATGCAAAAACCCATCACCTCACCTTAACGCGCAACGGTTTTTGTCCACTTCTTCTTCTCCTTCTTCTTCTTCTTCTCGCTCAGTCGAAGGCACAAGCGTTAAGCGCTACTACATTTTTTCTTGCCGACGTTTGAGCCGGAATATTGTATGCAAATTTAGTTTAGAATCAAATCGAAGCGAACTAAACCGAACTTCACACCACTTTTCAGAAGAAAACAATCACCAGTGGACCGATCGACCGACCGACCCATTATAACCAACGCATTGAAATAGGGCTGTGCTATGTTGGGACTACGCACAGAACCGACTAAAATGGTCTGCTTAGCTACTGAATGGGTTGCTAAAATGTAAAGACCAACAGAGAAGAGAAATAGAAAGAGAGGGCGGGGTAAAGTAGGCTGTGCCAACTGAAAATGCGGCGCTGATGCAATAAAAAAGTCGTGATGCCCAAAGAGCCTTTATAAATATCATAGCAATGCATCTCGGAATGTGTCTGCATGGTACGCAACGGAACGTACTCGCAACATACGTACATAGTTTTTAAAATTGTTTCCATGTACGAGTATGCATGTATTTCCACTTCGGCATAAATAAAATACCAGAAAGAAATATCCATAACGATAAAGTTGTCCGTATTGATATGATAAAAAATATTTATCGAGATATCAATCGACAGAACGCTTTTGTCGCTACTACCTATGTACATTTGTGTGTGTGTGTAAAAAAAGTTTTTATTTGATTTGAATTTTTTTATGAACGGACGAAAACTGAATAGACGAAATATTAGTAGGATAAAAATAAGTGCAATACCATTGACAATAATATTGAAATCTAACCGGCTTTGACATTAAAATTGAAAATGATTAAAGAAAATATTTGCAGAAATTATAGAAAAATGTTGAAAGTATTATAGTAGATTAAATTGTTGTATTTTTTTCTTTAACCTCGTGACATTACATTTTAGTTTGATTTTACTTTTAACTTTTTACTTTAATAAAAAGAAATGAATAAGTTAATAAAACGAAGCCGAAATAGAGAAAAAAGAAAGAGACTATTTTTTTCGATTTTTTTAAATTTAAAATTATAAATTTAATTAATAGAATTAAAAAAAAGAGTTACGAAAACCGAATTATTAAATGGTATATTACTCGCAGAAACTATTCTCTTGCCATCAGTTAAATATGTATATACATTGTACATACTTTTGAGAATGTTGGTATACTCTTTTTTATCTAAAAAACAATAACACGTCATTCTCAGATTCCTTCTAATTAAGCTTTGGACTCAACTTTCTCTTTAATAACTCCGTTCTCCGTTTTTATTTCCGCATAAAAACTTTTCTCAAGGAAAATGCTTTAGTTCTTCTCGTATTATTTATTGCTTTTATGACTCCGAGCATTTGTGCGTACGAAGAAGAAGCAAATTGTTTTGCCTCACCTCACTTCACTTCACTCCATCGAAATAAGCTCCATCCGAATAAGATTCATGAAGCGTAATAAACACAGTATCGGTGTATTTGCATTATATTGTAACGTTAAAATTTTGAATTATTTTTCCTTTATTATGCCGTTATTTGTTGTCTGATGGCAAACATTTGCTTTTGTGTATTAAATATTCAGAAAAGCTTGAGAAAAGAATTTTCACAATTCTTGAAAATTGTATTCGTATTTATTACACATATTTTAGGAGAAGTATAAGAGAATTGAAAATTACTATGTAGTATAAAACCATTCGTTGATTCTTTTGCAAATATTTCGAAAATATCTAAATTCGCCAAAAATAACTTTAACTATTGTTTAATGAAATGAAAAAGCCATTGCTCTGAGTAAACGAGGCGTATTCTATGCGGATAAGCCTGCATTTTTTTACTACAGCTTCAATATCATTTGATTTTGAACTATGGTATAACGTTATAGCACGTAACCTTCTGCTATCAAAAAATCATAACTGAATAACTTGATTAAAAATTGGCAAAAATGCAAAATATAAAAAAAAATTTTTACATTTTAGTGATCAAACGAAAGTTATTTATCATCTCTCATTTTTTAGAGTTTTTTTTTTTAGAAAGCAATAGCATTGCACTCGATTTTAGAGCAGTTAATTGACTATAAAACAAGTAAAGGCGTTAATTTCGGCCTGGCCGAAGGTTATATACCCTACACCCGTATCTGTCGAAGTTACGATAAAAAGTAGGCGGGTGACGCCCACTTTCATTTAATTTACAGATAGTAAATTTTGATATATTAACTCATTTACAGCACCGCTTTTCTTAACAAACACCTCATTATATGGTATGGTATACCAGTGGGCGTGTCACGCCCATTTTCTGTGAGATAACTTTTTCTTTTATTATTATTTTTTAGAATATTTTTAAGAGCATATTTGTGCCAAATCTCAAGACTATATCTCCATTCGTTCTTCTCTAATCGTGATTTTCGTCGCCAGTGGGCGGACCACGCCCATTTTTGGGAATGTCTTTAAGTTTTAGACCATGGATTCAGGAATGACATTTTAGCTTTAAACTCGCTCTACAAGCTGAGAAATTGTGCTAAAAGCACGTGAAAATTCATACTTTCTATAAAAAGTAGGCGTGGCACTGGACCGATTTTCTCCATTTTCAATACCAAACAGCCTATGGTGACAAAGAATATTCGTACCAAATTTTATGGCGTTAGCTCTATTCGTTCTCCTGTAATCGTGATTTCTACAGACAGACAGACAGACAGACAGACGGACGGACATGGCTAAATCGAATCAGGAGGTGATTCTGAGCCAGAATATATATACTTTTCTATACCTGCCACGCCTCCTTTAATGCGTTATAAACGGAAGAACAGAGTGAATATACTCTCAATCCTTCGGGTGTAGGGTAAAAAAAAAAAATAATAATAATAATAATAATAATAATAATAATAATAATAATAATAATAATAATAATAATAATAATAATAATAATAATAATAACAAGTAAGAGCGTTATCTTCGGCCTGGCCGAAGCTCATATACCCTACACCCGCATCTGTCGAGGTGATAAAAAGTGGGCGGGTGACACCTACTTTTTTTTAATTTACAGTGAGCAAATTTTTATCTATTAACTCGTCTACAACACCGTTTTTCCTACCAAACATCTCATTATATGGTATACTATATAAGTGGGCGTGTCACGCCCATTTTTCAGAATATATTTTAGTCTAAGAAGGTGGACTCGGGGAAAAAATTTTAGCTTTATATTCGCTCTACAAGCTGAGAAATTGAGCTATAAGCATGGGAAAATTCACATTTGCTATTAAAAGTAGGCGTGGCACTAATCCGATTTTCCTCATTTTCAATACCAAACAGCCTATGATGACAAAGTATATTCGTGCCAAATTTCATGGCGATAGCTTTATTCGTTCTCCCGTAATCGTGATTTCTACAGACAGACAGACAGACAGACAGACAGACAGACAGACAGACAGACAGACAGACAGACAGACGGACGGACATGGCTAAATCGAATCAGGAGGTGATTCTGAGCCAGAATATATATACTTTTCTATACCTGCCACGCCTCCTTTAATGCGTTACAAACGGAAGAACAAAGTGAATATACCCTCATCCCTTCGGGTGTAGGGTATAAAAATATTGTACGAAATAACTTATTTCATATGACCAATGAACTTTTCTAAAAAAATAACAGACATTCCCAGATTTTAAAAGAATCCAGAATATTTCCTTTATTTTAGCGATATTTTTATTTATGGAGTGTAAAACATTGATAAAAGACACAAAAATTAATGACGATGATGATGATAAATGATTGATTTAAGTGTCTTTACCTATGGAATGTATGTACAGACATACTTAATATTGTATATATGTATGTATGTATGTATGTATGTACATATGTACATTCCTTCCAGTATTTAGCTTCTTTCTAATGCTATCGTATTCAGTCTTTTAGCTCGGTATAATAAAATAACTTTTAAGTTTATCTTATAAAATGATATTGTTTATATTACAAAGTGATATTTGCTTGTGGCAATGTATGTAAATACCATCAATTAAATACGTGCTTTTCTTGCATGCTAGTAAAATTGAATCGATAACTTGTTATTCTTTTGAGTGTAAGTATGAATTTACCTGCTCTTGTAATAACCATAAATTCGCATACGGATCAATTTTTGTGTGCAGTAAGACTGTGCACAAAATACTAAGCCAAATTATTGCCCTTGGTATCAATTATACTCAACTGAACAATTGAAATTCCATCTCATTCATTTTCATATTAATTGTAAATTTACACTTAACCGAATCTAACCGAGCCTATAGAGATTATGATGATTTCCTTTTATTAAATGTGTCATATACATACATGCATTCACGTACCCAAACACACACATTTAAACTGATTCCGACATACTGATAGCCTTGTTCTAAATAAACAAATAAGCATACTTCGTTTCGGGTCAAAATGAACCCAAAATGGGGTAAGTGAGTGTGTGCGGTATTGTATACATGTAGCAACAAAGTGTATGTATCGCAATCTCGTTATATCGTACGTCACTGGCAATTATCCTTACATAATCGTACAATAGTGAAATTAAATTGAGACTTATTTATTTATTTATATCATGCGTGCCACTGAAGCATGCGTTCGCTAACCATTATAGTAATAATTACCTTAAGCATAATTATTATTATTATTATTATAACTATTATTTAATTAAACAAAGTAAATACATTTTACCCGAAACGATAATATTATGTAATTTGCATGAAAACTGGTTATGATTTAGAAGTTGGTCAATAATTGCAGCATTTCTTAACATTGTCCGACTGTGCACAAGAATTGGTTCAGTAATTTTTCCATTTCGATATTGAAATAATGTAGGAAAAATCAGTTTGTTGAAGTGAATAAAACTTTTGAACATGAAGATTATGTTTTTTTTGGCTCCGATAGGAATTAAAATTCCTTCCGGAATTTGGAATTATAATAAATATACATACGTAATGAAATTAAAATCATAATTTTGAAGGTACACTCACATTTAAAAACGTTGCTTAAGTATAAAAATGTATTTTTCAGAAATTTTTAGTGTTACTTTTTGGAAAAAATTCTAGCAACTTTATCAAATTTTTAATACTGATATTTTCAAATCTTCAATGTACAATAATAATAATGTATTATTATAATATTCCAGAGAGTTGCATAAAAAATGACTGTCTCTCATTTATGAAATTGTATAGAAATCATTTAGAAGGCCTTCATTTCTTGGGTCATTTCTTTGTGAACAGGTTTGCCGTGACTGTCAGTCAGACCAGCACCACGGCATGGTAAGTAACAGATGTTTGTTGCAGTTGCATCGAATCGACAACGTTAAAGTATGCTCAAGAATTAATTAGCTCGACTCGATTTTTTTTCTTTGCTTTAAATTTTCCGAGTCGTTAGGCACGATCCAATTTTTAGTCTGGATCCTAATGACTTTTCTTGGCGAATGCATCTCTTTCTTTTGCCTCATAATTTTATCAACAGAAACAGCAACGACAGCGGCAGGGGCAGTAGCAGCGGTAATGGCAACGGCAACGACAGCGGCAATACCAACACCAACAGCATCGTTGAAGAGAAGACGAATTTATTTATTTCGCCTTCAGTTTGCTTGCTCTTGCTTTCCAACGTCTTCGAATGTCAGCCAGCTAACTCCAACCTAAAGACTGAACCCGAGACCAACCTCAGAACCATTTCTTTCAGCACCGCTCACTCGCTCAGCGCCTTTCTCATCTTTGTAACTGACGTACAACTTTGTACCGTTTTGTAGTGCCGTGCAAAAGGGACAGCGCAGCATCTTCAGGATGTTACCCAGGGTACAGGGTACACTCCACCCTGTACTCCCATCTCCCAAAGCTCCCTGCAAATTCTGAGGAGACCCAAATTGTGCCTTGTGCCGTTTTTATTTTCTTATTCTCCACGACTTTGCTGTGGCCTCTTGCTTTGCTTCGACGTTTCTATTGCCATCGCATTTGATGTATTGTATTTCTGGCTTTAATTTTTATTTTTGTATTCATATTATGTATGTATATAAAGATGCATTTCAATTTCATTTCTTCCTTCGTTTCATTTTGATTATTTCCTTATTCTTATTCTGCTTGTTGGCTGCGGGGGGTGTGTGTGTGTGTGTGTGTTTTTGTGGGTGTTTGTGGGTGCAAATGCTTGTAGGTCTTGCTTGAAATCTTGTTGCGGATGACAAAATGTTCATTCCTGGAATCTTGTCAAGGATGCCGTAATGTGCATTGTTGTAATCCTGCTTTTCTTATTCTTGTTCTTGTCCTTGTTGATGATAGAAAGTGCTCATCCATTTTACATGGCGCATCAACTTCGTATTTATAACATAACCTGCCTTTTCGCAACGCCATTCATCCATCTTATCATCATTTGTCTGTCATGTTTTCGTTGCTCTGAGTGCGAAAGCATTTTAAAGCAATAAAGGAAATTCTGTTTGTTATTAGAGAATGTATAACATTCATTGAACAATTTCATCATTATAGTATAATTGAAATATCACATGCTTGAAATATCGTCAGTTGAGCGCCGTTCGATATAAATCCACCTTTTCCAACGATATACATTCTTATACGTTTGCATTTTATGGCATTATTTACGATATAGGTTTTGCAAGATAATCATGAGAACTTTAGAACAAATAGTTTAAGAATCAGCTAAAAGTAAAAAAAATGAGATGAAAATAAAAAGTTTCAATTTTACTATTTAAATAAAACTCAAAATGATAATATCACAGACAGAAAAAGTTTCCTTTCAGACAAAAAAGTATGTATATTCTTTATATTGTTTTTTTATAAACAAAATATTATGCACTCTATTGGATAATACCAGTTTTTTATATGTATAGACACGTACCTCAATTTCTCATAAAATCCTTGCTAATTGTTAAAGTGAAAAACAAATTGTTTATATCAACAAATTCATAAATGTATGGAAAATAATATGATCTCAAATATTATCTAATATCTAATATAGTTTCAGTTTTCTCTTTTTCAAATGATTTTATGAGCAAATATTTGCTTTTAATCCTTGTTTTAAGTATGTGTACGTAAAAATGTATATGTATACGTAATGCATATGTATACGTAAAAATATTATTGTTTCTAAAAATGAAAGTTAAACAAACTGTACACATTTCTTTCTCCAAAAGTCTTCAAAAAATAAATTTTAGAAACATTATAGGTTTTGTCTTAAAAGATTGGGCAATGGGGCCAGTAAAAAGTATAAGTTGATGCCTCTAATTATGTTTATGATGTTTATACTCGAGATTTACAAATTCTAAATTCAAATTTAAATAAAATTTAAAAATTAAATTTACAAAATTAAATTAATTGTTCAGTGTAACTGTTTGTTGTGCTTTAAAATTAATTATATTTTTAAATCATTCTATTAATTACGATGTTATTGCATTTTAATTTACTAGTTTTGAGCTTAAAAAGAACGAATTTATTAGATTTTAATTATTCCGTACGTCACTAATTAACAAATTTAACGGTATTGTTATAATTATGCTAATTTTTGAAAATTTATGTATTGAAAAATATTTTCCTTTATATCTATCGAAAATATGATAGAGACTAATCAATAATTTAGCTAAAAAAAATTTCCAAATATTTCCAATATCATGAAACATACCTGAAATAACTAAATAACTTTATTAATTTAAAGCGCACTTACAAAGCGGTATATTTTAGACTATAGTAAATTGCATTCTCTGGTATTTGTGTTAGTTGCTTTGTCAATTATTGTACATATTGAACGCGCTGACTGACTGACAACTATGTAGAATTAGCCAGACTTCTATGCTTTATATTCGTCTATTAATTTCAGAATTTATTTATTTATTGGAATGCATAATCCCAAAGATTTTATTTGTATGGTAGTGTGTGTGTGCGTGTGTGTGTGTGTGTGTGTGTATGTGTGTTTTTAAAATTTGCCATATTGTGTATTTGCTTTTTGTAATAACAAAAAGGAATCAATCGATGATTCAAAAATAAATCATTAACTTTTTCCGCCTTCAGCGCACACCCTGAAGCAAACACGCACACATACGAATACATACATATTCCCGCCGCTATAGCGTATTAACTGTGAACATTTTTTCATGCTTCGTTTTTTTAAATTTTTCTATTTTTTTGGTCAATTTGTTGCAGCTTGACCGCAATCAAGAGTATATTTTCGTTCATGCATGCTTATTCGAAAATGCCGAAATTGTGTGTGTTAGTGTATGTGTGTGTGCGATGCGTTGGTTCGCCATTCGGGGTTGAATGATGGCATCGAACGGGATGGAGCTGTCGTAAATGAATGAATAAATGAACGAACGAACGAACGAACGAAGGGACGAATGAACGAATGTTTGTTTGTGTGAAGCAATGAAGGAAAGGCGGCTGGAGTTTGCGGTTGAGGCGGTCGTGTTAAAAATGTTCGCAGTGTGCCATTATTTGCTTTGTGTTTTTTGTGGTCCAAAGACAAATATTTGCTTTCTGTGTATTATAAAAACACTGAAGCAAATATGCACATACGACATACGTATGTGTGTATGTTAACGAGTGTATGTATGTATATATATAAAATTCAGACTGCTTTACACACATACATATATGTGTGTAGGTATGTCCACTGCAAACAAACAAACAAACAAGCAAGCAATAATTATGTATACTCTGTTCGATTTATTCACTCGCTTCAGAGGTAATTTTTCTTCTAACCACCATCCATCCATCCACGAGTATCGTATAAAATGGTATGGTTTAGTATACTCGTATACATAAATTAAATAACCTACTAAAGGTACTTAATTAAAACATTTTCTAATTGCAAACTTACTCTGCGGCGGGAAATGCTAAATGGTATGCTATGAGTATTTAGATAATACACAGAAGCACTGAATAGCAAATTTACTTTAGATTTTTTCAATAATTCATAATCTCTTTTTCTCTATTTGGCAATTATTGAAAGCATGAGTTTTTAATTAATTCAAAACAAATTCATAACAAATTCATAAACTCTTTTTAATTAAAACTACGTACGAAGTGTATGTACTTAACACACTAAACATACACATACACTTACTAAACATAACCTACTCTCGAGCAAAATTCAATATTGCGTCTGCACTGTTGTTAAAGCTGCGACATTTAACTTCAGTTCTGGGCCGACCAGCAGCCTTCTCGTCATCTCTCCTCCTCGACGCTAATGGATCCAATCATAGGCACCTTTGAATTTCCACAAAGAGAAGTGCAGAAAATTTGTCAAATATCGACTATTAGCTACGAATTCGTCTTGCATAAAATATGTCTAAGCATCGAAAATGGCAAAATGGTTCGTTCGTTCGTTCGGTTCACCTTCAATCTCTCGAAAATACACGTACATACCTACCTTTGCAGGAATGTCTAACTCTGGGCGCTGGTAAATGTTATGATGACGATGCCGATGCCGATGCCGATGACGATGCCGTGCCGTTGTCGCCGGTTCACTGAGCTGCATTAACTCAAGCATGGAATTTTCTGCATGACTTGCAGGATTTGGGTTGCCATAAAATTGCTCAGTGCCAAACGTCAGGTGCTTGCTACAGCAATAACAACGAGTAACAACAGTAAAAACAACAACAACAACAGCAACAAGGACAATAAAGGAAGCCTTCTCCTTTGGCGGCAGTCGATGTAATTTTTTTATAGCTCTTCTTAAGCTTGGCCGAGGTCGAAACAGCGGGCTTACCTTACGCTGGTTTTTCGCCGCAGCAATCTGGTACTGCCACCTTCAGTGACTGGTGGCATCATTGTTTTCTTAAGATTTTGTCTCGACTTCTATCTTATTACTCTGCACAATTTCGCTATCGATGTTTGCAAGAAAGATACAAAACATTTCATATTTGCTTGATTAAACAACACAAATCGCTGATCTTCATGATAAAAGACTGCGAGGGAGAAGACGGAGAACGACAGCGATGCGGAGGAGGAGGGTGTATTTGTGAATTGTCTGCCAGCCCAACGTTTCTAAGGAAACGCCAACCAAACATCCAAAATTCCATCTAAATTGAACTGTTTAGTATTTGGTCTGTGTCTAACGTTTCTGTCGTGCCATGAGCGCACCGCCGCCGCCGCCCTTAGTCCCTCTCGTGGTCTATGCGACATGGTTTAATGTACAGCAAATGTTATTCGACAGGACGACATCCGAGTTGTTTGAACTGTCGTCAGGATAGTTGTGTGTTGAACAAAAGGCCGCAAGTAGAACACATTCGAGGTTGGTTGAAAGCTGTTGTAGTCTTCTTTGGAATTATGTACTGTTGTGGTCTCATTTTTTGGCAGATAAATTATTTTGAATAGACTCCGTTTCCCGGAAGACTAAACGCGGAAACACAATCAGTGTTCCTTGCTGCTGCTCCACCTCCTCCTCCTCCTCTTTTTTCTAAAAAGTATAGCCCGAGCAAATGAAGCGATCGTATAAAATCGCTTTAATTCAAGAAATTATTTCATTAATTTTAACTTTAAATAAAGTAATTAAATACCTTTCCTGATTTACCATAACCTTAACTTTAAAAACTGTTATTAAAAAAGCAGTATTAAAATAGTATCCGTTATACTTTCTTGTCTTGTGTCTTTTGTGGTTTTAAATTTAATTATTGTCTACTGCATATTATTTATATATTCAATTTTATA
Organism: Conops quadrifasciatus; assembly: GCA_949752815.1. Taxonomy (NCBI): domain Eukaryota; kingdom Metazoa; phylum Arthropoda; class Insecta; order Diptera; family Conopidae; genus Conops; species Conops quadrifasciatus. Next base: position 2,971,775 of record OX457078.1, read on the forward strand.
TACTCTTTATTATATCATCTGCAAACTTTGTAATTTATTGCGGTTTAAATATCTCTCGCGTATTGCCATATTTCTAACCTTAGCCTTCTCCTACGAGTATCATAATTATATCATTGACCGTAAAGCTTCCTTCAAATGAATTTTTAATATCATAAATACATACTTTATATGCAATACTTCAAGGAAGTAACTTTGCTGCTGCAGTAAAAAGGAGATATCGCCTAACCGGCGCGGCGGCCAATCGATCGATCCGTTTAGTGGGTCGCTTAGACCGGTCAAAGACTAACGCTTGTTGGCAAAGTTTATAGCCTTTTTATCGCCTTTATTAAATGTAGAATCTTCGAAACTTTCGCACTAACGTCGGCAAGCGAAGAACGTTGCAGTTAAGGGGCAGGGAAGGGGAGGGGTGGATATAGAGAAACATTTTCAGCGACTAATTGATTGGCTGTACATGCGTGAAATCCTTGCTGCCAAAGCTGGGTGATAAAGCGGATAACAATCAGCATACAAAATAACAACATAAATTAAGTGTTCGCAAGAAAAGTTTGCTTAGCATGGATGCATAAAAGCCAAGACCATTCAAGACCATTCGATGAAGCATTTCCTGGAAGCCGCATAAACTTCGCCGTAGTTCATTGTTGGCGAGAGGTGGTGGGCGGCGGGAGGTTTTAGGTTGGTTGGTACACTGTTGGTGCACCGCTGCTTTGCTTGCAAGGTCCTCCCAGTGTCTCTTTCTGCTCTCAATCTACTCTACCTCTCTACTCAACAAACTAAGAAGGAAGAAAGTTTAGTCTGTGGCTCTTGGCCTTGCCTTTGCCTCAAAGTTTTAGTTTAGTTCCGCTGCATACTTTGTATTAGTATCCTTGCAGCAAGCAGTACGGCTCGGCTCGGCTGGTTGGTGTTGTTAGTGTGCCAGTAACGGCAACAGCCAACACGACAAGGACGACGACGATAAGTCTTTCAAACTTCGTCGAAGCGAGTAATACAATAATTATTACTATATCTCTTATGAGGCTGACTTTGTCCACATGAAATTGTAAGCAGCCCGCCGTGACCACCAGCTTAGTTTGTCAAAAGTGGGCTGAACGGTGGCCCTGTATGACTCCAATCAGTCCTGCCTATGGATTTGACACTTAGTTGTGTGTGTTGTACACAATTGCCAAAGTGTATGAATATCCAGCAGGACATTCCTTTCAATGAGCTACTAAGTCTCCATATCATTCCTACCTACCTACGTCAAAGTGCAGCTGGCGTGCTTTAGATGTACCTCACAATACAGGAAAATACCTATTTGCAGTTCAGGAAAAGTTTTGCCCGCTCGGCGGTATGAGAGAGTGTTGCCATCTTCTGGTTACATTAACTAAAAGGTAAGTAATGTCAATGCGGTCGGTCAGTTGAGAAATTTGCAACACTTGCAGGAATTCTTGCTACCGGAAGTATTCAGACACGATTTTGCACTATATCTATTGTCTAACTGTGGACAATTAAAAACAGTCTAAACTTTTGCATACAATTTTAATGTTATACGAGTATTTTGTGAATATAATAAAAGAATCTGAAAAAGTGTTACCATTTTTTATTAGCAATCAAGCCATCATCTTCCTCACCTTCACCATCAGCATCCACCGTTCTCTCTCCAGAGAGAGAGAGAGTTTAAAATAATGAAAAAGTTAGATGGAAAATTTTTATTCTCTTAAAAATGTAGTCTGTCAGGAAAAGTTAGTTTAGGTATCATGGATTTGATCGTCAAATCGATGTCATTGTTTGTCGAGTGGCATTTGTGCAGTACTGTACTTTATCAGCTGTCAGTTTTGTCACAAAAAATTTAAAGTTATTCCTGAAATTTCTTTCGAAAGTTAAGATTTGTTATAAAGCCTGGAATGAAATGTTTTTGCTTTTGGCGTGGTTAGGCAGAAAAAAAGCATAAAAAATTACTGCTGCAACAATATGGTTGCTATCTAAATTCTATAATCACGATGCCTCAAATATGCGAAAAACTGAGACCAAAGAGCTTAAAGAAAACTTATTGAAGTTCTTGTTTTTGAGTACAGTCTTTTTTGAAAAAAAAGAATTTTCTTCCAAACAAATTTTTAGTTTTCTTTGTTAATCAAAAATTCTTAATTCTTATATCTAAAATTCTTAAGATAAATATAAGATTTCTCTTCAAATCGTTCTCTTCCGGAGAGAGAAAGACACCAATTTTTATCATTACACATAATTTTAATGAAGGTTGAAAAATGTCTTTTACTGAAAAAATATTTTCCTCCTTAAAAGAAATTTATGCTTTATTTTATCTGACCCAATAACTTACCATCTTACTTACTTACTATACTCGTACATACTCGTACATCAATAATATTCATACGAGAAACGCGAGGTAGGAATATTTTAAAATCCGACGATGATTAATCATCAGCCAGAGTAAAGGCAACAAGTTGATATATTGCATTAAAAGAGGCTCTTCCTTCCTTCATTTATTTCTTTCTGCCCTCACTCCTTCCGCCTTCTCCTTCGGGCAACCTCTTCCTCTTATCCGTATCCTTACAACGTCATAATACGATACGATTTTTGCAAAAATATTGCGCAACATGTGAACACTGAACATTTCAAGGATGATGCATTAAAAATGTAAATTTATTTTTAAAGCAAAATTATTATAAGTCGTTTGTACTCGTACAAACAAACGAAACCTTGGTAATTATTAAATGCAAATTAAAGCCAAACAAAAGAAAAAGCCATCAATTTAAGCAGTCGCTGAAGGATTTCTGCTAAATTACACACAATTCCTCCCCCCCGAACAACGTACCTATGTACATATAAAAATGGAGATGTCAACTTTGCACAAGAAATTTTAATGCAACTCCCACATGACGATGATGTACGGCATTATAATGATCCGAAATCAAGACAAGCGGAAGAAATCAAGAGAAACCAACAGACGATTGAAGGCAACAGCGTGAATTGGCGTCTGTTCGTGGATAAGAGCATGGAACATACACGGACACACACATATGTTTGTATTATTGTGTACATATGGGTATGAGTATTGGTATGTATGTGTGGTGCTATGTGTGTGTTTGTTAGTATGCATTTGAAATATGAAAAATGTGACAAAGTTTAACGTTTAATATGAAAGAGTGTTTGTTCTTCTCACACAAAATGCGAAGAGTGTGTGGGCGAGGATTGCAACAGCCCGAGAAGCGGGCCTTTGTCATGATTCCATAAACCAACATTTATACAGTATACATACATACATATACATATATCCATATATACTCGTACAATACATTCCGCTACCATCAGACACTTGACTCAATGCGTCCTGACTCGCCTCCAGTCATCTCGATGCGACTCGACGACACTCGACGACTGACAAAAAGTGCTGAGAGCTGAAATATTATGCTTGGTAGTAAGTACGAGGTGGTACAAGTATTCCCCTTCGGTTACCAATTGCTTCATGCCCAAGAATGTAACTCAATTTGTCTGACATCATTGCTCTCGACATCATTCGCCGAAACAAAATTATATTCCTTCCAACAACGAACGAATTTCGTAGGTTGCATAAAAAGCTCTCCCATGAGTATCCTCAATCATATTCGTTGTGTGGCGAAAAGATTTGCTCGTTCGCCTCGCTTCGAGTTGTAGAAGCGACCGATTCACGGACCAAAGCACCGACCAACCACCAAGCATTCGTTCAACCATTCGTCCTCCATGCCCTCGCAGCGAAGAATTCTGTAATTCTATGAGAAAAATTCACTTTTAATATGATCTTTTAGTATTCTCATTTTGTCTTCCTCTTTAAGCAGGAAGACCTTACATGCTTCCTTTGGGACCAGAGCGCGTCCCCGCCTAGAAGCCAGAGTAATTTGACGATACGCGCCAATATCGATCACGATGAATCCCAGTTTTCATACGCGCCCGGAAAGGGGGCGGTTTCCGCTCCAAAAAAAAAAACCCCTTTCCACAATAGTTACAAAATAGCAACAACTGTGCAACTTGGTATAGTATTCACCCTTGACACCCTAAATATTGATGAAAAAATTATTGCGACATACTTATTGAAGTTTTAGTATGCAAACAATTTTAGTTTGAATAATTTAGTAGCTCCGGAATTGATAAATCTAAAGACGAGAGAGTGTAAGTAGACTATATAACTTTTTGTGTCCTTTGTGATGTGCTGTAAATTAACTTTAATTCTGTATGTTTAATTCTTCATGTTTTCAGTTTACAAAGACATCAATAAAGACAACAAAGTCACAATAGGTTAAGTTAGGTTATGGCAGGCGTGGAAGACTAACCGCCCTGCACTTAGGCTCCTTTTTGTGGCTTATTGTAATTGCCTTCATGGTTCAAATTAATTTAGTGGGAGGACCACACAATGTACTGGTCAGGCGTGCCCCATTGTCGACGATCACAAGGATCTCAGGGAGGTTTAGTGAACGCCAACCTAAAAATTAACTATAGTCCGACACATTGAACCGTCGCAACGGTCAGATTTCTCCCACTTTCGCTCTCCCTCAACTTTAAAACCTTTAATGACACAGCATATTCCTGCCTAATTTCACCTCTACGTGAAATCCACCAAAATACAGGGTGCGGAGGGTGCTAAATCGATTCAGAAAGTAATATGCGCAATCATATTCATACATATCTCCTCTTTCTTCCGCTTTTTTGTTTTAATTAAACAACTCTTTCAAAAAAAAAGTCTTCATCGCGCATATACGACACGATAGTTAAAAGTTTATTCAATTTTCTTCTTCAGCTCAAAACGCAGCACAGCACAGTGAAGACATAGAATGGCAATAAGACAAACATACAATTATTTTGTTAATTAAAATGATGTAAAGTTTACTCGCTCTGAAAAGTTGCCATCTTGGCAAAAAGTAATAATTTTCTTCAGTGTACCATATACGTGCAATGTACCTTCGTACAGGCTATATCTTATTCCATCTTATCCTCTCTTATACACCGTGTATATCTACAAGTACACAATGTACGGATGAATGTGCATACATATGTATTAAAGTTGAAATTATTTCCATCTCGATGAGATGTATAAAGGTATAAAGTTTTTCTTGAGGCAAAGTTGAAATTTTCCTTATTTACGTTCGTTAAATGACTAATTAGCTTGAGTTTATATTTCGTTTTAATTAAAATCAACCAAGTGCCTTTCAGTTGAGTATGAATTTTCTTCAAAAATATAAATAAACTTAATTCAGCATTTCCGCTTTATACGAGGATACTACATAACTATAATTGAAAATTAATAAAATCATTATTTAATAAAATTAATTTATAAAATTAATAAAATCAAATTGTCCTTCAAAATAATGTCTTTCAAACGTCCAGCTTAAGTTCACACTCTCCAGAGGCTTAAAGAGGCTTCACAGCGACAGTACCGAGTCGTTGAAAGATATTATCCAACGATAATATGCATTACTCGACTACTGACTACTGTCACATGAAATCTGAAAGGTATGTACCTCTGATGAATAGTCGAGAAAGAATATCTTTAATGGATTAATTTAGTGATGTTATGAATACCACTAAAGAGTACGAGTCGATTCCAAATAAAACGATCTTCCAATATCTTCCTCTCTCATCTATTAGTTCTCGCAAAATGTATCATCTCTATTTCCAATTTGAGCCAGTACTCGCAAAAAGCACTCAAGATATATTTGCATGTGACACGCCAGAAAGATCTCCTCCAAGCAGTCGTTGTGCCATTGAAGTCGAAGTCACTTTAGCACCTTTCAACTGACATCAATTTTTAACTGCATTCCCAAAGAGATTTTTCGTGTTAAAATAAAGTGCACATCAAAGCACAGTAGAAAGAGAAGGAAAGCCAAAAAATTCCCAAAAGATGGTGACGATTTCTCTCGTGAATTTGAAGGAATCTTCAATATAGTCGTACTTGCGCGACTGAATGATTTGAATGATTTGAAGTTGAAGCGTTTACAATTGGCTTCTTTTCTTGCCTTCTTTCACAACTGAATTCTTCAGTTTTAGTATTTGAATCGATTCCACGACTTACTACCACGCCTTAAGTAGCAGAATAAACAATATTATACAGATTAGTTAAGTTTTCTAAGATTTCAGTGCATACTATATCCCTTGGCATTCATTTTCACTTATTCCAGATTGATTTTTCTTCAAGAAAGAAATCGTCAAATCAACTGAAACCTAAAGGTTCTTTTCACGTCTGTAACTATGTTCCTAACAGAACTATTAGTAAGAATAATTTTGCAAAATAATTGATTTTAAATACGAGTGTGCCTTGATTGATTTTAAATAAAGCAACTTGAAACTGACTTTTAAATTTAATCCATCGGCACGATTTATTTGCACCCAAAAGTCATGAATGGAATCCGCACAGTCTATCAATTGTTTTATGAAATTAAATATTAACCATGAATAAATGATTTGAAATAATGAAAATTAAATATTATATTTAAAAAATGTGAATAATGTTTATTGCGGTCACTCAAAATAAACAATCGTGGTAAAGAATTTATGGTCTGCGAAAAGCATATTGATGCAATGTACAAATGTTTCCATACAAGTACTTACACATGCTTACGTATAAGGTTATGTTGCGTGTATATGGGTGTGTCTGCGTATACACAGAGCAAAAACACCGCATAAAATAAAAGAAAAACAATGAGATTTCTCTCCGTTTTTCAACCAAGAAGGAAGCCGTATTAAAAGCATGCAGAAAATCTGATTAAAACTTAAAAACAGAAGGTCATAGTAAAATACAAATTCAATAAGAAAATCTTATTGTTTTTCACAGAGACGATCTTATTAAAATACATATGTATTCTATAAGAAAATCTGATTGTATGACTATGGTACATATTGAAATAAAAAAAAATAATTCATGTTTTTTATTTCATTTTATTCATCATTCATTTCATTATTATTTTAATTTCATTATTATTTTATTATTATTTTTACTATTATTTTATTATTTTTTATGTGGTACTAATTTCCTCTGTGTATATTTTATAATAAACTTTATATGTATAGAATTTAATAACACAACTAATAGCTGCTCTTTTATCAATATCAACAAAGAGCGAAAGCGAGAGAGAGAGAGATAGGGAAGCATAAGATGGATTTTATGTATTGTATTTAAGAGTTCAAATATCAGAACTTCAATTGCTGCATCGAAACGAATATAAATCCATTGTCGCAACAACAATGTACGTACGAGTGGCATAATACGATATTTATTTGATGTTGTCGAATTTGTAAATTTACATTCATCTTCGCGCACGGAAGAAGGAAACCGTATTGTCATTTCATAACGTACGAGTATATAAATATTGTATCGATGGTCATAGCATTTTCGAATGTTGCCGAATTTTTGAGGTCATATGAAGTTAAGTTCAAATAATCTATAGATCTGGATACTGATACTGATTCTTTGGAAAATTGTAACACTTTTTTTAAGAGATGAACTCAAATTTTCAATTTGAATTGTAGGAAATGATATTGCTATTTAATGGCACATAGTAAATCATCTCTCAGCACAAAATCCATTCCAATGATGGCACAATTTTACCTAAAAAAATACTCTGCTAAAAATTTAAGAAAACATTTTATAAGCGAAACGTATTGCCATAAAATAGCACGATATCTCGAGAACCGAGATATCGACATGATTTTAGTACTTTAGGACTGTAGAGCATTAACATTTTAAAGTTAAGATCAAAACGTGTTAAAATATTTATTTGAAACTTTTCTCATTACTTACGAGTATTGTCATCGTGTAACACTGACCGACCGACCCACCGACCGACCCACCGACCGACCCACCGACCGACCGTCTAGTTGTTACACCTTAAGCTTTTCGGTCTTCGAAATGAGTTCGAGAAGTTTTTCGAATTGTAAACATTTTTAATCTGCTTACGCGCAGATGTCACACAGAGCAACAACAGCAACAACAACTTCACGCCGTATTTATTCGGTCTAAGTACATATACTTATATATCGTACACAGGTAAAGGTCCCCAGTTAAATGATCAAGTGGTAGAGATAGATACTCGTAGATAGTTACAATTGCGAAAACGTGAATGTTCAAATCGAGAAAGTTTTGGGAATTAAAGCAATTATTTCCATCGTTTAAATGCTGAACCAAACAAAGTTAAATAAATTGCTACAAGACCGAAGAAAGGAAAACAACCAACTGTTCTTCGTTCTTCGTTTCTGTTTATTTTGTGTTATTCTTATTGCAACAGAACCCGCGCACGCCTTCTGCCATCCACAACAACACTGTACCACTCGAAGCCTATTTTCGAAAGACTCGATCCTTTGATTCTTGGCGTATTCTCATTGCCGGAGTGTTCAACTTTCGACTTAAAGCAAAAGTTTCAATATGAATTGCGGCTCTTAAGAAATATACGCCCCTCTTCGCCCACCCTCGCTCTCTCTCTCTCTCTGTCTCGCTCTTTCTCTTCACGGTTTTATCGTGGGAAGTTTCTTCAATTGCCCAAAAAGTTTGAGCTGAAATTACTTTTGTTTTTTACAGTTTAACGAAGTTCCAGAACGGTTTCACCCGGTTTCGGCCTTCGTTACTGGCCTTCTTCTTCTTCTTCACAACGACCCACTATCCACGCAGCGAATGGCGCTAGATAGAACCCATCCCTCCCATCCATTCGCCTTCTTTCTGCATTGAAAAAGAGAATTTTTTTATGATATCCCTTTGAAGTAAGAGGACCCTTTTATAGCTGCAGGGCTTAACTTTAGAGTGTTTTGAGGTGCTGCGAAAGAGTGAGAAGGCAGCGCGAGGGTGGTGGTGGCTGACATCGGCGAGGTCAGAGCTTAGTTATCTGTACATTTTTATCTCAGACATAAAGCCGTTTTCTTATCAAATTAATTACCCTCCAGTTGTTTAAAAGCTCCTCTTTGAAAGTATTCCTGCTTTTTTTTCCGATTCCGTCCGCAATTAGAGACATCCCACATCACATAAGCACAATGGTAGGCACATAATATCTCTGAAGATTGTAAGTACATAATCCACTTTCACGGAGACTCGGTTTTTTTCAATTATCAGGTTGAAAAGTAAGGAAAAACTTTAACCTTACAAAGCTATTTAAATCCTGCAAAAGGGTACTCACTTCCTAAAGAAGGGGAAGATATTTAACAACGCATTTTTCAAATCAAGGACTGAAACTTTCTAAAATCTATAGAAACCATCTGGTATATGACCTGGTATATGGCTGGTATATGACCCAGAAAACGATTTCAACGATTTCAACGTAATTCAACACTTTCTGAAGAATAATGAAAACAAGAAAGAAATCTGAAAAGAAAAAATGAGAAAAAAAAACCGGATTAAATAAAATCTGATCTGAAATTCATTACACTTCACTTCTTTTTTTGCTGAATCAATTTTTCAGTGAAGTGAAGAAATTCTGGAGAAATTCTTTTTTGCTAATTAAAAATGCAAATTATTAGATCGATTAGATAGAGAATTAGAGACGCGGTTATTTAAAAACATAATTTTTAAGAGCTTTTTCATAAATACAAAATGCTTTGAACTCTAAAGTATTTAATGTGTTTCAATTTATGATGCATGCCCTTTTCTGTGAACACAGGAAACAGCCAGCCTCAGTCAAGTTTTGTAAAGTCTCATGAGAGCACACCTTTTGAAGATCACAGTGCCCACTATGGACCGTAATTAGTTCAAGTGTTAATCATGAACTCTAGTGAGGCCTGATACTAATTAACCTTCGTGATAGAACTTCAGCTCCATACACCGGCCCATTTGTGAATATATATGCAGCTATGCACATACTAAACTTATGCGATATAATGAATAGGTGAGATTATATAGAACTCTCTAGACTTCATTCTCACACCGGCTTGACCTCCGGGGCACTTGAGAAACTTCGTGTCTTTGCTTTCTTCTCATAAATTTAAACTATTAAAAATTACTATGTTCTGAACAATTTATCACAAACCTCACCCTTTTACCCTTCACCGCAAGCATACACAAATATACTGAAAGGGTGTCCTTACAACCCTCCAACAAGGGAGCCCTCCATACCCCGGGGGTGACTAGAATCCGAGAGCTGTGCAGAGAGAGCCTCAACTGTTTGCCATTCTCATACAACTCGGACAGTGCTACACAAGTACCATCACTTTGTCGTCGTCAGTCACAATAACCTAAATTACAATTTTATAACTGCGCTGCTGCTGCTACCGGTGACGCCGGCGCTGGTGCTGATGCTGGTGCTGGTGCTCGTGCGGGAGCTTTTGCTACGTACGTTTTCACACCATCCGTTTTTTTAGCGAGCGTTGAAGCAGCAGTCGCTCCGACTCCATCTTTCTTTCTGGAGCAGCTGAAGATGCTGGCGCAAGTGTGCCCGACGGGCATGCCTATCTTTACGTGTTTCTCCTTTAATTTTCTTCTCTTTCAACTTTCGCAAATTTTTACAATATTAAAAATTCTTCGTGCAAATAACAACTGTCACGCGACACACGAATAGAAATAAACACAATTTTAACACTCTCACACATGCTCAAGACAATGGAAAAAGAAGAAGAAGAAGAAGAAGAAGACGGAGAATTGTAACGTGCAACGAAAAAAGTTCAAGTGTTGAAAAGAATTTCTGCAGGGAAAACAAGCGATAAAAATACTCTAAATAAACTCGGAAAAATTTATTTAAACCGAAAGGATAAGCTCGGTTATCAAGTCCTACTACGCTAGTGACAAGTTGGTTGAGGCGTGCGATGAGGGTGGTCAGTGGGCGGGAGTGTGAAGTGTGAAGGGGGTAGGAAGAGTCATGAGGAATAAATTTTGGGAATTACGCAGGGACTCCCTTGACTTCTTCTCTACACTTTCGTGAAAATCTAATATTTTCATTTTACTTAATGGGCACATTAAATTTGTCAAATTTTAATACGGACCGACATGAAATTAAAAGTGAATTTAATGAGAGCACAAAATTAAATTTGAATTTATTATGAAGAGCCATGAAAAGGTTACAAAATGGTTTGGGTAGATTAAAAAACAGTGAGACAAAAGACAAAAACGACGAGAAGAGAAGAGAATTTGTTGCAAAAAGAAGAGAGGGTTGGCCAAGGTCTTGCCGTTTGGAGAATCGAGGAGAGCAGTTGTGTCATTCTGTGACAGAGAGAAATTGGAGAAAAATTACGAGTATTATTAAAGAGAGAGAGAGAGAGAGAGTGAGAGAGAGTTTGTGTTAAAAATCAAGCCAATTTGTCATTAGAAAGCGAACAAAAAATTATGATTGAAGTCTTATAAATAGATTTGATAAATTAATCTCTTTCCTTTTCAGAGGACAGGAAGAGATATGGACAACTCATATACCTTCCTAAAACCTAAGAACGTTTTACCACAAACCTGAGGTAAAATGCTTAAGAAAAACATGATATATATGATGATATGAAATGTCTAACTTGTTCAGAATCGAACTTCATGGCATTAAACAATTGTGGAATGAAAAACATTCTGAGAGTTGTTTACAAAATTTCATTGAATTGCACAAATTGCGAGAGCATTCTTAAATTCGCATCAAGTGAATGAATGGTCTTGGCTATAGCCAGAAAGACTAGAGACCGAGAGTACTCTAAATACAATAAATCTAAAACTAACTCTGACAATCTCTACGGCTATATCCACCTGCATAATGAATGTAAACCGACATTTCAATAGCAGAGTGTGTGTGTGTGTGTGTGTGTGTGTGTGTGTGTGTGTGTGTGTGTTTTGTGTTATGCGGCTTGACATTCACTGCATTCACTTCTGGTGGTAATAAATCTTTACCGAAAAAGAATGATTTCTAACTATCGTACCATTCGGTGCGATGTGTGTGTGTGCGTTGGCGATTTTTACTACCAGCACACTCGTATAGCATCGTAGGTACCTCGTATGCACTCGTAGACTATTCGAAGTTTGTGTTTCATAACGTTTGGGAATCTATTATCCAATTTACTGGATTCCACATAATAGAACTGCAAATTGTGTGCACAGAACTTCACTTCCTCAACAATGAAAATGATGAGAAGCTGCCGCAGCAGCAGCAGCAGCAGCAGCGGCAGCGGCAGCGGCAGCGGCAGTAACAGCCACCGCAGCAACAGCAGAAGTTAGCTAAAGAACGAACAATCACCATCGAGTGTCCAGCCCACTGCCATATTGAAGCAGTTCTGTGCTTGGAGCTCTGGTAATTTGTTTAGACCAAAGCCTCCTACACAATGAAAAGCCAGTGAGAACACAAGAGCACAATTGCCATTGTAAGTGTGTGACAGGCATCTTCTACGTACCGAATGTAGGCGGTGAGGGGCGGTGGTTTGAATGGTGGTAGCTGGGTTGGTTGGTGAGATCGATGCTGCTAAAAGACATACCGCTCTAGCTACTCAGCTATACAGCTATACAGCTAACCAGCTATCCAGCTACTCGGTACGTTGGACGGTATGTGGTATGGTAGGTGTTGTGCCTACTAAATCAGACCTACAAACTGAGACGAAGTTGAAGCTTTGCACTGATTTGACGCTGGTAGGAGGAGAGCAGAGAAATTAGCTGATGACCGACCCGCGTCTTCACGAGGGCTTGCACTGTAGCGCAGGACGGACAGACGGACAGCAGAACCGAAATAATACCACAAATAACGCGCCACAACTAACATACTTGAAGTGGGCGAAGTGGGCGAAGTGGGCGTGATAGTATGATCGATTGCATAAAAATGGACAGTTTGAAATTCTGAAATTTTATAATATGTACATACATTATACTCGTAGTATATACATTTTATTTATTTGAGAAATTGTAGAGGTTTCTTGTCTCTTGTTTTACAAATCTTTTTGGTCCTGATAGCTATCGTTTAAATTTGGCAAACATTTGGATCAATGTATCATCTTTACACAATTTGATCTCACTTCATTTCACGCGTCCAGCTCTTTTTTGTCGACCCCAAAAACAATTCTTTATTTAAAGTCATTGTCCCAAAAAAAAAAAAAATTAAATACCATGAGTGTTAAAATTTTCGGCATTTTTTCGGTATATTTTCAAAATTTTTCCCCTTTTCTAGGGTGGCTGAGGAATGTATGGTCGGTCGGACTTTTTTGTTTTATATTTGGTAAAATGTTGATTTTCCATAACGAGTGGCCCATAAGCTGTGGCCCGCGTTAGTGTTCGAGAGTTAAAACTTTTGCTAAATAACTAACTATACGAGTTGCGAAAAAAGTCCAATGCAGCAACTACGAATGTATGTATTCCTAGCACGAGAACTCATCCTCTGCTGCGCTTTGATGCGCGGACGAAAGAACGAAATTTTTTGATGAATGCACCCGCTGTTTCGTTTCGTTTCGTTGGTACGTAGTTTTTTCTAACCTAATTGAATTCAGCAGAGGCATTTTTTTTTCTGCTAAAAACTCCCGAAATCACTACGGAAAATATTCCTAAAACTTTGAACATACGCGTATATAGTACCTACTAACATATACACAAAATGTACGTGACATATGATGATATTACCAAAAAACTGACAAAACGGTGAAACAGTGAAAAATGTTTCAAAACTCGTCTCAAACGCCATCACAGAAAACGGGGCTAAATTGTCATCTTCACAAAAATATTTTCGAGCAAAGAAAAATTTTGCACATTTTTGTTTCTTTCGAAATTATTGTGACGTTTAAGTTTATAACTGTTATAACTGATTTTTTGCGTTTTATAAAATGAACTCCCGCAACTTAAAGCAACTGCATGTTTGCTCCCTTTGTGCCATTATCAGTTGGTGGCAACTATTTTACACAAGCTCACCATCATCAGTGAAGTTGTTAAATTCATAATTCTACTTGTACCGCAGCCGCCCCTCCCTCTCCCCTCTCCCATCTCAAATGTTCTGCAGCAGTTTGCCGAAATATTTCAAAAAATATTTAACCCTGCAGAGAAACTTTTGATGCGAAAAACACTGTTTGACCCTCGAAACATGTGCACAGTTTTTTATCATTGATGATGGCAAACGACGAGCCGGCAACAGAAACAGGGAAAAAGCAACAAGCCACTGCCTTCCCCTTCCATCTCACACCACACCACCGCTCCACCTGCTCCTGCCGCCAGCCCTAATTTTGGGCCCTAATTTCGTAATTGCGAATTGGTTTACGCTTCGCATTTTGTTCATTAAAGTTTGTTTGGGCCGTCATGTTGCGGGCGCCACCAGCCACCAGTCACCAGTCACCGGCACCCAGCCGCCGCTGATCACCAACCAGCGCAAGCGACCACAATGGATTTGCAGCCCCCAAGCTTTGCAGCTACTATTAACAAACCGCGTATTACTCGCCGCGAAGCCGGATGCAGCAACAAAGCAATATAATGCAGCGCAAAGAGTTTGCATACAATTCGTTAGGTTTAGCAAAAGTTTTCGATGGTAATTCGAACGAAGGACGTATGTACGTACGTAAATCGGGCAGCAGCAGCCTTACATAGTTTCAGGGCTGCGGAGAGAGTGTGGAAGGCGCTAAAGTTCAGCGTCTAAAGCGATGACTGAGACTGGGCGTAAGGATTCGTTTGATAAGAGCTAATCTGGATCCAGGCAGGAAACAAAAAAATAGTATTAAAATGAAATCATATTTAATTGCACTTTGAGTAGCAATTATTTTGTAAATCGAAATGGCACACTCACTTTTTCCATATTTTATATGCTATTGTTCCTTCCTTCTTTCCTTCTTCCTTTTGGCGCCATTTGAACTCTTAATTGTTGCCTAAATCCGAAACGTTTAAGAAAAGATTTTACGATAATATTTTTTCGACAATTAATTCAAACAAAAACGTGATCTAAACGTGTTGGACTTTATGATTTCTACTAACAACGTTGTTTGTTGTTTTTTTTTCTCTGTTTTTGTTGCTGTCAGAATGACATGCTTCCGGCACTTTTGGACCAAATGAAACCAGCAAACAACGATGCAAGGATGCAAGGCAGAAAACGTTTTGTGTTTTTCTTCAATTTTTTCCTTAGTGTTCAGTTCAGTTCACTTCACCCTTTCTTTAGTGTTCAGACCATCCCTTCTTCAGTGTTGATGATTCAAACTCAGTAATAACTTTCTGGTAAATAAAATGCGAAGAACGAAACAAAAAGGAACTTATGTATGTATGTGCCTTGCGGTGTACAAGTTTAGCCGTCAGTGTTGCCAAAGCGATAAAAAATAATTTACAAAACACGACAGCGCGACTGAAGTTACACAGAACTTTCCTTCTGCTCGATAAGAACTTGCAAAATGTTCGTGATTCTGATTCAATTAAAAGTTTTCGCAAATATTTTCGAAGCTCTTCGAATTGAAGCTGCTGCTTGCGGAGTATTTAAAACATAAATGAAGCCAATTATTGTGCAATATCTCAAATTCACAGCTCGCACGTTTGCACAATTGTAACAAATATACAGATAGAGAACATCGAAGCTGCGACGTAACAGCGACGTTACAGAGAGGAAGAGAAAATTCTAATTGAACCACCAACCAAGAGCGGTTGGGAAATTTGAAAGAGATTTTTAAAAGTATACAAAAACTCTGTTCTGTAAAACACTAAAAGGAATTAATAAAAATTCTTATAAGCAAGTATGTACATGTTTTAAATTATCTTTAAGCACCTTTAGTTGTTAGTGTCGATATTTAAGTTTTTTTTTATAAATTATTAACCTTTATTAATAAATAAATACATAAATCAAAAAATAATTATCTTTATATACTCTTTAATTAACCTCTTGTGTTGATCTCTTTAGAAAATATTTCCCAAATATTTCACATTTTACATTAAATTTAAAATAAGCGAAATTTTAATAAAAAACACTTAGTTTTTTGAGTACATATTTGCAAAAAGTTGAAACATTTTAAATTCACTCCGCAAGAAAAGCTTTTGTATTTAAAATCCGTTAAAAATACCTTGAAGAAGGATTGAAGAAGAAAGAAATGGTTGAAGAAGGATTAAATTCTTCGCCTTCAGATGCTGTAAATTATTTATGAACGACGCAAAATCCGGTCGTCTACTTTTTTTGTACTTTTTAACCTTTTTTCCACTTTCTCCACAAACACAAAAATATAAAAATATTTAAAGTTGTGCGAACAAACTTTTAGAAAAATTAAGAATTTAATTTGTTTAAAAAATGCCTTTTTTACTGAAATGTTCTCGCTGTTCCCATTGAACAATAAAACAATGAGAAAAAATGCTACGAGCCCTAAAAAACCAAAGAAAAAACACAAAATACTCGTACATTCTTCATGCCTCACGAATAACAATTAACATATATCCATATGTATGGATTTATATATGTCAATTAAAATATACAGATATACACACTTACTCCTGAATGGTACACATGTGTTCGTGCGTGTGTGTAAATGTTTACATATTTATTTATTTCGTTTATTGTAACGAGTAATTCCTTCGTCCTCAATATGGCAGCAGAGCCTTTCATTTTTCAATGCTGTTGTAATCATGTCTGTAGTCTGTTTTTATGCATAAATCATCACATTTGAATTTTATTTATCGCACATCCGCCGGAAAACCTATACGCCATGTATTTTTATTTCGAGAATAAAAGACAAGTGAAGAAAAAAGGAAAAACCTCTACAAATCGGAAGGATGCTCAATATTTATGACGCTGCATGTAAATGAAAGTACGAAAATACGAAAACGAATGCACGTTGCACATATTCGTCAATACAGTACAATACACTGAAAGAAAAATAATATCGTATAAGTCCACGAAAAAACAGAACAGAAACGAAAAATGCAAACGAATAAATTAGTGTATTTTTTGTGCTTTGAAAGCAATGAAAGAACATGTTTTAATTAATTTTATATAATATTTTGTACAGTTTAAATGTCAACTTTTATCAAATTGAATCGTTTAAAACAGTTTTTTCAAACTACATAAATACATTTCACAAACGACAGTTACCATATCTCCAGGCTCTTCTAGGTCTTTTTTTTTTTGAGACTAAAAACTGTACTTATTGACTTTTTAAACTACCGATTCATTTCGACCATGTAATTATAATTATCAGCAAAATCTCTTTTTTTCTCAGCAACATCAAAATTGCAAGACCTCTTTCACTCTATGACCACGGAAATTCTGTGAGACGTCCGTCGGTGGTTACGTCAAGAAATTCTCTGAGACGTCCGTCGGCGGTTACGTCAAGAGTAATATTGCAAGAGACCTTTCCGCTCTCGTGGTCTTGGCAATACTATAACAGAACAACAGCTTATCATTCACCAGAGCGAGACAAACATACATATATGTAGGATAACAGGAAAATGTAAAGGCTCAACTATAATGAACGTAGCCGGAATTAACAAAAAATTAAGAACGAAGCAAATACACGCAAATCATATGGTACAAACTATAATACATTAAGAGAAGTTTCGTTCAAATTTCGTTAACATTAAGGAACATAAAGTGATAGCGAGCGAAACTGGTCGCATAAAATTAACGTACACAAAAGACAACATGTCTTCTGAAGTCTATTATAGGCGGCGCTAAAAGTAAACATAAATTAAGCTTCATTATCGTGGAGTTTTGACATTAGTTTAAGTTTGCTTAATGCCATTGTTCCATTGATGTACTTGATTCGTTAAGTTTTCCGCCAGGGTTGATGGATATTGATGATGAGTTTTGGAACGAATTTCAGTCATCTCTTGTCAAGTTTGGTTGGAAACACGGTTTCGGCCATGTTTCGTTATAGAGCACGAAAAAAGACACTGAATTATGAAGGCTCATTTTAAAAGCAATTAATATACTACCGTTGAAATTGTCCATAGAATTGCAAATTATTTTTCTTAGTGTAAAATAAGTTATGGCTATAAGTACGAGAATAAGAATAAGTGAGGGAGGCGGGGCTGAGGGTGTGTGTGCATGTGTTTAAACGTGTGTATATGCTTAATTGTGCAAGTGTGAAAGTTTACATATAAACACACACGAATATACATATCTGTTAATGTTATTGATGTCTTTCTCTCTCTCTCTCTCTCTCTCTCTCTCTTTCGGTAACTCGTACTCGTTTGTAAGTGTATAACCACAAATTTTAAACTTAAATGAGATGATAAAGTTTTGGTTAATTTAACGCGAAAGTGTGTTTAGAGCTGCAATGTGTTGCTATGACAAAACTTTCTCCAGTTAATTTAATTTTACGACGGCTTTGTTTTGCTGTCAAGTGAGCGAGTGCACTTTACAAACATCTCGCTGAGAGTCGTCGCTACTGTTCTCTGCTCTCTCGGCCTGTCTATCAGGCTGTCGGTCTGTTTGCTCGCACCACGCACCGACGGCAAAAGTTGTGTTTGCCACCGTAAATAAAGCCAAACATTAGCGGGATTGCATGAGAACTTTATAAACGAACTTCAGGATAGAAACAAACACACACGCACACACTCGGGCTCGAGCATGTGGGTGTGTATACATACATGCACGGCTAAAATACTCGTTTTTGAATCATACGCAGTGGTTAGTAAATACATAGTAATATTTACATAAGCCCGCCGCCACTACGCTTCACTGTTTCTGTTAAACGATAATGAAATAATTGGTATTTCTAGATTTTGTGAAGCTCTTTTAAGCACAATATTCCTTTAGCATACATGCCTTTTATGATTACATTCCTTTTAGATTCCTTTTAAGTCAACAAGAATTTTTAACGTCCTTTATCGTCCTGATGCGAAGTTTAATTAGTCATAAATTCATACTATTCTGCTTCTTAATCAACACGAAATTGTCGATTTTGTGGTTATTATTAAACTTATTAAGATTTTCATCAATGATACCGCAACCACAGCATTCACATGCACCAACGGTAACAACTACTTTCGCCTATTCTTCTTCTAATTTTTTGTGATCTTCATTCTGGCAATATCTTAAAGACAATATCTTCGCTTACCTACGATACATTTTGACTTCATCATCATTTATGAATTCAACTACTCGCACGACCTCAAATATCCATAAATATACACATAAAATCTAATTTGGCATCAATTACGCCCAATCTGTGCGACACGTACACACACAAATATATAGTACATACACACATCCACACAGACGTAGTGCACAGACATAGTTATTACCCCTTCCACGCCCATTCAAAGCCATAAGACCACCAACGCCAACGCCAACGCCACCGCCACCGCCACCGGAATAGCAAGTGGCAAGTGGTGTTTGCCGCCCTAAGGAAAAACCACGGGTGGGGGCAAAATGGTTTGGGTGGGGTCGAATAAATTGGGTATTTGGCATGATGGAAGAAGATGTAATGCTCGCTCAACGTCAGCTCGACGTCAATGTAACGCCGTCAGGGAACAACTACTGCAACGTTTGTGTTGCGAGAAATTGAAAATCAAATGAAAATGCGTAGAAAAATGGATAACACGTCAATTACGCTTGAGCGAGTTACGACGATTTGCCGCTGCTGTACCCTCGCCCTACGGATTGTGAGGCGGATGGGAGCACACAACCAGCCAACGCAGCCGAACGACTTAACTCAAAACGAAAATCTGAGCCCCAAATGAGCTCTAATGAAATTGTAATTCAGTTCATACACTCGTAGCTACAACCAAACTGCCGGATGGAAGACATACACTTTGTCCACATGTGTGTGTGTGTGTGTATGTGTAAATATAAATATGTACACGTGTGTGTGTAGCTTTATATTGCCAACGACAAATTAAATTAGTATCTCTTACCGTTCGAGTCAAGTTCCGGATGAACTGATGCGACATGAATAACAAGAGCTGACGAGAAGGTATTAAAACCAGATCACCTCAAGATTGTTGTTCCCGGCGACCATGCGTTAAATTTTTTCTTTCAAATTCTTGTTGAGAATTGTTTAATTTTCTTCAGAAATTAAAAATAACAATCACATTAATTTTCTCAGACTGCAACAGGCCTAAGTCTCAACTGTTTTTAATGCCGATGAGGTCATTATAATGCGCACACATCTAATAATTTAATAATAACATAATAAAATATATTATGGTATTATCACAATTTTGCAAAAACCAAAAATAATTTTTTAAAAACTATAAAATTATTATATTACATTTTTTAATTATTATTAATTACATTATTATATTACTTTATTAATTTTATATAGGTACCTGGTTATAAGTAATTACAAACCATTAACTGATCCATATTTTTTCTGCTCAGCGTAATTTAAGCAACAAAAAAAAACTGAACTTAAAATTAAAAATTAAAAATTAAAAATAAAAATCAAAAAATTATTGACATACTTAATGTCCTGTTGGCATTTCCTGTCGGAAAAGTCAGAAAATCTATTAATTGACAAATGCATATGTAAAAATTGCATTTTTTAATTTTTATTTAATTTTTTTTTTCTGACACTTTTTGCACTTTTTTGTGCTGAATTTTGTTTTTAAATTATTATTTTTTTTATTTTTATTATATTTTTTTTTCTTATATTATATTACTCCTTCCTATATAATAATATCTTATTTATATTTTATATACATACTAATTTTTATGTTAATTTGTTACGATATTTATTATTAAATTATTGTTTATATGTAAAATCTTAAGGTTAGTCATTTCTTTATGGTAACAGAAAAAAGGGCAATAAAATCTATTCGTTAGTTCGAATTTTAAAAAAGTTGTTAATAATCTTTTTTTAATTGAAACACATACAACATAATTTCTCAAATAAAAGTAATTAAGAAATATACTATGTACGATAATATCGTCGTTGTATTAGTAACTACGAGTAGTAGTAGCAGCCGTAGCAGTCGTCGTCGTAGTCGTAGTGTTGTATCATCCTTTGGGTAAAATTTTGTCCGAAACCCTTCGTGAAACAATTTTAAATTAAGAAAAAAAGTGAAGCCATTAAAATTAAATGCACTTGGAATTTGAAGTGCTACGTTTTTACTGCTGCAGAGAAATACACTGTGGAAAAAAAAACAATACTGTCTCAAATAAACACTATCTCAAATCGTTAGGCAAGGCTGAATCTAACTGTCCATCTGTCTTTATAATAGGTTTGAATAAAGCAGCAAATACTAACAATTTTGCAAATACCAAAAGCCGAAAAATTAGACTTAGTCTAAATTTTAGACCTAGACTTTTAGGCTTTTAGACTCAGACCGAAAGTAGACCGAAAAGTAGGCTAATGAGTCTACGCCTTTTTTCTCATTAAGCACCAAAATTGCTTAAACTGACAACAAATATGTCGCTTCCTTTGTTAATTTTCCAGTGTCGTTTGTAACCAACTAACAATTAGACATAGAAAAAAGGCACATAGACGGAGATGGAGGTGGATAGTGGGGGAGAGAGAGAGAGAGAGAGAGAGAGAAGAGAAGAAAGAAAGAACAGGCAGCTAGTGAAATGCTGCAGGTAGGTACAGCGAAAAGCGAAGATAAAAAATCAACGGAAATCTAATTTAGAGCTAAAAGCTTTTCCACCTCAATTTCATTTTGTTCACAATTTTTATCCTTATTGTTTGCCAAATCCTTGCGAACATGCAGACATTTTCGTATATAAATAATAAAAGTGAGACAGCAGCGACAGTGCCAACTCAGCAGAGGAAAAAAGGGTATGAGACAAGCGACCGTGCGGCCGAGCGACCATCCAATACGCTGTCCCAAACAGTACCAGCACATTCGCTGGTCATTAGCGAGTGAGTAAGTGAGTGAGTCAGTGAGTGAGTGAGTGAGTGAGTGAGTGAGTGAGTAAGTGAGTGAATCTAGGGAGTGAGTTGAAGGGAAATGCTGGAGGGTGCGTGCTCGCCTGTTGCGGGATGGGGCCCATGGGGCCCATGAGGCCGCAGAAGCGAGAATCTAACCGCCAGAACGTTGTTCTGAGTGACTGATGCACTATGAAGGTTTTGAGTTGCCGGCGACAACTCAACAGTCAGAACGCAACTCAACCATTATCAACTCGCCCGCCCATTAAAGTACTGCAAATTTAGCATGCTTCATACACTTTTTAGCCTTCTCTGCTGAATTATTGCAAAATTATGTAGCTAAAAAGAAGATACTTGGAAGAAATTTGTACTCGTAGCTACAAAAAAGAATCCTGGCCGCCATAATTCAAAGGAAGCGGACTCACAAAGCGGTTTAAAAAAGATGAATAATTAACATTTTATGCAATTTACTAATCGTATTTGATTGCGTAACTGCAATCTAGAGACTGTCTCACTCACTCTGTCTCTTGTGCAGTAAGAAAATGTTGATGTAAGAAAATGTTGATGTCTTGTCATCGCAGACGTTTCTTATACACAAACATTTGTGATCTACATACAGACCAATACATTATATACAAAATATACTTGGAACTTTTGACATTAAACCATTCAATTACGTCCCATGAAGATGCCTCTCAATTATTGCACCTTCAATGATAAAATTAATTGCTGCTTTGTCGATTGTTCCTTGTGAAAACTTTTACTTGCGCTTGAAGAATTACAATATTGATACTGCGTCCTCCATTTCAATGCAATTAACAGACATACATATGTTGGGTTATATAATATTTCAAAGAGTATATAAAAAAATTCAATCAAGAAATGTTGTTTTGACGCCTTTAAAAATTCCACGATTTTTCATTAGTCATGCTTCTTTCTCAAGATACGTACATACAATATGTTTTTCAATGTGAAAATCCATGCAAAAAGAAATTCATCTATTTGAGAAAGTGGCTTTAACGAAAGTGTTGCCAGCTCAGAAATTTTATCGAATGAAATCTGTTGTTTTTTTCGCCACTTTCAGTTCAGCAAGAAGTTCGCCATTAGCGTATAGAAGTTATTCATTAGTGGTGGCCACCATAAAAGTACGTCAGCTTCTTGAAATTTATCATAATTTTCCAATTTTTTATTCAAACTTTATTTCTTACTATCTTCAGAACTTACTAACTTTATTTCAGAATATTAAAAAGACCATTTAGAAATTTGAAAAATAACCCCTTTAACCTTTTCTGTTACTATTCATTACTACTGAAAAATTTATAGAGTGTATATTTTTTTTTTTCACATGAACACTAAATTCATTCAATATTTATATCTATATATAAAACATATGTATATACATGATAGATATTTTAGGTGTATTAAATCATGTATCATGTATTAACTCAAAATCAAAAATACATGCGAGCATGATAAACGGAACTTCATCGGATGAAAATTGCTTGCGATAATTTTCATATTAAAATTTTTTCGTTTAGGACGAATCTCAGCAAAGTAGTGGAAATCTCATTAATAAGAAATTAGAGATAAATTAGTCTAATTAGAATACTTGATTTAAAATTGAGATTAGTTTAATTTTGTTATAAGTTAATATCCTTTTTCCTTTCCATAGATTTTCCAAAAACAGAAATGTGTATTATTAAATTGATTTCTATGAGGTTTTGCTGTTCTTCATAGTCATAAAGTTTCTTCTACAAACGTAACTTAAATGGTAATGTTCGAATAGTATCGTACGATGGATATGTTTTTCTGTAAATTAGAAGAAGATTAATTTTGCTTGCATGATACATGACACACGATATATATGTATATTGTCTTTCCAACTGACTTGTTTGAATTTCGAAATTGCGGTAACCACAGAAAGTTTACTTTAGCTAACAATTTTGCGGGCAGAAGGGACAATTCAAAACCTAAGGCTATGGCTTTAGTATTTTGTTGCAGATGATGAATGATATGACAGTGTAGCTTTTGAGTTTAGAATTTATATGATCAATCAAACATTTTTCAAACAGGATTCTTGAGAATCAACAATAAAATCTTGTTTACGTATAATAAAAAGTTTATACTTTTAAGACGTCGTAATTAATTTTCTCCGTATATTTAAATTTATTTGCTATTTTCGTTGTCTTTTTTTTTGTTGTTATATACATATAGGATATAAAAATATATTTTTTTATGAATATTTTATCATAAAATTTTATAATTTTCAATTTCTTCATTAATTTCTCACCCCAAATTTAATTCAATTCGTTTTGAATGTACTCGTTTTCTTTTTCGTTTTCACTGTAAATTCTTGAATTTTCAAATTAACGCAGCAAAAACCTTTACCGTTTTTATGTTTCCAATTATGCAGAAAAATTTTAATTAACTTTCTTACTGATTGCAATAGAAAGTGCGTAGTAGATGTTTTATGTTACTGTTCACTGTTCACTGTTCACTTCCTCGTCCCCTCGGCCTCCCTGAAAGGACGCGTCGTCTCCGCCATGACATCCTTCAAGCTACTGCTACTTCATCGAACAGATGTTTTCTGCTGGCTGCTGATTAAACAGCGTTTCATTTGTAACGGTGCGTTACAAAAGGGCAAGATTTGTGGGTCGTCGGCAGAACGGCCCACCAACCACCCAAACATGATGAGTCCTGCGACTTTGCCTCTTGCTCGTATAATCCTTTGGAATCCTTTAAAGCGCTGAGGTTGTCACTAAACAGTACTAAAATTGAAATTAGCAATCTTGAGCGTGCGTAGCACACAATTTCTTGGACTGTCGATGGAGACGATTACCGCACTGTGAAATCCGGGGCATTTTCACTCTTCTGCTGGCCAGGCGGGTGATGGAGCGAGTTGTAAGAGAGGGATAGAGAGAGAGAGAGAGAGAGGGGTAACATGCTTTGAGCGATGACTTACGACAGAGCCACTATAATTAAGTTCCTGTTGATGTTGATCGTATCTTTCTGAGGGCAAGACAACGAAGCGGACAACAAAGTAAGCAACAATTAAGACGCGGATTTAATTCAAATCGTGAAATATTACAATGGAACTAAATCCTCTACACTTGAAGAGGATTAGAGAAAGTTTTCACGAATCAGCAAAAAGCAAATAATTAAATCATATATCTAATTATGCAATGCAAAATTTGTTTTTGCCCGCTGGTTTAACATTTAATATGAACTTATGTTATCTTATATATAGACAAATTTATTTGAAAGGATGGATAAATCTATGTATATAAGGATTATGATAAACGTACATATGTATGTACCTATATATGTATATTATTTTTACATTGTCATTTACATTTTAACATTGCTTAAAAGCTCAACCAATTAGAAACCAGAAAGAAAAATTTTTCGAAATGTTCATCTTTTTGAGTTCATAAATTTTAATTCATTTAAATTAATAAAATAAATTTATAAAGCATCGTTAAGGCTTATTTAAAAATATTATGAGGCCTCTGATGGTTAAAGAAAACTGTTTAAGAACAAAGTAGGCGCTTTACAAATGATTTAAGCGATAGAATTATTTTTCATTTTCTTCAAAATATGTTGGATATTTATAAATAAAATTTTCTTTTGAATAATTATACATGTACAATATTCTAAAAAATTAATATTTAATAATGATAATTTTAAAGTGAGAACTTTTCCTGTATACATACTTGTATATTATTATACACATAACATAAGAGCACCATCAGTTATCTCCGAGATAATGTTTCACTAAATTGTTATTCGTGCAACAAAAAAATCTACCAAATCCCTGACTTTTTTTGTCTTTGGAGCTTTGCATTTTTTTCAACAGTTCAGTTGAAAAACTCCTGAATTGTATCAACAAATTTTAATTTCATAAACAAAAAATGTGAATACAATTTTAAAATAATAGACTGAATGCTTGACCTATATTAAGCTCTTTAATAATCAAAATGATTTTGTTAATATTGTATGAATATTTTAAGAGCATATATGTACGTGTATGTACATGCGCTGCATAGTTACAGCAACAACGACGACAACGACGACAACGTATTATGAGGGTAATTTTAAGCTTTTAATAGCCTTTTTTCAGAACAACGACATGATTTTATCTTCCTTGGACGCAATTTAAGTCGCTTTTTTTTTGCGTAATCTTCCAATAAATTTTTATATTTTGAAGTTATTTCGAATATGATGAGCATTTAATTAAAAATTAAATTTTTAAAACAACTTTCGATTAAAATCACTGTAAAATATAATATGCGAATATAAATATTTTCGTTTAGTTTTCAGCTTAAAATTCATAATTTAAATTAAATTTCTTTAATCAGCTAATAAATAAGCTTAAAATTTAAAAAAACCCACAAACGACTAATTAATGTATTAAAT
This sequence comes from Conops quadrifasciatus, assembly GCA_949752815.1. Lineage (NCBI taxonomy): Eukaryota > Metazoa > Arthropoda > Insecta > Diptera > Conopidae > Conops > Conops quadrifasciatus. Next base: position 2,997,830 of record OX457078.1, read on the forward strand.
AAAAATATTCGAGAATTAATTCTGTTTTTTATTAAATAAAAACTAAACTGAGAAGTCATACTAAATTGTAATTTTGTCATTTAAAGATAAACAAACATTTTTGCTAGAATGATGGTACATAAATATTTCAGAGGAAGGAAGTATCTCTTCGCGGCGGTAGAAACCGGAAGGCATTGGTCCAAAGAATATTAGTATTTATATATGTATTATTCAGCAGCTTTAAAAGAAGTGATACCTTCACATCAGAGACACACACACACACATTCACCCTTACCCATCCACCCTTGCAGTAAACGGATGATGAAAACGATGAGGTAGTAAAAAAATTCATTAAATAAGGTTTCTCTGCGACCCTCTTCTTCTTCTTCTTCTTCTCTTCTCTGTCTTCATCCTGATATTTTTTCGGTATTATGCCAAAAGTGAGACAATTTGAATACGATCAGAGAGAAGTAATGAAAGAGCCAAGCGGGCCGCACCGTGCTGCTCTACAGTCGCGGCACTCTCTTTCTTTCTCTCATACTTTCACACTCTCCAGGCTCGGAGCGGGGAAGACTGAATGTAATTTAGTTGCCGTTTAACGTGTGCGAAGGGAAATTTTTAACTACCGCTGAAGCTTTTGCTAACGAACATGCAGAAGCGAATGCTTCCGCCATTTTCTTGATTGTTGTCGTCGTCGTCGTTGCTGCTGCTGCTGCTACGGCTGCTGCAGTTATTGTTGCTATTGTGCAAGGGCCATGCGTTGGCATGCAAGAAGCTCCTGCAGTGATCCAATGAAGCAGCAGGCAACAAACCGAGCAAACCGACCAAGCAGCCAGTGTCGGATTTAGAGTTATTACGCGGCTAAATATTTGTTGAGTTTAAAAAAAAAAACAAACCACAATAAAATCGTGAAAGAAAGTTTAATGGAAAAATCAATCAGAAATTCGTTAAATCTAATTTAAAAATATGAAATCATAAGCTTGTGTACATTGCGATAAATGAACGATCTCTTTTAAAGGTTCAAAGATTTTTTGTGGATAAATACAATTTTCAAAACGACTATAATTCGTTTTTATAAGAAACATAAGAGAGTGTAAGTAATATATGTATGTACTTTTCCGAAAATGTTCATCACAGTATATTAAAAATCATAGAGAATTCACTACTTTTAATGACACGTCATCTTGCCTCAATCAATTGAGAATACCTGCCCTATTTTGAAATGACCAGCTTCATCCAATCCCATCAACAGCTCTAATAATGATTCCATTGCTCACTTTTACCAGTAAGTAATTAAAAGAGGCCTCATTATTTATTTCTCATAAAAAACGTTGTGACAAACAAATTCATAAAACTTTTAGTACTTACTCGAATATAGTAGCTTTAATCCCTTTGCAAGTCACATAAAACAAAAAAAGATTTTTCCCTTTTTATACCCACAACAAGTACCTTCCTTTAGAACTTTTCCCCTTTCAGAAGGGCCCTTTTTTCACATAGTCCGACCTAAAGAAAACCTAATGGGCCCCATTCCATGCTCGCAGCGACAATGAAGAAGCTGCATGTACCTACTTAAATGAAAAGAAATACGAGAAAACCTTGTGAATACGTATCTAAGTACGAATGTGATTACAGAAGTTCTGAAGTCAGAAAAGTTTCCATTTTTCTGTGTTGTTTTTTACTTTCTGTAAATTTTTTTCTTTCTTAGAAACCTTTTTAAAATTTTTTTTGCTGCTTTAATCTTTTTCTCTTTTGTTCTCCTTTTATTAGATGTCGTGAGGATTTGTGCCATTCTTGTGTTGCCACCTCGTGCCTGCGGCAACACCGGACGGAAAACTAAAGCGAAATAAGAACAGAAATCAAAAAACAATCATTTTGTCTGAAAATCAGAGAGAACAATTTGTTTTAATGAAAGTGATGCAGAACTGATGCTGTTATGTCGTTTCTGTCTCTCCTTCTGTTTCTAATGCTGCTGCTGTTAATGCTGCCGTCACGGCAGTGCACTGCACTGGTTAATATCTCCGCTTTCGTCATTAATTCTACGGTTAGTATTACTATTGCCTTTGCCTGCACCTCTGCCTCTACCACTGCCTCTTTCTCTATTGCTGTCGTTGTTTTTCTCGTTTGCTGTCAAAACTTAATTGATGTCTCCTGAATAAGACTGTCTGCTACTGTCCCTTTTGTCCTTCCGAATTTTATTAATTCAACAAAGAAATGCACAACACGAAGGCACATAATTAAAAAGCACGTTGCTTGTTTCATTCAGCAAGCGAGCCCCATCATCATCAACATCAACATCAACATTAACAATTAAAGAAATGGCAGCAAAATGACATGACATTTAACCAGTGCGACCGTAGCGACCGAAGCGACCACGTCGCACGAGACGTTTATGTATTTTGAAATTTTAAATTTATTCCTTGAACTGATTCACATTACTTTTGCGTTCGTTATCTTAAGTGCTTACTAATTAATGTTGAGTTAAGGAGCCCTAGTAGCAGCAGCAGCAACAGCAACAGCAAAAGCATCAAAAGCGACGACATTAAAGTCTCCCCTAAAGCGATTTTCATACCTTAAAATCACGCAGTCTGGGTTGGCTTTTCAGCCGAAACTGAGTACCATGAGAAACCTGAGATGCTTTAGAAAGCAATATTTTATCCTCTTTATCTTGATTCTTTTTCAAAGGAATCTTCTGCTATACTTTTACTGTAATTTCATTGTAACAATATTTAAAATTATTTGAATATTTTCTTCTTTTTTTGGTGCACCACAAAAAATTGTCACATGTTCGTGGAAAAAACTAATCTGAATTTATTTATTATATATGTTATATTATATTTAGTGGGTGGATAAGGAAAATATCAAAATTTTAATACATTTCTAAAATCGATTTTCTCAAAATAAAATTTTTTTTTAATTTTTGTGGAAAATTACGGTACCGTACTCCCGGAAATAAAACTTCAGCTTCCGATCTGGACTACAAAGATCTGAAAGACGTTTAGCGCTCAAAACGGCAACATTCAAATTTACTACAAAAAGGGGCAGGCGTGGCCCTAATCCGCAGACAGATGGACGGAGAGGGCTAAATCGACTCAGGAAGTGATTTAGCTCTGAGCAAATATTTTAAAGCAAATATTTTTTTATTTTAAATACTCTGAGTAAATATTTTAAAGAGAGAGAGAGGGAGAGTGAGAGCAAATGGTAAAGAGCTGGGGATCGTATCTTACAGTGGTCATAAAAAGGGATTTTGTATTTGTAAAAACTTTTCAATTTAAGAAGTGAAAAATATAAAAAAAAAGAAAACGGCATCAAGATGAAGGCCTTCAAATCAAATTGAAAAATTGTGAAATGTTCTAAAAATAATAGACTTAAATATAATGAAAATAATAGAGACTAAAATATAATAAATATAATAAAGAAACGTCTACATCATACTGCATAAATTATGATGTAGAATTTTGAAATGAACTACCATGAATATTTTACGGTTTCATGAAATACTTTCGAAATTTATTTATTTCTATTATAAATTTCTATTATATATTCGTATTCTAATATACGGACTTGTTCCTAAATTTGCATTTCTGGGATATGAGGTTTCTCAATATTCTAAGATTAGAAAATAAAAATCATGCCTTGGTAAATTTTTGCTCATTCAATTCAATTTTTCAATCATGAAAAAATAGGGTATTTTTTTGTGTAATCTTTTTTAAATCATATGCAAATTCATTTTGCTTCATTTCATTCGGGACTAACTTTCATATTTAATGCACTATCATGCCCGGAAATAATACAAGTATTGGAAAAACCTCAAAGAAGGGAGGTTAGATACAATTTTGAAAGTCATGTTTATATGCTTTTTGTTTTTTCTATTTTTTTTTTTCGTTTTTTGCATATTTCTTATAATAGCCCTAACTTCAAAAGAATTTATAATCAAAGTGAAGGAAGTGAACGTCAATTTCCGAGGGTAAAATTTTCTTCTAACCATCGAAGGTTATGTATGATATCAGCAGATTTTACTTTAAATTGAAAAAGTTAAAAGGAAGCAGAATTTAAAAGCGATGAAAAGATTTATTATTTTTTTCCCCATTTCTTTAATCCTGGGATAAACTGTTTTTCCATTTCTTATACGCTTTGAAAATAACCATAACCATAACCATTCTCTTTGACCATAAACATTCTCCCTTTGATATAGATTGATTGATTGATTGAGCATTAAAGCATTCGACCATTAGAGAATAAAACAAACAAAATAAAAGCCATTGATATTTTAAAGCCTTTATTTATTTTAATTGAAATACGACAATATTTACTCGACTCTCAATTTGACTCTCAATTTGATTATATTGTGCCATATCAACACTCATTCAGTCCAAAGAGAATTTCATTAAAACACAAAGTGATACTCTCAGAGTGACTTACTCCGAGAGAGAGAGAATAAATAGAGTGTTGCTTTTTTTCTTGCAACAATCACGAAGTTGTTTAAATGAATTATTTAATTTAATTTTCATGCTAATTTATTGTGTTCTGTGTCTATGCAATTGCACACACATACAGGCATACATAAATCCTTACACCAATATCCATAGAGAGCATCTTAAAATAAATCCAAAATACGCAAACAACACAACAAAAAACAAAAAAACAAAAAAAAATTGCAGAACCGTAGAGAGACAGTTTATTGATGCATTTCCGGATCCGTCCGTATTCACTTCGTTACACAATGAAGGCTGTGCTCTTGCACGACAAATGGTACAAACAGCTGAGACAAACCAGCCACAAAGGACACACCTACAGGCACACATACAATATGTACGTACATACTCGTACAAACATTCAAAAGTACTCTTTGTACATTCATACTCATGCATTCAGAGCGGCCGCCATTCATGGCTACAAACAGGCAAGTGCTTCTTTGAATTTATGAGTACGAAAGACGACGACGACGACGACGACGACGACATTCGAGTGAATGCGTTCCACTTTCTTATCGAGCATCTCTTGAATCCTCAGCTGAGAATCTCTCATTTTCCCCCTCCTCCCTTTCACCCCTGTCTCTTTCACGTTCTGTCTTTTTTTCTTGCTTTCATTCATTGGTACGCACATGTTTGGCAATTCCATTAAAAACTAATACCGGCTTTGAATATGAAACTAATTTGATCTAAATTGCATTGGAAACATTTTGCATTAAAATTTCGTGAAGACTGCCTTTTCTCCTGCTTCCTCCTGGCTTCCACTCTCACCCGCATTATGACAGATGCGAGCCCCACTGCGGTTACTACTGCCGCCGTCTACTGCCTGCCGTCTTCGTGTGAGAGTGTCTAAGAAGAAAGTTACGAGTTGTTGCAGGATGTAGGTTTAAGTTGCAGTCACAAGTTTCTAGTTGCAAATTGGATCTGCAAAGTTTCTCCAAATGATGGAATGCATTCAGGGCTCTTGCCAGTCGGAAAACTGCTTCTAACTAACTAAATCAAATTCATTCATAATTAGATTTATGCGGTAGTGGCCGAAAAGGTTTGGTTTGTCGTAGGTTTTGGTAGCAGCGGCAGCAACGACATTCACCACTGCCACTGTCATCATACATACATCGTTCTTAACCACTACCGTGCCGTACTGACGAAGGATGGATGGTATGGATGGTATGGTATGCGGTTTGACTTACATGCAAAGTGTTAATTATTCAATTGCAGCCAGCACGGCAGCAGCAGCAAGCGGCAGGAGGAGGACAGGATTAAACGAATGAAACTAGCTTTGCTAAAGGATTTAATAACAGTATAATCCTAGCAGACGGCACGCGGTGAGAAAGGGAGGAGCAGTGACAAAAGGGAAAGCATTCAACGATGGTTAGTGCAACAGAAAACAAAGTTCTCCATACAACTTCCAATATAGTTTTCCTTCAGCTTCAATCCAAACTAATAGATTTTAAAATCTTATCACAATTCTTCGTTTTTTCTATACAAAATCGTTTGTAAGAAATAGAAAAGTTTATAGATTTAGTAGGAAATTGTGTAAGTTTGTACATGCTTGTACTGTTCAAAGGAAATCGTAAAAAAAAAGAGTGAAAGAGGCACAGACACACAGAGAGAGAGAGAGAGAGAGAGAGAGAGGGAGAGACAGCGAAGGCGACAGAGAACGAGTAAGGAAAACGAGATTGAAAATTTTCCCCCAAAAAAAACTTCTCAAATAAATCGAAAGAATAAAAATCTTTGTCCTTTAGAGCGCTTAAAAAGAAATGTAAAAAAGTCAGAGAATACTATCGTACTTATTGATCGTAGCAGAAATATCTTAAGGGATCTTATTTTTTATTTTTCCAAATAAGATATGTATATATACTACGAGTTTTTTGCGTTTTCAACGGCGTATTCTCCGATTAACAGCTCTCCGATTAACAGCTCTCTCTTCAACGACTCTCTCTTTAGGACTTTTCGAAAAAACTCTACACTAAAACCAAAAAACCTGGAGGAGAAGAAAGAGTTTGAGGGTTAAAATAAATGTTAATTTATTTATAACAAACAGATTTGTCTCCGAAAACTTTTTTAGACTTTAATCTCGATTTTCTTAGAGGTTGACATTACGGATTCATGATCAGCAACCCCAAACTAGCTCTGGGTAGTTATGTTTATTTATAGAATAATTAACAACTGTATTTAAGTATTAAATTTTTTATCTCCAAGTTTTTACAAACCGTGAAAAATTGTCGAAAAATACCCTCATTAAATCTTGAAATTCGAAATTAATATATCTCACGTTATTGTTTTTTAATATTGACTATCGAGGACCCTTGAGTGTAAAGAACTAGGAGTTCAAACCGCGATATTGTGGTGATTGTTGTTGTTGTTGTTGTTGTTATGAAGGACGCGAACGGGAATGCATTCATTGTGGCATAACAAATTAAAGGCTTTGAAAAATCGATATGCATTTGAAAAGCTTTCGTGACAATAGAAGAGGAAGTTTAGGAGGATCGAGCGGGTGTTGTGAGGAGTGATGGTGGGAGTGGCAGAGGAGGAGGTTGGGAGCTGCATTAGTCACTTCATGTAAAAACATTTCAGCAAAAATGACGGAACTTTTGCAAATAAACTCAAAGTCGCGCTATGCTACGAGTATGGCTGTATGTACGTATGTATATACGTTGAATCAATGTGCACGAATATGCGTGGGTATTACGTGCATCTACATGTGTGTGTGTGTGTGTGTGTGCATGTTTGTGGAGGGAATAACAGAGGCACCCTAGTAAACTTTGAGCTTCTGCCAAATACACCAGAACCAGAACTTTTGCGTATATAATTGTTTTTCCCAAGCGTCAGACAATGAATGAATGAATGAATGAATGAATGAATGAATGAAAGAATGAATGAATGAGAATGCATGGAAGGAATTCAACGCCCGTTGAATGTATCCTTTTTCAGTTGCGTGGTGAACAAACCGCCTAGGTAGGTGATGAGGCTACATATAGGTACATACAGATGAACACCCCCACACGACCAGCCCAAACGCATACAGATTCATATAAAATACTCTATTTGTGTATCTATGTACATACATGCAAGCGCACGTACACATGTACCTGACTGAGTTTGAATGTGTGCCTTTAAAGCGCACTCCTTCAGGCGGAGGCGTGTAATGAGTACATATTGGGTGTAGATCATCATCCAAGAAAACCTCTCTTCCGGCTCAAATGCGTATCAACTGTTTTAACATGGAGAATTAAACGTAGATGTAGATTCCTCGTTACTTTTATAAATTTCTAGTTAAATAAAATAGCTAATAATTAGATTGATCAACCTGACGTTCTACTCAGTGAAAATAAAAGTGTTTCATTACCGTCATTATTGGGAATATCATCAAAACACTATTGGCCTCTTTTGGTGCCAATTTAACCATAAAATCATAAGAATATCATACAATTTAATTGAGATCGCTCAATTAGGGTTGGCATATCTTTTTTCTTCTTCTGTTTTATAATTAATTTTTTTTATTTATTTTTAAATTTTATGTTTTATAATTAAATTAAAATTTCATTTAAGCTGTTAAATTCGAAATTTAAGTTAATACTCTCATTAATACCAACATTATTCCCACAAAATTATATAACCAACTCTTTTTAAAGCCTTCAAATTATTTGCCAGAATTGTGCGAGAGGTGCCGTTCTCTCTTTTCAAATTAATTATGTTCCGCTTATGCTTTCGCCTGCTCGCGGCATCACTTGGCGCCATCTTGCAGTGTGTCTGCTCTCTCCGCGAAAGCAAAAACAAGCCATTAATCTGCGTTACTTTTACACATATTTCAAGCGTACCAAATAATAAATTTGCAGGTGAAACTTTTTGGGAATTTATGGATTCGTTTTGTTGAGCGGAGCGTGGAGCTATGTTATGTGTGAGAGTGCATGTGCTTGTGTTTGCAGCGCCGGAAGGTGCAAGGGGGAAGCCGTCTTGAAACGCAACAGGAGAGAGAGAATAAACTGTTTTGTTCTGTCGATCACTGAATTTGTTCTCTTTGGAGGTGAAGCCTTCATCGGACCACCACTGCCACTCTCACTTTCTCTCAGAGTGAAGCTGTTGTCTGCCTCTTACTTTCTTTGTTTTATATCTTTTTTCCGTGTCAGTTTTCATTTCATTCGGAAGTTATTTTCCAAACATAAAATATCATTCTCAGAATCTTAAGAAAAGTATTAAAAAAATCGAATATTTATACTCGAATTAAAGCAATATATTGTGTAAGTATGTATGTATATAAAATGAGTGTGTGTGTGTGTGTGTGTGTGTGGGTGAGTTAGTGCGCTCTTTGTTGATCAGAATTTTTTTAAATCAGCTGCTCTTTCTTCTCTTTTATTTCTAATTTATAAAAACTGCGCCTTGCGCGCCAACAAAAGCATAAAGCAGCTGGAAAAACTTCAACCGAAGAGCTACTACGCGGCGACGTTGCGAGCAGCACGCGAATTATTAACTTAATCCGGTAACACCTGCAGGCGGGAGTTTTTATGCGCAGGTGTGTTGTTGCCAGGATAAAATGCTTAATATTGAAACTTCGAAACTTTGCACACAATGAAGCTTGACGAGTATCGCAACAGAAGAGGTATCAGACAGGCTTTATTATCCGGGTTTAAGTATCACGCGTGCACACACACGCGCACACACACACACGCGCACACACGAAACCACATCCTGAGCGCTGAATGCTGCACGATGAACGCCCGCAAGGAACTCCGGCTTCTCATAAACACTCCATACAATTTACACATATTCATCTTGCATGCAACTTGAGCACACATTCGGTGGGTGATGGCCCACCAGACCGACGATTGCTATGCGCTGAACCTGCTTCAACAGCGCTGGCGGCATCAGCACAAGCAGCACAGTGGAGCTATATGGCCTTTGCAAAAGTTTGGACATTAAAGAAAAAGTTGCACTTTTGATTTATTATCTTTTTTTGTTTCTGTTTGGAAAGTAAAAAATGCCAAAAAGCAAATTAAATAATTTTTCTGAAAAAAATAAAGTTTTGCAGAAAACGAATTCCAAGGTTGCCACATGCATCTGATTTATCAGAAGTTAATTAGAGCATCGGTTTGCGAGTTATTATGGTTATTGTTTTTTCGTATTATATAATGTTTGTCACCTTGAAAAAATAATTCGGATCATTTCGGATCATTTCGGATAATTCGGAAAAAGTTATCCATTCATTACACTTTTTCATTTTTCTTTTATATACTCGTATGTACATACATACTATATGTTACGTATACAGTGTGAATAATTTTGTATATGTTTTATCTCGATTCCATTATGCAAAACATGAATAACTTCGTTTCATTAGCTTCGTTAAGGTTTTACAAAACCTTAGAATTCAGTACTGCTTTAGATAAAGATCCAACTTCTAGACCGATTAGATTAACAGGATACACCATATAAAATGTGGCCTAAAAGCTAGATCGCAGTGTAGGTTGCATCCAGACAAGAAAAAACCGTGTGAAATTTTTCAAAAAAATACTTTAATTTTTTGAAATTTTAAGGAAAATTGATGCTATACCTGAAATTGCGAGAAAAAGTAGAAAAAGTTATTGAAGTATTGTAAAGAAGTTATTATTATGTACTTCACGGGCATATTCAATGATATAAAAATCCTATTACGAGTAGATATATATTACGTTTGTTATGATTTTTTCAAAGATCTGTAAACGTCATAGGTATTTTAGGCATTAGCTCTCTTCGACGGCTAATTTGCCAATTCTTTCGCTATGGACGAGCCACTGTAGACAATTTTATTAGGTAGGCTACATGCCGAAGCCTTCTCACAAGTACACGTATGCAGATCGGCACGACGACACGATGACTTGCCGCTCGCAGCTGCCGGCCGGCCATATAATAACTCCGGCTCTTCACGCGCTCCTGAAGAAGACTTCCTTATTACGACGAGGTGTGCATCGTTAGATATTCGACACGTTTCTTGTCTTTCTTGCTGTTATTTAGCGATTCGAAAGTCGCGCGCACAGAGAAAGTTGCAACGGCAGCAATAACAGAGGCGGTATGTGGCTGCGGCGGTATCCGGCAGAATCTGATGCTGTTCTGAGTGACATGAGTTATCTTCGTGCTGATTGCATGATAGTGATGGCGGCGGCAGTACCCGGAGTATCACCATCATCAGCACCATTTATGTTGCTCTCCACACGAAAGAAAGCGGTTAAGAGAAGGCAAAAGTTGTTTGTATACTTTGTAACGTGATGGCGCAGTTTTACACGCAAACGAAAAAAGACATTATTACAATGTTAAAATAAAAACGTTCTGATAAAAGTTCGTATACTATATGTATATTCTATAATATTGTAGTATCAAGGTAAAAATAATACAAATAAGCAGCAACTAGACGTCGTTCGTCGAATTTGTGTGTTAGTAACTTCTTTTTATGGACGGATATATAGTTTCATTCAATTATGAAAGTTTTTTTGTTATCATGTTTTTCTTCTCAATATTTTCAAACTCTCTCAAAACATCGAAAAGAAATAAAATACACTTTTTCAGATAACGCTCTTGTAAAAACCTTGTTCATAAGTTTTTCGTCGATGTTCGTTAAGTTTTCTTAAAGGGTAAGATAATGATGAGTTTTGGAACTCATGAGTAATGATGAGTTTTGGAACGAATTTCCGTCAGACTGAATTAGAACGTCAATTTTGGTTTAGAGTTTAAAAAAATGTTTATAAAAAGAGTAGAGAAAAGAAAATAATTTTATAACATTTTTCTGAGTGTAAATCTGACTCGATTTACGGCCGATGTGTTGAAGGAGTAAAATGCATCCGAGCTACCCCAGAGAATTTCACATTGACGAATTAGAACGAACTGCTCACGTCCAAGACAAGACGTCCAGAATGAGAGCAATAACTACAGAAGATTCTCAATCTTATCGCGTTGATCTGTTTCACGAATACACGCATACTACGATACTAAAGAAACGAAGAGACTCTCCCCGTTTGTAATAAGCACTAACAGCTGATGACTTTCGGTACTGATTGAAGAATTTCTATGAACTGTGTAAATAAGCTCACAGCAAATGTGTGCAAGTCGTGTGTGCCTCAGTGTTTGAGTGTACACAAGTAAATAAATTTGTGTGGGAAAAGAGCATGGGTGTGGGTGTGTGTGTGTGTGTGTGTGTGTGTGTGTGGCCGTGTATCTATTTATAAAACAACTGGAAGAATAAAGAGTTATCAGATGTGGGTCACTTTGTGAAAGTAGATCCATTCTGACACTCTTACAATTGAGTGAGTGACTAAATGACCAACTAACAGACTGACTGACTGACTGACTGACTGATTTACTTGCATATTATTTAGAATATAAAAACTTAGTGCTTTGTCTAGAACTCAAAGCATACGATCATCATCATTTGATTGCATTTCTAGTTACACAAATTTATACTATTCGTACAAGTGTATATAATGTGTTTTATAATAAATATTTTGAAACTGACTGCTTAAATGAAACTGACTTAATCATACAAACATGTTTATTCCTTTAAATTGTTCAAAGAAAAAAAAAACGATTATTAGGAAAGACTAACATACATATGTATGTATGTTAGAAGTATTTTGTAAAGCTAGCTGTATTTTATTCGACAGCTGTTGAAAAAGCTTGTACCAGAGTATTTTATGGTTTTTCAGAAAAGCTTTCATAGCTTCTGGAAGCGGAAAGAGGTGGCAGCTGAAAAGAAAGGCTAAGAAAAACTAAAACTAAGCGAAACATGGTTTAATGTAAGTATATGATAAAATTTTAAACATTAAATCATGTTATTTATAAAAATACCTTACCGTTTAGTGACGGTAAAGCATTTTTTAAGATGGTCAAAATCGATAGTTTGCAAATTATTTTCACACACGTTTAAATGGTTACGAAAATAATCGAATGTGTCGGCCATTTAAAGTGTGTCAATTGTTTTTCAGCATGCAAACGGTTATTACAGTCAGAATTTATATTGCTTTTTAGTTGACAGTTCGCTCATCGTCTGTGAGGATTTAATAATAACGCATTCGATGGTTCAAGGAGCATTCAGAATATTGGAAATGATTACAATTAAAAGGTCACCATCGGAATTAAATCGTTAAGTGCTGGAATAAGAGCATGTGGCAACATACACTCACAATCACACATACACCGACATCTTTGTATGAAAGTTTCAATTTGTTCTCTGGCCGACGACGACGACCTATTCAAATGTCATAAACAGTTCATCATCGCAAACCGCTCGCTGCGCTCTTCATTTTTGCATTTTGTGCTGAGCAAGTTCGCTTCGATGGTGCTCATGTACTCAATCATCTTCTCTCTTTTCAAATAGTTTTTACTTATCTCTACGGCTAGATGGTCGTTGGAGTTCGAATTAAAAAAAATAACACACACACACATTCAGGCATGCATCCAGTGCATGGAAACGTTAGTTCGATTTTCTTCCCGATCCTCACACACACACACACTCTCTCTCTCTCTCTGTCTCTTCGATTTTCCTCCCGATCCTCACACACACACACACTCTCTCTCTCTCTCTGTCTCTTCGCATGAACACAAAATGAGCTGCAGAGCAAATGTGCGACATTGATTTAATGTCTTCGGCTAGCTACAGAATTACACACGTAGCGCAGGAATATGTCGTAATAAGTGTTGGCGCAGCAGTTATGATGGCGATAACGATTAACCCATCCATACCATTCTCATCGGTACGATTGGAACCAGCTGAAAGAGTGCTGGCCTGTAGAGGTAGTAGAGAGAACAGTGAAGAGAGAAGGAGGATGGTGGTTGGGAGCGAGCAAAAATCGCTTTATATGTATATAAGGAGAAATTTCAATAAGTCCATATTCAAAAAATGTAACTCCAGCAATTTTTTGCTAATGTTCACTTTTTATAGTTTCAACAGACATCGATTGAAATGGTCTTCTATCATATAAAAAGAAAATAAAAAGGAGTATAGTAAAGTAAGCAGAATAGTAAGAATAGAGAGAGAGGCATCTAATGATTTTACTTTTTTAAATATTTATTTAAAAGCATACTCACATATTTTTCGAAAGAATTTTTTTAATTTTATACTGCTTAATTGGCTTTAAGGAAACTTATTTTATAAAAGGTCATACCACCTTTCATCATGTCTGACACATTCTGACGTGTGCGGTCGACACGTGAAATTTTTGAATGTATGAATGTTTTGCATGTATGCACTTTGACGAAATGATTGAATGAATTAATGGTAGTTTTTTCCATGAAATTCTCAAGTAACAATAAAATGTTTTTGTTTAATTTTCCAATTTTAATTGTTCAATGACTCTCGCCAGCGCTGCTGACGAACCAACCGCAAGCCTAACGAACATACCACTCATACCCACAATACACACACACACACACATACACATACAAGGGCTATCCCACCGGGAAACACAGCACTGATACTATAGAATCATGGCATATAATTGCATATAATTGTACCAACAGTTGCATTAGACGAGGCTTTTAACTCCTTGGCCCAATTTAGGCTGTTATGGTTATCTATTATAATTATGATTATAACAAGTTCTACGTCACTCTACCGCTCTTAAAAGACTTAACTATCTAGATCCAGATTTGTGTTATTTTCATTTCTTTTCCGCAATTTTCTTAGAAAATAAGAAGATAATTGTAGTTAAATTTTTGAAAAATATTCTTTCTTTTTTTCCAAAAACCTATCGATTTTTATGAAGCTCTCTCGCGCTCTTCGGTTTGTAGTCAGGATGTATGTAAGAGAAATACCGAAAAATAATTTTGTAGGAAAAAAATTACTCAAATTTAAGCCCAAAATACATGTGCAGATAAAACGCATGCAGCACTGCTTGATTTACTGCATTTGAAATACATGTGCAGATTTTTTTTAGCGGAAAGAGACATCAGGCAGAAAAATCCCAGACGGATTTTTCGAATTCTCTGCCGTGTATTTCAAATGGAAACTTTTTCTGCAATCAGAATATCTTCAAATTTACAATATTTTGGGCTTTATAAAGCAATAAAATTGTACTCTCTCAACAAGTTCCATTCTGTTGTAATTACCGCTTTTCTGAAACGGATTAATATCATGCGTGCATACGTGCATACGTGTGTACATATGTATGTACATATATTATCAGCATATTTCTTTATATGTGTATTTATTCCTCTTTATAATTGATGGCTTTCCATTTACAGTGTTGGCTGTATTGCTTTGATGGCTGCGTCTGAGATTATATGGATCATATTCAGCCATTATTCCCTTCTGTTAACCAAATAAAACCAAAAACAAAAAAAAAAAAACAAAAACAATTCCGAAAGGATAATAAATAATAATAATAGTAATAATTTTTTACAATAATTAAACACAAAACATGAGCAAACGATGCAAACAAAGGTAAAGAGTTAAAAACAACACGTGCAAACACACAGACGCACCAGCGCACCCACAGTGCACACACACACATTGTAAATTTGTAAATACGTACGAGTATTCGCATCACCTTCTGACTGTAATCACGTTTATGCATGACATGCAACGTTGTCTGCCTGCCGGTGAAAGAAAATCCACATCAACGTGAGCAATGGCATAATTAAATATAAAAAACCGAAATTACATCGTATAACAAAAGGAACAGAAAAACATTATGCGAATTATTGTTATTATTAGCTTATGCTTTCGTATTATATTGTATTATTATTATTAGGTAACGCTGAAGTGAAAAAAGAAGAGCATTAAGTTAATGCAATCTTTTTTCTACTATATTTGAGGAGTCTTTGTGTTCAAATCCAACCCCTTCCCTCTTCCTCTTCCAATTACATTATGAAAATTTCCTTTTTAGAAATAATTAACTTAAAGTACCTCAAATCATGCGACGAGATGAGAGATCGTCAAAAAAATCTCGTCCTTATTACGATTGAACAGATGAGTCTCTGTAGGAAAAAATGTTTCTTCATTGAATTATTTGAAGATCATTTAGCCAACTTTGACAAATATTCAACATTTGCACACATTCCTTCGAGATATAATTTTATTATTGAAGTAATTCTCAAAAAAGGAATGTCTCAGATCATACTGATAATACTTCTTTCAGAAAATATTGAGCAGAATAGTTTTGTTGTGTTTAGTAATCATTTTAATAAATTTTGTTTGTCGCTTTTTTAATTGACCACAGAATAAGGTAACCCCCCTCGCCTCCTCGCCACCCCCGGCCATTCTCCCGGAACCTTGTTTCGCTCTGACACGATTCCCGAGAGAAAATGAAAGTCCTTATATTCCAATACGTTTTGAGAGAATTCGTCGAAAAAAACTCATACTCATACTCATACTCGTACTCATACTCATACTCATACTCATACTCATACTCATACTCATACTCATACTCATACTCATACTCATACTCATACTCGTACTCATACTCATACTCATACTCATACTCATACTCATACTCATACTCATACTCATACTCATACTCATACTCATACTCATACTCATACTCATACTCATACTCATACTCATACTCATACTCATACTCATACTCATACTCATACTCATACTCATACTCATACTCATACTCATACTCATACTCATACTCATACTCATACTCATACTCATACTCATACTCATACTCATACTCATACTCATACTCATACTCATACTCATACTCATACTCATACTCATACTCATACTCATACTCATACTCATACTCATACTCATACTCATACTCATACTCATACTCATACTCATACTCATACTCATACTCATACTCATACTCATACTCATACTCATACTCATACTCATACTCATACTCATACTCATACACATACTCATACTCATACTTTTTGCATGTACATACATATGTATGTTATAACATAATATGTACATACAATAGATCTTCGGTGCTGTCCTCTACATCCATTCTTAAAGGCGTGATAGACGTTCTTTAAACATAGAAAAGTGTATAAACTTGCTAGACATATCGAAAGCCAGACACTCAGACACTTAATTATATTGTATGGTCGCGGCTAATTCAATCAAATCAGTCAGTCAGTCTTTTCAACACTTCACTGAAAGACAAGCGGGCTAATTTTATTCTTAATGTGATTGTGAGTATGTAATTAATAATTTCTGAAAATTTGTAGGTAGAAAATACAATATTATCCATTTACTAAAATCTCCAAATTGTGTACATAATTAACAATTTCTAGGCGATTATTACGCCTGTAACCTTTTCATTCTTCACAATTGAAGTAACAGTCTGGTGGCTTGAGATCTTATAATTAATAATTTCATAAATTATATGGTAATTAAATTGCAAAAAAACCACTGAAATAATAATTTCACTCAAAAAGTGTATCTCTTTTGAGCTTTAATTCACCAGCTCTTGTAATTTAATCAGAGAAAAGCCAGCGACGATTATCTTTTTTCTTGAATATTATTGATACAGACTTAACGCCACAGACCACAAAGTCCCACAAACGTACAATTATTTCTGCACACACTCGTACCAGCATAAACACACGCGATATACATACACATACATATGTACTCATACGTATTTACATACATATAGTATAGATAGATACGTCCATGATTCGAAACGAAAGCCACCACCAAGTTTGTTGATCAAATCAATTAACCAAGTTGGCAAATGAGTTGAAATGAATGAATGAATGTTCATTCGACCGAAATTTATTTTTACAAAAAAAAAAATTTATTATTTTTATGTAATTATCGAAATCAATTAAGAATTGAAAACCTTTGGAAAACAGAAAATTTTGTATACAAATAAATGTTTAAAATAAATTAAATAGAGTTGAGAGACTCTGTCGGACATAATTACCAGGCTATAACTGTCACACAAACATACATACATATGTACATACATTTACGAGGACAAATAGCATTTGCATTACAATGTGTTAAGATACATGTTAATGAAGCATTAAAAGCCATTTTTCTTTTAGTGCGATTCAACGAACGCACTGGATTATCGTCCACCAAAAAAAAAAAAAAAAAACACGGAATACAAAGTATTTAAGCGCGAGTGCTAAGAATTACTCTGATGACATCTTCCTCTCTCCATGTTAAATGGGCTAGTCCCTCTTTCATCTTTAGTTCGGTCTCTTGGGCACGAAAACAAATCTAGACTTCACAATTAAACTAAACTCCACAATTTTTTCTGCAGTAACAACAAAATCATTACATTGAGAAAAATATTTAACAAGATTATGTCTTGAAAGATGGCGAAAAAGTGACATTTCTGTAGCTTTTTGGAGTCTCTGCTTTACTGCTGGTTTGTTTTGTCTTTTTTTTTTCTGCTTTTAATTAAGTCAGCAACACGTCCACGTTTGCTGCTCTAATTTACATACATATCGGCTTAATATGTTGTCGTAGTCGTTGCGGTTGTTACATGCGAGTTCGCTTAACATCGTCATGATCATGAAAACGTTGGCGAAAAGAACTATCATTTAAAGTCAGCGCAGTCAGCGTGTATCTTCAGTATCTCGTGAAGAACGAGAAATGCGAAAAATGTGGGAAATGCGAAAAATGTGGGAAATGCGAAAAATGTGGGAATGTGGGAATGTCCTTCCTTATCATTGTGTTGGTGGTGATGAAGTTGCTGTTGCTATTGCTGTTGCTGTTGTATTTTGTTGCATTCGCATCGTCATCATTGGCGCCCTGATTTTGTTGCGCGTTGTTGCCCAAATTTAGCGTGAAATACTCAAATCATCAAACAAAAATTGCTTTCGTTACCAAATAATCATGCGCTGATCATTTTAACAATATCATTTCTATAAATTCATCGGAATGTTGTTGTCTAAATTAAATGCTATCTTTTTTGCTCTCTTTCTCTCTGCTGCATCAAATCCTGTCAGCCAAAATGTGCTCTCACCTGCACCCATGACAAACTGTATTCGTATCGTTGCAGTTTGCCACCTCACCCTGCCCCTCTCCCAACCCTCCCCCCGCACAGATCCACCCCTCTTCAAATCTGCTTGGGGGGCTTGTGAGACTGTGATTTGCCCTGTTGTCAGAGCATAACTAACTTTCTGGCTGAAAACATAAATTGCAGTAAGCACTGAGATATCGTAATTCAAGAGAGAAGAATAAAAATCGTGACCGGAAAGCTTTATATTAAATCCTGCTGCTAACACGACCGACACAACGACACAATGACAAAGCGACCAACCAACAGCCAAATGCGACCAACCAACAAAATTCGAGCAACTGACCAACCAATTGTCGAGCGTCGAAATCGTGACAGTCAGCCTGACGCGTAAGAAACTGACACGTAACGAACCAAGTAAGGAAAATGTTGCAAGGGCCCACCGAAATTCTAACTCTTGCCGCCGCCGCTGCAATATTTTTGAACAAATTGAAAAGAGTTTCAAATGTTCCTTGTTCCATTCGCTTCGGCCACCATCGCACATCATTCGGCTCGGATGTGGAAAGCATTAGTTCGGAACTTTCAAATGAGAAACGGATGAGGTAACAATAATTTGCTCAAACGGACACCGCCACGTTGCCGCTGCCTGCACGTCTACACTTTACAACAACAACAGCACACACATAAAGGCACCAGCATACACGCCCCCATACTCGTATACGTTTAAAATATCAAATACACACACACTTTAATCGACACTTTCATTCAGGCGCAGTGCACCACAGCACCCACCTGCCCCTTTAGCCTGTCCTCCAGGCAGCTTCTGTAAAACGTGGCGACAACACGTTTGTTAAACTTGTTTATTTCTATCATAATTTCTCATACTCTACCGCTACGGCACCATCTCACCGCCGCCCTGGCATGCCCCACTTGCCCACGCCTGCCAGGCCATCCTGTAAAAAACAGCCTTCGATTCGATTCAGTCAATAATTCGGTTTATTTGCCAAATTTCCGAAAATCCTGTCGCGCGCAAATTCGAAAGTTGAAACGTTTAAAAACGTTGATCCAGCTCCGCTACAGCAGATAAAAATTGGTCCAATTTGCAAAAAATAAAAACATACCAGAATGGTGAAGTCTAGTATGCCGAAATAGCGAAGGTTTAATGACGATGAAAATCTAAAGCGTTGACATTAATATTTGTTTACAATTTGGAACGTGCCAAATGGAGAGAAAGAATATTCTTTTCTAGTTTTCAATTTTCCATTTTCTTAGGAATGATGTTGTTTATAACATGAAATTCTAATGACCAACAAAAATCAAAAATCTCTTCAAGGCAAAATCTCTTCAGTCTTGCTTTGGAAGAGAAACTGAACAAAAATGGATGGAAATAATTAAAACCGATATATACGATTGCATATATCGTATAATTTACACAAAGGAAAATTTCCAAAAGGAAAATTTTCAAGTTTTAAACATATGGTGTCTGTATAAAATCGTTTTGGTTTTGGTTTTAGGCTTTCGAATATCGACAATTCTCAAGTGTTTCCATATAAAACTGGTTTTATTTTTGGTTTTGCTAAGTATCGCCCCTGCTGTTGTTCATTTATCTCTTTCTACCATATTAACTATACAAAAAGTCAAGGCTATGACGTCTAGTTTTCGAACTTCGAAACAGGGTTAAAAACTGCTAAAACCAGAACTCTTTTCGGTTTAGCGCTGAACTTACAACAACAATTTTATTGGAGATTAATTGGTTTTATAATGATTTTCGGCTGCGAAAACCAGTTTTGCGCTAAACCGAGGCAAAACCGTTTTAGGTGGAAACACCATGTTTTTTGCTTGTCGTTCGGGCGATGCCGGTGAGGAAGTAGATAATTCTGTGATAGAGAAAAATAAAGGCAACGACAATTAATGTAAAATAGGTTAGAGTCATTGAGATCTATGAAGTATATGTATATGCGGTATGCGGTGCACATGATGTGATTCTCAGACTTCTTAAAGTCCGGAGATCTGCCATCTCCAAAAAAGTACGCATAATACCAAGAACCGCATAGAGTTATTAGCTCCGGCAAAGTATACTACTATTGATTCAATAGTTTTTTCCAGTTTAATTTAATAGTTAAGGCGACTGGAAATGAATAAAAACGTGTTTCATTGATATCGAAACACTTCGGGGGGAATAAAAGCATTCTATTATTTTTTTTCCTAACCATACTTTATCATACTTCATCCCATACGCCCATACTCGTAGCGTTATTAAACGAATAAATCTTAGTGAATCTTTGAATCTTCTTCCTTTGCCCAACTTTTATACTCTTTTGCTGGAAAAAATTCAAAAATAGGTAAACAATATTTGCCATTTAAAGTCATAAAAAATCACTACATTATTATATTTTAATCAGCCTTCTTCTTTTTTTTTTCTTATTCTTCTTCTTCTTTTTTTTCTTTTTGTCGGATTATCGCATGAGGCGCTTCAATGTAAATATGTACAGAAAATTCTTTAACATCCTGCAGGCGAAAGTAGAAATTTCATTTAATTTCTCCAAAAAAAAAAACAAAAAATTGTCTGGGAGGAAAAAATGAGAAAATCTAGTAAATGCTTTGCGCTGTTCAATCCTTATGGATATCATTGATTCTCTCCCTCGAGGAGAGAAAATTGAATTTCCTTTTTTATGCAAATGAGAGGCGGCGGCGGCGGCGGCGACGGTAAGAAAAAATCGATGCCCTCGGAAGGTTAGGAAATTATGTTACTTACGAGTATGTTCTCTGTATGAGGAGCGACATACACACCACGAGTGTATGTGTGTGTGTGTGTGTGTGACATATACACCACGAGTGTATGTGTGTGTGGGTGTGTGTGTGTGGCTGGCAGTCTGTTTTCGTGAAGAACATATTCACATCGTTGTCTAGTCGGCAGAGAGATGGATGTGAATGGTTTTGAAAGGAAGAAGAGCGGTGGGGGGGAAGGTATTTGTAGAACACCTGCTTACGAGTAACACCACCCGACCCACCCACCAGCTCCTTTTCTCTAGCATTACAAGCTAAAGCGTAAGGGCAGGAGGCTGCCATAACAGTTGGGGCCCATGTGTATGTATGTACGAGTGTGTGTCTTTGCATATGTTTGTGTCTTTCAGCCCAGTTGTTGATAAATACGAGTATCTTGCATTAGGCTGGCTGGCTGTCGTTTATTCATAGGCTCGTTAGAGAACGTTCCTCGTTTCGAACATTCAAAAGCTCATGTTTCAAAGCATTATCAGGAGGCGCCTTTCTTCCATAGTTGGCGACTAGAGCATGATGCCATTTGTATTCTTCTTCTTCTTCTGCTTCTTCAATATTACCCTCATCATCGTCGTCTTCAGCATGACCTTTTCTTTGTGATATTTCTGACTTTTGGTTTAATAATCGAATATTGTTGCATACTTCAAATTCAAATTGTGTGTGTGTGGGTGTGTGTTAAATTATTGTTGTTTTTTTTTTTTTCGTTACGGTTAAAGAAAAAATTTATTGTTTTTAATTATTTTCTATTGAATTTCTATAGCAGTGATTTTTATAGCAAACCGAACCAAAGGCATTTTTAACATTGCTTTAGAGAATTTTCACTACGAGTTTTTTACTGCATTTATGAAATATTCGTCCATTCATTTTCGTACTTCGTCAAGAAGTCTTTTGTGGTATAAAATTAATTTTGTAGCAAAATGTAATCAACCTTCTGAGCGTATTAGCGGAGTATTAGTTATATATTTCTATAAAATAGGAATAATAAAATAAATAAAATATTTTAAAATATTTAAGAAAATAAAATATTTAATAAAATAAATAATAAAAGAAAATAAAATAATAAAATATTTCAATATAAAATAAAATTTCTATAAAATACATTTTTAATACATTAATACATTTTAATAAATAAAAACATTTTTAAGCGATATTATTTTTTATGTATTACTTAATTGAAGCTGCTTAGTTTAGTCTTAATAAATAAATAAATAAATAAATAAATAAATATTTCGTTAAACTCGTTTCGTTTTATTAATACAATAAAATATAAATAAATAAATAAATATTCAAAACAAATAAAAAATCATTTGCAGACAACAAATACGTAACTTCTTCTAATTCTAATTAAATTCTAATTCTAATTTAATTCGAATTTAAATTTACGTAACTTCTGATTAAATATAGAACTAGTTTATGACAGTTTTTTAGATTTTTACTAAAACAATTTTTGCAAAACTAAAACAAATTTGTAAACTAAATTTATTTATTTTTATTTAAATGATTAATTTTAATTTTATTTAATATAATTTATTGAAATTTTCTTAAATCGTCCCAAAAATTAATACATATTAGTTTTGTAGCAAATTTGTTACAATAATTAAAAGCATTTTCAATTTTTTGTTAGAAAAGGCACACAGATATATAGCAGCTCTCCCCCCTTCTATCTCTAAAGCTCCATTGCACCGCGAAACAACCCTCTTTAAATGCCTAAATTGCCGACGACTCTGCGTGGGACTGCTTTGTGATTTCCATTTACGATACGAGACGAAGTAAATGTGCAGCAAAGTTCGTGTTTTCCATCGATATTGTATTGTAATTACCTGATGTACCGAAATACACATGTACCTGCGAGATACTCGCACATGTCGATCGATAGTGCGATAGCAGATACGTATACGCGTGGTAACTCATCAACCACGACGGCATGAACCGAAATCCTTCAGCGACCGCAAACAGCTCATCTATTTTATGAAAGGGGTGGGTGGTGTTGGTCCACATAGACTACAAACACACATGTATCCATCCATGTATGTGACATTGCAACCAAAGTGACATTTGGTTTGTTCGTAATGTCGGGAAATTAATTAATGCAGATCCTTAATGAGAAGATATAGAATATCGTTCGCCAAAGCCGCTGATGACAATACGAGCTTTTGCAAAGAAGAAAGACTCGACGTACAGCAACGTGCTCTGATAACTATTTGTTGGTTGGCGGCTGATGGCAGACCGACCGACAGTCGTCGTCGAACACAGGTAACAAATTGGGATGACCGTGTGAATAATAGGATCACGTGTGGTGGTTTTTATACAATTTGTTAAGTTCATATCGAATCTTCTAAGAAAATAACAAACACTCACGACATGACCGACAATGCTTCCGACAGTGATAAATCTTGGTAATAATTAAATGAGTAGGGCCAACAACTGCTGAGGCGATGCCGACGGTTTATTCTTTGATTGATCGTTACAATGGCCTTACCTGGGTGGGCCTTCACCTTTCAATAGACCTTCGCACATCATCACCAAAAAAAAATTAATAACAACAGAAAACTGCAAATGAGAAGAACTCAATTATTTTGTTAACTTCTGAGCACATTGGCATCAGATGAGTCGACACAAAGTGAATTCAATTTCACAGCTTATAAAACCTTTGACAGGCTGCTGTCAATCAAAGAAAGATAAGTTGCTAGCTTCCAATAGAGCCAGTCTGTGTATAAAATCGTATATAAAAAATACTACGACTTAACTGACTTTACTTAAAAACCGAAATATTTTGTGTGTTCAACTTTAGGTCCTGAAATAAGACATCATCACGCAAGTTACTCAATTTACAAGAAAGATTTGGAACTTTCGGAATAATCTTCTGATTTACATCAAGCATAGAAAAATACGCTGCTCTAAAATAACTCCCATATAACCTTACCTTGTTTTTTTAGGCTCTAGAAGTTGAGCGACACTTTTGGAAATTGGCGTCTCTAAACACATTTTTAGGAGAGTGCACATACCGACGCATCCATCATGTACCACCTTATCATCCATAGATTATGAAGGATATGGCGTAACCTCGACATTAGATAAACAACTGAAGATGCACACACACACACACACACAGGCACACACACACACACAGACACACTCGTACGTTTCACTTAATGAAAGTGAATGGAATATTTATGATCCTTTAAGTTATAGTCATTTACTTTCTCTCTATCTTCTTCTTCTTCGTCTTCCTTTACTTCACATTATCCACTTGACATTAATCCATTTGTCTTCGTGTACTCTATTCGCTCGTACGCGCTCGTTACTTGCGTACGATTATTTAATTAATGTATTCGGTTTTGTGTTACGATTGTACGAGGTTGTCTGATCGACCTGTAGTCGCTCCCGCATCCTGTTAGTCCTTGAGAAATGTTGTTGAAAAATGGCACTTTTGAAAGCTAATCAGTAACGTTACATCCTTAGTACATACTTTTACATATAGTTACGAATACTTTATATCCATATTCAGTAAATAAGAAATCATTGTAATAACGCCAGAAAAATAAAACCACGAAGAAAATATTACCAGAAAATTATCGTATTTTCAGAAATTTGAAATTTCGGTTTGAATTTAAAACTGCGAAAAGTATTCAAGTTAATATACTACACCTTTTTAAATTGTTGTTCAGAATTTTTCAGTTTAATTTCAGAATTTTTTAGTTTAATTTCAGAATTTTTTAGTTTGATTTCAGAATTTTTCATTTTTAGTTCAGAATTTTTCAGTTTGATTTCAAAATTTTTCAATTGTAGTTCAGAATTTTTCAGTTTAATTTCTGAATTTTTTAGTTTAATTATAGAATTTTTTAATCTAATTTCAGAATTTTTCAGTTTGATTTCAGAATTTTATTTCAGAATTCTGAGCAACAAAGGAAAAATTCTGAAATCAAACTGAAAAAATTCTGAAATCAAACTGAAAAATTCTGAAATTAAACTGAAAAATTCTAAAATTAAACTGAAAAATTCTGAAATTGAACTGAAAAATTTTGAAATACAATTGAAAAATTCTGAACTACAATTAAAAAAGGTGTAGTAGTACTGAAAACAATTAAAAGATTTATCTATAATCTACAGGAATGAATTACAGTTACTAAAATACAATCGCTGAAGTCTGTTTAATTTCAAAAACGGCATTGCGTTCGCTAAACGAAATATGACTTTATATTATAACGTCTTCATTCACTTAAAACCTTTTCCCGCCACTAAATCTGTAAACTATGTATTTGAATTTAAAATACTAATAATATAATATTATTTAATATTAATATTTTTAATATTTTTTTTGTTATTTGTACTCGTATTATGAAGAAAGTATGTTGTCATATACCATACAAAATCAAAAAATAATCAAATATTTTTTTTTATTCATTTTAAAATAAAATCAAAGTGTTGTAACGTATAAATTATAAATAAAGTCAACATAAAATAAAATTCAGATAAAATCATACACACACACACACATCAAATCATAAATGCAACGATTCCATTCACCAAACTGATATTATTTTAAATTTATATACGATACAAGTATAATAGTATGTTGTAGCGCACACGAAAAACAAACACACACACGAAAAAAACAGCCAGCCAGTCAATCAGAAGCAGTTAACTTTATTGGCTGTACCGTTTTCCGATATCGCCGCCACTGTGTCGTATCGTATCGTGTGAACCATTTGCGTGATTGTCCATTTCATCGACCGAGCCATTGTGGTGAATATTACAATCCCAGAACGCGAACAAATTGGGTGCATGGTTAACAAAGCCTCAGTGCACCAGGTGTGAAAACCGAAGGCCGAATGAGGGGAGCAGTCAGTAGAGAGCAGAAAGTGCGGTTAGGTAGAGGCAGTTAAAATGATGGCCCAGCAGCTGTAGCTGGGCAAGCAGTGGCAAGCAGTGGCAAGCAGTGTGTGTGGGATGGCATGAGCCGGAATCAGAACGGTTTATTAAAAAAGAGAGTTGTTTTAATCCTGCTGCTGAATTGCCTGCAGCAAACATTAAATTCGTATTACACTCACGAGCATAACGAACAAATATGTATACCATGAGTATACTATATGTATGTATGTATTGTGCGATTGTTTGTCATACGCGCGGGTGCTAGTTCTCTGTGTGTGTTTGTGTGTGCATGTTTGTTTTTTGTTATTGTCCAGTTGTCAACATTTTCTGTTATATTATTTCCTGTGTATCGCTATCGATAGGCCTTTATTGGCTTCATGCTTGTGTGAATATTGCGCGCAATTCTCCTCAGACGATCGTTCCACCCCCCTTTTCGGTAATTTTTTTTCTTCTCCTTTTGACAGAGTCCATTAACGGCCCGTGGACAAGCGCGAAATTGTGGAGCATTTCGAGAATACGAGTACACTCAAGTGTTTGGGGTTTTTTAGAAATAATCAACATGCGTTAATTGTGAATATGTGTATGCACAATAATCACTACCAGTATATTCAACATTACTAATTATAATATTACGAGTAGGTACATAAACAACAAGTTGGGAATTCAAGGATCCTCAAACCGTTCCTCAAAATTCCAATCTCTCTCTTCGTCGCTTATTTTTTTCTGTGTAACTACAGGCAATTAAAGCCTGATCCGTTCCTTTTATACAGCTTACAGCAATTGAAACCAAAAGCGATATTAAATTAGTGTAATATATTCATAAGCTTAGCCCTTTGTGATCTCCAATTTGCCGATTTTTTTTGAATTCGAATGAGTACCTACGACGTCAAGCATATTGAACATTCGAGAGAACCCAAATATAAATCAAAACCATCCAAGATGTCAGTAAAACCGAAAGAGAACCCAAAGTTCTGAGCTCCTGGCAACCGTAGTTTGTAGCAGCTCTTTCATTCCGTCGCATTATATGCAGCAAGTGTGAACTTTTCTACTAAGAAGCTCTCAGGCGAGGAGAGATTTCTCTTCTCCACTCTTTCAACCTTTAAGCGCAATTATTCCTACGCTCAGAGTGTTTTTCAATTTGCTCCAACTTGAACCCTTCTTCCTTTCGTCTCTTTTCACAGTTACTAAAGAGTACAAAATGAAATATAATAACTGTATAATACATAACCATATCCCATAAAAGCAATTATTGGGCAAACGATATCCTAAGTACTCGTAGTTTCCGAAAAAAAAAGTTCAGTAAAAACCATGTTAAAATTTTCAATTTCTTTGAAAATACATATTTTAAATACGAATTTTGGAAACAAATCGAATTGTCTTTTATCTTCTCTTCTGCACCCTTCATGATTTCCGATTACCGGAAACCTAAAATTGAAAAAATGAGAAAAAAAACAAAAAAAAATGAATGCTTTGTTCTGTGGCTACCTTCTCTTTTCTCTTTTCATGTTCTTTGTTAAATGTGTCGGTTGTAGCACAATGTACTCTTCTTATCGTCAACATGTTCACATGAGAGAAAAGTAAAAGGAGACTGAAACAAAAATCTAGGTAGTCTCAGGTGAAGACAGAAGATATGTATGTAGAAAGGAAGGTGGTTGGTTGGTTATATAGCAAATACCTCCTGAAGCTCTTCACCGGAAAGGGAGCGAGTGGGGTCATCGATTTTCTTTATTTCTGGAAAGTTGTGAAGAAAGGAGGCAAGGAGGACGAACGGAAGTAAGAACTCATAAACTGGCAACATCCAAGCATGCTTTTTTCGAAACATGATTTTAAATAACTATAAAAGGGAGCCATTTCTAAAATTAGAAAATTATCCGCCCATGGATGGAGAAAACCGTCAGAGAAAAGCGTCGTCTTCAAATAACTTTTTATATATTTTCTCACACTTTTTTTTAACAGATCTTAATGAGTAATAAGTCTCAAGGCTGCAGGATTAAAAGGTTGGGTTTTTTAAAGATAAAATAAATAAAATAAAAAACAAAAAGAAATTTCGTTTAAAATTGATATGAAAATGGAAAAAGTTTAAGGCGCGCCAATAGAGTGAGAATACTATATTAAAAGAGGAAAGACTCTTTGAAAGTCGTTGTTGGCTTACTGGAACTGACGGAGGGGAAGGACTGGGCAAAGAAGAGAGAAAGATTTTTGGAAAATACATAAAATGACAGCGGAGAAAAAAAGAGGTGCATACGTAACCTCCAAGAAAATGCTACAAATAGCCCTTAAAAGGTATTTTAACGCACTATTAACCATTTTTAATGATGTTAGAGCAAAACGCATTAAATATGCGGCACCTTCAAAGGCGTTTTGGAATAACATTTTCATAAGAAACTGCAACATACACACATAACATGCGAGTATAATGGTTTTTCTAATCGCAAACAAGAAAAAACGAACATGCCTGCCTGTATATATTTATATCCATGCGTGGGTGGGTGTACATATGTATGTCTGCGTACGCATTTAGCATCCACGTGTAGAATGTCAAAATCATGCATCGCTGAACATTACATCCTGACGCGACGTAAGGCGCTGCTAGTCGTTGAACAAAGCAATTTACAGCGTATACAAAAAGGTAAATTCATTGTTTCTCCCTTTTGACTTAAACAATGTTGTAATTGTCGTTGTTGTTGTTGTTGTTACTGTTGTTGTTGTTGTTGTTGTTGTTGTTGTTACTGCTGTTATTGTTTTTTTACTGTAAACAATACAAAGTAATTGAGTGTGACACGAGTTGAAATAAATGGGAGCTATTTTATGCCTTCGTTTCATACACAATTATTTTATTTCACAAATCGAGATGCTTTGACATTTTTATACTTAACACCGAACAAGAAAAACAAGTTACACGAGTCGACGACGCGACGACGCGACGACGCGACTCCTTCCGGATTCGCTTTCTCCCATATTCCGCCCTTTTCATAATTAACCGCCTTCAAAAACAATTACTTGTGTTTGTGTAGATCTCATTCGACAATAATACGAGTACAACAATGAACAATAACGATACGTAATAGAAAAAAAATTATATAAAACGACTGAGCGAGCGAATGAGTAAGAATGAGTGGATAAATGAATGATTTCATTTCATGCTTAGAATCTTAGGTGTTGTTCAACTTGTTCAACCAACTCTCATAAGGCTTAATAAAATAACTGTTCAACTTCGATGTTCAACATTTGTATTATTAATTACTCTTTGACATTGAGTAATTGATACATTAAATAAGTCAAATAAAGCGATGAGAGATTTCGTTGAATGTTAAGAAAAAGCAATACGATTATACCAAAGAATATACAATGTATACATACATCGCATATTCATTGATTGTACTCTCTCACTGAATCCTCACTGTACTCGCTCTTTCTGTACTCTCTTCAAATATGCCAATAAAAATGTCGCTCTTGTATACAACATTCTGCCTACAAAGCTAATGCGAGTAAAGAATATGCTTTGATGCTCTCTATTAGTTGGTACACTTTAATTTTCATAGACTGGAAAACATTCTGAACCTAACAATAGTTCAAAGCATTTCCTCTTTGAACTTGTACCGACTGCAGATGCTGGCAAAACTGGCAGAGCCGTGCTTGGGTCAAGTCGCACGGACACCCATAAGCAGACGCTGTATGTAATTGAACCCGAAACTTATGCACAGCCCAAAAAAGGGCAAAACTTCAAGCCCGAAACCAAATCCTAATCCCACAACATTCGTCAAGGTGATGCCTTTGCATAAAATCACCGAATCAATAGCTTTTCATCGAAGAAGAAACAGGAAACATGTTCAATTTATTTATGAACGAAATGGCTTGCTCTATGAAGTAAGAACTTCTGGAAATCATTGCTTCGTTTCCATGCAAGCAAAAAAGAGAAGAGAAAAATCTAACAAGGAAAAAAACGTAAGGAGAAAAACTAAGAAACCCATGAAGAAACTGAACAAAAATCAAATTGCAAACGAAAACTTTAACCGCAACTGCTTCCGTCTACTTCGCCATCGCCGCCATCGTCGCACAAAACATGGCAGAATTGTCCAACCATCCAAAAGCACCGAAGCAATTCGTATACGTAGTACGTACCAACAACAAAGCAACATAAAAGACAGTCAGTCAGTTTTTTACTTGCCATTTATTCTAAATGTAATAAAAAAGGCAAAAACAAAATTAATATGTACTACTTGGGCATTTCTTTTATTATCTTTTCGTCTTATCTGATTTTTATTTAAGTGACCACACATTTTTCTGCTGTCGCTTCATCTACAATAACAAATTGCCAGTAGTAGCCACTATTCGGCGACCATTTTCGGTTTTTTCGAGTCTTAAAATTCGCAGAAAAAGCGTAAAAAACTTACGTCTTCGAAATATAGTAAGAACATAGTATACAAAGGTATTATATGTACATTTATTATACTATATAGATATATGATAATATTCGCGAATCTAATAAAATTTGCAAACTTTTACATAAATTAGCAAATCAGTGACTTTTCTAACATTTTCTTATCTCGTCTGTTAATTTATAGATCGATAGACCTCTTATAGATTTATAGACCTCTTTAAACAAACATATTGGCCACGCCTGGCTATTCAATATTTACGAATATATATTGTACCATTTATTATATACACTCGTATACACTTGTTCCTCGCCGGAACGCGTAGTAATATTTGTAGTTATTTCGATTTTTGTTTTTGTTCTCTATTCGTTTTTCTGTGAAAAGGAAACCATAGAAGGATTTATGTTTTCGAATTACGTATCGATATTTCTTGGCATTAAAACAACTTAACATAATTTCTTCGGACAAATTTTTGTAGTGGAAAATAAGGATTCTCCTCCCCTCACCACCCACCCGCCCGCCACGCCTACACACTATTTTATTGTTTACTTTTCTTCGCATCATTCCTGAATCCTGTTTGTTCACAGATACTTGTTTACACGATTATTTTCTTATTTCTTTGTCCATAGTCTATTAAATTCAATCATTCAAATAAAATTCATACAGATTTTATTATTTAATAGGTTTTATTATTTTCCTTAAGTGTTATAAGCTTGTTCAAATTAAACTTTCTACAACGAGCCAAAGAATTTCGGATAAACATATTTTCAGTTTTAGAAATTTCTAATATTAAATTTATCTTTTGGCCATGAATATTTCATCAATTTCAAGAGATCGTCTTTAGCTTAAAATTATATTTGTATTTGCCTTCAGCTGCGAGTAGCCTTTCCGGTTAAAAGCAATATTGGCGATTTCTTTAGCATTCACCACGTCTCCGTTTTTAATTACAAACTCCGAAGATTAATGGTTTTATCTTTTTGGTAATGAAAGTTTGTTCATAACTCTTTGCTCTTCAATTAAATTTATATCGTAAATGAAAAATTAGATTCTTCTGCGTAATAATTGCTTTTTCTTTAAATTTTTATTTGCTATAAGAGAAACAGAAAAACAGAAAATATATCAGACAGCTGGTGATCCTTATTGTCCTGGGACAATACTGAATAAAAACTTTTCAAGGAAACGGAAATTCTTTTCGTGTAGGTGTAACAAATCGACTACGACGACCTTTTGGCTCAGTGCATTCTTTCTAAAAGCAGCGACAAATGACACACGGCGCAGCGACGTCCACTGCAAGCAGCGGCAGCCACTTTCATGTCCGCCCGGATACAACATGACAAATTTTCAAGTATCGATTGTCAATTAATTTTCGAGTTGCCCGAAACGTGCGTCGCGTAACAAACCAGCTCGACATTATTTGGGAACATTCTGAGCGCAATGTCGGACGAAAGAAACATGATGCACGCTGGTGGCTGGCGCGGCTGGCGGCTGGCGTCTAGCATCGTGGCTGGTTACTCGTTACCGGTTGGGTGGTGGTCATATATGCATGTGTGTGTGTACGCTCATCCTCGAACATCGTGCTCCTGCGAGTACTTAGCTATACTGCTGTTCTTTCCTCTGGCTACACTGGTTCACTTTAGCGAATATCTCAGTAACTAAAACTTTATCCTTCCCAAGAGGCAGCGTTAAGATAATACACAAGTAACGTAAGTGTTTACGGATTTTATTTCAAATTTGCAAAATCCTCGACTGAAGATGTCCACCCGCCCTGCCTGCCTGCCAACTCCTCTCTCGAACGCCACGAAGCTCTCGAAATGTTTCGGGTTCGTGTTCGTAACGACTTTCACGTTTTCCGCACCGCATGCCACATGAACATTTTATGAACTCTAGAAGCTGCTGGCATGCTGGCGAGCGAGCATGCAATAAAATGCATAACGTAGCAACTTGTTAATTTTATCTGCCACCAAAATCTCGAAAGAAGCTCTAAGAGTATATTAAGTAGCGTCCGGATTTTTTCCCGATTTATACCTACCATTACACCGATACCGATACCAGCCAAAACTAACGTTATTTTTCTAAGCTTCGCAAAGGGTGATGCTCAACACGGTCGATTCAAATTCAGTCGATTTTATCAGAAAACTACGTATGTAGGTACGAATATCCATCACGTAGGGTAGGGCAAGCATGGGTACAAAATGCTTCAATACTACGAATACAATTTCATATATCACATGAGAAGCTAATCATGCGAAAACTAGAAAATCTCACCAAAACCCTTTATGAGAGATTTATTATCACAGATTATTCGCATGACTTATGGAATTACTGTTACACGAAATGTGTTCAGGGGGATGTAGTAATACACCCTCTTCCACTCCCCACAATATACAGGGTCCAGATAAGGACAAAAACCAAATAGAGAAGAAAAAAAATCAGAAAATCGATAGACCATTTTGAACCAATAATTATGTACACGTAATTCGAATGGAAGAAATATTGAATACTGCCACGCCTGCATTATGTTATCTAAAATCTATCACTTTAAGACAGCAAAAAATCTCTACTGCCTCAAGAACTCCCAAAAAGTGCTGAGAACCGGAACGGCACGGTTCTGTTTGTTTAGGTTTTCGCTAAAAGTAGAAATTATGACACATACTTTTTTTCCAGGAGATTTTTTTAAGGACTAATTATATGAAATTCGTAGCTTAAAATAAGTTTATATCAATTTTCTCGAAAGATTTACCATTTAGAAAACCTTACGGTGTTAAGCATTGAAGTTAAGGAAAAAGCAACCAAGTGAAGTTGATTCGTTTTATGGACCAAACCTTCTTCCAATAGGTCTTATGAGAAACATACAAATTGCATCAAGAAGATATTGCAGTCTTAATATATGTATATGTATGTACATATTATTTCCACAAATTTCTAGCTACGACCTCGTTTAAGAGAAACTATAATTTCATCGCATAACCTCAAAAAAAATCAATAAACTTAAACTTTTCTACTTTGCACAGCGCAGCAAGAGCAGCAAACTTCGTTGAGTTATACAATCTGTATACTATATTCACAACTCATCTTAAAATTGTACTCTCTTTGCAACTTAAAGCCGAGAAATTAAATTTATTATGTTTGTCTTGGCAGAAAAGTTTTTCCTTTCTTACTTACTTGTGTTCTGTTTTTACTATACTCGTATTTCAAAATGAAGCAAACCTTACCGAAGGGTAAAGTTTGCACTGCAGGCAATAGTTGACACTTTGTTTTTTATTCAGTTTGGCCTGAATGCATGTTGGTGCTTGATTGAGTACATGTAATGAATAAATGTGTATGTAGATATTTCGAAATTAATTTTTTTCGAATTCAAATTTTTCCCTTCTAATTCTATGTTGCCTGAATTTATTATCGCAGAAAAGAATAAATGTAGTTAAGAGTATTTACTAGAGGACTTCATGAGACGTCTCGAAGGCTTGTTCAAGGCGTCTTAAAAATTTCAGGGGTTGTCTGAAATGCTTCCATTGCTTTCAAATCAAGCGTTAAGTTCTAAAAGCGATGCTGAAACATTGCCGCTAATGTATGCAACTGACAGTCTCGGCTTGATTCGAAATCAAATGGAAGCACTGCAAAAATGTTGCTATGTCAGTTTCGAATCATTCGAGACGTCTCATGCAACTCTGTAGCATGTACATACATGTAGTATATAAATACACTGTGTTAATAATTTAAAAAGACTGCACGGCTTCCTCCAGTGGATAGTCCAAAACACCATTCCGTCAGATTGAAATAAAATTATCAATAAAATTATTATTGAAATACGGCTTGAAAAAATGATTCAAGTCGACTTCAATAAAAAATTGTCTTAAAGAGAGCTGCTCTTTTCTTTTTTTCAAACTCTGGACTACAAAGTCTCTAAAATTAGTGTGCGGTTGCTCTCTTTATTAATGTTTAATGGTTTGCCACTAACGAAGTGTCGCCTAGTTACACACTAACACACGTTTGTTGTTGTGGTTTGTAGGCAAAGAGAGCCAGCCAGCCAAACCTCAGAAAGAGACTAGAGAGACCATAAAACAACTAATTCATTTTGAATTTTCAATGTCAAAATGTCATGATGGCTGCCATAATTTTCACATTATTAAAGCGAGCACAAGCTTTCCATCGATTCTGCGGAGAGAAATGCACACATTAATATTAATGTAATTATAAACAATACGAGACGGACTTGCAGTACAGGTCCAGAACAAACTCGCAGACTCGGCGACTGTTGTCCAATGCATTTCCGGCTGTTCAGTCTACTACAAAATAAGAGACAATGTTTGCGCCACAACATACTTGTAGCGTAGTTCTTGCATAATATTTTCGTACCTATTTACATATTATTTACATATTAGACTCTCGTCAGTAGTAGTTACCAGCTCCTAAGCTACAGCCAACAGACACCAACTCACAATCAGCTAAATTGAGCGGTGGACATTGCGGTGGAAGAAAGCACAGTTTTTGAACTGCGTGTGTGGTGTGACCGCTGGTTGCCGATGCAAGTCGATGGGAGGACGTAGAGAAATGGGAATGCTCGCCAGCTCATACGCCATAGCCGTTGCCCGTTGGCGTTGCCGTAATGCCACTCAGTCTACGTGATGCGTGGTTTCCAGAGCGACGTTGATGCTGCGGAAATGCAAATGATTGTTTGGTTTGAATACCAAACGCGACGCGCGATGAAAAGAGAACAAACTGAACAAACCGGACGCCTATCAATGCGCCCGCTACTCCAAATCGCCCACTTCTGAGTGTTGTGCTCCTTCGAAACATGACGTCGGCGAGGTTCGTATATGTACACTATGTATATAGCTGCTACCAATGCCGATACAAAGCTTACACACGCACACATGCTTAACCTTAAAATTTACATTTAAATTGAAGTCCTGGAATTATAGCCAGCCGCCGAAACACATCAATTTATTTTTGAAAAATTACATTTTTATTATAATTTTGTTAATATGTTTCTTTTATCATTTTTGGATTAAATTTGAATGTGCTTACACAAATACTTATCCATCCATTCAAACAATAACAACAACAACAAAATTAATATTATATAAACACATAACGATTACGCATAATGTATTTATGTATTTATTGATGTATTCATTCAATTAATTTCAATATTTCAACATTTAGTCTTTCGCCGAAAGAAGAAAATAAATATTTGATGCGAATATACACGATATTTATAAAGTATTTTTTTCTTATTCTATATCATAAACGTCAGTAAAATAACGCTGACGTAAAAGATTAACAAAATTGCTCAACTAATTGACCTTCAATCAAGTGCCGTCGTCTTGGAAGCAAGGAAAATTCATACGTCCTTTCATCTCTACATCTAGTTACACAGCTATGTACTCGCATACAAATACTTAGGCATATTTAACATACTTAATGCAACCATTACTTAAAGCCTTGTTGTCTGTCCGCAGTCTGCTATACAAACTTCTCAGACTTTGGATACCTTTGGGACATTTGCACCAAACCTCGACTCGACTAGCATGATGAGACATTATCAACGGCGCTACGCTACGGTACAAAGCATGATGATGATATGCTTATGCCGCCCCTGAATCTGGTTGAACACTTTGAACTGCGAAATGTGCTCGTAAGGTCAAAGGCATAGTTGAAATGCAAATGATTATTAAATACATATTTCAGAAGATGTTTTGAGTTAAAGAATTTTGCCAGCAGAGAACAAAAAGCCTTTATCACATCAAATTTCACTTTACCTACAAATTCTCTTTAACAGTTGATGATTGATGATTCTAATTAGATTGAAAATTCCAATAATTTAAAGTTGCTTTTACAAAATATTGTAATTTAACACTTATTAGAAATTTTCTCAGTTGAAATTTTTTTTGAGAAGTTTTTTAATAATTCATGTTTTTAGTGAAGTTATTTAAAGAAATCATTCATTGTAGGTACTCGTATTTCGAAACATCGCTTGCAAATTTCAAAATACTTTTTTTTTTGCAATTTTTTAGAGAATTTTTTTTTTCTTCATGATGACATCTTCCCCGATGATCATGATTGATGACTTTGATACAACTCATTTTTTCAACAATGCTGCATGCAACTCCGATTAGCATTCTTTCCGAATCCAGACGAACCTGTACGTACACTGCTGCACATTGGTGGTACGTTGACGCTCTCTGCCAAGCAAGCGAGCGGAAAACCTTGCTTATCCACTGAACCACGTATGAAGCACGCAGCCATGGATGTACATACTCGATGTATGTATCTATCTACTATGCGTGTGTGTGCATGTCGATATGTCACCTAAACTCGTGTGCAGTGCGCGCAGCGTGAGAGAGGATGGGAAGAGAAGCATTTGTATGCGGGCTGAATTTGAGTAGGTGTGTTCGTTCGTCTCTTTATTTGCCTTCATACGAATGAATCAATGCAATGGTAGCCAGCCCAGCAACGAACAGCTTCATTGCACACAACGTTACTGACTGAGCTGAGGAGGTGTTGGCGTTGGTGTTGGTGTTGGCGTCGCCTGTAACGGGCACTTGTCTCTTGGTTGCGAGCTGCTCGTGAGTCGTTGTTGTTTTGGAGTTGAAGCTTGAAGTTTAATTTCGCAAATGGTTTGATTTACTTTTTTGCATCGACAAATCTCGCCAGTTTGATTTATTTTCGAACGAAGCGGCGCTGCACGGCACGGCGCAGCGCAACTACATGAATGTTGAAATCCAACAATCAGAGGCGCCGTCCAAAAACTACGAGTACGTTTCGACTACGTTTTAACACAAAAACGAAAAAAAAAGAAAAGTAAACTCCTTTTTTTCCGAGATTAAAACAAGTATAACCGACTAAGTCTCAGTTACGAGCACAAAGTACAAATATAGCTGACGTTTATGCATAGTTTCACTGCAAATCAGCACCCACTCGGAGGGACTAATCCCTTCATATTTATGTATAACTCCAAAACGACACCACCGCCGCTCTGTCGCTGGCGTAATTGGATTTGCGAAGTGTTGGAGTCTGTACATTTTGCGGGTGTAATACTGTCATCCTCTTTGCTAGAGTCTTGCAGATTTCTCAATTTTTCGGTGCCAACTTACGAGTAAAAGTGCCCCATTTAGTGCTGCATTCCTTCCAAGTTGTGTGATGCACTTGAGTTCACAATAATGTCAAGTAAAAAAGTTTGTATTCTTAGTGCGAAAAGATAGTATATTCAAGCAGATAAGCTCGTAAATTTAAATTGGTTGGCAGGAAATCCGGATTCTGGAAGATTGTATTTTGGGCCATTCAAAATTTGCACGCACAATTTCGAAAAAAAAAGAGAGGGAGAGAGTGAGCTCTTTTTATTGTTGCTTGTCAAATGTCTGTCAACTGTCAAAATTTATTCGAAGTGTTGTAGTTGACAGATGACAATTATTTTCAAATTATTTTGACATCTTTGAGTTGATCAACTTATGAGGTCTGTTTCTTAACTATTGTTATTAAAATAAGTAAATAAGGATTAAAATAAGTATTAAAATAACTAAATAAGTAAGCATTTAAATAAGGATTAACTGAGAGTTAAGACAGTTAGTTATTTATGACAGTTAAGAAATACTGCAATCTGTAGTATATATATACTACATAAAATAAATATATATGGTATATAATATATATACTAGTAAATAAAATTTAAATTTTATTTCATTGCTTTTTGAAATATCTCAACTTAAAGTCGTCTTTATTAACACATAAACTCTCTATAGACTCTCTTAAACGCTCTTCTCTTAAACAGGCGGCCACAATACGAGCCACATACAACACGCTCGTTAATGTTATAAGCGCCTCCAGGCTGAGTCCTTCACCAAGGTGATTCATAAATAAATGGTGAGGTGATGAAAAAACAATTATTTGATTTATTGCTAATGAAATTTCATTTTTCCTACTTATTTACCAGCCAGGCCTGTGTATGTACAATACTAGTACATACATACAAATCTACACACATACATACATACAAGTATCTACACAATAATATTTACACACAGCCCATAGAAATCGTATTTACGAGTACTTCGTCGGTGATGCGTTCGTCCGACTTCTTCCGTCTTCATCCGTATCCTGGCTGCTGCACTTCCTTGTTAAGTTCCCATGAAACGGTTCATGGTTTCCAGGCGAAAGCAGAGTCCAAATATCACCTCATCGCCTCCCCCCTGCCGCCATGCCACACCGACCACTTCCACTCACTTCCGAGTGGAGCACCCGCATTTAGTACGAGTAGCTAACATCTGTCTTTTATTCGTATATTTTACGACTTGGCCTCGGGGGTGGCACATCAATCGGCGGTGCGCTCCTTCAGGGAACATAACCGTGGTGGCACCGAGGCGCTGGTATATGCCACTAGGAGTACATACATAGGTACGTATCTGCAAATACTCTAGTGGGCGCCAACACTTCATACACTTGTGTTATTTCCCCCCCCCTCCCCCCTCCCCTAACTTCTCTCATCAGCAACGCCCTCAAACACCATCGTGAATGAATGTTGCGTGATGCGCAGCGACAGAGAGACGACGACGCTGCGTCTGGACTAAATGTGGGCAACAAAGCAAGCATGAAATGAGCCGGGCCATAAGTCAGGGTCGTAATCAGGCCAAAGTGGGCCTGTTCGAAGCTCAGAAGGCTTCGCATAATATAACGTAAACATGAAATGACAACAACAAAAAGAATTTAATAAAAAAAGTTTGACGTCTACCCAAAGTGTACCTAATTCGAATGACATGTTGCAAATAAAAGTTGGTAACTGAGAGGAAAAAACCGTCATTAATTAAAAACACTATCAATTAATAAATACAACAAATACAATAAATACAATTTGTTTCAATAACGTGATTAAAAAATAAGAATTCATTGAAATCAATTAACATCACCTACGCCTCTGGAGGCTCGTAAAAGTGCCTGCGAAAACTGTGAGCTGTTTGCTAAGAGTTGAACAAGCAAGGAGAATGAAAGAAACCGAAAGGAAAATAAAAAAAAAATTAACAAACTAAAAATTGTTAAGACAACTTAACGAATTGTAGGATTGAGAGGAAATTATTTCGTCCATTTGGCACAGGAATTGCGCACACCAAACAAACAAACAACCATTCGCTCTCTCTTACAAGTGGCAACGTGTAACGTCAATGCTAAAAAAATGTATTTGTATGAATGTATGTTCCTCTCAAACATAACCCAGCCGGAAACTAGTCATCAAAGTACGCAACATTGATCGATTTTTCTCGTTATACCAGTATTGGAAGTATGGAAAGTATTGAAACCGAAGATGTATTGAAATTTAAAAAATTGCTAACAGCTCCTTTTAATAACAAATATTTATTATATTAAACTACACAATTTTTTGTACAAATATTTTATTCAGTTATTTTAGGAGCATCTAGGGTAACTGCTCATATAAATACTCGTAACTTATTTAGTATATTTTCACATTAAAAAAAATAAAAAATCTCCTGAAAAAAATTATATACAAATATAATAAAATTATATAAAATATAAATACATATACCAGTATGCATTCATATAGTATACGTTTAATATTCTTCAAATTTGGAGGTAAAATAAAACTATCAAAAAAACATTTTTCGTTTCATTCATAATTTACAGCGTATTCTACCTTCACTTTCTTCTTCTATGAATACAACAAAGTCCTGTAAAAATGACTTTTATTTTATATTTTCATAGAATTTCCCATTTTTTGCTTATTTTATTTCATTTTGGTTTTTCGCGTTGGGAAATTTTCAATACATTTTGTTACATTCTCTCACCGCTATGCAATCACACGCACTCACACATGCACAATCACATAAAAACACACATTCAGTCTCACATACATCCCCACTCACACAAACATACTCAAACACTTAAAGAACACTCAGAACCAAAACCAAACCAAAAGCTTTGACTTGATGCTACCATACTACTCAGCTCAAAAGATGCTGCTTGAAAATAAAGTGAATCATATTTTCAAGCTTAAGGAGAAGTACTTTAATGATAAAAAAAAAAACAAATTTCATGAAAGAAGCATTCTAACATTTGATTTAATTTACACTATCTAGCAGCATATTTGAAATCGCAATAAAAAGGAGACAAAAAGGAGTTTTTATTTTAAATAATTATCGTATATACAATTAAAAATACAAATCTTTTTAAAACTTTCAAAATTTTCTAAAAACAAGTGAAAAATTGAATCTGTAAATACATATCTGAAAATAAAAAAATTTACTTAATCATTTTGAAAATAATCGCTCCACTGATAGAGATTGATGTACACAGAATGCAAAGATCACTGACGGACTCCTTCGGTATAATTAAGAAAACCTCTTATATAAGAAAACCTCTGAGTCCTACATTCCGAAATTAGATAAAAAAATAGTTGCGTCCAACTTTGACTTTCAATTCATTTGATAAGTTTACTAAAAGAAAATTGCGTCCAACTTTTACTTTCAATTCATTTGATATAGAATTGTTAACTCCACTAAACGAAAAATACAATCATTTCATTCACAAGAAAGTATTAGAATTTAACTAATATTTAGAATATTTAGAAATTTTAAGTTACATTACATTTAATGATGCTTTAAGGCAAAACATTATGCTTTTAATTAGTTCCATTATATGACGAAACCCATTTCTTAATCACTCGAGTTGAATAAATTTTAATTAACTAAATTTTTAAGACATATTCGAACCTCTGATTAAGGTTTTGTGGGCAAAATCTTTCCGACTGGGTCAGTCTCTCACCCAAAGAAGGAGAGAAAGAGAACTTGTTTTCAAAAGTCATTGACATAGTCTTGGCATAGAAAATTCATTGTAGAAGGACAATATTTTAAATAATAGTATTAATATATGAATTTGTCTTTTGTATCTAAGATAATAATGAATTTTATTCATTTATCACTTGTTATTATTATAAGAATAATCTGTCATCTTTCTGTCATCTTCTGTCGATGCAGAAGAAGTCAAATATTAAATTTTAAATGCTTTCATTTACTATATTTTGTCAGATTGGATTTGTGTAAAACGATAAAGCTAAAATCATTTTGTAGACGCAAAATATTGCATTGTATTTATTCCGAATTAAAGACTACAATATATGTATTTATAGATAAGATAATATAAGTCTGTAGATAGTGCGATACATATTTTATAAAATAAATATTTAAATTTTTAAGTATGTTTGTAAATACTACGTGCATAAAGCTAGAAGAGTAAAAAATAACCATTTTCATGAAATATTTTCTCTCTATACCTTTTCTCTCTATACATTTTGCTCCACTCGCTTTTCAACGGAAGTACCGAACGCACACAGAGCAAACCAAGCTTCCTGTCGTTTGTCTGCGTCATTGTGTCCATAATGAAGAAGGAACTGCCGCTGGTGCGGATTTTAGTGGTCCACAGAGGTAATGCTTTCTGCATTACCATATCTACATTATTGTGCTTTCGATGGATTCCAGCCTCCGGACTACGGGCTTCATTAAACTCGAGTCCGCCCACAATAAAGCAGTACAAGCAGTTGTTAGCACAAAGCTTCTCAGTGTCATTCGTTGCGTTCGTGCAAAGCGAAATGGAACGCGTCTCATAAAATCCAAAATGACATGACTGTGCACAACCGGAAGCTATAAATCAGCTGACGATAATGATGATGACAGCTGGAGCGACAACTTAAGTGCATCAAGCTGAGCGTTCGGTACCCACCACCGCCACCGCCACAACCACAGCCACAGCCCCCACCAGCGACAACATCGAAGCACCAAAGCACTGATAGTAGTTGTCGTCGACGACGACAGCACCATCACCAGCACTCTCGCAATCAGCGCCTTCATCTCTCATTGCCTGAGATGATGCCACTGATTCTGAGTGAGTGACGACGAACGACTGCCATCGCCGGCAAACAAAGGAAGTGAGCACGAAAGCAAATGTTTTCTCCAAATGCGGAAAATTACTGCGGCTTTTCCATTCAGTGCTAACAAAAGACAAAAACACAAAACGCGCCTCAAAACACACCAACCGAAGTACCGCACAGCACCATCTGTCCCTAACTTGACGCGCGAGAGCGCACGGAAGCGGCGACCAGGACGCGGCACGCGGCGATCAACGCATTGAAGATGATGACTCCGAAACAACCGCCAGTCAGCCGGTTGACAGGAGCAAGCTTTCTTATTGTTATTGTTAGTTTCTACGTCTGAGTAATTGCACGGCTGAATTTGCATAAACAGCCATTCAGCCAGCCAGTCAGTCAGTCAGTCAGTCAGTCAGCCGCAGCCTCACCCGCAGCCTCAACCATTCAGCAAGCCAGCAACCTCATTACAAATTCACAACAGAAATTAACAGCAACGAAATCAAACTTGCAAACACTTGTAAGCAAACGCTTCGTTTGTAAACAAGTAAATCATGAATACGTATATGGCAGGCTGAAGGGGAAGGGCGAGGCCGAGTGAGCAGGCCGAGGAGAGCAAGAAGAGCTCAAGTTAAGGTACGAGTAGCTCAAGGGTAGAAAGCGGTTAGTTACTATGTTGCATTAATTAGACCGAATAGCTGTCGGCCTTCGAAGAGAAATACAAAAAGTCTAAATAAAAACAACAAATACTAAATCAACAAACCCAAACCAAAACCAAAACCAAAATAATCATACCACTCTGAGCACAAAAACAGGATTAAAAATAATTAATTATTCAGCTCAAAGCAGCTCAATAAAATTAATATTCAGAAAATAGTATGGAAATTTCCAAAATGAAAAACTTTTAAATAATGCGTTAAGTTATTAGGAAATACTCTAATTCTTTTACAAGGTTTAAATTCTTTAACAGTTAAAATAAGGTCTTTGCCATTATGCTGAAAACTTAGAGCAAGAAACGAAATCGCATCAATATAATCACTTGCTTTTACTACACAGTCTTTTGTACTCCAGAAGAATCCAAGAACGAGACTACCTTTTCTGAGAATGAGACAAGACCAACAATTTCTATGTAGAAAAAATGTAGGCCTAACATTACACGAAGCCCAACATCAATCGATATACACAATTTCAGATCGATATACTCAAAATATCGGCATCTTTGTCTCTATTTTGCTTTTCCATTTTTCGAAAAATCTCGCCACGTGCGCACTAGAAATTAAATTCGATTCATTTTTTCCAATTATTGTTTTTACAAGAAATCATAATATCAAAATCCTGTTAGTGAGGAACAAAACAAAAAGAAATGCAATTCGATACAAACATCTTTATTTTCTCTCATGTAATTACAAATTGTTGAGCATTTATTTGTAGCGCTTACA
Organism: Conops quadrifasciatus; assembly: GCA_949752815.1. Taxonomy (NCBI): domain Eukaryota; kingdom Metazoa; phylum Arthropoda; class Insecta; order Diptera; family Conopidae; genus Conops; species Conops quadrifasciatus. The sequence continues at coordinate 3,041,510 of OX457078.1, forward strand.
CGACGCTACACTTTCTAGTTCACACTGTACGATTTTTAAAGTAAAAATAAAACAATGCTCAAACAAGATGTTTATTATAGGACTTTACTAAAAGTTTTAAAGGCAATAAAGCAATAAAGCTACATACGAATATAAATCCGGTCATATAAAAAGTCTCCGCGGTTTTTTGCTAAATTTTTGAACAAAAATTTTACTATTTATGTACTAACAATACCATCGTTTTTAGCTTTGGCACAACAAAATTCTACAACTAAAATGAAAACTTATAATGTGTTACAATATAATAATCAGCCATAGACTAAACACACTCTCACTCTTTCACCTCGTTTGATTATATAATCTTCCTTCTTTGGATTATCATACGATTTAAAATACATTCCTACGTCGTTATGCGGCGCTTATGTTAACAAAACAATTCTGGAGTCCTGCTGCCCTCATTGCATACGTATACTATACCGCCCACTGTTGGCGGAAGCCATGGGGCATGCCAATTAAAGTTGTCTTACCGCAAGCGATTGTCAGCCGCTTCTGGGCCTGCCGCCCGCCTCACAAATCTTTGCGCCGCAGGAACACAAATTTTCTTACATTGTCTGCGGCAAACTGTTGGAACATTCCGGCGCATTTTCCGCCGCGCTGCACTTTTCATTTTTTATCGGCACCGCCTGTGCCGCTACCGTCACCACTAAAGCCGGCACCACCACCGTCACTGGCGCTTTCACTTCGCAAGGACCTAACGTAAAGAAAAAAGTTCAACGCCACCAAGTTTCCGCCACGGCGCGCCGTTCGGCATACATTTTACATGCCGAGTTTATCTAAATTCCGGAAAAGGATTTAACGACACAGAACATGAGCACGAGCAGTGAGAAGCAGTACCACCAGCCAGACTACGTCGTTGTTCGCCCTTCCCTTTCCCCCTAACGCGTCGTTCACCGAACAACGGGTAACTTATTCACACCGCACGCAAAGTTGTTTCGTGACAACACCGCATGAAGCAATGCGGTTAGTGTTTTCTTAATTGTTATGTTCTGCATTTTTCTTATGCAGCCATGATAATGGTGGGGCGCAGAGGCGTGGAGGGAGGGAGGTTGTGAAGAGAGCAACAGAAAAAGGATGAACTGAAATACGACCTACGCCTTGGTTTGTTGGTTGGTTGCGTGCTTGGTTCTCAGAACACCGAAGCGGTTTGGAATAGATTACCATTCGGTAACTAAATACTCAGACTAATGCGGTTATAAATTAATAAAACGAAGAAAAGTTTTTTTTTCATCCAGAAAGTGTAATTGTGTACTTTATTTCGTAAAGCTCATTAAATAGATTTCTTTAAAATAAAATAAAAAAATAGCATTAAGTAAAATAACATTTTAAAAAATATCCCTTCATTTTGCATATTTTTTAATATTTTCTTTTCTTTTTAATATATATATTTTCTTTCAAATATTTACTACTAAAATTTCACTACTAATGTTTTCAGAGATATTAGTCTTGAAATATTCCGAGTATTTTTTTAACGAATAAATAATAAAAACCGGCTTTTAAAATTGTTTTATATATAATTTTATTTAATTCATTTTATTTATTACTAGAACCACAGAAAATACAACATAATGCATTTTCGTTACTATTTTCTTGTGTTGCTTTGATTTTACATACATAACTATTAACAATATAAAAACCTACAATAATTGGAAACAAAATTTAAATGCAAAGTTTTTATCGTACTCTTACTCTTCTATTTTAATCATATTTATGTATGCACACAGTGTCTCCGCGAGAGATTTATACAGTCATGACAAAGCTCAGAGAGAGGAGCATTTCTCATGCCCTGAAGAGAATGCAATTGACTACATAATGCTCTCTATTTTATGGCATCTTCATCAACGTTGTTATTGTTGTGTTTGATATCGTCATTATGACTAAAATCAAGATAGGTTGAAATATACTCGTGTGTTAACATACGCCATGAGTTTCATAGAGTCCGTGCGTTTACAACAATAGTTTTTTAGTATTGTATTTAACGCTCTCTCTCTTTCTCGACCTCTGTCCAATGTTTAATACCTGCAAGAATCTGTCGTGAGGACTCCGTGTAAGTTAAAAAAGAGAGAAATTAATTCGACCTGAGTGAACCGCGTTGCTGCCAAATAATAAAAAAATTTAGTAAGTACTGTACATAAGCTTCGTAAATTACAAAAAGCAATAATGATTGATAAACAATTGTTTTTTTTACTTATATAAAAGGCGATGAAGTCAATGAATAATGCTTATAACATTAAATGTTTTCGTATGCAAATGCAAACGCGCCTATGCTAGTGTGTGTATGTGTGTCAACTTACACACACCAACGCATATACGATCCACAGTTATTTATTGCATGCCTGCGTAAATCTATTCTAAATGTTTATATATTTACAAATTGCATTTAAATCCTATGAAGTTACCCACATATTTTTGTTTTTTAATTGATTTGAGTAAAAATTTCGCTTCGTATCACCAAATGTCAAATGCAATGCAAAGATTTTGATTTTACTTTAAAGGTTGTTGGTTTTGTTGTTTTTGCTGTTGTTGTTGTTGTTGTTGATAAATTATTCATTATTCAGTTAACCGTTTCTGCACAGCAACATATTTTATTGCCATGACTTTGTGTCCTTTTGATTTTTTGTTTCGTTTCGTTTGCATTTTTCTCTTTTTCCGGCGACCGGTTTTGTTTTTTTTATTGTGTTTGTGTTTGTGTTTGTGTTTGTTTTTTTTTTTTGTTGCTTTATACTCGTATATGTATACATATTTGTGTCCTGCCTGCTTGCTTGCTAATTTTTAATTGTTTTTGTTAGTTTGGAATTTTTAATTATCAGCGCCTTTGTTCGTTTGTTCCGCCCTGCTTATAATAATAATAATTATTTAATATTATTTTTGAAAAATATTGTATTAATTTGCGACTCGGTGTTTCAGCAACCATTCATTCATTCATTGTTTATATTCAATTAACCAAACAATGAAAAAAAATTGCACAAAAAAATTATGAAAATAAAACTACATACATATGTACATAATAGTGATAATTTAAGCGACAAAAACTCAGTAAAACCGCTTCAGTTCTTCTTTAAATATAATGCGCTAAAAATTAGAAAAAAAAACCGTATGCAATTTGTGCATTTTTCATAGATGGTCATGAAATACGTTTTCTTTTTGATAATTTCAATAAAATATTTTCTTAACATTATTATACAAGTATGTATTCTTTTTTTATCATTATAAAAATTTTTTTATACAATACAATAATACACATGAGATATATTGGTTGAGTGAGATATTTCCAAGGTACAATACAACGAACGAATTAGAGACGACAACTTACGTAATAACTCTATACATAATACAATACATACTCGTAAATGTATGTAGTATATATAAAATTTCTAAGCTAATACTATTATACGCTATTTTAGTCATACACGCATATCGGAAAAGTTATATACATATGTATGTATGTATGCATGTACATAGTTAGTTATCTAAAGTTATCGACTATCAGGAAAGTAACCTAAAATTTTTCATATGATTTTAATCAATTACTAATTGTTTCTTCTTTTTTTATTAGTACTCGTATTTGTTTTACAAGATTTTCTTTTTTAATCTGAATATTTTTTTATTAAAGATTCCTACAAAAATTCCTTGGAATTACAAGAGACATGCAAAATTATTGTTTATACGTGTATGATACTGTTGTATTTTTTTTGTTCGTCTTAATTAGTTCCCATTTTCTTAACACTTTTAACGATACCTACTTTTATTTTGAAAATCGTTTGGCAACTTTCTTGAACTCTCTCTCTTTTATCTAAGGATTAAAAATTATACAATATACTCGTATTTAAATAAGTTCTTCTAATTCCATTCACAATTAAGATAGAGATTTACATACATTACTTTTTTTAATGGTACATACATACTTTTCATACAGAAGACTGTGAGCAGTTCCCAAGAGCTTCAATTTCTCTACGTCTATGAAGTCTGATGAGAGACAGAAGGAAAAAAGTACGAAAAATTACAAGACCTTTCCTCATAATTTAAAGAATATCATCGTCATTACTTATTCGAATATTTCTACTCAATAAAACGGAAACCATAATACCATGAAACAATAACTTATTCCTCACTAACCCGAGAAAAAATCCAAAAATCTAGTTTGGAATTCGAGAGAATAAAGATCAATTTAAATTCTTTAATACCTAAATTAATTGTCACGAATCCATTTAAAATTTATAGATCTTTGAAATAATTTGAAATTTGAATCGTCGTCTCTCAGGAACCGCGCCCCTATATGACTTCCTTCTAAGTACCAACCCTTTGAGATCAATGACCAACGTTTCTCAAATCTCATTTCATCTCATATCATTTCGAAAATGCTATTCGATTACATATAGTTGTATATAACAGATACCGGAGCTGTTTGAGTCCATCATTTTTCAAATTTAACTAATTCCTCTTATCTCAAGCACCCTGACAAGTTCGATGGCAACAAGCTTGTCGTATCAACCCTTCTGGTATTGTACGATATAAATCGTAATGTTGGTCATTGAACTTTTCCGGGTGTATTGAATTTTAATTTCAAATAATTACATACACCATCTCTTCCTACTTCTTTATCACAGGGCCGTATCGCCGACCCTGTGAGAGTCCTATAGTCATACGGTGCTCTCCCGCTTTATCATCAAAGGAGTCTGGACGGTAACTTCTTCCTCCGGCAAGCAACTGCTAACGCCACTGTTAACGCCAATGTTAACGACACCGCCACCGCCACCGCCACCGCCACTACCAATGCCGCCTGCTATACCGCTGCTACTGTTACCCAAACCTATACAGATTCGGGCTCGTTGACTATTTTGGCCCATGTGCTGCAATGCAATAGTGGCGCCAACACCCGAGGTCACGGCCGCTCCTAATGCACCCGCTGATGATGTGGCCATTTCTGCAATGTGCGCATGCTGCTGATGCGTATTTATTGTCGGTGGAAGTTGATGCAGTGACGCCGGCGGCATGGGCTGTATATGCCTCACAGCTGTTAAGCCACTATACGCCGGCCACATGGTATGGCTGGCCGTGTGTCGAGGCAGAGTACATTGAGCTACAGAATTCGAATAAATGTGCGGAGCATTATTCTGAAATTACAAGAGAAAAAGCATAATTTTTTAACACAAAAGGAGCTTTGTCGAAAATAATATCAAAGAGTTTGCTTTGTACATAGGTACATACGTACATATGTATGTAGGTATGCATCGTATATAGGTACTCGTAGTCATAAATCATAATGTCAATTTAAATCATAATGTATTTAAAACTTGATATTTACCTGAATAATATTGACAACATAAACTTTGGCCGCTGCCGTTTTGTTTCTTATAAATAATTATACTCATAACTCCTCTAGAGTTAAAACTTTTATAGAATTTTGGTAACTTTTCTATGGTACGAGCATTTAACCATTAAGAACTTTGTGAAATATTTCCAGCTCATAAAATTGCTCTTTTGTCATTTTTCCGACATTTTTCTGCTAATAATAGCACACACACACGCGCACAAACACACGCACGCACAAACACACACATGCACATGGCTAAACCCATATTCGCATACACATACACACACACACACACACATAAAATAATATCACTTACACATGAGTAATTTTTCTCTTTTTTATTGAGTTACAAAAAAACACAATTTTTTTACAATAATGGAATTGAAAGAGATTATTGAAAAAGGGGCTGAGGGGGATGACAGTATTAGAGGTGGCAAGGGGTTGCGGGGGAGGGTGATTGCAGCAACTTCTCATAATCAGCTGTCTCTCGTTAAACACCAAAAAACCTAATTTCCGCACAAGAATGTGTCTTTAAGTCATAATTTTAGTTTTATTAAAAATACTATCCTCAGCTGGTTGCAGTATCCATCCTTTCAGCCACACTCACACCACCATTTTTTTTCTCTCTCTCCCTATCTCTCCAATTATACTAACTTTCTTTACGTTGAATCTATCTACATACAAATCTACATACTTATCTTTACAATATATAGCTACGTCTCTCGGTTTCCTTACCATCGAAAGTGTGGCTAAAGACGGAGGCTGCGTGCCATTCCTTAGAGTACAGTAACCCATGGCATTGTGCGTTGTATGAAGGGTCATGCCGGCAGCATTGAATTGCGGCGGCGGAGAACTGCTGGCGGCTGCCAGGAGCTCTCTGGTCGGACTAGACGTAGTGTCGATGGTTGAAATGTGCTGCTGCCTGCGTCTTATTGAATCCATCTGAAAAAGGATAATAAAAGCGATAAAATCTTCGAAAAGTGAATGAGAGACTGTTCGAATTATCATCATGAACCAGATGGATATTAGCTATAAAAATTTCTATAACAGTGTAGAAGTAAACATACACGTATGATATGTATACATGTATGTACGTACATACATACATAAAAGTTGTAATACTTTTATTAATTATGTATTGTATTTTGAAAAGAACTTTACTTTGTTGATCGACAGCAGAAGTTATTTGAAAAGTACTAAACATTTTTCCTAACCAACTGATTGTTGAAAACCTCTTTCAATACAGCGGCGCACCAAATAAGCCACCACAATTTCAATTTATCCAGTCCCACTCTAGCCCCTTTAAGGTGACGTTAAGAGGTCAACAGCAGCAGTTCTTGCTCTCTCGGCAAACTATGAATTCATCTTTATGGTTTTCGCTTGTATTTCGTTTGTATGCATTGATCCGTAAGATTGGAAAATCATTGTATCAAGAAGGCACAGGGCACAATACAATGATGCCACCACTCAATCGCTGCACTCACCTGATCATCCGAGTCAATGGTTTCGGGTATTATGTCCGGGTTCTTCTCATCGCTCTCGTTGCCATCGATTTCCTTGCTTCCGGAGCTCTTATCGCTGGCTCCAGGCGAGCAGTCCCTCGAAGTGTTGTCGTTCAGGAACTCCTTGCGTCGTCGCCGTCGGCCGGCACTTTTGCACGGTATCCGCAGAGCCAGAACGACTGCCAAGCCGGCCACCATTACCGCTAACGTTAAACCGATTGTTAACGACATCACTGGCGAAAATAAGAAAGCTGCCTGTGGTTTCTCTGCGTAGGACGAAATGGGAAGGCGACGAAGGCGGGAAGAGAAGACAGTTGAGAATAAGCCGAAATGAAAATGGAAAAAGTATCCTCGATGAGCTGGTCGGTGGCAGAGCAGGACTGCTTGCCGGCAAAGTGGTACTTGAATAAAAGGAAATTAAGTATACTTCCAGAAATTAAATATCAGATTTTCGCAGTTCTTGGCTGAATTTCTTTTCTATGCGGCTTCTAGTTTCTTCTTCTGTTAGCGATGGGTTTGTTTTCTGTTTTCTGTTTTTTTGTTCATATCATATTATTTTCTTTTATTTTCAGGGTGAAAAGCACCAAAGGGCATTAAGGGTTTATTTTGGTTAAACTCTGCCAAAGATAAAGCAAAAGAGGCAAAGACGACGGACCGAAATTCTTTCAGGCTCGTAAATTCTGGTGTTGACGTGCTCAAACCGAAATCGAGGAAGGACTAAATTTCCGAAGGCGAACGAAGCAAATTTGTAATTTTAAAATGGCTTTTATTCCTTTGAAAGCATAAACACAAAATACGCTTTTGTGTTGTTATACGTACATTGTATGTACGTATTTGTAAAAGGCTTAGTAGTAAAAGTTTTTCGACTTTTTGTTAGCAAAAAAGTATACATACATATGTACATACGTACGAGTATGTAATATGTTTGCGGTTAGAGCGGCGGCGGTACCAAGGAGAGGGTCGAACCAGAAGGAAAAGCATTAAATAGTTCTCAGCATGTTTCACTTTCGCAGGCGAAAACTTTAAAGCAAAATTACCTTTCCCGAGTTTTAGGTACGTATGTATTGTAAGTATGTATGTATGTATGTATGACGTAGCGAGTAAATCCAACTACAACGAACCGTACTAACCGCTAAAGCAACAACACCCTTCGTCATTGCCTTCTTTCAGCAACCAACCAACAGCCTCTCTGTGGCTGCCACTGAAGAGAAAACTATTCGACAATAAAATCTTTCTCTCTTTAAATGGAAAAAAGCTCTTTCCTTTTTTCTCATGTTAATGATTTTTTTGTATATGTATCATTAAAGAAATTATTCTTTTTTATTTTAATGGAGGCTTTAGACTTCAGAGAAGATACTATTAATCTAAGAATTCTTAGAAAAGAATTCAAAAGAATCCAAATATTGAGATCGTATATTTTTTACGACTAATATTTTTATTCAAAATTTAGGATAAAATAAAAAGGAACGCAATATATTTCCTTCAAGGAAATATTAAGAGTATTGTATAATTCTAATATTTAATACTTCCATAATTTTATTTTATTTTATTTTACTCTTAATATGAATTTTTAATTATTGTCTTAAAAAATTAGCGACTCATCAACTAGATCTCAACAACTAAAATCTATAAAAGATAATGGACAATTCTATAATTTAAAAGTTTCGAGACGAACGAATACGTCTCGACGCGATCAACGATTTTAATCAGACATAAAAACTTCTTCTTTCCACTCACCCTGTTCAGATGTCAGCTGTTTTTCGGGCATTCGCAACATGGCCGCATTTAGATTGGTTGGATCTGAGCGCCCCTTGGAATTAAACGCATAAATGGATAACGAATAATAATTACCCGGTGACAAAGCGGCAACAGAAAATCTGGGTGCCGTTGAGGTAATGTTAGCTTTCACTTCCTAAAAAAACACAATAAAACGGAAAAAATATTATCTTAAAGCATTACTAATATAGCTTTGTTATTTTAATTATTTTTAAAATTACTAAACAAATATTAGTTGATTGAATAGTCAGAGGGCTTTTTTGTAGGCTTTTTTGTATTTTAAATTAGAATTAGATTATGTGTTAGCAAACCCATTTTATGCTTTTGTTTTAATATAGTGAAATCATTAAATAACTTTGTTTTAATTTTAGCTCCTTTTCTCATTGATTTTCTTTCCTTTTCTGAGTAGTAAGATTTTAATCTAGAAAGTTTTTAAATTGGAAAACTTACGTTGGTATGCATGTCCTTCAGTTCGAGCAGAAATAGTTGTGGGAGGCCGCCGTTAAACCCATCACTGCATGTGACAGTTAGAGATGTCATAGATATGTTATTCAAAGTGCAATTATGCACTTGATCTGGTCGTCCTGTGGGTAAAGTGGAAAAGTTGGACGACAGCTTAAAACAAAATTGAATTAAAATAAAATTTTCGCTTTCTATTTCCTTTTGGTGGTAAACCCCTACGTCCATTCCTGCCTCTCTTACTTTAAATTGAATTTAAGTGATTATTCTAAGAACCCTTTCAACGCTTTCAACTCTTAATAGTATGTATGTACTTTAATTTAATCAATGATTTTAACTACATTTTAAGTTATTTAAAGTATTTTGAAAATGTTTATATTATTTATTATTAAATTGTAAATTAATATCTTACCAGCTGCTATAATGTGAAATACGCATGGCACTCTTTGACGACCTATTTTATTGGAAGCCATACAAAGTAATGTACCATAATCCAATTCTGTGATCGGTGTATAGGTCACTATCGAAGATGTACCTTACAAAAAGAAAGGAGAAAAAACATTATTTTTTATATATTGTAATATTATTATAACCAAAAAGAAATTATATATATTCGTAAATATGTTAAATTATTTTTTTTTTATAATTAGTATTTCGAATATTTTGCACCTCGACTAACAATGAACAAGTTATGAAATGATTCAAGCCATAAAGCCAATAGTTTAATAAACTATTTTTGTTTATTAAAACCAAAAAATTTTTAACCATTTAAACCAAAAAAAATAGAAAAAAATATTTATAAAAATTGGTTTATAAACCATTTGTGTATTGAATTTTCAATAATACTATAATACTACAGTGTTATATAAACCAATATTATATACATATGTATGTACAAAACTGTGCTATATACAAAATAAAGGTGCTATAAACAAAACATGTGCTTCTATATGTTATTTATTATTCCTCCAGCAATCTCAAAACCTTTTACGAAATCGCATCACTTTGCCATCTCCTCACCTGATCTTGTTATATGATTGGTGGCAACATCAATGCTCTCGGCAGAGTTGTTAAATGTCCAACTAAATTCGACATCTGGTGGATTCGCATCTACGGTACATCTTATTCTGGCATCTTCCTGCTTAGCAACGCCATAAATTCGGGGCTGGTTTGGCATACACGTAGGAGCATCTACACACATACAAATACACATGTATATAAAAAATATTTAGAAAAAGGAAAGCGTACTTAATTAGTTTTCTAGATTTTACTGCACTCATTTTGGGTTATGACTAAGTCATTTCTCAGCAAAACTATCTCTGTTTTAATGAAGTCTTAAGACTCTGGCAGGGACATGCTCATGTGGGCGCCCTCACCCAACCCGTTAGAGTGCGATAAGGTTACTATTTTTGCCGCTATTAAAACCTCATTCCACACAAATGGGTCAAAGCTTTTAGGCTGTGCTCCCAAAGCGCGTTCTCTCGACAAATTAACGTTAATACTCAGCATGAAAAAACTTTTCTCACCAATCTATAATACTTTGGTGCTCCCTCGGCTTCCTTTCCCCCCCCCCCCTCTTTTCCTCTCCGTTTACACTTAACAATCTCCACCCTCGATTTAACATAGTTTCCTTTTTATTACAATATACGAGTATACGATAACTGTCGAAATGCTTTAGCTTATAAATGAAAAGGTAGCCCTAAAGCCACCCTCTTTTGACACCACCCTACAGCAGCGCTCCCCTCCCACCCTACAGCAACCTTGAAAACGACCTGACCAAAAAAAGGGTCTTTTTTTCAATAGAGTTAAAATCTCATAATGAGCTTTACTCTTTTTACTTCTCTCTACGGAAAGAAACCACTATGGCTACTTCACACTTTCACACTTACAAAGTATATTAAGCAAAAATGGCGGGCTGACACCGTCCCCTTCGGCATTATAACCAACACATGAATAGTTGCCGGCTGTGGCTCTGGTCACGCCTTGCAGAACGAGTGAATGATTACTGATAATGACACCTTGCGAAATGTTATGCAGCAGTGGACGATCCTGATAAACAAGACGAAAAATATACATTCATGCAACAAAAAGAAACAAATATATTTAATGATAAATTAAATAGACAATATTTTTGTACTTATTAGAAATTCGGGTAAGTATTTTCTTTAAAAATCGTCCAAGTTTTGACAATATCAATAACATTTTTATTGATATTTTCAATTGTAATCCATGTTTTTTGATCAATTTTGTAAAAAATGTGCTCATCATAGTACTCGTACTTACATTATGACGCCAATCAACCTTATATACCGTCGGATGAGCAGACACCAAGCAATCAAAATAAACATCAGTGCCTTCTCTTATGACATTCGGATCCAAAGAGGTGCCCAACCGAACATAAGTTTCTGGAAAATCTAGAATTATCGAAAAAAAGAACAGAAAATTAAAAGTGAAATTTAGAAGTATACTAATTTTAAACAATTACAAGCGTATTAAAACCATTGAGAGAGTACATATGTATATGTATAAACAAAAATTAAATTTTTTTTAGTTTTAGTTTAAATGCATTTTTTAAAATTTAGTTAAAGGTTTTAAAGGTTTTAGTTGAATAAATGTTTAGTTTCAATAAAGTTCAAATAATGCAAATAACTTACACTGAATATCTAATCGCCATCCATCTTCTAATGGTTCCGATGGTACTGCGTGATTATAAGCTCTACAGGACAAATATTTACCAGAGTCTTCTCTACTAAATGTTATTGACAGAGTACTAGTCGTCTGATTTCCATCACTTGAGGTCTGTTAAAGAGAATAAAAGAGTTATTCAATTAAGAAAGTTTCTTGTTCTATTAATTACTGTAAGGCATTAAATATCTCTTAAACCATATCAAACACCCACCGTTTCGGTTGTTTTCTCCAATCTCATACCATCCTGCCACCATGTTATCACAGCTGGCGGTCGAGAGCCGGCACTTTGACATAAAAGGTCATAGCGCCGACCGGCTGAGAGAGCCTGATGTGCACCCAGTAATCTAACATTAAGAGGAGCAACTAAAAATACAACACCAATTCAAATGATTAATATCTCTTGTAATCGATTGGTTTATGTCGTAAAATGAAATATCACAATATCGTAAATACCATTATGGTTAGTTCTCTAATCAGTGCTATTTATTTTCATTTTCACCAAGTACGAGTATGTATCAATCCATACGGTCGGTTAATTAAGTATTCCATACACATCGTTAACTTACAATTCATATCAATTTGTACTATCGATTCTATTGGTGTTGCTCTCGGATGATTATTTGCTCTACATGTCAGTCTTGAGTTAAGATCCTCTCTACCAAGAGGTCCCAGCGTAATTTCTCCCTGCACAAATCTGCCGCCGGGTACAACGTTTGTTTCCGTTATCATTGGTATTCCATCGCGGTACCAACTTATCGTTGGCGTCGGTTTACCTAAAGCCAGACAAATTAAAATACGTGTATAATAATTATTTTATATCAAAGAGCATTCGCATTAATAATCATTAATATATAAAATATAGTGATATTGAGAATTGATTTATAAATAAATACATACGAGTATACGATATAATAGAACTCACCTCCATAAACTTCACATTTCAGAGACGCCATATCTCCTTCATTATAAGGACCAACTACAGTTGATCTATCAGCATCCGTTTCATCTCTTATGACTATTCGTTCTGGTGGAGCTGAAAAGAGGAATAGCTACAATTCAGAGGACCCTATAGCTATACTTAAGCGACCATCTTTATAAAGACTTTTCAAGAGAAAATAACAAGATTATTTACAATTTTTTATTATTTTCTTGTATCAAAATATGATTTTAAAAACTGTAATATTTTGAGTTGAGTTTAAAGTATTTCAGTAATTCGTGTTTTATGCTTTGAGTTCAACTTTAAATCTAGTTTTTCATGATGTAACTCCATAAAGTTATATAATATCTTGTTTATAACAACAAAAACAACAACGACAATAAAATTGTATAAAATATTACTTACTGATAACCGTTAAATGAATTTTACTGTTGCGTGTTTGTGCTTTTAGAAAATCCACCCGACATCGATAAGTTCCGGAATCGGATTCGTGTGTACTTTGTATGGAGAGTTCTCCAGGTTCTTTATCGTATATGAAATAAGCTCGTCCGCCAAAGACCGTGTCATCTGACCATCTTTTAGCAGCTTTTGAACCGCCTACACGAATATCAACGCTAAAGGCAACGAACGACATCATTTTAGAATACTCGTACTATAATATGTTATCAAATAATAAATATATGTATTTATTATATCCTATTAGCCTATAAATCATTTAAGAAATCGTTCTCTCTCTCTATCTCTTCATATATCCTCTACTCACCTGTATATTGGCGTTCCTTTATCTTCACGATACCATAAAATCAACACAGCATCATCTCCTTCATATGTACTAATATTGCACGGAAGATAAATGGTTTCACCGCTTAGAGCCTCCATTTTGTATGTTGGAACTGTTGCCAGATGCCATATTTCCAATTTTTTCCAAACAACACGCCCGTTGATTATCCATTCGGTTAGTGATATTAATGGCATTAAAGAAAATTTAAAAAAAACTGTTATAAAAACCTATTTAACTGCCTGTTAATTGTTTTTTCTGTATAAAAATTATGAATTATGAATGAAAGTTAATGCAAAATGTCAGCTTATCGTGTCAAATTACATAGCCTGACATGACAGTTCATTATGCCATCGATTACTATGCAAATTACTGTCAGATTGCATTCTACTCGTATATTAAGACGTTACTGAGCATACAGTGGGTATACGATAATATCGTTGATACATTTTATGTATTAACGCAAATTAATGGCAGAGAAAAATAATATTAAGAGTCGGTGGTAAATTTTTCATTTTCATAATGAGTACACAATAATGACCGGCATTAAAGACCGACAAATATTCATACCATGATGAGAATATATACGCATAAATATATGTATGTAAATTATTCCAGATTCATTTTAATTGCTTTCACACTGTTCTATAATATCTTTCTGGCCTCTATCTCCCTCCCTCCCTCTCTCCCTCTCTTTTTCTCTCTGCACACCTTCTCTTATCTGACTTCATGTGGAAGAGTGGAACGAAAGAAGAATGATATGAATTTTATACAATATTTTATCAGAACTCGGGCAAGTTCTCTTTAAAGACATAACCACAGAAAAGAACGCAACAAGGCGTGTAAAAAACTATAATTTATTAGTAGGTTCCTATAAAATATCCAATAAAAACTAACAAATCTACCATCATATGGGAAAAATCCAATTATATACCAATTTTTAATTTTTTGGAAAGTATTTAAATAGTATTTAACTTCACAATTAGTCATGAAATAAACTATTTTCCTCTAATAACTACGTGTATGTCTATAAATCCATTTCAATTAATTTTTTCTACGTATTTTAGTGCATTTGGTGTTTGCAGAAGCAGGCCTAAATATGAAATATCAGTTATTGCTATTTCAATATCTGCGGCTGCTAAATCATGTCCGTCCTAGACGTTTTCTTTCGAGCTTTGTGAACACGACTTTTTACAGACCTACGCTTGTGTCTTTCGTAGCCGCCCCAAAATTTCGAAAAATTTCGATCGAATAATTATACCTTTATTACTAATAAACAAGTGAGAGAAACTGAGGTTTTAATAAAAACTTTATGAAAAGAAATGGTCATAAAGGATAATTTTTAGGGCTTTAAATTAATAGGAAGAAGCAGAAGGAGTGGAGAGGAGAGGAACTACAGATATTTTTTATTCATAAACAACATTTTTATTTATGTGATCATCAATTCAACATGTTGGTGGTACCTTGGAACGGTGCAAAGGATTGTTGTACGAGTATGCTTGACCTCCGTTTGAAAGTGTATGAAACAGTCGTAAAATATGTACGGTGCATGAAAAAATTATTTTATTTGGACGAAAGGCTCAAAATGTTCACATTTTACATAAAACAATAGCAAAAAAACCATCGGCAAGCTAGATATGTACGAGTTGTATGAGCAATTTCCTGTCCGGAAACGTTACCAATCTAATAATAAAGTTATCTTCGTTAAGAATTATAACATTCTTCTTATTCTTCGATTTTTATTTTGGAATATGAGGAAAATTAATTTGTAAGAGAAAATATTAAAAATCCGTTATAAACCTTTAGAAGTTAGAAAAGCTTATTTTCAGATTGGTATAAATAACATTTAAACCTTAAACTTAACTAATTCCAAATCATGTGCGAAGCGAAGGATTGTTGTTTAATAAATTTCTCAAATACGGAAATATTTGTACATACGGAAATATGTATTGTATTTATACATACAATACATACATACATACATAATCAAATTATTGATTAATAATTACTTGATCAGAGAACATTTTTTAACGTTTTTACGGTTTTGTTAATAACCAGACTTAGCCATCAGATAAAAAGTTAAAAAAAATCTAGAAATAATTCAAATTAACCATAATTATATGGTTAATTATATGGTATAGTTTTAAGAAAATGTAAATAAATTGCAGCTATTTTTTGGTTTAAAATAGTCGATTAAAAATATCATACATATTCCTTTTTGACATGTCTTTATTAAAAAGTATGGCAAATTAGTTATTTTCGTATTTTTTGTATGTTTCTTACAAAAATAAGTAGGAAGACATATTTCGGTAGATATACATACATATGTATGTATTTATGAGTTGACTATTTCTAGTCCGTCTGCAAAAATTCTTAGCAGCAAATTCTGAATTCGAGTTAAGCCCTAAATTTTACCAAACAACAATAACATATTGGAATTGTACACTTCTATTGTTCTCATTCTTCATTTCATTTGAGAAAGAGCACGCAAATCTTTCGGGGGAAAGGACAAAAGTCCTTGAAACTTTTAAACTAAACTAAACTAAACTACAAGAAAAATTGTTTAAAGAAACATATTCTTGGCTAAAGGTTATTCTCTTTCGATTTGGGTAATTGGCAAGACACAAGGACTTAACATGTTGACATTTACTGTATGTATTATATATTTCTCTTTAGTATCCATAAAATGAGGTGCCATTGGTAAGTCCAACAACTTGAAGCTGGTAAAATCTGCTTATTTATGGAGTAGAATGTTAGGCCTGGGAGATGGATAGTTTTTTCTGTGTCGTTCTAAGTCTTTAACATGGTTGAATTCTTCAATTTATTCAATAAAATTTAAAGGTATTGAGAAGATGACAATACCATAAACCATGTTCTTTGGATGGATCAAAATTATTTTATTTTATTTATTTAGCTTTTATTTTACTTATTTTTTTTTTTTTTTTGGTTTACGTAAAATACTAAAGAATAGACTCCCAGAAAGAAAAGACTGATGAAAGTAAGCAATTTTTGTGAGGTAATGAAGGAAAAAACTTCCTTCATTAAAGAAACTAGATTTTAAGAAGGAAGATATGTAGATACTAAATGATTTTTACAAAAAACTTTGAGAATATAATATTTGTAAATATAAAAATAAATAAAGGCTATATTGAAAAATATATTTATTTATGAATGCACTTTTGTTAGAAATTCAAAGCATATTGAATAAATAAAGCTTTTTTCTAATATTGTAATATGCGTGTGCATATATTGTAGAGTTATGTAGTTGTATGTATCAACTGACCATCTTTTACTCCCGTAGAGAAATCCCAAATTTCTGATAGGAACAATAGGAACCATAAAAGCGTCTCCATGTCTCCCTCATTTAAGCATTTGGACGATATGAAATGTTTGTTAATCCAGTTCATGTGCGTTAATCCTACACTCTTCGTTCAACAAGAAAGACATATATCGCATGTAACTGCAATCACGCCAAACATTCGATTAGACCGTTGCAGCAGTCATTAGTTACAGCTGTACACTTGGCATACCAATACACGTATCCATTCATCTATTATTTACTTTACACACGTATACAATGTTACGCGAATATTTTCGAGTGGATTTTCTATTGCCGACAATGTCGAAATGCAATCACTTGGAAAACAAGCCACCACAACAGTTTCGACCTTTATCACACCCATCATCCTTCTCGCCTTTAGACAAAGGACAACTTTTTTCCAACAACATCGCATTAAAAAAACAGCTTAATTAGCTGCTGCTAGTCGTCACGTCACATCACATCACTTCACACTGCTCCATACACAAGAGGAGAGCTCCAAAATCTCTAAAATTCCTTTTTATTTTCAATTTTCTTTTTGCAAACTAATCCATTGAATGTATAATATACTCGTGCAGCTGTGTTGATGCATGTATTTGTTGCACGTACATACATATAAAGAAATGTGTACTTGCTCAATTTCAAACTTTAATGTGCACTTGAGTTTCCGTGAGACACACACACACCACTACAAAAACCGGAAACGGAAAAATTAAACGTTTATTTGTTTTCACCTTTCTTAATTTTAGGCATTTTAATTTTAAATTTCTTTTGGTGTTTCACAGAAAACTTGCTTGCCGTATCGTATGTATGTATATCTTGCACAGAACCAAACCATACCGGACCGACCGGACTCAAGACAGTCGCACCAACGAACCAACAACGAAACCGCACATTCCCTTAAACAACTCCGAAATCACACTAACATTATAATCTCAAAATGTCAAGCTGAATCCTACCTGGCCAACTTCTGGAAAATGAGCTTTATTCCGCGCAAGCGCCAAGCATCGGGAAAAACAAGAGCGAGAGAGCGAGAGAGAGCGCGCCAAAGAATATGAAAACACAGCTTTTACGCTCTTGATACTGACTCGAACAGTTAATATATGTATATGATAGGTATACATAAAGATAGATACTCGTATAAGTTCGAGAGTTAGATAGATACCTACTGCAAAATGCATTGAGTTAGGATACGCAATTGGCCCGATTCCGAATGTAATCAAACAAGTAATAGCAACGTTGTACTCGTATGTATGTATGTATGTATATTTTTTCATTGAAGTCTTTTACCTCTAAACTGACGAACTTCGCAATAATTCATTACTTTTCGGAGATTCTACACTGTTCGAAATACTTTTATATACATATTTCGAAACCTTTTCACTAAATAAAATAATTAAATTAATATAAAAATAATAAAATTATAAAAATAATTAAATAATAAAATTTCACTAAAATTTTATATTGACGGTTTTATAAAAATTTTTATTTTCTTTTTTTTTTTTTGAATCAAGTTTAATTCTAGATTTTCCTTGTTATTCTTTCAGTTTAATTTTAATGACAGAAGTACTTAAAAATAAAACTTAACTATAGGTAACAAAGTCATTCCAAAAATTTTTTATCCCTTGGTGACTCGGTGCTACCGGTGACTATTCCATTATTGTTGTTAAGTGTGGGTTCATGTACGTTCTGGGAGTTATTTTCCTTGCAATCTGCTTCATCTGAAAGTTCGAATAATTTCATAATTAAATAGTCAAAAAACAAGTCAACAAAACAAAAGCAAGTCAAAAAACTTTAGTATAAAAATTAAACACGCGAATAAAAAATGTGTTTATTTTTAATGTTTCTTAATACTTACTTTTGATCTGTATTTCGACGGACACGGGGTTCGCTTCATGAGTATTGCCATTGAGTTCTTCTTTCGTTTCTTCTATTTCTTTACTTTCAATGTCCTCTTCGACCATTGTAACATCACTGTGCACCACTATGTTATTTATTTCGTGGTTGGTACAATCGTCCTCTGAAATCTTAAAGCGATCTTCTATCTCGGCTATTTCTTTATTTACAGCCTCCTTCTTTTGAGTCATTTCTTTCTTTAAAGCGTTGCGCGAATCTGTGAGAAGACTCTCCGCTGTTTTGCTCAAAACGCGTGGCCTGAAATATATGCATGGCTTGGTTTTAGTCTTTATGTGGCCCTTCAGAAACTTCTGGGACGATTCCCAGGCTTCATAATCCTTGAGTCGACTCATTTTCAATTCCAATTTACGAATTTCCATTTGTTTTCGCTTTCGATCCAGAAACAACAATTCTCGTTCCTTCTTCATGCTCTCCCTTTCCTTCATCTGTTGTTGTTCTAGCTTTTTCTCAATTTGAGCCTTTTTTTCCTCTTTCTGTTTCAATCGTGATTCTTCCAGGCAAAATTTTTGTAGAGTGCCTAATAATGAACCAAACATCCGCCTATTTCGGGCTCTAGACTCAGCGTCTGAACACTGTGCAGCAACGATTTCCTGACGGGTTGGTAGCTCACGAATTACCCGTGAATTCAGACGAGGTCTAAATTCGTCATCTGTGTTACGTGGTGGCGGTGCAGACAGACGATTGAAAACAGACTTTGAATCCAAATTACGTCTCTTATATCCTGAACTAACATTGTCTTTTGATCCTGCTTTTTCCGAATCGTTTCGTTTAAAATCGTTATACTTGTCGAATCTATGGAAAAAAGATATTTAGTCTTTATTTCTTCAGACAATATACAAAAATTCAAAGTAGATACTCATATCTTAGTTCTTAAAGTAACTCTTAGTGGTACAGATATGTACACACACCAAAACTACTACAAGACTTTCAAAATAACGAAAATGTAATCTGAAATAAAGTTTTTCTGATTTGTTGCAGTTATTAAAAAACATTTTGCCAACCTCTTAGGTTTTAATTAAATGTCAAAATTTTTTTTACGCTAATACCTCGTATCAACATTTTCACATAACCACTTCATTTCCCATTCACAAGAAACTAATCGCACGGGACGAAACCAAATTAAATAAACATAACTAATTTACTTGAAAAATCCATATTTTTTAAGAAAACAATACAATTATTAGGGGTTTAAAACTCGTTTACAACTTTTAGCGGGATAAAGGAAACGTTCTTCTAAACAAACCAGCTATTAAATCACCTTGGAATATCCTTAGGATCACGACCAACTATTCGACGAATATTATCATTTAAGGTTATTAACGTATTTTTTGCTTTATCCAATTCCTGTTCCAAAGAGCAGTAAGATTGTATATACTCCATTTCCATACTTTTATTTTCAAATAATTCCGGTTACTTCGGTCAAAATTGTACCGTAGAAAAACAAACTAAAACCCAGCTCCCAAATCTAAAGCACCTCGTCAAAAAATTTGTTCTGCATTATTGCCGTTAGATATTACAAGGCGACGATAAATATCGAAAATGAGAATGGGACCGGCATCTGGTTCACACGTAAACTCTTTAAAAGGGGCTAACAAAAAAGTAGATAAAATATGTTATAAAATAAAAAAATTTAGTGTCAAATAAAATAAAAAGGAAAGTACGAGTTTTCTAGCAAAAAATAAATCGATATGTGTATTTGGCGGTATTCGGTGCTTATGAAACATTGCTTATAGAGAAGTTTTTAAAAACCGGGAGAATTTTATGTGAAAAATTATATTCAATTTTCAATTTAAAAATTTTAAACTCTTTTTCAATATTTTCTCTTCAAGAAATTTCGAAGAATAATGAAATTCGTTCTCATTTGTATAAAGCCTAAACTATAATACGAGTATGCTGCAGCCTGAATATGCTACTGTCAAAATTCAACTTAATTATGTCAAACCATATAAACAGCTGTTTCCGTACGAAAGTAGGATTGGATTCGATACTTGCTTAAGCAAGAAAAATTGAACGAAACATAACGAAACTTGCTTCTCCGCAATTATAGTTGCGAGAAACGACAAATTTCTGTGTTATCGCTGGCTAAAGTAGGCAGAAGTCTGTATAATGACATTATAGTTCAGTCTAAACTTGACTTGTGTACAAATTTTTCAACGACCACACTTGCAAGCTCGTTATCGAGAAGCCTATTATATCCAGTGTGGATGGAGCCCCTAAAAATAATTATATGACGGTGTTTACACATGCGACGGATTGCATACCTCAAATTCCACCTACATGTTCACATGATGGCGACGAATCGCAATTATGCTTGTATTTTCGTTGCTGTTTTGTCTAGTTTACCATTTGAAAACAGTTAATATATGCAACACGTCGTTCTTTCTTACTAAAGTGAAATATTGCTTTTTCTTTCAAATAAAAGTGCGAACCCTCGCACGTGTAAACAGAGTCTGTTATCATCCAATTCAATCTGAAAATTAGCACCACTCTTTTCCCAATAAAATAATAGGTTCGCTCTTATAAATTATGTCAAAATTTACATTTGAAAGAAAACAAAAAAATGTATGTTTCACTCTCAGAAATTAAATATCGACAGTTCTATTTTTTTACTGGACGATATTTTGCCATTAAAAAAATAGAAAAAAGTAGCACGAAGGGAAATTATTTTCGTTCACACTTGCGTAAGTTCTCTCAGTAATCGAACGAGTTCCAGTAAAAAATTTTAAAAGTTTGTGCTTTCTAGTGCTAGCAAGCACGTTATAGAACGAACCTAATAATTTTTAAGGGTGATATTACATTGGAAATTTTTGATTGATCAAGCTGTCAAATTGTTCTTGTTTTCTGCAAAAAGCTGTCAACTTCTCATGCTTTAGATAGGTTTCTACAAAAAAAAGAAAACAATTTAACAGATTGATCAATCATAAATTTTCAATGCAATATCGCCCTACTTCGACGCTCATGTAAACTCTTACATGACATAATTGGGCAAGATGCATAAGATAAATGGAGAATCTTACACAATGCCGCATGAACGGATAAAAAACAATGGACATTAGTCGATTTTGAATTTTAAGAATCCTTAAATTGGCTGTTTAAATGCGTATACCGCAACTCACACCCGTACGCATTGCAGTAACGAATTAATTTTCGTTCGTAAAATTTAACCCCTCGCAAAACTACTTCACAACATACATTTTGCTTGAACCCAATAAACAGCCGAAGTTTTCCAACAACGCCCATTGAAATATACAACAAAAATCACCATCGGTACCAGTTTCCGCTTGAAAACTAATAAATATAGATACAAATTTATTGTTGCTTTATAGGTAGTTTTATAAGAACAACGTACAAGTACTCAAGTACACTAGTTTTATCGTTTCCGGTACATATTGAGACAATTCTTGCGTCTCCAAGCAGCACGACGTGATCCTCCCTTGGTTTGTGAATACCGATAACCTTTTCCAATTCCCCGAGAACTTTTTCCAGCAGAAGTCAGACCTCGCAATTCACGATGCTTATGAACGTGTTTACAAATCCAATTAATCTTTGCATCCCGACGAATAGCATTATGATGGGTATCAATCAAAATTACTTCGAAATATTTGTATGATGCATCTTGTGCAACCCAGTACGAATTTAGTACCCTGAGACCACCCAATCTGCGACCTACACGTTCCTGAAAATATAGAAACAATTAATAACTGCAGCAAGGATATCAATACTTATTATGAGTTTCTTAGTCAGACATCTAAGGAAGTTTTATTAATTGTCAACACAATCTTTAAGTGGTTATATTATCATCATTTGATAAATTATGAAATCAAAAACTGTAATTCTTCCTAGAATACCAAATGAAGCTCTTTAAAAATATAATTTACCTCGGCAATAGACTGAAGTCCTCGAGTTGGTTTCAATTCGTTTACACCATGACTTTTCGGTTTGCCATATGTACAACCCTTTGGAACTGGACGTTTTCGACCTCCTCGCCGTACGCGAATCCTGTAGATGACATACCCCTGCTTGGCACGGTAACCCAGACGGCGAGCCTTATCTGGTCTGGTTGGTCTTGGAGACCTATGCATCTTCGTCAGTTGGCGGTACTGCCAAACACGAATACGAAGCAAATAACGCATAACATCACTTTGCTTTTTCCTATACAACTCTTGTATGTATCGATAGGCGCCCATCTTGAAACTTTCTTGGCGATAGACCTAGCAACGAATTCAATTTGTTATTTTAAACAACTGTCACATCATCGGTCTATCATAGTGATCGATTAATCGATGGCAATGTTCTAAAAGGAATAAAAATATTAAAAACCAAGAAAAAACTGGCATATACATATATAATTTTCCACGTTTTTCAGATACATAAGGTAGGATCGACACAAGACTTCAGAATGGAGCATGGCCTGCTATATTTCATCACTTTATATTGCCAAAATTATATTTATTATACATTTATATAATTACCGAATTAAAACAGCCTACAAGAAAGAATTCATATTTATAAAGAGTAACTAATCCAATCTGCCAAAACCAACCTTACCTTTCCACAGAAAAAATATGAAAGACCGGATAATCACAAAGTTGGAAGCTTTTCAGCTTCAGTGGTGTATTTCATGAGGACATGGTGTAAACATAATTGGTAAGACTTGGTAGCACCTAATGTGTGGGCAACTTCTAAGTGTCATGTTACATTACACCCTTTTGACTGGACACATACCAAAACACCCATGCAAATAACGCCAAACATTGAGGATAAATACGAGTAACGGGGGACAATTCAT
Source organism: Conops quadrifasciatus (assembly GCA_949752815.1). Lineage (NCBI taxonomy): Eukaryota > Metazoa > Arthropoda > Insecta > Diptera > Conopidae > Conops > Conops quadrifasciatus. The sequence goes on from OX457078.1 coordinate 3,065,025, forward strand.
TTTCAATGGGGATTTATTTTGTCTCTCCATCAGATCAGACAATTTACATGAGGAGTCGGGGGAGTATTAAGATTTCTTATTACTTTCTGCTGGTCGACATTGCCGTTGTCGTTTTACATGAAATTTAAAAACTCTTTTACGATTTTATAGATTATTTACTTGACCGAGTTTGTTTGAGGTGTTTTTTAATGGTAGTGTGGTTGAGGTGTTTTTAATTTTATTGAAGTTAACAATAGTCCTGTTTCTTTTGTTCGAGACGTCTCATACAGTCCTCTACTAAATAAACACGGCTAATATCGACCCACACGGAAAAAAGGTTCACCATCACTGCGCTAGAGTAAAGATAACCTATAAATTTTTTTAATTACATGCAATTTCCTGTCTTGGATATCTTAAGAAAAAGGTTTTAATATTTCATACGTACTATTTTATATCATTATGTACTTAACAAAACTTTTACTAGGTACTTTTTTAGAGGTACATGAGATTAATAATACCAATTTTTACACCTGAGCCAAAAATTAATGGTTTCTATAAAAACCGTGCAATGCACAATGCCCTCATGTGGTGTGAAAAATTTATTTCCGAAACTTTTGCTTGTGCAGCATTGGTCTTCATTTGCTTTTGATTATTTTTAGTGTCAAAGTTGACATTTTGTAATTTTGTTTATTTTCCTCAGAGATTTCAGTGAACAAACATGGGACGGCGAAAATCAAAAAGGAAGCCTCCTCCAAAACGGAAAAATATAGTACCTTTGGATCAACAGTTTAATTGTCCCTTTTGCAATCATGAGAAATCCTGCGAAGTTAAAATGTGAGTAAAATAGTTCTTTGTTTTATAGCTTTCAAGTCTTTTTCATAATTTTCAAGGCATAGGTTTAAGTGGATGTTCCAAAGCGACTCACTTAAGCGTCTATAGACCTATTGCGCTGAAGGCATTATAGCTCGACTAAGACGAATTTGTTTACACCATATCGTATTAATAACATTTTGTTTTTAGGGACAAAAGTCGGAACACTGCAAGAATAACTTGTAGGGTCTGCCTGGAGGACTATCAAACATCAATTAACTTTCTTTCTGAACCAATAGATGTATATAATGACTGGGTGGATGCGTGTGAAAATGCAAATTAATGTACATATAAAGTCCGCACAGAAAAATCTCCAAAAAATTTTATTCATACCATAGTCATAAGTAATTCCTTTTTAAACTATTGTGAAAAAAGCATCATTAACAATGAGTGTTAGAACGAATTGCATTCCTGTCAAGTTTGGTTAGAAGACCAGCCGGCTTCAGCCATCTTCAGTGAGTTTTTTGTTCTGAAATTCGTTCCAAAACCCATCATTATCCAACCTTGTCGAAAAAACTTAACCAACATCAAGAAACGATCGTGACAAAGTTTTAATAAATAAACTAATCCTTTGAAATAGATATTTATTTCATAATTGTAAGTAAATATTTTGGAATGAAACTTGTAAATGTTACCAAAATTTTAACAATTATAAATTAAATTTCTTATATATAAATAAATAATATAATATAATGATAAATAAATAATATTTCTATGCAATAAAATAGTTTATACATGATTACAGGCTACTCGTATTTAGTTTCAAAAAAAAAAGACTAGATTGGTCTTAATTGCTTTAGTCCAATAATTTTCTTAATTTAATTTTCCCAATAATAGAAAAAGTATGTATGGGAACAGTTAAAAACCAGAGTGTCAAAGTCGAGACTGCATTCTGGGAAATTAGACTCTAAATTTAAAGTCCTAATTCGATCCTGATCTTGAACGGAAAGTAGTTACATCTCTAGGAGAAACACCTTGGTCAAAGAATAGAGTTCAAAAGATATAGAGAATCAAGTTTTACATACATTTCACTTTCAAGGGCTCATATTTTAAATATGCAAAATTTAGCTGGCACCATGGATGTATAGAAGGAGATTTTTTAAGGCCAACTCCATCGCAATAGTAAAAAATTCTAGAAAATTTACTTATCCTATTCGTAGTGTCTTCAATCTATGTTAAATATCTTAAAACATTCGTTCCAAATGAAAACAAAACATCCTTCGCATTATAGTCCTTTAAAAGTGGTTACGCGTTACGTTTTAAGTTACGTTATTTATCGGCCGATGTTGTAGATGTTCATAAAACAGATGTACTGTAGTACCTGCTTGAGAACGGGTTACATTGCGCTATTCAGTGTTTCCCAAATTTATGCTGCGAAAAAAGAGCGTTGCGTTGACAGTTTGTGTTCTTCCTTCTCTATTTATAAAGAACTTCCCTTTATAATTATGTCAAATATGAGAAAAAGTAAATAAAAATAAAAATCGTTGCCGTCGATGGTGCCGTCAAATGACAACACGTGCCGCTACTCTGGTTCTTTCTAATGGGGTTTGTGTACGTTTCTAGCAAACTTATCAAATCGGTCCCATGTTTATATTTAAAGGCTGTTTATATTTATAAAAACAAACAATTATACATATTTAGAAGTTTGTCTGACATAATTTTTGTTCAGGAAGTGTATTCTTATTACACGGTCACTTTTTATATTCTCTTTTTATTTGATATGTCGCATACATTAGCTTAAATGATTTAGGGGAACATTTCTGATCTACGAACGATTGACATATCGCTCGTTCCGCTTTGTTATTTTCGCATCGTTAACATTTTCCGATTTCTTATCCACCTTGAAATCGTTCGCTAACGATCGCTGATTTTACAACAACACTTTCAATAGTTCTTACGTCTAATCGTTCAAAATCCACATTTCTTACAACGATTTTGATAGAAATCGAAAACGGTGAATTGTCATACCAAACGTTTGGTACAAATCAGTCGTTGACATACATTTCAGCAGAAAATGTTTAGTTTCAGCATATCCACAAATTAAACTTCTTTCATAACATTATAATTATAACAGAGATTACAATCTCCGAGCCGAAACTTCAAAAAAATATTGATATAAAAGTGAAAACTGAACCAAAATTTTGTTTCACGACACACCATAATGTTGAATTTACCCCGACTGTTTAGGAGTTTCAGTTGTGAAAAAACATACATTTTAAAGACACAAATAAACTTGTCTAACTCCTAAACCATATGCTCTGTTGCGAATTTTCACTGGCACATTGTTATATTCTTCTTCTCTTTCAGAAATAGTATCGCGCAAAAAAACTCAGCCGCAAACAATTTACTAAAATTATGTTCTAAGGACGAATTTTTATTTCAAAATATAATGTTGGAAGAACCTGGGACCCCGAGCAGTTGCTCGGAATTTTTTTCCAAAAGTTGCCAAGTTTTATGACTTCGGTTTAATGGGGCGAACAATTTTAAAAATAAAAGTTTTGGTTTTTTGCTGTGTGAATTGTAAAAAAAGGCCGTTCTATCGTTTTTAAGGAAGGGAATTTTTTGAATTTTTATAAACATTTTTGCCTTGAAAATATTGACACTGTTTATAAATTTCTTGAAGTTTTACAAAACAAAACAAAAATATTTGAATATACATATATTGACATTTTATTTCAGAACAAAACAAAATTTAAAAACAAAAACAAAACAATATTAATAAATTATTCACACACTTGTTGATCAACCACTTTAATAGAGAAAAAAACCCACAAAAATAAATTTTTCCGAAAAAAACACCTCGACAGATCGATTTGCAATCTCTCAATCTCGCTAATATGTGCATATCAAAGAAATCCTTAGAGCCGTTTTCGACCTCAAAAAAGCTACTTTTATAGCTAATATTTTCATTTTACTTAAAAGTTTTTCATTCAATTAATAAAACTCATTTGGAACACATCAACGTATTTCTCATTCAGAAAGATTAACTGAAATACATATATAAAGCACATCGAATTTATTTTTGCTAGCACATTTTCACAAATGCAATATTTTTTTAGGTCAACACTGTTGATATACTTATATGAACGCTAAGAGGAAAAGAGAAATCATAACAAAATTATTAAAGCCGTAGATCATGTGAAGAAAAGAGAAATCCTAGTGTACAATGTATTTTCCTAAAGAAAAATTAAACACAGCTTTGACATACCACCGATTTCACGTAAAGCTTGTAATGATGAACTACTCGCTACGTAAAAGTTAAAAAATGCGAATTTAGAAGCGAATCGTTCAGAAGCGAGCAAGTTAATCGCTAACGATTCGGAGATCAGAAATGCACACATTAATTTTGTTAAAAACAGTCAGCCCTGTGTATGGGCCATAACGAATCGCAAATTTCTGACCTACGATTGTTAACTAGACGCAGGTAACACTTTGGAAAATAAATTAAGGAACGGAAGGTAGTAATGTTTTCTCGTGGTATATTGCTTGGGCGACTAATTAAGAACTATTTGCCAAGAGATATTAAAAATGCTGTAAGGCAACAGCAGCATCGTAATAGCAGTCATGCGTAAGTAAATATATTTAGACATATCTTACATAATCTAATGCAATTGCCTCGCTTTATACATTGTTCAAAGGTTCGTTTACCGTATAGCACCACCCCCAGCACCCAAAATTATTACGGTTAGCGCTGAAATAGTAGGTGGATTTATGTGGTGGTGGATCTTCTGGCATCTGTGGCATGAACATAAACATATCACTGTAATAATGCTTATTAAAATCTGCACATTTATCAATTTATTTACATTCCAGGGAGAGTTTGACTACCCAGATCCCTCACTGTGGACTAATACCGAACTTGGAATTCCATCAGATTGAGTTGATGACATCGCAATATATTTCATTCTAAAAGTAATATCATGCATAACAAATGGAAACTTAGGCCAGGTTAAATGTGCGGCATATCTTTTTTTGGATCGTCTGCAATTCATTTTAAAATTCTCCAAAAGTCCCCAATGCATAATAAATGGATAAAAGATTCCTAACTTGAAAATTCTATACACTTTAAGTAATATTTCCAGAGAATTAAGCATTCAGTATTCAAAATCACAAAAAGCTTTATAATGAACTAGCTGTTGCCCGCAACTTCGTTTGCGTGGAATAGTGCTTGCTCTAACTTAGTTTGATTGAATGATATATGAACTCATCACAGTCGTTCGCTTGAGTATATACTCGTACATATGATATACACGACACTTTTGAATTTGGATAGAAGAGGCCCGTTATATGGTTGCCTTGACAACTCGAGGGCCCAAATGATACTTCTTGCTTGTTTGTGTCTTATCGCGATATAAATTTATTTATTATTGACATCTATTCTGTCCAGCACAATATTTACTTAACTTAAAATTAAGATTGAATTCCCCTACAATCCTTCATCTCCCATTTAGAGGTAGAATTTTTATAAAATAGGTAGCCTATGTCCCTCGTCAGGGTTCTAGCTATCTCCACACCAAATTTCACCAAAATCGGTGCAGAGGCTTAGCCGTAAAAAGGTAACAGACAGAGAGGCTTACTTTCGCATTTATAATATTAGTATAGAAGTATAGATATCCGAAGTTTTGTAATGCTTGGAAATATTTATGCTTTTTCTGTTTTTTTTGTCTATGATGGAAAATGTATTGTGAATGATGTTTGGACGAAGATTGCCTTTAAAACAGCTTTATTATTATTGCAAAATTAATTCGTAAAAATAGAATAATCGCCAAAAGTTTTATAAAACTTTAGGTCATCATATTTTTTCGCAATACTCATCTTTCTGTTTTTTAGCAACTGATTGACGGGCAAATTAGTTTATTGGGAATACGAAAAAGAAACGAAAAGACTACTGAGTTCCCTACATTTGAAAAGGTCTACTACAATACAATTTCCGAAACAACAACAATCCATTTTAGTATTGCTAAAATTGTGAGTTTTTTAAAAACTTTAAAAATGGAAAGTAGAATTTGATCTGAAAACAAAAATGTTTTTAAAGCACTACTTTCTTGATCAGAATGATCCCCCTTTAAGAAGTAAAATTCATTTCGTTCATGCCATAATAAAAAATTTTACACTTTCTCTATTGAAATGCTTCGACGCCTTGTAAAGAATTGCAACGAAACCAGAACTAAAAACTAAATACGCTACCGTTATGATCAATTAAAAATTTTAGAAATCAGCGTTCATAAATTTGACACATTTATGTACATTGTGGTATATAAAATAAATATTTTAAATATTTACGTATAATATTTATATTTGAAATATTTATTACCTAAATACTTTTTTAATATAGAGACATATATTAGAAATTGAAAAGAAAATATTGAGTTGAAATCTCATGAACCAAAATATTTGACATTTTTTATCCCCAAGTAATGAAGGAATATACCGTCTGACGTATAATTTATACATTTTGAAATCAAGATTCAACACTGCTCTACAAGAATATTGCGCTGTTGAACTTCAATTGGTTCTCTTTCGACCAATCATAGTCATCCATGTAGTAATAGTTTTCTGTGTTCATACATCCTTTTCTATTCCATTATTCAGCATATCAACTCGATCAGCTTTGAGATAGCATATAAAGCAGGGCGATTAATAAGTTTTCTTTACTTTGTTCAGAAATCCAAAATATATTCAGTTGGTTAAAATTTTTCATAGTGAGTGTTTGTGATTTTAGTGGCCCGCGTTAAAAATTAACTTTTGAAATTAGCTAAACATGCATAAGAAACTATTTGCTGCACTTACAGTGCTTGGCATTTTATATACAGTAACAGCAGAAGTTTTCTACGAAGAAAGTTTCAACGACGGTAAGATTTCATAAGATTACACTTATTCCGTTATAACCAATAATATTCACAATTTACAGATGCGTGGAAAGATTCGTGGATTTATAGTAAACATCCTGGAAAAGAATTTGGCGAATTCGTCCATAGTGCTGGAAAATTCTTTAATGATGAGGAAGCCGATAAAGGTACGATTAAAGGACTTTTTACATATGTGTATGAATGTGTTTACATAGTATAAAAATGAAAAGAAACTTTCTATAAGTATACATAATCTCTCCAATCCCTATCCCTAATCCTAATTAATCCCTCTAAAGAATTAAGGAATGCCGGCAAATTAATCGTAGCGAAAAACCAGAAGTCCAAAGTAGTATTAATATAGTTAAAGGTCAAAGTGCTAGAGATAGGGATGTTGTACATATAATAGAAAATTTAGATATACACGTGCTCAATTTTTTAATGTCAGTCAGAGGAATTATAGGCGAATTGCGATAAAATAAATATTCAAACCTTTGTTATAGCAGTTAGTTCTATCCTTTTTAGCAGAATTTCAGGTTTCTTAGGTCACGAATAAAGGTCATTGAATAAAGTTACCAATAACATTCGTTTTTTTCGTATTTCTTTTAGGCATACAAACCTCCCAAGATGCTCGGTTTTATGCGCTCTCAAAGAAGTTTGAACCGTTCTCCAATGAAGGAAAACCATTAGTAATTCAGTTTTCCGTCAAACATGAACAAGATATTGATTGCGGTGGTGGCTATGTCAAGTTATTTGACTGTGCACTAGATCAAAAAGACATGCATGGTGAATCTCCATATGAAATTATGTTTGGTCCGGATATTTGCGGTCCTGGTACAAAGAAAGTCCATGTCATCTTTAGCTATAAAGGAAAAAATCATTTGATTAACAAAGATATACGATGCAAAGACGACGTTTACACCCATTTCTACACTCTTATTGTAAAACCGGATAATACATACGAAGTTTTAATTGATAATGAAAAAGTGGAGTCTGGAAATTTGGAATCTGATTGGGACTTTCTGCCACCTAAGAAAATTAAAGATCCTAATGCCAAGAAACCCGAAGATTGGGATGATAGAGTAAGTGTTATCAGGCAGTAAATGCGGTACATTACTTGTACTAGATAACAATCCTTTTCTTCTAAATAATTTATAACCAGAAACTAATAAATTGTTGTATTTTCCCAGCCCACCATTCCAGACCCCGATGATAAGAAACCAGAGGACTGGGACAAACCAGAGCACATACCCGACCCTGACGCCACTAAACCAGAAGATTGGGATGATGAAATGGATGGAGAATGGGAAGCTCCAATGGTTGATAATCCAGATTACAAAGGCGAATGGCAACCCAAAGAATTGGATAATCCAAATTACAAGGGAGCATGGGAGCATCCAGAAATCGATAACCCCGATTACTCACCAGATGACAAGTTATATCTGCGTAAAGAGATATGTACCCTTGGATTTGATTTGTGGCAGGTTAAATCTGGAACTATTTTCGACAACGTTCTTATTACTGATGATGCCGAGTATGCGTCTAAAATTGCCACGACTGTGAAGAAAACACAAGATGGAGAAAAGAAAATGAAGGAGGCGCAGGATGAAGAGCAAAGGAAAAAAGATGAAGAGGAAGCCAAGAAAGACAACAAAGACGATGATGATGAAGATGAAGACGATGATGAGGATGACAAGCAACCTGTGCCAGATATAGAAGAGGACGCGGATGACCACGATGAATTGTAAACTGAAAACGCAATTCCAAAAGTTTTAAATACATTTATACATATGTATGCACCCTGTGCTCCACCTTTTCTGTTTTCCCTCTTCCGATGGGAAACTTGCAAGACTTCAATAAAGACTTAAGTATTTATTAGAACTTTACGTGTGTCGTTTAAAAATTTTGTACTTCATATGTATATCAGTCAGTCATTCGTAAATTTAGCTGAAATAAACTAGGATAAATTATAGACTTCATTCATTGTTTGCAAAATTTTAGAAGTTTGGATTTTTTTCGAAATAAAAGTACGTTCAGGGGGTAAAGTAATCCCCGTCCGGCCCATTGAAAATTGCTCTAAAGCGGTAAGTTCGTACAGTTATTTACCAACAGATCATTGCTTACTTGTCAGTTTTAAACGAATTCAGAGAATTAAGCTGTATTAATTTTAAAATCCGCAAGGAAAAAAAATAACCTAACAATTACATTTTTGGGTTTTTCTAAATGAATTTCTAGGTTTTCAATAACCGAAATTTTACTTGTTTTTACACAAAAAATGATGGAGGCTTTATTTACAAGTTCAGATATATCCTTTATTTGGTGTTAATTTTTTATCCACGGATATCACAAATATTTAATTTTTTAAACAAGACAGACAAACTAATTTAAAAGTTTGGTTTGACGCAGAAACTGTATAGACTTATAGAACATATGTAATCGCTTCTGTTAAGTTTACTCTGCACTCATTGTGAACGAACGCTCCTAGTGATTGGTGTCAAAATATACACACCCCGTAACCTAAAAAAATAATCGATAAATTCACAAAATTTTTGCTGGACCTGATTGAGAATTGTGCTAAGTGTCATTGGATTGTTTTCGTTAAACTGCAAATAATAATGTGTTTGAATTATATAGACGAAAATTTTGTTAAATTTCTGTTAGAAATCATTTAGATTTTTAAAATGATTCATATTGTTACGAGGTTTCTAGTCATTGTATTGCTGTTGTCATTCATCATAATACCAATCATTTATGCCGTGACAAATGACCCATATAAAATCCTCGGAGTTGGAAAACATGCTACCAATCAGGAAATAAGAAGAGCATATAAGCAGTTGGCCAAAGAATGGTGAGTGGTTGACGAAAACTACACTGAAGCTCTTGATGTCAATAGGACATACAGAGAATTGCGTATATTTAATATATGTACATCCCTTTAGAATATCGAATGTGTATATAGGTCAATTACCTCACTTCTATCTATCCCATTGAATACAGAATATAATACCATCCATATATAACTCATCTTAAATGAAAATCTGTAATTTCTGCTGTAAAAATATGCCATTAATAATATAAAAACTGTTGAAAATTCTTTTACAACTAAATTTATGAGTACGTCTTCTTAAGTAAAAATTTGAATGTCTAATTTCACCGTCACTAACTATTACAGGCACCCGGATAAATCTAATCACCCTGATGCTGAAGCGAAATTTGTGGAAGTCAAAAAAGCCTACGAACTTCTTAATGATGCTGAAAGACGTAAAGTTTACGATCAACATGGCATTACAAATGAAGACTCACATTATTTTAAGAAGCAACATGATTATAGTCAGTATGAACGGTTCGCATCAGAACCTTTTGAAGAGTTTTTCGCACAACGATTCAATTTCGATCAAGATATAAGTTTATATCATAAATTAACAGTAACTGCAAAATACTTTGAGCAAACGATAATTTCAAAAAGTGTATATGTTCCGCATATATTAGTATTCTATAGCGATTGGTGCTTTCGATGTACTCGCCTGGTTGGCGTTCTGAAAAAGCTGATTGACCACCTGGAGCCCTTGGGTACGTCGTACAATATAATCGCATGTTCCAGGAACTAAAAAAACTAAGAATTTATCTAGGAATTAATTTCGCCGCAATAAATGCTGCACACGAAAAAGCTGTCTTAAGAAAAATTGGTGTAAACGATGTTCCGACATTAGTATTGGTATTGCAAGGGCACAGCTATATTTATCGAGAGTCATCGTATACGGTTCAGAAAATAATAGGTAATATATGCAGTTTTATAAAAGTCCAATACACATATTTCAATAAGACAAAGTTAAATTATCAGAATACGTTTTGTTGATTAAGCATATGTTATGATACTCGTACAATTGCTTTATTTTAGAGTTCATAAGGAAGAAAATGCCCTATAAACTCGTACAAGATATAAATGACAGCAGTATAGAAAGTTTTCTCGGTGGATGGATGGATAATCGGGTACGAGCTCTCGTTTTAGAGCCAAAAAATCATACGAGGCTACGATATTTGATAAGTGCATATAGTTTTCGTCATAAAGTCGCATTTGGGTAAGTTCAGCGTTTTCACGAAATGAGCCGTTTTGTTTGAAAGTCGTAAGTCAATTTTTTTTTTATTTCGATTTATTTACAGGTTTTGCATTTTAAATGCAAAGCAATTCTTAAGGATAAGGATATTTTGTTATATTGTATGAAAATTGTATAGATTTTGAAAGCATTGTTCTCTAAAATGAATGAAAATATATAGAGATCATACCAAAATAAAAGTTTCCTCATCACTAACTCCATTTTTTAATAAAATGTACTTACTCCATTTTCAAAGAAAACGGCTCAAATTATGTTCTAGGAAATGTTCTTCAATGCTTTTTCCATTATAAAATTATTTCAAAAAGCAGATGAGCATTTCGTTAACACGTCAATTTAATAATAGTACAATAAAATAAAATATTTTCTAAAATGCAATACTAAAAATCTTAAAATTGTGGTTATAGGTTTGTTCAAATAAATTCTGATCAATGCAAGCTCATCCGAGATCGTTTTGAGATCCGACCAAATTTAGACACTTTAATAATTTTTAATGAAGAGTTTGAACGTCCTGTTGCCAGAGTGTCAATGTCAGATATTCCAACTCAAACTTTTACAAGCATCATAGCTTCTAATCAGTATTTAGCCCTTCCGCGTCTATCATCTCAAGATATGTTCGAAGGTATGTTCTAACAAATTATAGCACGAGATTTTTTGATAAATGTGTATAAAATTTATTGTACCAATAAGAAATTCTGTAATAAGAATTATAGTACAAACTATAAGCGTTAATGAAATAATACTGTACAATTTCTTTTCAAATATTTTTGTAGGTATTTGCCCCGCTGAATGGAATCGCCCCAGAAAACGCCTTTGTGTTGTACTAATTACTGAAAACACCGAGTCTCATAACTATGCACGTGATGTACTACGACAAATAGCTCTTCAAAGCGTATATAATCCCGAAAGAGTCCGTTTCGCTTATATCTTTAAGGTACACACGCTGGCTTAATTCTGACATTATTCAATTCAAGTTAAAAAAATTTCAATTGTTAGGATAAACAAAAAGATTTTATCAATGCAATTTCGAAAGGATCATCCGATGACAAATTACTACGAATTGTAATAATATGGCGTCGTGATACTTCACACATTAAATATGAATGGATACATGGCGCAAATCTGAACATAGAGAAATCTCCGCAGGATGTAAGAGATAAATTTTTAAACTCTACAAAGCATAGTCTTGATAGTGCCATTCATCGACTACTGGGAACATCTGAAGCATTGAGCTATGAGGCATTTGTAAAGGTAAATGAAAAAGATCTTTCTAATTTTCTTTTCCTTGTAAAATAAATTTTTATGACCTAAGGATTTACTTGACGAACATGCTCAAGGATTTTTTAGTCAGTGGTTTACTAAGCTTTTGTATTTGACGGAATATTTGCTGGAAAGCATAGAACAGGAACACATATTGGCCTCTCTCTCCTTGGTCGGCACCATCGCTTTCATGTTCGCAATTGGTTATGTCATGATTTACTTAGTTCGAGTGGAAGAACAAAATCTGAAAACAACAGGTCATTTAAATGAGCATGCCCGTAAGTATAATAGTATCTACATATAAATAAATCTGCTAATTAAGGCCCCGAACCATAGAAAACTGTAGGGCCTTCCACTGATCACATTTTATAACGGTTGCGCCATCTTTTATGTCGGTATGTAAACAATAATTGAATAACTTTAACATTTATCAACCCATTGACTTGAGTCAACATGTTTTTGAAACGTCGACTCAGTACGATTTTAATATAATAAATCGCTTCACACCGAAACTAGGCGCCGACGTAGTGACCCTGTACAATGTACGCTGTACATCGTCGAAAATATTGTCGCCAAGAAGCACCGTTCAACACTATTCATCGTTTGGTGTCGAATTTTGTTTGGCCCGGGACAGTGGGAGATCACATGTGTCTTATTGTCACAGCGCTCAGCATTTTGGCGTCAGTGGGACCACCTTGCGGATAATTTTAAAGGATGATTTGCATTTGTTTTGGTATAAAGTGCAATTGACTCAAAGAATATTGCCGACAGATCGTCCACGTCGCTTGTAATACAGCCAAACATTCACATACCGACATAAAATATGGCGCATCCGTTATAATGACAAATTTTATTTAATATCGTGGTATGAATATTTTGTCCCTCAATTGTTTTTTCTTTATTTTTCTAATTAAGTTTTGTTTTCGCTTTAAAATCATTGAATAAATTAGTGCAATTCTTACATAACATTATTAATATTAATTCGACAATGATGATCTTTCGTCTTTATTTAAAGTGAAAAAAAATTAATTTTTTTTTAGTTAGCACACAAAATCGCTATGTACCAGAACTAAAGCTGCATGAACTGCGTGCAGAGAAATATAACGGAATGGTTAGACTACTGAAACCGGGCTGTAGGACGATCGTCTTGATAACCGACTTACAATCACGGCCTAAACTTATACCAGGATTTCACAAAGCAGTTTGGCCGTATAGGAAAACGAAGACTCTAATGTTTGGGCACATGCTGATCGAAAAGGGTCTTGCATGGTATTCGGAATTGCTGCGCCTCTCGCTATCTGAGGTCAGGGAATTGCAGATCAATCCCAGAAATTGCATCGGTACTGTAATCGCATTGAATGGTCATCGAAAATATTTCTGCATGTATCATGCTAAACATCCGGAATCGAATCGTGGAGCAAAGGTAATAAAATTAGTCGTGACTAAGATGGAATTTTAAAAATGCATTGTGCTTGTATTTTTTTTTTTTTAATTTCAGCGTATGCTGAAAATGACGCGTCGTCTTAATAATAGAGTTGACGACCCAGAAACTGGTGTTTTCTTAGATAGTAATTCTGAGGACTCTGATAATGAAATCGAACCAAAAATTCTTTTGGAAGAAAATCTTTTAGATGGTTTAAGCAATTGGCTTGATCGCCTTTTTGAAGGAACAACACATAGATATTATATCAATTATTGGCCAGACTTTCCAACAAAGTAAATACAATGGAAATAAACTTAAATTCAATTTAATAAATCTATAAAATTACTTTTATTTGAGAGAAGAGGAAGAACTGCATTCTGGGAAACCAAACGCATAAATTAAGAATATTTTATTTTAATTTGAAAAATGTGTTAATGAGTATGTATTATACATATGTATATAAGAAGAAGGGAACACAGGGCAGCTTTGCCCTGTATGTAAAAAATTTTAATCAAATTCGACATACATAATTGTCAACACTATTGCAAATCGAACTTAAAACGAATTAGCAATAGAGTAATATGTAATAGCAATATTATTTGCATACATATATTGAGCCCACTTTTAAGACATTTTCTTGTTTTTATATATTTACAGGTTTGTATTTTCCCCTGTAATACTATTGATAAACAAATTAGGTTTGAGAAAATTATAGATTTTTCGATTAGTCTCTAAATTGGAAACGATATTACGAAAACCACACCCGAATGAACATTTTCTAATCATTAATTAAATCTATTTCACGAAGTGAAGATAGTCTCACTGTCAAAATATAATAATTGACTATATACTTTATAAAAGCCACCATCCAAACACTATAAGAATAAAAAAAATAGAGGGTTAATTATAGTTATAGTGGAATATTCGTTTTGTATTCATTCATTCATCTTTACACAAATCATTAGTTTTCATAAAAAATTTTTTCCACCCATCGAGGAAGAACAAATGCAGCTGAGTGAAGTTCACTTGTATAATACCTTAACTTCAGTTTATCGATCACAGAATTTTCAAATTTAGTTACCGGCTCTTTCAATTTTCGCTCACTATCGAGGCACGCAATGATGAAACCGATATTCCCGCAAGGATATGAAGGCACGCTAGTCACTGCATAACCGATATTCGGAAAGTGTAGCCGACAGCCGGCCATCGTTTTCTTAATATATTCAAAATCCAACCAGTAACAACCGTTTTGTGAGCAAACAACTCCACCGGGTCGAAGAGCATTCTTCATCAATTCGTAGTAGCTCTCTTGAAACAGAGATGCTGCGGGGCCTATTGGATCAGAGCTATCTGTTATAATGACATCAAATTCGTTCTGGTGATTTTTCATGTATTCAAATCCATCACCAATAGTCAAACGCAACTTTGGGTTTTCGAATCCAATTGCCATCTTTGGCAGAAATTTTTTGGAGAGCTCCACAACTCGTTCATCTATTTCCACTTGATGTACTTCTTCAACCAAGGGATGTTTTACTACCTCACGTGCTACGCCGCCATCGCCGCCGCCAACTATCAGCACCTTTTTTGGATTCGGATGACAGCAGAGTGGAAGAAAGGAAATCATTTCCTGATACGAACACTCATCACGTAATGTACATTGTATAATACCATCCAAAACGAGACAGGTTCCATAGGATTCTCTGTAATGGAATTAAATAATAGTTTCCAATATACACGTCTGTTTCTTTTACATAGTAGCGGTTACATTTTTGTGTTGAAGGAAATAAATTGAAAATAATCTTCTTAATTTAAATTATCATATATCATTAACTCACGTTTCAATAATTTTGATATCTTGATACTTTGATGTCTCTTCATGCAGAACTTTTTTCACTTTCAAAGAAAACGATTGTCCTGGCCATAATTCATTTTGAATTTCACTAAACCATCCCTTACTAATATTATTCATATTTACTCTTATTAAGGTACAGAAGAAGGTACTACAGCGCCAAAATAAGAAGCAAGTGCTTCTAAACAACTAAAACGTGTGGGTTCTAGGAAATAATACAGAAAATATTTCTAGGAAATAAAACGTGGCAATTTTAAAAAAATCAGAGTTGTTTAAATTATTAAATAAACGCATTGACAAGTAAACAGTATTGCTATGTAAATTTTAACATATTAAATCACTAATTTTATTTTACTTATTCTAAAAAGTTGTAACATTCACTGTAAAAAGAGAATCGTAAATGGCAATACTTCTTTCATCAGGGCCATTAGCATTTTAATTACGTAGTTATCGATTTAGAAACATTTATACCGGCAGAATTAATTTAAGACTTCTTGCAATCAACAACTATAAAAATGCGCAAATGTTTAAACCAGAGATAATGATGTCTCAACTTATTATCTTTCTACCACATGTGCATTTCCTGGATGCAATCACAAAACTGTCCAAAATTAGTCGGAATTTGGTGAAAAAGTTTACCAGGGTTTATTGCATAGACACACTGAGTATTTATTCTTTGAAGCGCTTTATTAAAAATGTCATCAAATTTGTTTTATATCTTCCAACTTTTCTCAGATTATTATTCTTTTTCTAACTTCTAATTACTGAAAAGTGATTTAGAAAGTTAAAAATATTACCTTGAAACTAGTGACGTTTGTATCTATTTGGCTTCATCATCATGGGGGACTTCTACCTCTTTGCACCTACTACTATCTACTGGCAAACAATATTGACAGAAAACAAAAACAACAACTACCGCCGACAAACAAAATTGACAGAAAACATAAACAAACACTGTAGAAAAATCTTACGTACAAACGCATAAAAAATAGGCGGCAAGCTGATTTTTTTTAACTGGCTCTAAAAATCTTATTACAACATAATGTAAAAACGAGACGCAAACGAAATTGCGTTTTCTTTTGTGCTTTTCGTAGTTTATCGTGGAGTTGACAGTAAATCTATTGCTAATACCAACAAACCTACGAAAAGCACAAAAGAAAACGCGATTTCGTTTACGTTTCGTTTTTACATTATCTTGTAATTATTATCTTTTTGTTTCCGGACTAAACATAATTAATCCCAAACTTAACACATTTCTTTCTATTTCCGAACCCGAAATGTAAACAAATGAAAAAGAGAAAAAGAAGAGCACTTTGTGTCAAATTAAAACAAATCCGAACAAGTTTGTTTAATTATCTATCACGATTATTCTCAGATAATTGATTTTTTCTTCATTCCCATAAAGGCCTATGTAATTTAGACATTTCATTCTTTGTCTAGTGCTTTGTCCTTCCAATTCTTTTCAAGGCATTATTTTATCCATACGTTGGCTTAATTCACACCATTCAAATGAAGTAAAATATACAACCCTCAAATATTTTAAAAAGAAAAATATGTCAATATTGCGTTATAGAAATTTCACATTTCATTTCACACTCTTATTCCAAAAAAAATTTTCTTTTTGTTGTTGTTTTGCGTATAACAAGACGATTTTTAGAGCGATAACGCGTCTTGGAATAAGGGTGGCACCCTACAAATCTAACACCCATATTCCAAGAGACGATATAGTTCCGAAAATCGTCTCTTCTTTATATGCAAAAAAACAACAAAAAGACGAATTTTGTTTTTGTTTTGCATATAAGAAGACGATTTTCGAAACGATATCGCCTCTTGGAATAAGGGTGTAAGATATTTCACACTTTTCCTCGTGTTTACATGTGCGTCAAAATTATTACTACCTGATAGTAAATTTCCTTAATTTGATGGCCCATATAAACTGCGCCTCTTAGCTGGCAGACCATAATGAATGGAATATGTAAGTAAATTTTGTAGGTAATCGGTACTAGTGAAGACATTTCTATTCAATTCGGGTTTCGATTTCCTGTAAACCAACGATGAATGAATCAAATTTTTATATTTCATTATTTTATATTACACGGATGGTTTATTTACAGAGTAAGAATAATTTCTTACACTA